>CANUEZ040000142.1:4519166-5218333 GCA_948099385.1 Fasciola hepatica | reverse complement strand
ATAACGAAACGATGACATTAATGTGGACTACCTCAATGCTATTTCTATACATCCTTCTTCTTATGACCCTCCTTCGTATTCTCCCTGTGCTAGTACAGAATTTGAACCCGTACCGACGTTCGACTTATCTGAGGTTGTTACCATGTTTAAAGTTTCTTCTCCTGCAGGTTCGAATGATCTTTCTCCTGTAATTCTCAGGCATGGAACTGCCTAACTTGCGGAACCCTTGGAAATTTCGTTGAACGGATCATTTCCAAATTATTACATGCCTGATTTTTGGCGACCAGTTTCCAGTATTCCATTTTCCAAGGACCCCAACACTACTGGCAAAGAAGAACGTTTTCGTTCGACAGCTCTCACATCGGCAGCACCGAAAATTGTTGAGAAGGCTATACCTAATCATCTTCAAACCCACCTGAGCCCACCCCCTGACCTTTGTCAGTTTGCCCACCAACCCAGGAGATCCACTCTCGATGCTGTTGCTTCCTTAGTCCACTTCAAGGAGAAACCCCTAGACCGGTCCGTCTGACTTGTCCACCGTGCTTTTTCCCTATCATTTCTTTGCCTTAGATTCAGTACTCCGTTATCTTCTTCTACTTCTTCTTCTCCTTCAAAAACTTGGAGCTTCCAACTGTCTCTCACGAATTCATGTCTGACTCTCTAATTGTGTGCACTTTGGAATGCATGAAACCAATGTTGGGTGCTAAAATACTAAGCCCGTTGTTACTAACTACAGTGTACTCCTCCGTGCTGTGTTTCCTCCATTCTTATTTCACATGCATATCAGTGATCTACCAGTTTTTTCACCTTCTGAAGTTTTAAGTATGTTGACAATGTTATCCTTTTTGACTTAAGTAGTATCTACATATGGGTGGACAAAGTTTCTCCGAAGCACACGGCTGGTTTCGCGGTTATTGCTACCCATCAGATATGCGTATCCGGTACTCCTCTGTCCATCCACTTGTTCTGATATTTGAACACTGCACGATCACAGTGTTGTCGTCGTTCTTGAGGCTAGCTGCGTCTAACCCACACAGAACTGTCACCGAACTAACTTTGTGGTTCCTCAGTGGGCTCTCCGAACAGGTGATTCTACTCCCACTCCTGATGCACAAATTAGATTGTTGTGAAGATGTTATCCTTTGCCAGGTAATTCCTTACCCTTAAGATTTCAGGAAATTTGGTGAAAATCTATCTCACACAGAACTTTCTCACTCGATCTGGTTTAAGACTGAACCCCTCGAAGTTAGTTGATTGTGTTGTCAGCATTTTTCATTAAGAATGGTCAAGAGTTTTCGTGCATTTCAACTTTTATGAGAGTTACTGACCTTACTGCGATGGTCCACAACTCGTCCGAATGTTTTCAACACACTGTCTGTCTTTCGATTGGTTCGAGAGGATATTTACACAAACTGAAAGTTTTCACGTTTGTGAATACGGGAAAAATGCGCCAAATGTCTTCATCCCATAATATATGCGGTTAGATTTATATTTGTGAACTGGACCTGTGGCGGTCACACGGTCATCAGCGTGAATTCTGAACACCACTCACCCGCTTTCGAATCCCGCCCCCCCCCTGTCACAGCAGACCACACCACCTTCGACAGACTCTAACCGGACGGACCCACTTCCTGAATTACTGTGCCATTTCTGAATGGCAACAAAAGGAAGTTAAACATTGCTTATAGACCACTCAATCCTTGATACTTTATTAAGGCGCACTGTTACGGAAGAATAACCAAATCCTCCCGATGAGACTAGGGACTGTCAAACAAGAGTAGTGGTGACCGCATTTTTCTTCGTCTCTGTCTTCCCAAGCAAGACCGAAGTAGAAAACTAGATTTTCTGTCTTCATATAACTTGTCACCGATTTGACCCGGGTTTCCACTGTCGACAAATATGTTCACGACTAATGTGGCAGTTCTTATAGATTCAGCAGTACTGAACTTTGCAGTTGGCGCTGTGATCGTAGCACTCACTGGTCCACACACCAACCAGAATGACGCAGTGGAAGCGGACTAGATGTTTCATCCACGAATTGAACAAATTCGGTCAGTCAACTAGCATTCATTGGCCGGTCATCTTAAGTTGACTTTCGAATCAGTTGGAAGTACAAAAAAACATTTGGTACCATGTATCCATGACCCATGGGTTGTTATTCCTGGGTTCCATTTGTTTTTCTCCACGTAGGGCTTTGGTACACGAGCCTAACTTTGCATTTCTTATCGCTCCAGACCTCTATAGTATAAACCGGAGCATCATAGCACAACGTGCAAACTTGCACATTGCCTTCTTTTGCGGCTGATTTGATTGGTCAGGCTCCAACTAACATGATTGGTTAATTGGTTTTCACCCCTACTTCGTTGACTGCTTTCGCAATACCGATCGTGAGTCGGACTTGAGTCAATACGTGGTACGGAGGCGGATTTGCAGGGTGATCCGAAGTGACACGTTCATGTGGACCGACATCTGTCTTTCGGGAGGAGAGGAGAGGTGGATGAGAGGTTCGTGACCTCTTGACAGACTGCACCAGCAAAATTCGTTTGTTTATAATTCATTGTCCGTATGCAAATACATAAAGTCGTATTTGAGCCTATTGTAGTCAGGGGGCCATGAGAGATGATACTCGTCAGGGTTACACCACGGAAGGCAACCTTTCTGATTAATCGATTTATGCAGAGTTGGATAGTACGAAGTTCACCTCTGATCGAACAGAAATCTAACTTACGGTATTGACGCTGATGAAGAGCCGAAAGCCATTAGTTCGATACCTTTGCACAACGGTCTGTGACATGCCTTCTTTGTGAGTGGTTGTAACCGTCCTTGCAGTTGTCAAGTGGGGACCCAGTCGTGGATCAAAACCCGACCTTTTAAAACCTTCCTTCAGTTTCCAACTACGCACAAGCCTAGAACTGGTTGGTGTTCTTGTGACCTGATGAATCTGTGAGGCAGTCAGATGAGTTCCACATGCAAACACACAAAAACAGGGGAACAGTAAACGAGATGAATCAAACCAATCACTTTCTCCAAGATTAACCAGGGAACTGAGAGACCAAGGTCACGTTGGTTTGCACATGACCATGAAACACTAGGCCACAACGGTCGCAATCGCCATAGCCTCCAAATTGACGTGACCGGTGTACGGCTGGGCGTGAGCCAAACTACGGCATTTGCCCTGAAATAGTGAGGTGTAGCAGGAATCAACTTCGTTTATTTGTTTAACATACGATTGTTTATCTGAACTCTTGCTGCCGAGCACCGTGACCATTTTGACCGTTGTACGTGCACTCTCTCTCTCGCAACACACGCCAATCACTTTCTCTCGATTAACCGTGCTCTCCATCTCATGGATCGTGGGAGGCAATGCTCTGGTTATCGTGGTGGCTTTACACGAAGCATCACATTGACGGGCGGGTGGTCCGCGCGCAGTAGGAATGACTAACAAACGTGTGGAACAAGGGTACAGCGTGGCGAGGTTTAACCGACCTTACACAGGCCTTTTGTAAAATGCCCGAATGATATTTTGATTCCAACTGAATTCTTGAATTACCCACAAACCTTACTTGACTAGGTTTGCAACAGAGCTCTGGTGTTTTGCAGGTTCCCGTGTGTAAAATGTGACATGGTATTGCAGAGCAGAAATGGTTCTACAACGAACTGTGTTCTACCTTGAAAAATATTCATCCAGGGAGACATAGTTGGTCACTTTGGCAGCTACATTCTAACCGATCAGTGAATTTTAGGCGATGAGTAGCCCTCTATGCAGAATGCCTAATTGCCTTTGCTCAATCGTAATCCGTTGTGACATCGAATTAGAATCTGCCTATCTTTCAGAGACCCAGCATACGATGCCTAACTTGGATTGGCTGGCTCTGTGACCTGTTCATTACGGATAAGACGTTCAGGCTTTTGGAAGCACTGGCGGGAACTGAAGGATCAACAACACAAGGTCCCCATAAAGTGAGACGTGATGGTTAATGATGCTCCACGTCACACACTTGTGTTCAAACAGTTCATAAGGAGTGTAATCGAAACCAAAGAATCTCACGACGCACCAGTTAACCTTTGGTCGTTGTCAAAATATGTATGTTGTGTGCCCAGGCCGCGTGTGTGTGTGCATCCCTGGCTGTTTCTATGCACTGATCGCCCCGATCAACGCTAGTTTAGACGTGCAGTACTATCGGGTCTGATCGATTGTGCACGTGATTCTACCGATTATTCCGACTGGTATTTTACAATGCATTACTTGTCACTCAGAATGTAGCGAAGCTTAAATGCAACATGATCAGTCGAGTTAAACTATCTCGATTCGCAAAACACAGTCGACGATTGAGTTTGTGAATGTAAACGAGTGACAGATTGGTACAGAAAAATGTTGGTCAACTCTCAATTGGTAAGAAAATCCGTAAAACCAGAAAAGCACGCTTCACTTTCTCTCACTTGTTACACAGACAAATAATAGCACTTTGAGTTGTCGTTCATCGGACGGAATCTGCTGGCATATTTATTTCAGTTGATCAATTGTTTTGCAATGTGATGTGCTATGATACGACTAAAGTGTGCTACTGTTCACCCATGGAAAACCCGATCAATCGACAAGGTCGTGTAGGATCTGTTACGCATTCTGGATAAGGTCCAAGACAGCCATTCATGAGAAGATTTATTACAATGGAAGATATGCAAAGGTGTTGCGACCGGTGACGTTCTTATATTCGCATGCTTTCTTCATATACTTCAAAAAATCCTCGATAATTTTCTGTTGACTTTTACGTAATGCTGATTGATACTGATTTCTGTGTGCGATTCCTGTCGACATATGCTAACTGGGACCATCTCATCCCGTACGTGGGGAGTTCATCGGATTGGGATCGATCGTATACGCACACCTTGGAATGCGTATTTTTATACTTGTGATACATCAATAGAGCACAAACTTGTAATTCCTCAATGGAAATAAAGTAAATCTTACCGGATGAGCATTTACGAACAACACACGCCGCGGAACCCACCGTGGTGTTCATTGTCGAAATCGGGCTATGGCTTTAGGTGACGATAATAAAACTGAAAATACTGAAGTCGTCCAAGTAACAGTTTCTTATACGCGAGATTTCCTGGGTAAAAATATCAGGTCATCCCCTGTGCTATTACTAACAATTCGTGATGCTACATGGTTACGGATCCATCACCAAGCTCCGGACTTAGCCAATGCAATGACATCGGAACATGATCACCAGATCATCCTGGAGAACGAGACAGCTTCGCGATTGGCTATGCTATTGCCTACCAATCATGTCACGTGTAACTTATTACACACATAAACGATTGTGTTCTAAATAGAATTAGCAGCATACCCACTCGCATTTCCGACCATCTCATTTTAAGAGCTCGATTCAGTTCATGACGTAAGCTATTCCGGGTACTGCACAAGCGCAAATCTCGATTAAACTCATTCCACGCTGTTCGTATTACGAAGGTACCAACGGGTAAAATCTGAGCAAATGCCGTTCTAGATGCTCTGTTCACATGAAGAACTACGTCCCGACGGGCAACCAATAAGACACCTGAGGAACTTACGGTGGGATGCTCTGTTCACACAAAACTTAAAGCCTCACATCCAGTCTTGGAAACAGACGATCCAGATCATTGTGAACGTCGTCATAGATACAAGGCGGTATATGCACAAACTGCTACACCCACCCATCCGGGAACTTTCATTCATCGGAAAGAAAGTGCAGTATCAAACGATCAGTCAGAGATATTAATGGCCTCAAAGACCTACCGTTCATGTGAGTCGAGCAACTACCAGTTGGCCGACGCACACAGAAAAATGTCAGACGGCTTTTTTCAGGTGGATAAATAATTGCGAGCTAATTCAGCTCCTACATGGCACTTCAAAAAGGCTGCAATTGTGACGTTACACTCGGAAAAACGTCCCACTCGACCGTTTCTCATTCAATCTGAGGTCTCGTTGACGGGAGGGGGGGGGGGGGGGCGGTGATGCTAGGTCTCGCAAATGTAAATTCAATCAACACACTGTCCAATGTCTCTTGGATAGAGCAGCAATCGTCCGGACACTGCGTGCGCACCGACCTTATTTCCAATTCCGAACACTTTATGGAGTAATTCAGTTGGACAACTTCTACAGTGGATCTCCCGAATATACCTGCAAGGGTGACGATGCAGGTAGATAGAACTCGTTCATCAGAGATTTAGGTTATCTGGAAAGGTACAAAGCTGCTGGACCGGATGGGATGTCTCCTTCCTTTCAACAAATTTTGGATCATAGACACCTTCCGTAAACTCCAATCTGTTTTCCTTGATCTGAAAGCGGCAGTCGACAGCACCGTTTTCTAGCTCTGCGTCTTTTTGAAGAGTGTGCTAGGGAAATTTACTTCTCTTTTCTAGTACTTGTATCCGAACAGCTAAAGCCGAGTTCGAGCTTACGGCTATCTTTCACTCGAGCTCACCACAAGAAGTGGTGTGTGTCAGGGTTGCCTTCTATCGCCCTTATTTTTAAACTGTTTAACTAAAATAGCTCTTCAGATAGCCCAATCGTGTAGTGAGAATAGTGGCATCAATCTTTGCTCAGGCTAAATATGCCGACAATATTGTCCTTCTGAGTGGAGATCCAGTTAAGTTGCAAGTATTTCTTGACTGCTTAGACAACAGTGTACCGATGTTTGAGATCGTTTTGGGCCTCCGAAGTGTAAAATGTTGCATTGGGGCTGGTTTAGCTCGACACTAAACCTTGTTCTTGCAGTAGAAGTCCTAATCAAAGTAGAAACGGTTTGCCACATATCATCAGGTGATTGGATAACGAATGGTGCATTGTCGCGTACACAAAGGGCGCGTTTGGCTTTTGCCAACTTCATTCGTATGAGGCACTGGCGTGATATTCAATTGTCTGTCAAGGATCGCGTGAAAACAATGGCGGTTAGATCCGTCCTTTTCTCTGGCTCAGAAACATAACCGTTGAGGGTAAGAAATGTACGAGAACTGACAGTGTTTGAGCATTGATATCTCCGTAGTATTGCTCGAATATGGTACGAATATCGTATCAGCAATGCTGAGGTTCGACGTAGGGTGTTATGAACCAATGATCAATCACTGCAACAAGTATTGAATCTAAACAGATAGCGTGGATCGGGGCATGTGTGACGCGTGTACACACATATAAACCTTCTCGGCGTAGGTTGTTCTTCGAGTCGATTAATGACTGGAAGGTAGGTCAAGGTGGTCAGTCCATAGCACGGCAAAAGGTATGAAAATCTTGACCTTTGAACCTGGTCAGCTAGGACGTGTCAGACTTCCGGGTTTGGGCCCACGAGACTTGCCTCCGACATCGTTGGGAATACCAAGTGATACGGCTAGTTGTCGTAGCTAGTAGCGTGGTTGCATTCGGGCTCTTTCTTTGTCCTAATGATTTCCGCCTATTTTTCGTTTGGCTCTTTTTTGCCTTAGGCTGTAATTTATTCTGCTATCGACTCGACGATGCTGCTAGGTAGCATCCGAAATCAGAGCAGTGAAGTGCAAAATTATTGGTTAAGCTGAACTGTTTCGACCATCAGTTGACCTTGTTCGCCACTGATCATTGCGCATCTGTACTCATTGCAATTATTTATGATCAAAATAAACATTTTTCCGCTCACAATGAGGTCACTGTTCTTGTTGGTCTAGCGTGTGTTCCTCTACGGATAAAACAACAACAAACCTGAAAGGTGTAATTTAATTCACTGTGAAATTTGATTGTGTTACTCGCTGCAGAAATAACTCGAGGTCAACGGAAAGCAACTCCATCATCAGATGCATTGCACAACCTGAGAAGCCACTGTTGAGGTAAATTATAACCCTGGTTATCTAGCGATCGTCCCTGATAGATCTCAAAGCTTTGATCCATACTCACCACCCAGGCCTTGTAGTCCACACCAACGAGGTTAACAAAGGCCGAGCAATCGGACAGAAAGAATGTTCTAAGAGTGGTCCTGTGCGACTGACAAACAACGTCGTGATTAAATAGTAGGTCAAATATTGACATGACACAGTGCTTTCAATGACAAATTCATCTTTCATCGAGAAAATAAGCAGTCGAAAAATTCATCACCGAACTGAAAATCACGAAGCTCAGCCGATTCCTGTCGTTTGGCTGAGAAAACTTCGTGAGTCTGGAATCATTTCAAAAATGAAACGCGATGGAAAGAGTGGAGAACACTTTATTCGCTTTCGTTGACCGTTTCCATATGCGACCCTGTAATCGGTTCCGAGGCATTTACATGGACTCGTATTGAGTTTCGATCAACATGTACACATGACTTGAACATACACGCACACTAAGTCACACGTTCACAGACTTTTTACTTTTATGCGGCCAGCTCCTGAAAGAGGACGAACCGGCTTCATACATGTCCGAATGGCACCTGCTCATGAGTGGCGATCAGATGTGAGACGTGAGCACAGGAAAATCCAGTTCTGCTTCCAGATACGAACGCCGTAGACAGACTGGAGTCCGAATCCCTCAACGACCGATTTGACAGTATTGATCCATATTTTCAGCTGTCTTCCGAGGCGACAGCGCCATCCTGGACATGAAACAGCAGCGAGGTATTGTTTTGAATTCTGAGCCCGGACGTCGTAGGACATGTCTAAACCAATGCAATCGTCGACGTTGAAGGAACACTGATAGCCTCTCGATGTCTAAGAACTGTTGTCTCGTTTGGAAGCTTTTCGTACCAAGCCACTTTCAGTATCCGTCGCATACACCAATGGTCAAACAGTTCTAGCTTTCTGATGCCCTCGACGCGTAGTGGCCACGTCTCGCAACCGTAGGTCAACACTGGACGGATAGTTACCCGGAAGACACGAACTTTGGTCCAGAGGCTGATTTTGTTGCACGCCCGGAGTACACTGCGAAGCTGCGGAAACACAATCCGGGAATTGTCAATGCGCAACTTGACTTCATCTTTGGCTTGACCGTTAGGGAGAATCGTGGAGCCCAGATATTTGTACACTGGGACGTGCTCAGTTGGTTCGCCGTTCAAGTTTATCTAGAGAATGGACTGTGTAGTGCATATCGAAAGTACCTCTAATCCCATGGGTTTAACCAAAAGTTCTACGCGATTGAGAACCGACCATGAGGCAATCAGGCTATCTCCAGGGATGACGATATCGTCTGTGAATTCTAGATCGCCAAGGAAAGTATGGGCGCCCAGGTAAATGCCAGAGTAATCGGTGAGCGGCTGACGCATTATTCAATAGATTGTGTAGTTGAACGGCGATTGCGACAAGGGACAGGCTTGTCTAACACCGGAGTTAAGGGAGAAGTCACTGGACTCCTCTCCGTAGATGCGTATTCTCGTGCGCGTATATGCGTAGTACGACCTCACGAAGACTGAGAAGATTCTGGGGCCTTCCATCCGCTTGTACTTTAGCCCATAACGGCTCTCTGTCAACGGAGTCAAAGGCAGCCCAGTTGGTGGCTGAAACGCACAGATGTTCTAATTACTCGGCGGAGGGTGAATATCTGGTCCATGCACGCTCTGCCACGTCAGAAGCCTCCTTCACTGTGTGTGCGCACGTTGCGCACCGCTAGTAAGCGGTTCAACAAAAGCATGGAGAATATTTTGGAGGTCACGTCGATTAAACTGATGCCACGGTAGTTTGCGCACACAGTCCTGTCGCCTTTCTTTGGAAGAGGAAGAAAAATTGAAGTCCCCTAGTCCGCTGGTAATTGTTCTTTTCCCCAGATTGAGCAAAACAGGGTGTGCAATGGCTCCAGCAGCGTCAAACAATGTCGTTGCTGAAGCTAAAAATAGGGAGTATGGGGCTCTAAATAAGCAACGACTACTATTAATTTTTTGTTAACGAGACTAACTGGTTGACGGCATTCTGGCGATGTAAGCCTCTGACTATCAAATGTTGTGAAGGGTATTGTGTTCGTGATTAGCAGCTACAAAACACGTATATGTTGCACTCTATCTAAGTGAGAATGTAAATGTGCCAAATCGCAGCCGGCGCGTAAGCTGCGGGCAAGCAAGCGAGTAAGAGTTGAACTACCTGTGCTCACACGAGTAAACAAGTGAGAATAATCGATACGCGGAAAGATCGATCAGTCAATACTGTCTACATCGAAACAGGACTAGAGGTAAATATCAAGCAAGGGTGTGTCCATTCACCAGAGCGGTGTTCACTGGTTGTCCGCGTTGTATGCGTGAATTTAGCCAGACATAACAAGGGATTTGAACCTCATCAGTTCAGCTCATTCCACCATCAACCTGACACTTCTGTGTTATGGTTTTGGTTGCTACCTTCCAGTATCGCTCAGTAAGGAGCAGAAACAATCGGGTCATTAAGTGAAAGACCCAAAACTCAAGGCATTAAGTGGGAATTACGAAAACACACGCCACTTGCCAAGTCCACTGGTCAACGTTTTCATATCATTTTGCCATGTCATGAACTGACCATCTCAATCTACCTTCCATCCACTAACCAACTAGGGAAACATTGTACGCCGAGGAAGTCTATCGGTGGGCATGCGTAACACATGTCTCAGCCACCTTAACCTGTTTGGATTCAATACTTGATCCAGACCGACCTCTGGTTCCCAACACTTCAAGTCTAACCTCAGCATTGCTGATAAGGTGTTTCTACCGTATTCGGGGAATGCTATGAAGACATCGATGCTCGAACAGTGACAATCTTCCTCTATATTTTACTCTTATCAGCCATGTTTCTGAGTCGTACAGAACAGACCTAACTGCGCAGTGTACACTCGACCCTTGACAGATAACTTGTCACGCTGACAGCACGAATGGCTATGGCTCGTAAAAGCCTAACGCGCCCTCTGTTTACGCTATAACAAGTCATCCGATATCTGTCCACCTGATGAAATGTAACTCCCACGATAACAAAACTTATCTAATTCAGCTAGAGCTTTCCCAACCAACACGAGGTTTGGTGTAGTGCCAACCAGGTCCTGCAGCAGCACGTTACACTTTGAAGATGAAAAACGCATCGCCACACTGCTGTTTAGGCTATCTAGGAAAGCTTGCGGCCTACCTGGACCTTCACTCAGACAAAAATATTGCGGCGTATTCCAAGTCAGACGGTTTGCTGCCTGAGCAAAAATCGATGCCACTATTCTCACACGAGGATAGAGCTATCTCCGCCACTACTGACCAATTACCTTCATGTCACCCGAATAATTACCATGCCTGATTTATTGAGACCTTACGTGTGGTTCTCTACTCTAAGTTTTCGGTGCATTGTTTGTAGTGTAGTGAGCCATGCTGACTAGAGATCTACCCTTTCCAAAGCACTCATGTAAACGCCAAATGAAACGGGGCTGCAATGCAGGGCGATTACCATCACGATCGCGATAGTCGTAGAGTAATTTCCAGGGTTGAGGGGCTTCGTTGATCGTGTGGTCAGACGAATTAAATTTGTCGTTAACCTGGACAGAATACTGATCTTTCAACGAACTTAGCGAGAAATTACTGCAGTCCAATAGGCTTGATTTGATTAGACATTTGTTTGGAATTACCAGGCTCATATAAAAGTACGATTGCCATAATCACCAACAATACCACAGTTCCAAGAACACGTGAGGTTCGATAGTATTGTCATGACTGTCATCAATTTCGTTTTATCTCTTTCTCTCTCTCGCTCGACGATGTCATCATCACATAGTCGATAATATCTGCATCCCAAAGCTATACATATTTCGTGGGTACCACCAACGCCTATGCATTTCCGGTGCAACTTATCGATTCGTTATTGGATCTGTGAACTGTGTATTCAAACACCGAGGGATATCGATGCAAATCATTCCACAAATGATGTACTGAATCGTGGGCGGTTGGGGGGAGGAATTCCGAATATCTGTTGACCGACTTTTTCAGCCATTCTCACGAAGAGCCCAGCAATCAGGATGGACCCTCTGGTAAACATCAACTATAGCTGTGGACAACAACCGATTATTACGAACCGGTGAGAGTTTGGCGGGTGCCTCAGTGCACCTAAATAGGTTACCGATACTTCGTTGATCAGTTGTTATTCAATCATTTTATATGAGACGTGTGTGGAGCGGAGTTGATGCTGGCTAATTACTTTACCCGCGGTCAGCTGTATCGAAGTACTGCGGACTGGACTAACCTCCTACTTGCTGGTCCTCAGATCGCATCAATGAATACACGTGGTCTAGGTCGATGTATCTATATACGGGTCTGTCCAAGGTCTACTCGGCATCATGAATCAACACCGAATGCTTCGTTCTCATCTGCGCAAAAATCTTCATATTATCGAAGTTCAATTTTGTTTTTACTGGTCTTCGTCAAATGCCAGTAAGGGAAGCAGTACGCGGATCTTTTGTCCATAATGTTCAACGCGATGCTTCTCAATGTCTCCCCAATCAGTCCGAGAGACAACACTGATTCGGTTATTGTCCCCACTGCACACCTCCAGTACTGAAAACATCACTTGAACTGGCCATTAAATGCTCGAAATTCAACTGCCCAGTGTAGTGAGGCCGCAAACCAGTCCGATTCATGCCCCAGCTGACGTCCGTCCACGCTCATCGGGCAGAACGTGAATTGCCAGTCTCCGTGTCGCCTTCGCAACTCAACCACGTGTTTCTATCGATTTGTACGCGAATCACCTTGCCTTGTAGAACCATTCTGTAAAAAAATATCATTACACTATTCTAGTCCAGAGGCATGTGTTCTGTTTCTCACTGGGGTACTCGGACCAGGACTGACCGTTATGACACCCAGGTCGGAGAAGACTAGCGCCAAGAATATTGCGGAGCTAGCAGGACGGCAACTTGCAACCTTACCACTCTGCATCGTGCACGGTTCGAAAAATTGTCCTCGAGCAGGATCATGTCGCCCCAAAATTTGTTACCCGATTACCAATGTTAACTACCTCCGATGACTGAACTGTCAATCTGGTGAATTGGGCGAGAAACCAGTAGGCATTACTTTTCTTATTACATGTGTGTCCGTAAGTGCAGTGGAAAGGGGTATACACCCCATAGCCACGAGCGCCAACTGCACTGTTAGGGATAACCGGGCACCAGACCCTGAGACTTGGAGTGGAGAACCACATAAGACCCCAATGGGTCAGGTGTGGTAACGATCCGGACGACAATGGACTATTGTCTACCAATAAAGTAACCGATGATGATGGCGATTCCAAGTTCCCACCTTCGAGATGGTAATCAAACGCTCTTAATCACTCGATTACCACTTGTGTCGAGTAGAATGCTTATCGATAAGGAGGAAAACATTGGCACTAGAAGCTAAATCTTCGATCGATTCCATTCCCCTGAAAATGCTCAGACTATATCAGTTCTGTATTCCATTCAATCAGGTTCAGAACGCACAAGTGCCGTGCCAAAAAACAAACCAGTCAGCCTTGACCTTAGCTACCACTGGTCTGTGTATTCTTACTTCACAAGAGCGCACGCACATAGTTGCATAAGACTATCACGTGGCAACCCGACGTATGTTCACTAGAAGACAATCAGCCTAAACAACTAATGTTCCGCACCGTGAAATGAGACACAATCAACGTCAACAATCGGATGTGGATCGATCCGTTTATTCCTGAAAAAAAAACATTATTACTAATAAGCACGCCAGCAGAAGAATCTATCTGAGTCACATGTTTGTGTTTACAAATGGCTTGGATCGACTTAATGGTGCACAACAGCACGGGACAAGGCAATCCAATGCAATTGAAGTGAACTAGTTTAATGACCCCCACTGAGTGATTCCAACCACGGGTATAGACAAGTTCCATTTGACAGAGGGCTACATAAAACATCTCAGAGGTCCATCTATACAATACGACCGGGGTAAGCCGAGCAACTGACGACGCACGACCGGGTACCGCCGATAACGACACTAGCTACTTAGATGACTGATCGGAACGCGATTAGACAGTTCAAGATGATTGATTAGATCGGTCATGGACGGAAAGAGACCAGTATATTATTAGCCAAACGGGCGGAAAGCTAACCTAGTTCCATACTCGTCCCGGAAGCTGAACTCACATGCCGTTGTCTAGCAGAGTTCACTAAAATAAATGAAAAGAACGTTTTTAGTGGTTTGAAAGCAGCATCGATTTGGGAAACCAGAAAAAAGACACCTACAAATGGTGTATGCAGTCGGGTGGACAGGGCAGTGACGAAAGGGAAGGAGGGTCGAGCGATGAAGACTGGCAACGAAAGACTGAATCAAAACAAACTAAGCGAAACAAGGATGTAGTTCACAGAGGATCACGACCGTCCACTGATTCGCCCGGTCAACGGAGAAAAAAGTATTTATCAGTCTGAAAACCATCAGCACACGTAAGCAGGAAAACAGGATGCACGGCGAGGGGGAAGTTTCAAGGACTGAGACCAAACGAATTTGAATTCTGAGCCGAATAACGGAGAGAGAAATAAAAAAGAGAAAAAAGGGTGTGAGTAGGATAGCACATCCAAATTAAAAGAGTAAATATCACCGATCGGGTAAGTTGAAGCACGTTACACGGGGGCAGCGATATCCCGAGCACGGCTTTTCTTGAAGATGAAGTCGAACAACGATCAGGAGCAACAATATTTTCTCATCATTAGATTTTGTAAAAGTTGCGTTGTGTATGCGATCGGTACTCACGGCGCATGCGGTCACCTGGGAATGGACTAGGCAGAATGAACTTCATTCGTTGTTGAGGAAATCGTAAGTGAAATGGCTGTCGTAGGTACGCGGTTCGTGTACATAAAAAACAGAAAGTGACACAGCGGGAAACTCTAAGCCGAAAGCACGAGTATCAGATTAAATGCTTTATGAAAAGCACCTGCTTGTGGGACCCGATAAAGGAATTGAGGACAGTTTTAAAAAAATGAATGGTTCAGAATGATCACCGTTGAATGGAAGACAAATAACTGACTGCAACGGCATCTAGCTGAATGGGTGTACAATTGACTTTTGTGAAAACCAGAGGTGGATGTAGACTCTAACAGGTGAGTTAGAACCGATCGTGAAGCTGAACCAATGATAAACAAAGACAACGAAAACGACCACAGGGTGACGATGGAAGAAACATCAAAGTTACATCTGACCCGAAATCACGCTTGCCGGAGGCAGATATACAAACGACACGTGACCATGGAGTGAACAGACAACGATTATGTCTATAGGAGGGGAAAAAAGAGTGGGAGAGAGACAAAACGAGATGAACGCTGACCGACTGTTCAACGAAGTTTGTTGCCTAAAAATTAAAAGAACATTTGTGAAGATCAGGTAGGAAAACTGATGACCGCGTATCATACATTGATGTATTCATCGTAGACGATTTACTGGAAAAAATGGACAGAAGGAGTGAGAGAATCGGAGCCAAAACGAGCTCAAGGAGGACAAAAACCAGCGTAGGCAATGAGAGACAATCCACTTCTAGTATATCTGTGTATTACATTGCTTGAAAGATGAAGGACAACAGTTTTGTTATGTACATGGGATGAGACCGGGTAGTGGGGCCATCGGGGAATGAGGATCACTGAGGATACAGTTGAACAGAACGTGGTACACGACCAAAAGAAACGCTACAAATAGCTGGCTGACCAGGTATAGTTAGTTATAGTTCATTTACACACAACCACACCGGGACAAAAGTTGTCCGTGTTCACAGGGTGGGAGAAAAAACTTCAACATGCAAACTGACCGTCAGGGAAATTGTGGGGTTTCGGGCACTCAGACATGCAGGTTATTCGAGATCCGTGCGCTTAGAACGCCTTGTTCAGCGTTAAGCATGGGAAAAAATGGTTTGATACACGTCATTAAGATTAGAAGGACTTTGAACTGAACAAAAATCGTTCCACTGGGTTTGAAGGTGTCATTTGCATGTGTATGTATGTGCATAAATATGCGGGGTGGGGTCATAAAATCGATTGATGTGTCAATCTTTACTCTGGCAATCAGTGACAGACGAACAGGCGGGCAAGTGGACAGACACCGAAGGCACAGACAAGAATTTGGATCAGATGACGACAACAAACATCGTCATTCCTCCATCGCAACTGGGTTGCCGAAGCTGGTAGTCGGCTAGTCGCTACAAAAAACGCTGAAAAGACGGGTGTATCAAAGTACACTACACCGCAAAAAGTGACGTTTGGAACGGCCAGTGTTTAGATTTTTGAGGTCCTGTTTGGGCGAATTGTTTGTATCCTAAAATTGAAAAAATACTGAAGGAATAATATACAATGGAGGAATTTCGAATGAAACATTCAAACTCGCCAGAAATCGACGAAAAATATAATATTCACCAGTTTCGTAAGCAGTAATGTGCATTTGTAGTTATTCAGAATCTATATTTACCCAATCTATTATTGAGAGAACAGCATCTATATGGTGAATGGTCGTTAGCTGACCAGATGGGTGAAACGAAAGGGAAGTTTAAAACACATAGAGCTTCCGGAGGGGAGAGTAGACGGAGTGTGGATGTTGTAGGAAGCGATACTAGGTGATAATCTCAGTTCAGTTCCTTCACCATCAATGTCCGAGTTCTGGGCCTGGTTGCTACCTCGCCGCATCGAGAGGTCAGAATGAACAGAAGCACAGAACAGACAATCATAAAAGAAAGTTAAAATTGTAAATCATGAAGACGAAGAAAGAATTCGAATGCATCTACGCCACTGACCGCGACCATTGTGAAAATCAGCCTCCACTTCAAGCCACGGAGCATGTTTGATGCGAAAATAACGAGTATCCCAGCCAAAAATGCACAACGCAGCATTAGAATCTCAATACAATATAACGGCCAAATAGGTACGTGAGTGTAGTTTGGTCTCTGCAAGCCGTTCATTTTTCCCTGCGGAAACAGTTGGAACCAAATGCGTGTAAAACTTTGTTGACCTTAAACACGCGATCGGTATTGGGAGTGAAGTGCAGAAGCACTACACATTTGTGAACTATTAGAGAACAAGGAGTCTGGGTTTGCAAAACCAAATGCCAACCGTATCGTGAAACTAAAGCGAGGTGCCTTTTAGGATATTATCATCGTCATCGTACAGCGTTAAACGGTAGGCCAAGCCCCACTGATCACTGCCTTTCTCATCATGTTGCACATTGAATTAGAAAGAAAAAGCATACAAGATGCCTGGGAGTGAACCTACGCGGGTGCGAAGACGAAAGAATGCCCTCGTAGCCAACACACGGTGTATTCGAGAGAACAACCAAATTCGAGGCACTAACTCAGGATCGATCTGACCCCCTTACCCTCACTCCAATTTGTTTCCCACTAACGCTTTGCGTCACACTTGTTCATTCGCCGACCCACACACCGGACATTGACCTTAAGTGACCACTGACTGGTGCGTGCGCTGATTCGTTCTATGACCCTTGACCCACAGTTCCCATAGACATTTCGTTGACTTGACCACTTGAACCTCAAGCTATCCTGAATTTGCTCGCATTTGGCTGACTCTGATTCACGGAGCAGTTACCGTTGAGGTTTGTACAGTTTTTAAGTCATGTTCATGAATGTTTTATAAAGAACCGTAGTGAAAAACCACAATTGGACGCTTGGCGTTTTTTGGATAGTTACGCGTATCTCAACGACTGCTAAGAATCCGTTACAGAGGCCATCCTGTATAGCTCTTTGAGTCACAGAGGCATGCCAGCCATCGTACTACATCAAGGTGCAGTCTCGTCCTGACGGAATCTGTATTGGCGATCAATCATTAGTCCTTCGCGTTCGAGAAACGCACGCAGTTGGTCGGAGATAACAGTTTCGAATACTGTAGAAATAACAGGTGTGAGGGAAATAGAACAATAGTTATTCGGGCCAGAAAGACCACTGCGTTTGGGAATAGGAAAAATCACGGCGTTTCCAGGGGATCGGAAAAGTAGGTTGGAGAGACAGAACGAGAAAAGACGACGTACGAGAGGGGCCAAATCAGAGGCACATATCTTAAGGACGATCGGTGGTATATTGTCCGGACCGGGTGGTTTGCATACGTCCAAAGAACGCAGCGCTTGGCGGATCTTCCTAGTGCTAACGAGATTGCTGTGAATTGTTATTTTACAGTTTGTGTTGTTGTTCGTTTTCCGCATATTATAATTGTCACTGCACATTATTTCCCATCTATATGCACAGTTGACAAGTTGATTAAAACCTTACTTTCAGGTGAACTTCTTATTCTGTAACTGGTGTCGAACGTACGTTGTTGATTCGCTACAATTCAATCAACTCTTCAAATGAAGTGAATGCTTCGGCCAAAACGATTCGACGCTGATCCTCATTCGTTTGACGCCACCAATCTCTGGATTCACTGGATGAAAACTCGATAATTATCTGCTTAACATAAAGGACCTAGATGTGGGTAAACTCGCCACGCTAACTAATCAGGTTTCACCGGCTGCCAACAAGCACATCGCCGATTGTACAAACTTTGATTCTGCTATTGAACCGTTGACTACTCTGTACATTCAATCTAAGAATGAGATTTTAGCCCGACACGTTCTCTCGACTACTCGTCAAGAAAGCGGTCAGACTCTTGAACAGTTCCTTCACCGTTTGAAATCTCTTGCCGTGGATTGTAACCTCAAGGCAGTTACCGCTGAAGGGAACCGTGATTCCTTCATTCGTGGTTTGCTGTCCAGTAAAGTTCGACAAAGACTACTGGAAAATAAACAACTCGACCTCAAATCAACGTTCGATCCCGCCAGACAACTGGAACTAGCTCATACAAGGTCTTTATCGTACAATCGTGATACCTCTATGTGTTTCACATCACAAAAAACTGAAACTTTTGAATCGTTTGTAACTCAAGCTCCGACTTCGGAGGATGTGATCTCAGCTGTGAGTAATTCATCCTGCTATTCCTGCGGTTACGCTCGTCATTCGAAGACTCGTTGCCCCGCAAGAGAAGCTGTATGTATTACTTGTGGAAAGAGAGGACACTTTCAGCGTGTCTGTCGTGCACATCAGTCAAAGAGAAACAACGACCGCATCGTCTCTGCCGCAAACACTTGTCTGGCACTACTGCTGCTGCAGCACCCGCTTGTTTATCCGATGCAATCATCAGTATACTCGTAAACGGCGTTTCTGTGCGTGCACTCATCGACAGTTGAATGGTCCCTTAGGTCTCTGGATCTAAACCCGTTAGACGTCTTTCCGTAGCCCTACTTAAAAAGAAAATTACTTCAAAGATGAACAGGAAACCTTGGAGGACTCAAAAGCATGTACCACCTTGCAATGCAGAATAACTGTGTTTAGGAAAGTGGGGACGTCTCGCTTGAAACAGACGATGTGTAGAAAAAGTTCCGGGCGCATTTTTTTAACGCCAATTTTGAAAAATACTTCTTTTTAATTTTGTTCGTTCTTTTGTCGATGGTCAGGCCTGGGACTAAACTCGCTTGATCAGTTCAGTAACGGAGAGCATACAAAACTATTACCTGGTTAACTGTTAGCTAGTGCACAATAAACGGAGTGGCCGGTATTATCTTAGATATTACGATAATGAAAGGAGCATATCAGGTGACGAAGAATCTCGAACAAGTCAGCAAATTCCATTTGGCTTTACTGTTCAACTATCATTTTTTTCCAGTCCTCTAATGAAAGATGTTGTCACTTTACGAAAGTTTGTTAAAGTTCTATCACGATCTAGCGGTATCTTCCATACTTCACTTTTACTTTTACGCGACTATCTTCTGCTAGACGATGAGTCGACTCCATGAATATCTTGTATCGTAGCTGACCATGCGCGGTGGTTGGGAGCGAGTTCGGTGCAAATCGCGATCCAATTTTTCTTCCATTGGCGGGCACCACGGACCGACCCTAAGCCTAGGCGCTCTACACCCTTCTCGACAGTGTTGATCCAAGTTTTGAGCTAGCCACCAAGGCGACAGCACTATCCAGGACAGGGTTCGGGACGGAGTGTTTGTTTGGTTGGATGTGGTAGAATATGATCCAGCCACCGCAGTCGACGACATTGGAGTAAGTCTGAGAGCTTGTCAACTTCGCAGCACCGTTCCCTAACTTCATTGTTGGATATTCTATGGCGCCAATTTCTTTTCGAAATACGTCACAGGCACCAGTGATCAAATACCTCCAAATTTCTAATATCTTCGGCTTTCAATGATCAGGTTTTGCAGTCGTAGCTGAGTGCAGGGCATATAGCGGCACGGTAGATACGCACCTTGGTCAGCAGGCAGGTTTCACTGCGGGTCCACAACGCCCGTTGTAGCTGGAGAAATGTTTTTCTGGCGTTGTCTACCTGCAGTATTAATTCATCCTTCGCCTAACCGGTTGGAAGTAGTGTAGAGCCTAAAAACTTGAGTGGTGGAACGCACCCGATCAGTTGATCATTGATGAACAGCTGCTGAGCTGTTAGCCCTGGACAAGTTGAAATATTTTTGGTTTTCGCAGCTTTTAATTCTAGCCGATGGACTTTGAGGAGAAATCGACTCGGTCAAGGACTGGTTGAAGCGTGATGGGAGTCCGCTGGCACAACAATGTCATTAGCGAACTTTACATCCGAGATGGACATTTCCTGACTCAGTTGGATACCGTGATAATCAGTCAGTGCCTGTCTCACAGTCCAGTCTATCGCGTAGTTGAATAGCACTGGTGAAAGAGGGCAGCCCTGTCGGACGCCAGTAGTGAGTGTGAACTCGGATGATACTTCACCATGCATACGGACCCGCGCCCTAGTGGACGAGTAGTATCTTCTCAGAAGCTTTGTGAGTTTATCGAGCATCCCATCGGATTTGATTATCGCCCATCGCACTAGTATGAATATTTAGCGACCACAATCCTGAGATTAGGAATACAAAAAAAGGACTAAGCATCAACAGGTCAACCGTAGAGAATAGCCAGAGGACAGCGGACTGCTGTCTGCCACTTAAGTGTTATTAAGGGGACGTGACGTTGTAACTGTAGTTTATAGACCTTCATGCCGCGCTCCGTATGGGAACCCATTGAGCCTCGACTGAGTTTTGTTTATATGCGCACTGTCCACGCGCAACGCCCCTCCGAAAACCACTGTCACAGCATACAACAGCATCTATTCGTCCGTCAGGCCCACCGAACGTTCTAGCTGTTAGGCCAGTTTTCTGAAGCAACCTACGAACTTAGTATGGGAGACACACAAAACGCACTTGCATCTGACCACACTTGCATTGGAAGCAATTTTCAAGACTGGAGATAACAGTATCGGTAACGCCGAGGTCAAAAGTGGAGTACTGAGGTACCCGATATTGGCCTTTCACAGCAGAGTTGCACTGGAGTGGCAACAAAAAAACAGAGCACTGGAGCACAAAGTTGGGGGTTAGGAGAGCAAAACTAAAGCACATTTAGAATCTAACAATTCATCATTGGACTGGTTTTTTATCACATGCTTGCGCGTGAGTGTAATGGAAGGGTTGGTTATACACGTCATATCCACACAGGACCGCTATACTACTAGGGACAAGCGACAACCCGACTCTGAGACTTGGAGTGGAGACCCCAATAGGTCAGGTACAGTAACGAGCCGTACGACAGTGGAATACTGTCTCCCACCAAAGTAACCGGTGATGGAAAGGATTCGAAACTTCGATGTGGTAGGCTAACTCTAAAAATTACTCGACGACCATCGGTGTAACATAAGAACGAGTTACCATACAACGAACAGATATGATTCTAACGACGTACCATTCTGCGCTCCATTTTGACTTTGATGTACTTTGCTAACATTTTGAACGCATCGTCCACATTGGTACCCGATTTGGCACTTGTCTCAAGGAAGGGAATTGAAAAGGAGTTCGCCAACTGTCAAAATAAAAAAAACAAGTCGGGTACAGGTGTAAACAAAAGTGAACAGTGAACATGATTGCTCCAGATGCCAATCTAATACGTCAATCTTGCGCAGGACAACCGACAGAAAACAGGAAATGACAAAGGCAGTTACGTTTACGGTAAGCGCATACTAACTGCTACCAGGTTCATGATATATAAGCACACGCTTGAGATCAATTTTGGTATCAACGAGACAGATCAACAATAACGCAAGGGACAAAACACACTGAATACACTTCTTCACTTTCTGATGTTTTTGTTCTGTTCATGGGGAACAGAACTGAAACACTCAGTCTGCATAGCATTCGCACCACTGACTTACGTTGTGAGCCACGCTCCTAAAAGTCTCGCACAGACGACAATCACTCGTTGCGCCCCAGCCAGGAAGGTGGAAGGCGCAAATTGAAGCCACTTTCATGCCCCTACACTACGTACAATCTTTGAACATTGTCCAGTAAGTGCGAATAGAACACGGAAAGGCAGACGATTGATAGGTTTGTGCAAGGCATATTCTCTCAGTAGGAGGCGGTGCAGAGTGTTTATCTCGATCACAGGGCGGTCACTTAACCGAACTCCATCATTGCTCATTCGACAATTACAACAGGCGCCAGCATTGGTTCGCATACCTTGTTGGACGAGCATGGAAAGTCACCGAGCATCTATCACGACAAGACTGCACCTTGGCGTGGTGTGATGGCCTGCGTGCCTCCATGACCCAAAGAGTTATGTAGGATGGCTTCCCTAAGCCGGAGATGCAATCATGTCTGACAGATCGATAGGATGAGGTCAGACGAAGTCCACTCTCTGAACCAGTTAATGGGCAACATCTCGTTCTAACAACTGTGCCCCTGGAGAGGATAATCCAGCGAATAAACACGGAGAAGCAGTTTACCGGTCTAAAAAACTCAACCAGGACGTAGGAGTGGAGCACCTGGGGTTTATCTCGACAGTGGGAGAAGTCATCGCACTTCATTGGGAAGCTATCGCCCGCCTAAGCTAAGCAGTCCCAGCCCAAAAGATGATGCCCCGTTACCAGTCCCCTCGCTCCATTGGGTACAAGGGGCTAACGACTGAATCCGAAAAGCGGATCGATAACAAAGCACCAGCACAGACAAGACAGAATGCATGCAACAATCAGGTCTCACGTGACAGATCAGAAGTTCCTTCACAGGTTTTAAGGTCACAATCCCATGATGGGTTAATGCCCCACTGTCTTGTGGGTCAGACTTTTGAGTCAAAAGCTCCGGTTAGGACTCCAAAGAAAAACCCCTTCTGAGGTGTGGGCAACTGCGAAGTAAGGTGTGCCCAGAAATCTCCAGCGGTAAATCGGGAAACATTCCCTATCTCTCTGCTCTCCATCTTTTACGTTCCAATTCTAAATGCGTACGAGTAGCCACAATGAGTCGTGACCAGGAACTTGTAGCTCTCGGAAAGGGTGGCAAATTAGAGAACGGGAAAAAAGAGAACCCATTATCCGACCTAAGCATGCTATTCACTTTGCTGCTCTCAACGCGCGCACACTTTTTCAAACGGGGCAACAGACTGCCCCAGCTAAGATGGTTTACATCAGCCCTGAAGAAAGCAGTAGTTCAGAAGTTGGGCATAAGTCGAATGCACTCCTCAAGCCTAAATGTTCGATTCACTCGGCTGCCTTTAACGTCCACGGACTGTCAGATAGAGCTAGAACACTTGAAATGCGCACACAAGACCACACTTCTGTGATCACACTCCGCACACCAGAAACAACCTCAGTCTCTCGCTTTACTGTTCGTGTGTCGGGTGATCTGGTTTCTAGTACTCGTTGTCAGGCCGGCGTCAGGGTTGCTTTGAACATGAAAGCTGAGCGTGTACTGTTAGACTGGATTCCAGTCAGCAGTCGTTCGTGTGCAGTTCGGTTGGACGGTTCCGTTCATGTCAACAACAACAAACTGGAGCGTCGATGCTTGTTCGTCGTGTCTGTGTATGCACCCACTGACTGCAGCTCCTCTGAAACCAAGGACGAATTCTATCAGGATTTGTCTCAGCTGCTTCGAAGCGCACGTTCAACGGATGTGGTGGTCATTGCTGGGGATTTCAACGCCCAAGTTGGCCTTTTGCGAGATTTCGAAAGGCACATCGAAGGCCCATTTGCTATCCCAGCCGATCGTACCGATAACGGCGATTGTCTGATTCAACTGTGTTCTGGCCACAGATTGTTTCTGGCAAATACGAACTTCTGCCATAAGAAGCGGCATAGACTCACATGGCGTCCTCCTTTGTCTTCACAACGTTGGACTCAGATTGACCATATTGTGATTGGTCACCGTTGGCGTGGATCAGTTGGAGATTGTCGTTCATTTTGGTCTACGCCTGTGGACTCAGATCACGCCTTGTTACGTGCTCGCTTTTGCCACTTGTCCCGCGCAGTTGCTCTCAGACGATAACCAGCGACAGCTTCCAGACGGAGCTGTCTACGCGATTATCGATGCAGACGGGTGTGCACGATCCAGATGGTCGCTGAAAACAGATCAAGGCAGTCTTGTATGCCGCGTCTAATGCCACACAAGACTCCGGTTCAAGTAGACCTCACAAACGATGGATATCTTCAAAATCAGTTGCTCTGTTGGTTACTCGCAGATCCGTCCCTCCGGATGCCACATTCAATGAAGTGCGTAAATCCCCGGTACGCCAACTGACTAGGAGCCTGAGGAATGACCGTGAGCAATGGATTGCAAAATGTAGGGAAATGGAAAAGGCTGCGTCCATTGGCAATGTTCGCATCCTCTGCCGTTTGATTAGAGGTACCGACCCACGGAAGCCCGGTGTAGGTGAGGTAATCAAGGAATCCGACGGCTAACTGATTCACTCTCAGGGATATCGGATGGATCGATGGGTGGAGCATTTAAAGGAACAACTCGGTTGACCCACGAAATATACTCGCCAAAGAAACGATGCAGGACGATATCACTCTTCCATCGGAAATGGAGGTTATACCGGAGAATGGTCACTTGAGAAAATGCAAAGCCGTTAGACCGGATAAGTTGTCTCCATCTTTTTTCAAGGATGGAAGCGATGCTTTGGTTTCGGAGTTAACAAAACTCCGTATTATCTGTGATAGTGAGCAGATTTTCAGGGAGTGGGGCGAATCGGTGATTGTGCCGATTTACAAGAAAGGTGACAGGTCCTCTTGTGAAAACCACAGAGGAATAAGCTTGGTAAGTATCGCGTCCAAACTGCCCACCGGTCTTATTCTTCATCGTTACGCATTCCTCACGAAATGTATATGCATGAGAATTAACTCGGTTTCAGACCCGGTCGGGGTTGTATCGACTACAAGTTTACTCTTCGACAAATCGTAGAACACAAACATGTTCCGTAGGTCCACAATCTTTGTCTTTCTTGATCTGAGAGCAGCGTTCGATTCAATCGACTACACAGTTCCTTGGCACTGCCTCTCATTGAAGAGTGCCCCAGAGAAGTTTATTTCTCTTTTCCAATACTTGTATGCAAACAGCCGAAGCCGAGTTCGTTCACCCGACTATGTCCCGGAAAGTGGTGCTCGTCAGAGTTTCCCTCTATCGCCTTTCCTCTTCAATTTTGTAATTGAATTGATTCTTGAGATAGCCCTATCCTCGTTTGAGAATAGCAGCATCAATCTTTGCTCAGGCAGTAAACTGTCTGACTTAGACTACGCGGACAGTATTGTTCTTCTGAGTGAAAATCCAGATAAGTTGCAAGCCCTCTAAGATAGCCTAAGCAATAGTGTAGCAATGTTTGGGTTGCGTTTTGCACCTTCAGTGTAAAATGCGGTTGTAAGACTGGGTCGGCTCAACACCAAACCTTGTGTTGGCAGGAAAAGCTCTAGCTGAAGTGGATAATTTTTGTTACCTAGGCGGTTACATTTCACCAGGTGGACAGATAACGGATGAAGTGTCATCGCGTTTGGCTTTTACCAACCACAGCTATTTGTGGCGTTGGCGTGACATCCGATTGTCTGTTAGGGGGGAATGTACAATGCGGCGGTTAGGTCCGTTCTATACGGTTCCGAAACAGCCGTTGAGAGTAGAAGACCGGCAAAGATTGTCGGTGTTCGAGCACTGATTTCTCCGTAGCATTTCCCGAATATGGTGGGAATACCGTATTGGCAATGCTAAGGTTAGACGTAAAGTGTTGGGAATGCGAGGTCAGTCTGGATCAGGTGCTGAATCTAAACAAGTTAAGGTGGCTGGGACACGTTACGTATGCCCACGGATAGACTCCCTCGTCGTACGCTGTTTTCTGAGGCAGGTAGTGATTAGAAGGTAGGTCGAGGTGGTCAGTCCGTGACATGGCGAAAAGGTATGAAAGCCTTTACCAGAAGACTTGGCCAAATAGGACGTGTTAGACTTCCAGGTTGGGGTACACGTGATCCGCCTACTAAATGGTTAGAGACATTAAGTGATATGGCTAGGTGTCGCGGTGAGTGGTGTAGTTGTTCTCGGACTATTTCCTCATCGTCTTATTACTTCGACTTATTGGATCCTTATCACTATGTTTCTATTCGTTCCGCCCTTTACCGGACGATGCTGGAAGGTAGCAACCGAAACCAGAGCACGGAAGTGCGAGGTTAGTGGTTGAATATACGGAAACTGAACTGAATCAAATTGTTGAAAATTGTGACCATTGTCAACAGAGGCAGGTTTCTCCATTTCGCAATCCTGCACTGCTGATGGTCATCGTTCAAACTCCCGGTCAATCAGCGATTTGCGCATCTCATTGAATGTGGCGGTTAAATAGGGTTTTACCAAGTACTACATGCTTGCGCATGAGTGCTGTGGAAGCCTAATGTCTTACGGTCCTGTTAGGGATAACCGGCAACCAGGTCTTGAGACTTGAAGTAGAGAACCAAATAACGTGCCAGCAGGTGAGCTGTCTAAGTCAGACAGTTTACTGCCTGAGCAAAGATTGATGCTGCTATTCTCAAACGAAGATAGGGCTATCTCAAGAATCAATTCAATTACAAAATTGAAGAGGAAAGGCGATAGAGGGAAACTCTGACTACTGCACTTCCATTGCCGATCATGTTTTGCGATCCAACAAAAGGCCGCTCTGCCGGTTGGTGTAGGTGACACCCATGCGTCCATTATCCGGCTGGTTCACTAAAAGGTTGCAACCTTCGGAGATGGGTGTGGAAGACACAACAACCATGTCTAAACAAGGCTGGGGAATGTCATTGGAGACCGTCGCACACGGCCGAGGCCAGCCAGGTTGAGAAGCCTCATTGCGCAGCCCATTACAGAAGTCTGGTCGTTGTACGTCGATAAACGTGCAGCACCGACCAGAGGTCGGTAGCCATTATGTTTGATAGACAGTAACACGGGGAAACGACAGAATACAACGACGAAGAACAGAACTCTCGTGTTATTGCTTCAATGTATCTTATCGCAAGGGGAAGGAGAATGCTCTTACTGATACCTAATCTCGCCTCACGTCGTCCGTAAGGAGTGCCGCTAAAGGAGCTTCACAAGACGTTATCATCCAGGAGTAATTCATTCACTGCACTTCCTGAGATCACGTTACCTAGCGTTCTCAATATAAGATGCAAAAAATACCATTGCTCAATGCGCGGTTCGTGTTGAACTGAAGCTAAGATTCTGTAACTTACCCACTGAAAACCTAATCAATGTTACGACACCATTAGAACGACTGAAAGTCGGTTTTAAAGACTGTAACGCTCATTTTCTGTTTTCTATTTACTTTAGTTTATTCGGCGGCATTTCCGCTTGATTTATTTTCAGATCCCATCGTTACACCATACGTCAAATAAAGCTCAAATTCTAGGCCTCCTTTTTCTGTCTGCCTCAACCACACAGATTTTGTAATCATATACGTATCAAGGGATCACAACAATCTAGTACTCTCAATGAATATTTGCTTGCCATAACGATTTTCCCGATTTGACCGTTGTTACTAATCTTGGCCAGTTATTTCTTGTTTGGCATAACCGCTTACATCCATTCTGACTGACACCCTTCGTTTATGTCAAACGAGCCTGAGCGTTTTCTACACGACAAAGTAGTAACTATGAGAACAACCGCACACAATCCCCGATCAAATGGACAGATCGAACGATCCAACGGCACATTGTGGCGCACTAGCATTTGCCGTAAAATCTAGATCCCTGCCTTGTGGCGACTGGGAAATGTTTTACATTTTATCTGCTCTTTTTCATGCACCGCTACCAATAACATGCTTCATGAACGTCTTTCCAAGTGTGATCTGCAAATCAACATCCGGTGCGTCACTAACAAGTTGGCTAGTTGTCCCAGGTCCGGTGCCGCTACGTCATATCTCTCTAAGATCAAAGCACAAATCATTGGTCGACGAAGTGCGCACATGTCAGACTGCCCCGTAGGAAGGAAGAAACTGCATCCACCCACTAGCTGGCTCGCCGCGAACGACTACATCCACCAACAGATTCTTTCAGTGTCATAACTCCGAACCTATCAGTCCATAATCAGACACCACGGATATCCAATCCCCAGGCAGTGACATTACCCCGACTCTCACACATCCTGCTGAACACCTTATACAGGGGAAACAGCCCACTGCAGAACTGCAACAAAGAACTCACCCGTATGATTTAGGAAATCAGGTTTAGTGACTTCTTTCTGCCGAGGATGAATACGGTGTCACTTCACGCTCTTGTTAATACATGTATCTCCCTTCTTGTTAAAAGTTTGACTCTTCTCCTTTAGCTTATATTTTCGAACTGTTGAGGTGGATAAAGTCTTCGCATTTGACCTTCAATCTCATACAAATCACTGGACTCTGCTCATCATCATTATCGTACAGTGTTAAACAGCACGGCAAGTCCCATTGACCACTGCCTTTCTTGCCATGCTGTACGTGAAAAAGGAAAGAATGAATGTGCAATATGGTCTGGGAGTGGGCCTAGACGAGTGGGAAAACCAAAGAACGCCCTAGTAGCCAACACACGGAATACACAGTCTAACTGTACAAACGCACATCGATCAATCATCCTGACTTGACAGAAAGTGAAAACACGATTGCCACTGTTCACGGTTCGCTGCCATATCCTTCAGTGTCCCCAGACAACTGGCTGATGGATCTTTCGGACCCCAATCACGAAGACGTGAGGCACCTACTTTTCCGAAGTTCGATGCACATGTTCCCATCCCCCGCTGCCATGTCATCTGTTAATCTTTACGTGGATTCTTCCATTCCCGAGGATGAATGGAAAACAAGGCACGATTCGGTAGACGTGTGTTTCCTATAAGTATTACGTGCCCCAATCAACGAAGTCTACTAAGCTGGATACGCTGTGATTGAAATTTCTCTGAACTAGTACCCAATACTCGACTTCCGACCTCATCATCGCTTACTTGGTCATTCTAACCAATCCTAACGATACTACACAAACATCGGTGGTCGAAAATCTCAAGACAACGAATATTTTCAACACGAAGACCCCAAATCTCGCAACTACACAACCTCAGCGAAACGTCAGGTCGTCACCACAAGGGCTTCAGTTTAGCGTACGTCACTCAGAACTTCGCCGCCCTCTCAACGCAGTTTACTACACACAAAAGTACAACGAAGTTTTATCGCGCGTCTTTGTATGTACGACTCAGCAAGATCAGAACAAGTGAAACATGAGGGATATATCGTTACTTTCGAGTGACAGAGGACCGTAAACATACAAAGAAATAAAATTTCAAGACCACAAAAATGAAAGCAGACTGCCAGAAAAGTCATACAAGGGAGGAACTGAGGCGGATGCAGTACGAAGTTAAGAAACAACTCACTTGAGCACCTTCATCTGTAGTAACTTGACGCAATTCCGCAGCATCGCACTTATTTCCCAAAAGCATTTTCTCAACGTCTTGGTTAGCATGCTTAATAATCGCGATAAAAGAAATGGAGCAAAACAGAATTACATGATAACAGTGAAAGCAATGAGTTAGCCACGGATACATCTGTTTGTTCAAAACGACCAGAAATCCGAAACATCAGTCGTACAAGAATCAATTTAGTAAGCATACCCATTCATTCCAAGTCGACTCTTGGAAGCCATGATTAACTGCTTCTAATTTGAAATGACAAATCGGAGAAGAAAATGGTAGTAGTTGGCGTAGCATGAACAACAATCAATCGTGCACTGGATGCAACGATATTCAGATCAGAAAACTGTTACACATCCACCAGGTGCGGTGGCTTTGGTTGCAATCTCACAGTGGGATCTTCAATCGGATATGATGGAAAATACAGGAGTAAGAGAATTACAAGTAGTCCATCAAGTAGGTAAAGGTTTATAAACAGAGCGCGACACCAAGCCATATACTTCAACGTGTTTAACTACCGAGTGGAGAAATCACTTGGGCCCCACCCAGGAAGCCCAACACGTCCAAATCCACTGGTCAGGCTTTTTATATCTTTCTTTTTTGTCATAAACTGACCTTCCTTGGTCATCTTTCAACCACCACCTCCTCAGTGAATATTATGCACCGAGGAGTCCGATCTGGGGCCGTGCAAAACGCATCCGAAACATTCTAGCCTCGAGTTTTAGCGCTTTGTTCATTGAATTGTTTCTGACTGGACACTGGAATTCGAGAATCCCCATTTTCGCTCTAAATACTGCGATGTTAATTCCTAAAAGTACACTGCCGTGCCCAGGATCTGGAAGAGTGATGGGCAGAAATCAAGCGGGCCATATTTCAAACTGCTGATATTGCTCAAGGCCCAAGAACCACATGCACACAGGAATGATGGATATCTGCATCCTCAGCTGCACTGTCAAATGCGCGCAAGTCGATTGCTTCGGAATCCGGATACGATCCAATGTACGCCAGCTGATTCGGAGCCTGAGAGCCGATCGCGAGCAGTGTTGAATTGAGAGGTGCATAGTGGTGGGAAAGACTGCGGTAGTTAGCAACAGCTGTAACCTTTTCCGTCTAATTAGAAATTTCAATCCATGAAAGCCGGGCGTTGGTGGCCTGACCAAAGAGGAGAACGGTTCACAGATTCAAACTCGGGAGTGTCATCTAGTTCGTCAGGCGGAGCATTACGAGATGTAGTCTGATTGACCTTTATCCTCGTCAGATTTGCTCACTAGCGCAATGAGTACAGCTCTTGTTGTAGATATCAGTCCACCGTCAGAAGCAGAGGTTCTTCGTAAGATAAGCTATCATAAACGACATAAGGCTGCCTGGCCAGACGAGTTGCCTCCGTCTATTTTTAAAGACGGTGGCCCAGCACTTTTACTGGAGTAGACGAAACTCCTCGGTTTGATATGGGAAAAGTAACAAGTTCCAAAGAGTGGGTGTGAATCGGTGACCATACCGATTTATGAAAAAATCGACAGATCCTCCCGTGAAAACCAAAGGGGAATAAGTTTGGTTAGCATCGCATCCAAACTGCTTGCTGGTATTATTCTCCACCGCCTATCTGGGTTTAGACTTGGTCGAGGTTGATCACATCTCCACTGTTCGACAAATTTTAGAACATAGACACAACCTTCGTAGGCCCACTACCTCCGTTTTTCTTGATCTTGAAGCGGCCTTCGACTCAGTCGATTGCACAATTCTCTTGTGCTGCCTCTTGTTGAAGGGTTTACCACAGAAATTCATCTCCATCGTAAAATCCCTTTACATTGATAGCCGAAGCCGAGTTCGAGTTTAGGGTGATCTACCACCCGAGTTCACCCCGAGAAGTGGCATACGTCAGAGTTGCCCCTCTTTCTTCTTCTCTTTAACTTTGTGATTGATATGGTTCTAGAGACCGCATATCTGTCAGGTGAGGATAGCGGCATTGAACTTGTCCCGAGCGGAAAAGTATCAGACTTTGAGTATGCTGACGACATATATCTTCTAAGTGAAGATCCAGGTATGTTGCAAGCTCTTCTAGACAGCTTGACGGATTGCGTAGCAATGTTCGGTATGCGTTTTGCACCTTCTAAGTGCAAGATGCTGTTGCAGGACTGAGTTGGTCCAGCGCCAAACTATGAACGTGGTGGACAAGTTATGTTATCTGGGGAGCTGCATTCCACCCGGAGGTCAGATATCGGATGAGCTATCTCCGCGTATACAGAAGGCTCGTCTGGTATCTGTAACCTGAGTCATCTGTGGCGTCGACATGACATCCGTCTACCTATCAAAGGCCCAGTGTACGCTGCAGCAGTCAGGCCCGTGCTTCTGTATGGTTCAGAAACGTGGCCACTGCGGGTGACAGACATACGAAGATTGTCGGTATTTGAACACCGATATCTTCGTAGTGTTGCTCGAATCTGGAGGGAACACCATATGTGCAATGCTGAGGTTCGGTTCAAGGACCAAACCATCAGATGAAACACTCAAGCTTATCAGGCTAAGATGGTTGGGAAATGTGTTACGCATGTCCCCTGGCAAGACTAATCAGCGTGCTATGTTTTCTGAGGTGGGTACCGGTTGGAAGATGGTTAAGGGTGTTTAGTCCATGACAGAAGAAAGGTAATGGAAAGCCCAACTAGTTGACTCGACCATGTAAGGCGTGTTAGACTTCCTGGGTGAGGTCCAAGAGACCCTCCCACTTAATGGTTAGAAACGTTGCGGGATACGGCTAGATGCCGCGATCAGTGGCGTTCTTGCATTCACAAACTTGCTTCATTGACTTTTCTCCATTAATGTAGTTCTCTTACTTCTTTCATACTCTTTTCTCCTATATTACTTCCTTTTGAAATTGCCGCTACGAGATAGCAACCAAAGCCACCGCATCCAGTGTATGGTTAATGGTTATTTGGTGTGAACCTGCAGTGGTCGCGTTTCTAAACCGTACAGAACTGGTGCAGCTGTTGCAGAGAATTCCACTCTTGGTAGAAAAACGGATGCCACGTTTACGTCATAGATGAATGAATTTAGGAAAAGCCAAACGCGCCCTCCGTATACACTAAGATACTTCCTGGAATATTTGATTCCCAGGTTAAATTTAGATTTAGAAAGACTTGTTTACCAAAACCACTGTTTCACCCAACACCATTGTTGGACCTGTAGCAGCACCTTTCACTTTGAAGGTCCAAAACGCATTCTGAATGCCCGACGTTGTTCGTTCTTCTGAAAAGCATGCAACTCGCTTCGCGTACTTCGGTGTACTTAACGACCAAGACTTATCTACTCTTATGAAACTCAAATTTGTCAAAAATGCCCGTTTGTTCCACTCGTGCCTGCACGAAGCTGAGGTTGATATAATGTTTACATTTGAATATATATATATATATATATATATATATATATATATATATATATTGCATCTCCTTGAGAACAACCATGATGTCAACGAAATAACACAGAAAAAATACGAAGTCAGGGGCGGGGTGTACGGGTTAAGAGTTAGCATTAGGACTACAACAACTAAAGCAACTTTTTTTAATATTCTCACCGAACACGCTTTGTAAATGTTTTGTCTGTTTTCCAACTGCTCATGGAGAACGGGAAGTCAACAGACAGGGCATACAGCACTTACGCTACTGGATTCGGTTTTGAGCTATATCTCCTTGCGTCTTTAACCAACGGCAATCCTCGTCTTCTGGACCCCAACCAGGAAGGTGCGAAGCACAAACCGAAGTCAACCTTCTCATGCCCTTGTGCCAAGTCATAACCTGACTGCCGCACGGCTTTTTGAAGCCTTGCCCGGCACGTGCAAAAACAGCACGAAAAGGGAAACGATGGGCAGGCGTGCGCAAAACACGCCCGAGCCACTGGAGGTGATGTAGAGTGATTATCTTGGTCAGGGGGCGACTATCAACACTGAACACACGACGACGTACATTGTCATTGCTAACCCGATGCTCCCACTAGACAAGCGATGCTTTGGAGGTATCAGTGGTCGAATAGAGAAAGCCGCCGAGTATACTCAACGCGGAGGGGCCAGATATCGCAACTTAGAGAACATCACGAACTGTGGCACTCTACATCCTTCCCTTGAGGGAAAACCGGATGTCATGACAGCACCACAGATAGTGCAGGTTTGCGAAAGCATACTCTTAGCAATAGCCCATCGTAATACACGTCCTCATCACACGCTTCAAATTCAAATTCGATTATATATCAACGGTGACAAGCACTAGTGGACGTAGACTACAAGCCAGACGAAAAAGATGGATATTGGTGAAAGTCCAGGTTGGTCTACGAAGGCTAAACACTCCAGAAATTAACTTCTGACGGCCACGGAGTACGGTCGAATGCACACTAAACAGGATTTCTTGGCCGGGGTACGCAAGTCAACTGACTAAAATTAGTCGACTATACGATCTGAGTGATTACTTGCTAGGATGATAACGGTTTATCTTATATGCAGAATGTCACGAAACTGAATATACCGGGAAGATGATTCAACTTTACATATTCTGTGGTAACTGAGATCACGATTTACAAGAAGTTTACCACAGAGTTCTGACATAATCTGCTTCTACCACTTGCTACTGTTAGCCAAAACCGATGCATTCAGCATACGAGCACTACGGATATGGGAAAGCCGAGTCGAAGATATGAATGGAACACAGTTCCACAACGGTCATAAAATTACCTGATCAATGTTTCGCATCCACAGATGTATATTTTTGAAGGATTTAGCATTGGTCACATCATACACCAGCATGATACCCTAGGCGGGAATAGTTCAGATGCGTAAAGAAACATACCATTGCGCCACGATAATATGCTGTCGTAATTGTTCTAAATCGCTCCTGACCAGCAGTGTCCCAAATCTGCAACTTTATTTTTTTCCCATCAATGTCAATGGTACGTATTTTGAAGTCAATTCCTATTTGTCACAGTAGTGCCCAACACCTACTAAACTTACCAATGGTAGCAATGAATGTAGAGTTGAAGTCATCTTCTGAGAACCGAAACAACAAGCACGTTTTCCCTACACCCGAATCACCAATCAAAAGCAACTTAAAAAGATAGTCGTAACACTTGGCCATTTCGTAAACAGCAACCTTGAGCAGCCCGCCGTGACCATCGAGTTAGTTCAGATAAACAATACGAGGTTCAAGGAGTTTTTAGATAGTGTCCAGTGTGGACAGTTCGGCTTATCGCGGTAGTTAATATTCTCACATTATCTCGTTCATCTTCACGCTACCGCTTCGAATCCCGATGGCTCGATGACGTTGTGGTTATGGGCTTATTGCTTTCCGTTTTGTGGCGCATTTTTGGAACGTCAAACCACAAAGTACTGATAGTTGGTCTGGATAATGCTGGAAAGTCTACAATACTCTATCAGTTCGTCCTAAAAGAGGCCGTACACACATCTCCGACTGTCGGAAGCAACGTTGAGGAGGTGAAATGGCGAAACCTACATCTCATAATGTGGGACATCGGAGGACAGAGTTCCCTTCGCCCATCCTGGTCCACATACTTTCCTGGTTCTGACGTATGCCCTTCTGTTTTGCATAAATGTAATTTTTTTTAAGTTTGTCATTCTCGTCATAGACAGTACCGATAGGGAGCGTATTTGGATCGCTAAAAAAGAACTTTATAAATTGCTTGCAGCGGAGGTACATAGTTCACTTTGCGACACTATCTTTCTTAGGACCTCAAAAAAGCCAAGATGCTTATATTTGCGAATAAACAGGACGTCGCTGGGTGTATGTCAGTAGCTGAAATCAGTCAAAGCCTCAACCTTACTTCAATTCGCGACCATCCCTGGCATATACAGGCCTGTTGTGCTCTCACTGGAGAAGGGTAAGTGCATCAGACGTCATCTTTTCCAGCGTCGCACCGCCTATATGTAAATCTACCTCCAATATTTTCACCTTCGAACTGTCAATATACCCGATCGTGCACCGTAACGCCTGCATATTGATATTTCAGTCCCAGTACGCCGGCGTTCCCAGTTAGTAATGATGACTACCGACTATATATATATATATATATATATATATATATATATATATATATGCTTATTTTTAACATATATATATACATGCTTATTTTTAACATAAATATATATACTTGGTAGTTAGTGGGTGTATCCACTAAATCTCTGTGGAGAATTGTTTTCATGGGTAATATCAGGAAAATTATATGCAACAGCCGACTCTTGATTTTTTTTGGTTGAAAACTAGTGGGTTCATGTTATTCGATAAAAAGAAGTTGTGTATTTACGTGGACAGTACCTGCTCGGAATCGTCTTGATGATCCGTAAGTACCTCTATAGTTCTGTGATGCCTGTTGTCCAGTCCTATTTTAAAGGGAAGTTGGATCGTACTGGTTCTTCGCTGATACCAAACAATAAGTTCGCTTTTCGAGCCAGGAGCTTGGATTTTGCTTTCTTTTACGTATCCCAGCTGCAAGCCCAAACGGGGACCGGGTGTGCATATGTTGGGCAGTTACACTGAAAACGATAGGCACCGCTACCGGGGTGCAGATGGGCTTAGCCCGTTTTATATTTTTTTACTTTGATCTAGTACCATTGCCATTATTAAAACTGGTCCAATACTCTACCATTAATATGAACAGAATTCATCTATAATGTCGTGTGAACCTTACCGAGCTGTTTTCTTTTTAAGCATCTTCGTTAGTCCTTCCCACTACTCGCAGACCGCCCGTCCCTTATAGAAGTACTCCGCAATACGCCATCGTGATCACCAGGATTACGTTACCCGTAACCCATGAGAAGGAGAATACTATCTGTGGAGAAAGGAATGGTTAGCATTTAGTACTCCGGATACCAGGTACTAACTAGATCCCGAGAATGGCCTACGGAACGGGCAACAAGACAAAAGTTTCGACGCTTGCTAATGGACGATGAAAGTCAGTGGAATAGGTGGAGGACGTTTTGTATTGAAACAATGTGGTTCATGTTTACGTTTGGGAGCGACACCGGACGCGATACTAGCTAAGGGAGCTAAAGAGTCAACTATCCGCAAGCAGAGCAGTCAAAAGTGTGTTTCTCGATGGCGGAAACCAACTGTTGCGCTGTTTGAGCTCCGGTGATGGCATCTAGGATGGGTGAAGGAACTACTGGAGCACTATCGTTGAACAGTGTCTCCTTTCCTAGACTACCGTCAAGATGCACAAGCTCAAGACGGTCGATAGACATGGTCTCATGTTTACGGTTTCGGCCAATCAGGTAAACTCGATCGCGTTGCCCTAGCGCTTCTTATTTGAACTTTCATTAGGCCTCTGTAGAGATATTCTAACGCTATCTACGCGTATGAAGACGTAGGCGCAAGTGAGCAGTTCTGCTGGAATGTAGGTCAATCGAGACTGCGGTCGCGGCGAATGCATTTGCAAACTGCATCTGTGAGGTCAAATGTTGAGCATACGAAGCACAACTGTCGTCGCTCACGCGACCTATGGCAAAGTAATTCCCGAGTAACCGAAGAGTTTGACCAAAAGCTAATCTCGCAGCTGACGCGTTAATATCAGGTTTATAAGCGGAACGCAAACCTAAGACAACGACTGGAAGCGCCTGCACCCAATCAGAACTGTTGCAGCGGTGAGAGAGGCTTTGATCTGGCGATGAAAACGCTCAACCATACCATTGGCTGCTGGGTGATATGCTGTCGTACGAGAACGGTGACAGCCTAACATACGCAATGTTTTCCCAAACAGGTGTCACTTAAACTGTGCGCCGCGATCAGTAGTTACCGTTGTAGGGAAACCATACAATGAAACCCAACGTCCCATAAAAGCAACTACTACGGTTTCTGTCTCTACATTGGCAATGGGAACAGCCTCTGACCAACAGGTGAAACGATCGACCATGGTAAGGAGGTAACGGAAACCTTTACAGGGGCTGAGAGGACCAACTATGTCTATGTGGATATGAGGAAACCGTGGTGGTCGAATCGATTAGAACGTTTGCTCACTATCTCGAAGGTCCGAAGTTCGAATCCTCACCATCACCGGTTACTTTGGTGGTAGACAGTAATCTACTGTCGTCCGGATGGTTACCACACCTAACCTACCGGGACCTTATGCGGTTCTCCATTCCAAGTCTCAGGGTCTGGTTGCCGGTTACCCCCAATAGTGCGGTGGGCCTTCGTGGCAATGGCGTAAATGCCCCTTCCACCGCACTCATGCGCAAGAATTTAGTAAAAAAAAACTGCAAAGCAGCCTGATGGAGCCATTGTATGTCTACTTACCTTCAATCGTTAGCACTGAACGCACGAACGAACACAATTACGAATATCCTTTTGCATGCCGTGCCAGACGTACCTATCTGGTGGTGGCTCGGATGCCAGGGTGAGCTAAATTGTGTAAAACGTCGAGGATTGTGCGGCTTCAAGACGTGGGTGCGATGAGGCATGAGTGTGGCAAAGTTGTATCACACATTATCGAGCCCGACGAAGTGGTTAAAAGAAACTCCGAAGGTTTAAGTGATGCTATCTGGCTTGGATCTGTGAAATTCAATTCCGAACGTTGGGCTGCAGCCAAAGCTTCGAGGTCTATGACCCGTGGCTGACTAGAAACAGCGTCTCTTCGAGAAAGAGCATCAGCCACAACGTTGTCGGTGCCAGAAATGTGACGAACATCACTGAAAAACTGTGCCACGAAGTCTAAATGACGTAACTCACGTGGTGAGTGTCTATTGGTCCGACTGTGAAACACACGTCAATGGTTTATGATCGGTAAAGACGACGGGTTGTCTGCCTTCCAGGATATGTCGGAAGTATCTAACAGTACTGTAAACAGAAGTTAATTCCCGATTAAACGTAGAATATTTAGCTTCAGCTGATAGGAGACGACGAGAAAAAAAGGTTAGTGGTTCCAATTGTGATGTGGACCACCGCTGTAGCACGCCGCCTATGGCTTTGTCAGAGGCATCGGTGGCTATACTCAATCGAGCTTCAGCGTCGAAATGAACAAGCAAAGTAGCAGAAACTAAAGCGTCTTTAACTGCATTGAAGGCAGTTTTAGCATCCTCGGTTAGTTCTATGGGGCCATCTTAAGCACCTTAAAGTAAATCTGTTAATGGTTGCATCAAGTGGGCATAGTTTTGGATGAAACACCGATAATAGCTTACCATTCCGTCGAAACGACGAACGGCGGCTAGTAGAGTAGGTGGCGAAGAATCACGAACGGCTTGTTTCTTTTCTGTAGGGCCTGAAATGCTAATGTGATGACCTACCGAACTGGTTACGGCAGGTAGTACGGACGGTGGGTGCAACACTTTTGAGTATGCACTTAGTACGTCGCCGAACAAATACGAATAGTACAGGACTGATCGGGTTAGAGTCAACCGAAATCGCATTCACAAATAATTTAGGGACACGATCCACGGGAGATTTGCGGTGAAAATCCACCAAGAAGTCGAAGTGAGGCAAGGAATCAATACAACTTGTCATTTTGAAACTCTGCAATCAGGAAAACCCAACGAAAAGTGCGACAAAGTCCAATATCTAAAGTCCTCAAAATTTGCCCGTAGGCCTGTATAGAAGTACCATTAGCTGCAAGCAAAGTATACACCAGCGTCAGGCCATTTGACGGCAGCTTTCAGAGTACCCCCATATGCCCTCAGATGCGGTCGTCATTCTTGTTCCAGTTTCAGGTCGGGACGCAGATCAACTCAGACAATAAAATAGGAAAACCAGAAGACGGATTTCTTTGGATAAAGTAATGGTTTTAGCTTCGATAAGCGTAACGTCATACCGTTTGAGAAGAAGTACTGAGATCATGTTGGGTTTCTTTGCAAATAGTAACGTTATCAATGTGTGCGAATATGTCACGGAAAACTTAGTTTTTACGTCAGAAGCTTGTTTAGGCGGGCGTTGTACCTTACCCGCTCAGCGCACAGATAACGCTGATGAGCTGCTCCAATTTTGTGCGGACAGTCGGTTATTCCTATCTAGTACGAATTTCCTGACACAGCTCGCGCCACAGCGACATGACGCTCTAACTCCACAAGTACACTGAGTAAGATTGATCATATCGCAGTAAGCTACCGGTGGTGCGGTTCTGTCCAAAACTAGATGCCACTGGTCCACGTGTGTAGAGTCGGACCATGCATTAGTCCTAATGCGATTATCTCTCCAGCTCCATGATAATCGACGCAATCCGCCAACCCGGTTAGCCGTACAACGTCTGTCTGATCCAGATGTTCGCACCTGTTATGAAAAGAAACTATCGCATGAGTTAGGATCTACCACCAGCAATAATGTAGACGAGCACTGCGCCGATATCAAACGGACGATGCACGGGGCAGTAGGTGTCGCCTGCGCTCCTTGGGGAGTATCATTTAAGTCCTCATCGGAAGTGGAAGTGAAGTTAGGCATTCGATTACTAAAGCTTGAGAAAGCGGTCGGTCCTGACGAATTCCCCCCAGTTCTTTTTCGAACTGAGTGAAGATGCCTTGATCACTTACGACCTTACTCCGTGACAGTTGGGACGAGAAGCGTATTCGTTATTATGGGGCTGGTTGTACTCATCCTCAAGGAGGGAATACGCAATGATTGTAGTAATCATCGTGGAATCAGTTCAATTCCCGTAATGGGTGTGCTTCTTTACTGGCCATGCATGAACGTGGAACAAAAATAATTACGATTCCAAAGAGGCCCATCTTGGTCTTGTGAAGTGGTTTGTTTGGAAGATAATGAGCGCGTGAGTGGTGCCTTCCACTGTCATATTCATGGGTTCAATATATATATATATATATATATATATATATATCCCAGTGTTAATTCAGCATTCGAACTTTCTTTGGTTAGGTAATTCTCTACGTTGTTCGTCGGCTTGGTGTTTTCGACCATCGATGTTTACATGGTGTCGCTAAGATTGGATGGAATAGCCGAGTGAGCAATGATGAGGTCAGAATTCGAGTGCTGGGCATAAGTTCAGATAATCCATCATAGCGTATCCAGCTTATTAGACTCCATCGGTTAGGACACGTATTGCGTATGGGCAACACACGTCTACCGTATCGTGCCCTGTTTTCCATTCATCCTCGGGAATGGAAGAAATCACGTGGAGATTAACAGATGACATGGCAGCGGGGGATGGGAACATGTGCAGCGAACTTCGGAAAAGTAGGTGCCTCACGTCTTCGTGGTTGGGGTCCGAAAGATCCATCAGCCAGTTGTCTGGGGACACTGAAGGATATGGCAGCGAACCGTGAACAGTGGCAATCGTGTTTTCACTTTCTGTCAAGTCAGGATGATTGATCGATGTGCGTTTGTACAGTTAGACTGTGTATTCCATATGATGGCTCAACAGGCAGCGGCCAGATCTCGCAACCTTACAGCAAAACACTACGAACCGCGGCGACGTACGCCCGTCCCTTAAGAGATAGTTGGATGTCACGGTGACGCTACGTCTCAGGTTTGCGAAAGCTACTCATTCATGGTATTCCTAAACTGATATCAGACCCAACACCAACTCCACTTCTTATCAAGCTTCCATGGTACTCAAAGTTGCCGACTAACTCAAGCTGATCAACACAAAGGGTGAGTGCAGGCACGTGCTCCTGAAAATCTTACCCTAGCACTCTGCACTTAGAAGACGCAAAGTGCATACCATGTCTGGATACCTCAATCGCCAAGCGGTTCAAAGCATGTTGCCCTGCTTGTGCATTATCACTCACAGGTCGATATCTTCAAAATATTCCAAGTCGAAAACTGTTCCGTTTGAGCAGTTCAACTCCACCGCTGGGAAGACCAAACAGGGCATTCCTTGGAATATCATTTCTGGCAAAGTTGAATAGAGATGAGGATATAGGGCAACCTTGTCGTACTCCGATAGAGGCGACAAAATTGATCAAAAGCTGGCCGTGGGCCCTAACCAGACCTGAGATGTGACGACACCACTCTTCGAAGATTTATGCATACTTCTCAGACACTCCATTTCTCAACAAAAAATTCCATATTGTAGTCTTATCGACAGGGTCGAAGGCCGCGCGAATGTTCAGAACCACAATAATTGTTAGTCTTTGAGAAGTGTGTGTTCTGGCAGTTGTCGTAGGGTGAAGATTTGATTGATACATCCACGACCGGCATGAAACCCAGCTTTCTCCTCGTGATTCCGCTTTTCACACGTTTGGTACAATCTGCGAAGTGTTACAGACGCACGCAGCTTTGATGCTATTAAGATGAAGCTTACTCCTATGATCAGCGCAGTCACTGCGCGAGCCCTTCTTGAAGATGGGACGATATTCGATCCCCCGCATTGTGGAGGAGACCTGCTCGGAATTCCAAATTTTTGAGAACAAAACATGCAGTTCTCTAACGAGCTATACACCACCATCTTCAAAAAGGCTAGAAAAAAGCTATCAGAGCCTTTTGTGACGTTCTAAGGCTTAGATCTCCGCCTCGATAGATGGATCAGTCAAGACGCACCACTGGTGTATCGGGAGAGCTATAGGAGAGGCTGACACTGAGGACCAGCTGGACTGTCTGAAAGTACTCCGCTCAGCGTTTAAGACGCCGCTGTTGGTCGTGAATAGGCACACAAATTGTTCCACTCACCTAGTTGTTTCCTACGAGTGACTCGAGTGAGTTAGGACAGCTTGCGAGAATTTTTCAAGGCTGCAACACGTTCCATCTCTGATGCGCGTTGCGACCACCAGATTTCGCGGTCCCTACGAAGACTCACGTTAAGTGCATGTTTCATTTCAAGCCGTGCTTCATTATGCTCGCTTCCAGCAGGGATCAACTGGCGTGCGTCGAAAAGGCGCAGAGATTCAGCAGAAATCCAGGGTCGTGCGGTACGACGAGTTAGGCCACAACTTACTAGAACAGCCGAATGCAACGCATTCTTGATAAGCGACCGGTGCAGGTTTATGTTGTCAGGTGGGGCTACGGCCAGTGTGCTTTGGAAGATGGATAGGCGAGACAGATCCAAAAGTTTATCGCAACCTAAACGCTTTGCAGTGTGCATTTGGAGCGCCCACCAAAGCACATGGACGGCTGTCCAAACTAATGCGTGATTGGAATCAAAAGGGTGCTCCAGTAAGAGCCACAGTCTTGTATGCAACCGCGCCGTTTGTGGCTTATAACGATGTGGTCGATCTGGGTCCGTTGTTGGCTCGAAAAGAGCGAACGCCACGTGGCGTACCGGTAATTAAGAAGTCTGAGGTTCCTAATGGCGAGAAACAAGTGATGGTCTGAGCACAGGACAAAAAGCCGTTCCCCGTTTTCTGAACGGCCGGGAATCTAGCCCAAAAGTGCTTCCTAAATGCGCCTCGTTCTTTGACAGCCAAACAACTCTGGCATTTAGGTCTGCCAAAATCGCGATATTGGCCCGACTTACTTTGTGTAAGAGGTCATGGAGCTTTCGGTAGAAGATATTTTTGATTGCATCTGGGCTGCAATCGGTGGGTGCATGCGCCAAAACGACAAACAGATTTCATCTATCGGGACGGCGACTACTCACTTTGCACGAACCCCTGAGTCTCACTGCGCATAAACGATTGACATTTGGAATCCACTCTAGCAACGCCGCTTCAGCTCTTTCACTGATAGCAATTCTAACTTCAGCACGACCACAAGCCGCGGCCTCAACGTCCCCAGAAAGGCGTAAGTGAAACTTCACAGAATGGTTGAATGGAGTCGTCTAGTCCAGAGTAGGATGTACCTCTTTGCTCTCCGGATGAGGCTAGACATCCTGGTTGTCCAGTACATCCCTCCGCCACAGATGCCGGTGAGCAGTGTTGTATACTTTATACGTCACCCTTGGTTGGTTTAGAGTCAGGGTTTAGCCAAATCCCCTAGATTGAATATCAGTCAGATAACCCGTTGGAGAGTGTCGGGCATTCGCTTCGGTCCTCTTATTTTGTTAGGAACACCTCTGCCACGAGAAAACAGTGGGGACTTCCTCAGCAGAAGCTGTGGCAGACACACGGTCATTTGGGAGCATTTCTAGAGGCGTTGTGGACGGGTAACCATCTCGGAGCCTGAGACACCCACCCCCGACCAGACTGAGGCATTTGGAGGCACGTTTATCTTTATCTGCTGTCTACCTTTCCCTGTGCTTGAATTTGTCATTTCCAACTTATGACACTACAACACAGGTAACTACTTGTCCGCTGTTGCATGAACGACCGGATGGGAATATATACATTAGGAAGTGGGCCCCTGTCAGTCTCGTTATAATAATTTGCTCTTGTAAGGTTAATGTTAAAAAGCGCCGATCCGCCCAATCAACCAACGTGTCTGAATAACATGTTTGTCAAAGACGATTTTTACCATGATTTGTCTCAATGGGTGTTATTTTAGCGATTTCTATGCTCAAGCTGGAATCCTAATTGGGACAGAAAGGCATATAGTAGACTTGTTCGGCATACCAGCTGATAGAACCGATAACGGTGACTGACTCATCCAACTATGTTCGACCGTGGACTACTTCTAGCAAGTATGAATTACTCGCACAAAGAAACCCGGATTACCTTGGCGTCCTCATGCGCCTTCAGTGTTGGACTCAAATTCACCACATTGCTGTCGGTTACCCCTTAGTGCAGACCAATTCAAGACTTTTGGTCCACGTAAGTAAACACTTATGACGCTCTTATTTGCACTCAGTGTGCCTAGCTATGAACTCGTTGACTTGCTTCAATGTTCATTCACCCCATGAGAATTGGTTTTCAAATGAGTCCGTTACTGTAAGATGATAGTTTCCGAATGCAATTTGACCAACTCGACTATTTGTATCGAACTCCGTTAACCATTCTCTACAGCCTTCCTCAAGGACTCGATTGGTTCGCTTCTCAAGTCGGTCGCTGAATTCTGTCCATCTGTATTGTTTTCTATCAAAGGTCAACTTGTGTATTCGCGGTGGTTCGGACCGGACACATTCGAACTCGTATTGACAATAAAGACAACACAATCCCACCCATAATCTTGGGCACCAATTCGTAACTCAACTGCGTTATCTTATCTTACATCCCGTTTTCTTACCCACAATTGTGAGTAGTGGGGATTCACGATTTTCGGTCACTGAGCAATTTCTATGGCCTCCATTTTTTAGTAATTCTTGATACATGTACAGATCCGTTCTTCACAGAAAGCATCACTGAGGTTCGCGTGGCTTTTAAACGGTATTGTAGCCCGTTTTCAGAGTTTCGGATTTGCAAATGCTGTGCAATTCTCCTTTGTCATATATTTTGTTTTGTCACTTCACCGCTGTTTTCCATCGCTGTATCCCTTCTAAATTGTTTGACATTTCCCGATTGTTTCGGGGTACTGTCTGTATGACGGCTTCGTAAATATAGTAGCTGCCAAAATATACAGCTGGATACGTTCTGCCAAGTGCCCTAGCCCCATAATTGAAAGAAAACTTCGATTTTGCCGTAATCGACTCAGCTTATAGCCAAATCCGATTAGACAGCTTTTGTAGTCATTGTTTACCAAGGATTTATCTGCATTTCTCGGCGCAATAATTTGTTTTTTCATACTTTGATTTCGGTTGAGTATGTAGTCAGCCGCACTTTCAGCAAAAACTTGGCTTATAATGCACTGGTTCAGTAGCAACCATTCGATTTATGCCAGTGATTATGTTGTGAGTCGTTGTCATGATCACCATCATCGTACAGTGTTAAAAAGTAGGGCAACCCCACTGATCACTGCCCTTCTCACCATGTTGCACGTTGAATCAGAAAGTATAAATATATGAGATGGACAGGGAGTGGACCTACGGGGGTGGGAAAAGGAAAGAACGCCCTAGTAGCCAACGCACGGAATACACAGTCTAACTGTACAAACGCACGTCGATCAATCATTCTGATTCGACAGAAAATGACAACACGATTGCCACTGTTCACGGTTCGCAGCCATATCCTTCAGTGTCTCCAGACAACTGAGTGATTGATCTTTTGAACCCCAGCCACGAAGACGTGAGGCGCCTACTTTTTCTAAGTTTGCTGTACATTTTCTCATTCCTCGTTGCTAAGTCATCTGTTAACCTCCGCATGGTATCTCCCACTCAGGAAGAACGGAAAATAAGGCACGGTACGGTAGACGTGTGTTTGCCATACGTAATACGTGCCCTAACCAACGGAGTCTACTAAGCTGTATACCCTGTGATAGAGAACTCCCTGAAGTGATACCCAATACTCGATTTCTGACCTCATCATTGCACATACCGTCATTCCATCCAATCTTAGTGATACTACTTGGCAATGAACTGTTGCGAGTGTCCAGCGTATTATTAGTGGGAGCATTGTGGGTGGATACAGAAGACAAAGAGAGGTGGTTGGGAACAGAGGACAAAGGTTGAATAAAAGAGAGGGAACTCTGAGCAATAGCCCACTTATCACTACCCACCCCGCTCGATGCAATGGGCAGTGCAGTCCTGATTGTCCTGCGCGGCGACCGATGCAGTATGGAATTCTTCCTATTCGTGCAGTTCATGGGAGATGTTGGACGGGTACCGCTAGGGTGTCCAGCCGCTAAGCAGAAGAACGATTAGGGTTCTCAACCAAAACCTTCAGATTTAACGAGAACCTGTCCGCAAGGCAGCGGGGTGGCTGAGTGGAAGCCCATTTACTTGCATCGATTATTCTTCCACCAATTTTACCGAATGAGTTTGTGGCTCAAATCAACCCCCAACCTGGAGGACCAGGAGAATGGACTTTGTCTGGACTCTACCCATTGACCTGTCAGGCATGATTGTATCTCCGGCTTAGGGAAGCCATCCTGTATAGCTCTTTGGGTCATAGAGGCGCTCAAACCATCACACCACGTCAAGGTGCAGTCTCGTTGTGATGGGTCTTTGTACTGCTCGGCCATCCAGTTCAGTTATTTCTGATGCGCCTGCCCGGGAATAACTTATTGGGTATATAAAACATGGGAAGTGAGTCACATTCGCCACTTCTAAATGATTTCTACCACATCGAGCGTCACCGCCGCTTGTTCGGTGATTCGAGACCATCGTATTTATGGTCTAACCACCGTGCTGGTGATCGATACCACTGGTGTTGGTTCGATCGATTTTTACTGAATTTTCCTTCATCTGTACCGAATTAACTTCATAATACTAACGGAAAACAAATGGCTGCCGTAGAAGGACTCCGATAGTTTTTCAAATAAAGGGAAATGATGTAACATTTGTGCTATCCGGCAAGTGGTCATTCGTGATATTAGGCTTTTTTGAAAATAATAAAAATCATTTTAGGGATGGAATGTTTTCATAGCCGAGTCTCGAAGCAAACGCTTTTATACCATTTGTGTTGCACTGGATATATTTGGTTCGTTTTGAGACCCCGACAAATTTGTAAGCCGCTCCAAAGAGGTCGGACAACAAATCCTATCAACAGGAAAAACGATTGGGATCAGGTTTTTGCGTTCGCAAAAACAGTTTGTCAAGGTACTGCCAAAGGTCGGTAAGATAGTGAGACAGACACGTAATCGGCGAAACCAGTGGCGTAGTTGTCCACACGAATGCACTCATGTCAGCCTGACAGTTGCTATTGCGAATTCCTATGAACACTAGACCATTTACTAATTTTACGAAATCGTACGTGTTCTGTATTGGCCTGATGTAAAGTACAAAAAAAAGGTCTGTGTTTGCCGCATACCGGTTTCTAAAAAATCCGACCGGAGGAGTTTTTCACGATTTAAAATTCCTAAGCGTTTAGTTTCAGTCATATTGATGGTTTCCATTTATCGGGCAGAGAGCTTTGGTTTCCATGCGAATTTTCGGTGTCCGTTCTGAGCCATACTGATGAATCTGTAACCAACAGGTAGGACTTTCAAGCGTACGTTAACTGCCGAGACACTGCTGTGGCTCGCTTCGTTACCACAGCTCACCTGCTGGCACGTTATTTGGTTCTCTACTTCAAGTCTCAAGACCTGGTTGCCGGTTATCCCTAACAGGGCCGTAAGACATTAGGCTTCCACAGCACTCATGCGCAAGCATGTAGTACTTGGTAAAACCCTATTTAACCGCCACATTCAATGAGATGCGCAAATCGCTGATTGACCGGGAGTTTGAACGATGACCATCAGCAGTGCAGGATTGCGAAATGGAGAAACCTGCCTCTGTTGACAATGGTCACAATTTTCAACAATTTGATTCAGTTCAGTTTCCGTATATTCAACCACTAACCTCGCACTTCCGTGCTCTGGTTTCGGTTGCTACCTTCCAGCATCGTCCGGTAAAGGGCGGAACGAATAGAAACATAGTGATAAGGATCCAATAAGTCGAAGTAATAAGACGATGAGGAAATAGTCCGAGAACAACTACACCACTCACCGCGACACCTAGCCATATCACTTAATGTCTCTAACCATTTAGTAGGCGGATCACGTGTACCCCAACCTGGAAGTCTAACACGTCCTATTTGGCCAAGTCTTCTGGTAAAGGCTTTCATACCTTTTCGCCATGTCACGGACTGACCACCTCGACCTACCTTCTAATCACTACCTGCCTCAGAAAACAGCGTACGACGAGGGAGTCTATCCGTGGGCATACGTAACGTGTCCCAGCCACCTTAACTTGTTTAGATTCAGCACCTGATCCAGACTGACCTCGCATTCCCAACACTTTACGTCTAACCTTAGCATTGCCAATACGGTATTCCCACCATATTCGGGAAATGCTACGGAGAAATCAGTGCTCGAACACCGACAATCTTTGCCGGTCTTCTACTCTCAACGGCTGTTTCGGAACCGTATAGAACGGACCTAACCGCCGCATTGTACATTCCCCCCTAACAGACAATCGGATGTCACGCCAACGCCACAAATAGCTGTGGTTGGTAAAAGCCAAACGCGATGACACTTCATCCGTTATCTGTCCACCTGGTGAAATGTAACCGCCTAGGTAACAAAAATTATCCACTTCAGCTAGAGCTTTTCCTGCCAACACAAGGTTTGGTGTTGAGCCGACCCAGTCTTACAACCGCATTTTACACTGAAGGTGCAAAACGCAACCCAAACATTGCTACACTATTGCTTAGGCTATCTTAGAGGGCTTGCAACTTATCTGGATTTTCACTCAGAAGAACAATACTGTCCGCGTAGTCTAAGTCAGACAGTTTACTGCCTGAGCAAAGATTGATGCTGCTATTCTCAAACGAGGATAGGGCTATCTCAAGAATCAATTCAATTACAAAATTGAAGAGGAAAGGCGATAGAGGGAAACTCTGACGAGCACCACTTTCCGGGACATAGTCGGGTGAACGAACTCGGCTTCGGCTGTTTGCATACAAGTATTGGAAAAGAGAAATAAACTTCTCTGGGGCACTCTTCAATGAGAGGCAGTGCCAAGGAACTGTGTAGTCGATTGAATCGAACGCTGCTCTCAGATCAAGAAAGACAAAGATTGTGGACCTACGGAACATGTTTGTGTTCTACGATTTGTCGAAGAGTAAACTTGTAGTCGATACAACCCCGACCGGGTCTGAAACCGAGTTAATTCTCATGCATATACATTTCGTGAGGAATGCGTAACGGTGAAGAATAAGACCGGTGGGCAGTTTGGACGCGATACTTACCAAGCTTATTCCTCTGTGGTTTTCACAAGAGGACCTGTCACCTTTCTTGTAAATCGGCACAATCACCGATTCGCCCCACTCCCTGAAAATCTGCTCACTATCACAGATAATACGGAGTTTTGTTAACTCCGAAACCAAAGCATCGCTTCCATCCTTGAAAAAAGATGGAGACAACTTATCTGGTCTAACGGCTTTGCATTTTCTCAAGTGACCATTCTCCGGTATAACCTCCATTTCCGATGGAAGAGTGATATCGTCCTGCATCGTTTCTTTGGCGAGTATATTTCGTGGGTCAACCGAGTTGTTCCTTTAAATGCTCCACCCATCGATCCATCCGATATCCCTGAGAGTGAATCAGTTAGCCGTCGGATTCCTTGATTACCTCACCTACACCGGGCTTCCGTGGGTCGGTACCTCTAATCAAACGGCAGAGGATGCGAACATTGCCAATGGACGCAGCCTTTTCCATTTCCCTACATTTTGCAATCCATTGCTCACGGTCATTCCTCAGGCTCCTAGTCAGTTGGCGTACCGGGGATTTACGCACTTCATTGAATGTGGCATCCGGAGGGACGGATCTGCGAGTAACCAACAGAGCAACTGATTTTGAAGATATCCATCGTTTGTGAGGTCTACTTGAACCGGAGTCTTGTGTGGCATTAGACGCGGCATACAAGACTGCCTTGATCTGTTTTCAGCGACCATCTGGATCGTGCACACCCGTCTGCATCGATAATCGCGTAGACAGCTCCGTCTGGAAGCTGTCGCTGGTTATCGTCTGAGAGCAACTGCGCGGGACAAGTGGCAAAAGCGAGCACGTAACAAGGCGTGATCTGAGTCCACAGGCGTAGACCAAAATGAACGACAATCTCCAACTGATCCACGCCAACGGTGACCAATCACAATATGGTCAATCTGAGTCCAACGTTGTGAAGACAAAGGAGGACGCCATGTGAGTCTATGCCGCTTCTTATGGCAGAAGTTCGTATTTGCCAGAAACAATCTGTGGCCAGAACACAGTTGAATCAGACAATCGCCGTTATCGGTACGATCGGCTGGGATAGCAAATGGGCCTTCGATGTGCCTTTCGAAATCTCGCAAAAGGCCAACTTGGGCGTTGAAATCCCCAGCAATGACCACCACATCCGTTGAACGTGCGCTTCGAAGCAGCTGAGACAAATCCTGATAGAATTCGTCCTTGGTTTCAGAGGAGCTGCAGTCAGTGGGTGCATACACAGACACGACGAACAAGCATCGACGCTCCAGTTTGTTGTTGTTGACATGAACGGAACCGTCCAACCGAACTGCACACGAACGACTGCTGACTGGAATCCAGTCTAACAGTACACGCTCAGCTTTCATGTTCAAAGCAACCCTGACGCCGGCCTGACAACGAGTACTAGAAACCAGATCACCCGACACACGAACAGTAAAGCGAGAGACTGAGGTTGTTTCTGGTGTGCGGAGTGTGATCACAGAAGTGTGGTCTTGTGTGCGCATTTTGGAGACAGCATACATCTATTTTAAAAGTTTCAAGAGTTCTAGCGAGGGCAGCCTGTTGCCCTATCTGACAGTCCGTGGACGTTAAAGGCAGCCGAGTGAATCGAACATTTAGGCTTGAGGAGTGCGTTCGACTTATGCCCAACTTCTGAACTACTGCTTTCTTCAGAGCCGCAGTAACCCGTGGCGTTTTGTAACGATCTTGAATTCGGGAAGGAAAATCGGTAAGGCCATTTAAAGGAAAGATGCTGTACGTTTCTGGACGAGTCCTACTTCGCAGTTGCCCATACCGCAGAAGGGGTTTTTCCTTTAAGAATCCTAACCGGAGCCTTCGACTCAAAAGTCGGACCCACAAGACAGTGGGACGATAACCCAGTACGGGAATGTGACCGAAGCATCCGTGAAAGAAATTCTGGTCTGTCACGTGAGACCTGATTATTGCATGCGTTTTGTCTCGTCCTTGCTGGTGCTTTGTTGTCCGCCTTTCGGATTCAGTCGTTAGCCCAATGTACGTGAAGGGGGCAACATCTTTTGGGCTGGGGGCTGCCCAGCTTAGGCGGGCGATAGCTGCCCAATGAAGTGCGATGACTTCTCCCACTGTCGAGAGAAACCCTAGGTACTCCACTACTACGCCCATCTAGTGGAGGCTTTTAGACTGGCAAACTGTTTCTCTCCGTGTTCATTTGATGTAGTGTCCTCTCCAGGGACATAGTGGTTAGAACGAGATGTTGCCCATTAACTGGTTCAGAGAGTGGATTTCGTCTGACCTCTGCCTATCGATCTGTCAGACATGACTGCATCTCCGGCTCATGGAAGCCATCCTACATAACGCTCCCAAATACACGCTAACCACTATCTCTCCCAATCGCCTTCTCGTTCTCACGGGTCGTGGAGAATACTGTTCTGGTTAACATATTTGTGCAGTGCTGCACATTAGAGTAACGTGCAGGTGGTCCACGCAGTACAAAGGACCGAAGCACGCGTTTACTAAGGAAACCGCGAAGTAAGGTCTAATCAACCTTACAATTGGTGAGCCCGACGTGATCCTCAGGTCACGTGAGTTTCCTTGTTTTCTACCGTTGAAGGTCCCGTCTGCGTACGTTTTTGTGTTTTATTGTTTCCCTATCTGTTGATTTTTTTTGGTCGGTTTACCAAATAATTTTTTTTGTCCATACATATTTTTGGTGTCTAGTTCGTCGCGATTTTTGTTCTTTTCTCGCGAAGATTATAGTGCCCCATTGATCGTTGGTTTCTTTTCCCGTCTGTGTTCGATAAAGCAATCGCTATGTCTACTGAACGGAAGCCCTGCTCAGACCCCACCGTTGGGGCGATCACGCTGCACATACCGGCATTCACACCTGCTGATCCAGAACTCTGGTTCACGCTGGTCGAGTTAGAATTCGAAAACTGCCGTATAACCAGCGACGCCAGCCGTTTCAGGTGGGTAGCAGGCCGCCTCCCGCCAGAGGTCACAATGCAAGTAAGGGACGTAATAATCTCTTCCCGAAGCTATGAGGCTTTAAAGGAGGCTGTCATTGCCCGCACGACCCCAACGCAAGACCAACGTATGCAACAACTTCAAAACGTTGAGCTTGGAAGTAGGAAGCCCTCCGAACTGCTGCGTGAGATGCAGCGCTTGAGAGGACCGACAATAGGCGAGGACCCGCTCTTAAGGGAACTTTGGCTGCAGCGTTTGCCGCATAACATTCCAGTTTTACTAAGTGCCACGCGCAAATGCTCGCTGGAGGAAACCGCCGCGATAGCTGACGACATTATGTCACGATACAATCCCGCTGTAGCTGGAGTAACCAGGCCCTCCGTCGCAACGGTGCCTGCCTTGCCAACATCTAATGACCTCGCGTCAGTTTTGTCTAGAATTGACGCGAGACTGCAACGCCTAGCAGTTAGAAGTGGGTCACAGGAGCGGCACCGCGCACGCTCACCTAGGCTCCATAGTCCGTCATTGCGACGACGTTTCGCCGGTTCTTCAAAAGAAGGGTATTGTAAATACCACAGTCGCTTCGGTGAGGGAGCCAAACGATGCGAACCAGGGTGTACGTTTCCCGGTGCTCATCAGGGAAACTAAACCCCCGGCCCGTGGTGGCGACCCACGAAGCCGGGTATCACACCAATAGTCGTCTTTTGAACGTAAGGGACATCATTTCAAATAACCTATTCCTTGTAGATACCGGTGCCGAAGTGAGCGTCCTCCCCCGAGCGAAAGACGACAATAGCACACCGCAGGCCCAAACACTACGCGCTGCCAATGGCACGGCCATCCCAACGTTTGTCCAGCGGTCGCTCACCTTAAACTTGGGTTTAAAGCGTAATTTTCGTTGGGTATTCATCATCGCCGACGTCCCGTACCCAATTCTGGGCATTGACTTCTTGCAGCACTTTGACTTGTTAGTTGATGCACGGCCCCGCAGAGTGGTGGATCGTCAGACCACTCTCGCTGTTGCGGGTCATAATTCGCGAGTGAATCACGTCATGCCCTTTTACGTTCAACCACCGGCACACCAACCTTATGGCGAACTCATCGCCGCCTACCCGGCCATATTTCGGCAGGCCGGGCCTCTCCCAGCAGTGACGACCAGTGTCACTCACCATATCGACACCAAGGGACCCCCAGTGTTCAGTAGGCCTCGTCGGTTAGCACCAGACAAGCTTCGTGTTGCACAGGCCGAATTCGAACATATGCTAGAACTGGGTATAATACGCCCTTCTAGTAGCCCTTGGGCTTCCCCCCTTCATATGGTTCCTAAGTCTAGTGGCGACTGGCGACCCTGTGGTGATTACAGAGCGCTTAACAAAGTCACCGTCCCGGACCGATACCCGATTCCCCATATACAGGATCTTACTTCGTCTTTATCAGGTTGCTCCGTCTTCAGCCGTATCGATTTGGTTCGGGCGTACAACCAGATCCCGGTAGCAGAGGCCGATATCCCTAAAACTGCCGTCACTACACCTTTCGGGCTGTTCGAGTTTCTACGAATGCCGCTTGGACTCAGCAATGCAGCCCAGACCTTTCAACGGTTCATGCACGAGGCAACTCGTGGTTTGGAAAATGTCCACGTATACCTGGATGATATTTTGGTGGCGAGTTCTTCAGAGCAAGAGCACGCTACACACTTACGAGCACTTTTCGAACGCCTTAGCCAGCACGGCGTTACGATCAATATCGCGAAATGCGAATTAGGCCGGTCTGATATCACTTTCATAGGACATTCTATTTCATCCTCGGGTATCCGCCCTCTGTCAGATAAAGTTTCCGCTATTCGCGACTACCCTGAACCCCAATCTTTTCGCCAGTTGCGTCAGTTTGCCGGCCTGGTGAATTTCTACCGCCGATTTATTCCTCACTGTGCGGAAATGATGCAACCCCTCACCGACCTGTTGCGCGGAGGTAAGCGGAAGTTCGTGTTTCCCGACACGGCACAAGCCGCATTCGCCTTGGTCAAAGATGTTGTCGCCAACACAGCACTCCTTACACACCCCGACCCTTTGGCTCCTATTTCGGTAGTGACGGATGCCTCGGACACAGCGGTTGGAGCAGTACTGCAACAGTTCGTAGATGACTCTTGGCAACCTTTAGCATTCTTCTCCAAGCGCCTACAACCCGAGGAATCAAGGTACAGCACGTTCGGTAGAGAGTTATTAGCCATCTACTTGGGAATCCGTCATTTTCGACATGCACTCGAAGGCCGTTCGTTCACGGTGTTTACAGACCACAAGCCTTTGGTTTACGCACTGAAGTCAGCTTCCGATCGATACTTACCACGCGAGATTCGCCACTTAGACTTTGTCTCACAGTTTACTGTGGACATACGACACGTCTCTGGGGTACTTAATCCCGTCGCAGACGCCTTATCGCGCATATATCAACTAAGTCTGTCACAAACGCCTAACATCAACTTGGACGCAATGGCACAGGCTCAAACTATGGACCCTGACATCGAACAACTTCGACAAAACGGTTCTTTGAGTTTAACCACAGTGCCTATCCCAGCTTCCCAGAATACCATCGTGTGCGATGTGTCGCAAGGTCGCCCTAGGCCAGTAGTTCCTGCTGCCCACCGTTATCCTACGTTCCTGACACTCCATAATCTGGCTCATCCGGGTGTGACTGCCTCGGTGAAACTGATAACTGAGCGTTTTGTTTGGCACAATGTCAAACGAGATGTCCGTCAATGGGCTCGTGCTTGTCTGCAGTGTCAACGTGTTAAGACTCATAGGCACACTAAGGCGGCGTTAGCCAGGTTCCCAGAATCTGAAACACGTTTTCATCATGTGCACGTCGACCTCGTAGGACCACTCCCACCTTCGCTTGGGTACGTTTACATACTCACATGCGTGGATCGTTTTACTCGCTGGCCGCAGGCCATCCCTATCCCTCGTCCCACCTCGGAAGAGGCCGCGAAAGCTTTTCTGACCGGTTGGGTTAGTCATTTCGGTTGCTTGGCAATAGTGACCACCGATCGCGGTCCACACTTTGACGGCGCTTTCGGCAGCCTACTCGCTACGCTCGGTTGCCAACACGTTAAGACGACAGCTTACCACCCTCAGGCCAATGGTATGGTTGAGCGTTTCCACCGGCAATTAAAAGCCACCCTTCGAGCAAACAGTAACCCCCTTTGGAGTGAAACACTACCATTAGCACTCTTAAGCCTGCGTAGTACCGTTAAGGAGGAGTTACACACAACACCGGACGTACTAGTATATGGCTGTACACTTCGTCTGCCTGGGGAGTTGGTAGCCCCCTCATCAACCGTGACTTTCGACTACGGTGACTATGCTCAGCGCCTTACGCAGCACATGCGAGTGCTCAAGGCCAGTCCGCCGCGTGAACAACAGTCTACAAGTTATGTCCCAACTGCGTTAGGAACCGCTACTCATGTATTCCTTCGCGTCGATGGCGTTCGATCACCACTACAAGCGCCATACACTGTCCCGTTTCGGGTGATGAAACGTAGGGCAAAAAAATTTGTCATAGATATCAACGGACGACACGACACCGTATCTGTCGACCGTCTCAAGCCTGCCGTCATTGAGTGCAAGCCGCTCGGCCAATTTACACCCACTCAAGTCGCTCAGTCACCTGCATCGAGCGAGTTACCACTCGAACCACCCCCAATTACGCCTAGTGAGGACTCGGCAGCTAGTCCATCAGATTCTCCAACCGTACCCGCAACGTGAAGTAGCCGTCGCGGTCGCCAACTACGAAATCCCGTCCGCTTCGCCGATTTCGTGACGATTTTTACAACCGACTGTTAGCAATAAGTTGGGAAGTTCGCCATGGATTTACCAAACAACAGACCCGTGAAATTACAATCGGTAGTTATGATTTCATTTTCTTCTGGTCTCCTAGCGACTCCAACAACACCGAACATCGTTTGTGTGTTGTTATTACGGTCCAACATCCGCCGGCGCCCTCAGGCGCTATTTTGTTCCAGTTTACCTTGCCCTCTCTCTCTCTACACAGTCACGTTGGCTTCATCCGTAGCCTGGCTGACTCCCGTGCACGTTCAAGGAGCCAACCGCTCACTGGACAACGGGACGATTGGTCAGCCTGGCACTGGAGACGGCAACTGGACGCCTTTTTGGATGGACCTGACGAGGCATTTCCCGGCTTGCATTCGTATGAGACCCGTGGGCGCCAAAACACAGTTGGACCTACGCACATCGGACCTCGAGAGTGCAGGCACCGGTAAACTCATCAGCAGTCGTTCGACGTCACCAACAATATAACGGACAAGCTATGAGGAGTTCCTGGACAACCAATAATTCCGGCTTACCATCACGATCGAAGCCCGACTCCGTCGGACTTCTAGGAGGAGGCCCCTGTAGCGGTTGCCATCTTGGTTCATACTTTTACCACGTTTATTCGCAGTTGCCCATACCGCAGAAGGGGTTTTTCCTTTAAGAATCCTAACCGGAGCCTTCGACTCAAAAGTCGGACCCACAAGACAGTGGGACGGTAACCCAGTACGGGAATGTGACCGAAGCATCCGTGAAAGAAATTCTGGTCTGTCACGTGAGACCTGATTATTGCATGCGTTTTGTCTCGTCCTTGCTGGTGCTTTGTTGTCCGCCTTTCGGATTCAGTCGTTAGCCCAATGTACGTGAAGGGGGCAACATCTTTTGGGCTGGGGGCTGCCCAGCTTAGGCGGGCGATAGCTGCCCAATGAAGTGCGATGACTTCTCCCACTGTCGAGAGAAACCCTAGGTACTCCACTACTACGCCCATCTAGTGGAGGCTTTTAGACTGGCAAACTGTTTCTCTCCGTGTTCATTTGATGTAGTGTCCTCTCCAGGGACATAGTGGTTAGAACGAGATGTTGCCCATTAACTGGTTCAGAGAGTGGATTTCGTCTGACCTCTGCCTATCGATCTGTCAGACATGACTGCATCTCCGGCTCATGGAAGCCATCCTACATAACTCTTTGGGTCATGGAGGCACGCAAGCCATCACGCCACATTAGGTGCAGTCCCGTCGCGATGGATTTCACCAGGCGGGCATACAGCTTATACAGAAAGCGTGTTTGGATTTCGCTAACCTGTTACGTGTAGTGCCGGAACCTACTGTCTGTCCAGGGTCGAGTTTACATTGTGGTGGTTAGGTCCGTTCTATACGGTTCCGAAACAGCCGTTGAGAGTAGAAGACCGGCAAAGATTGTCGGTGTTCGAGCACTGATTTCTCCGTAGCATTTCCCGAATATGGTGGGAATACCGTATTGGCAATGCTAAGGTTAGACGTAAAGTGTTGGGAATGCGAGGTCAGTCTGGATCAGGTGCTGAATCTAAACAAGTTAAGGTGGCTGGGACACGTTACGTATGCCCACGGATAGACTCCCTCGTCGTACGCTGTTCTTCAAGGCAGGTAGTAGTTGGAAGATAGATCGAGGCGGTTAGTCCATGACATTGTAGCGGTTGCCATCTTCGTTCATACTTTTACCACGTTTATTGTTTAACTGAACGCTGACTGCCAAGCGCGGTGGCCATTTGACCGTTGCTCTCGCGCACGCTCCCAAATACACGCTAACCACTATCTCTCCCAATCGCCTTCTCGTTCTCACGGGTCGTGGAGAATACTGTTCTGGTTAACATATTTGTGCAGTGCCGCACATTAGAGTAACGTGCAGGTGGTCCACGCAGTACAAAGGACCGAAGCACGCGTTTACTAAGGAAACCGCGAAGTAAGGTCTAATCAACCTTACAATTGGTGAGCCCGACGTGATCCTCAGGTCACGTGAGTTTCCTTGTTTTCTACCGTTGAAGGTCCCGTCTGCGTACGTTTTTGTGTTTTATTGTTTCCCTATCTGTTGATTTTTTTTGGTCGGTTTACCAAATAATTTTTTTTGTCCATACATATTTTTGGTGTCTAGTTCGTCGCGATTTTTGTTCTTTTCTCGCGAAGATTATAGTGCCCCATTGATCGTTGGTTTCTTTTCCCGTCTGTGTTCGATAAAGCAATCGCTATGTCTACTGAACGGAGGCCCTGCTCAGACCCCACCGTTGGGGCGATCACGCTGCACATACCGGCATTCACACCTGCTGATCCAGAACTCTGGTTCACGCTGGTCGAGTTAGAATTCGAAAACTGCCGTATAACCAGCGACGCCAGCCGTTTCAGGTGGGTAGCAGGCCGCCTCCCGCCAGAGGTCACAATGCAAGTAAGGGACGTAATAATCTCTTCCCGAAGCTATGAGGCTTTAAAGGAGGCTGTCATTGCCCGCACGACCCCAACGCAAGACCAACGTATGCAACAACTTCAAAACGTTGAGCTTGGAAGTAGGAAGCCCTCCGAACTGCTGCGTGAGATGCAGCGCTTGAGAGGACCGACAATAGGCGAGGACCCGCTCTTAAGGGAACTTTGGCTGCAGCGTTTGCCGCATAACATTCCAGTTTTACTAAGTGCCACGCGCAAATGCTCGCTGGAGGAAACCGCCGCGATAGCTGACGACATTATGTCACGATACAACCCCGCTGTAGCTGGAGTAACCAGGCCCTCCGTCGCAACGGTGCCTGCCTTGCCAACATCTAATGACCTCGCGTCAGTTTTGTCTAGAATTGACGCGAGACTGCAACGCCTAGCAGTTAGAAGTGGGTCACAGGAGCGGCACCGCGCACGCTCACCTAGGCTCCATAGTCCGTCATTGCGACGACGTTTCGCCGGTTCTTCAAAAGAAGGGTATTGTAAATACCACAGTCGCTTCGGTGAGGGAGCCAAACGATGCGAACCAGGGTGTACGTTTCCCGGTGCTCATCAGGGAAACTAAACCCCCGGCCCGTGGTGGCGACCCACGAAGCCGGGTATCACACCAATAGTCGTCTTTTGAACGTAAGGGACATCATTTCAAATAACCTATTCCTTGTAGATACCGGTGCCGAAGTGAGCGTCCTCCCCCGAGCGAAAGACGACAATAGCACACCGCAGGCCCAAACACTACGCGCTGCCAATGGCACGGCCATCCCAACGTTTGTCCAGCGGTCGCTCACCTTAAACTTGGGTTTAAAGCGTAATTTTCGTTGGGTATTCATCATCGCCGACGTCCCGTACCCAATTCTGGGCATTGACTTCTTGCAGCACTTTGACTTGTTAGTTGATGCACGGCCCCGCAGAGTGGTGGATCGTCAGACCACTCTCGCTGTTGCGGGTCATAATTCGCGAGTGAATCACGTCATGCCCTTTTACGTTCAACCACCGGCACACCAACCTTATGGCGAACTCATCGCCGCCTACCCGGCCATATTTCGGCAGGCCGGGCCTCTCCCAGCAGTGACGACCAGTGTCACTCACCATATCGACACCAAGGGACCCCCAGTGTTCAGTAGGCCTCGTCGGTTAGCACCAGACAAGCTTCGTGTTGCACAGGCCGAATTCGAACATATGCTAGAACTGGGTATAATACGCCCTTCTAGTAGCCCTTGGGCTTCCCCCCTTCATATGGTTCCTAAGTCTAGTGGCGACTGGCGACCCTGTGGTGATTACAGAGCGCTTAACAAAGTCACCGTCCCGGACCGATACCCGATTCCCCATATACAGGATCTTACTTCGTCTTTATCAGGTTGCTCCGTCTTCAGCCGTATCGATTTGGTTCGGGCGTACAACCAGATCCCGGTAGCAGAGGCCGATATCCCTAAAACTGCCGTCACTACACCTTTCGGGCTGTTCGAGTTTCTACGAATGCCGCTTGGACTCAGCAATGCAGCCCAGACCTTTCAACGGTTCATGCACGAGGCAACTCGTGGTTTGGAAAATGTCCACGTATACCTGGATGATATTTTGGTGGCGAGTTCTTCAGAGCAAGAGCACGCTACACACTTACGAGCACTTTTCGAACGCCTTAGCCAGCACGGCGTTACGATCAATATCGCGAAATGCGAATTAGGCCGGTCTGATATCACTTTCATAGGACATTCTATTTCATCCTCGGGTATCCGCCCTCTGTCAGATAAAGTTTCCGCTATTCGCGACTACCCTGAACCCCAATCTTTTCGCCAGTTGCGTCAGTTTGCCGGCCTGGTGAATTTCTACCGCCGATTTATTCCTCACGGTGCGGAAATGATGCAACCCCTCACCGACCTGTTGCGCGGAGGTAAGCGGAAGTTCGTGTTTCCCGACACGGCACAAGCCGCATTCGCCTTGGTCAAAGATGTTGTCGCCAACACAGCACTCCTTACACACCCCGACCCTTTGGCTCCTATTTCGGTAGTGACGGATGCCTCGGACACAGCGGTTGGAGCAGTACTGCAACAGTTCGTAGATGACTCTTGGCAACCTTTAGCATTCTTCTCCAAGCGCCTACAACCCGAGGAATCAAGGTACAGCACGTTCGGTAGAGAGTTATTAGCCATCTACTTGGGAATCCGTCATTTTCGACATGCACTCGAAGGCCGTTCGTTCACGGTGTTTACAGACCACAAGCCTTTGGTTTACGCACTGAAGTCAGCTTCCGATCGATACTTACCACGCGAGATTCGCCACTTAGACTTTGTCTCACAGTTTACTGTGGACATACGACACGTCTCTGGGGTACTTAATCCCGTCGCAGACGCCTTATCGCGCATATATCAACTAAGTCTGTCACAAACGCCTAACATCAACTTGGACGCAATGGCACAGGCTCAAACTATGGACCCTGACATCGAACAACTTCGACAAAACGGTTCTTTGAGTTTAACCACAGTGCCTATCCCAGCTTCCCAGAATACCATCGTGTGCGATGTGTCGCAAGGTCGCCCTAGGCCAGTAGTTCCTGCTGCCCACCGTTATCCTACGTTCCTGACACTCCATAATCTGGCTCATCCGGGTGTGACTGCCTCGGTGAAACTGATAACTGAGCGTTTTGTTTGGCACAATGTCAAACGAGATGTCCGTCAATGGGCTCGTGCTTGTCTGCAGTGTCAACGTGTTAAGACTCATAGGCACACTAAGGCGGCGTTAGCCAGGTTCCCAGAATCTGAAACACGTTTTCATCATGTGCACGTCGACCTCGTAGGACCACTCCCACCTTCGCTTGGGTACGTTTACATACTCACATGCGTGGATCGTTTTACTCGCTGGCCGCAGGCCATCCCTATCCCTCGTCCCACCTCGGAAGAGGCCGCGAAAGCTTTTCTGACCGGTTGGGTTAGTCATTTCGGTTGCTTGGCAATAGTGACCACCGATCGCGGTCCACACTTTGACGGCGCTTTCGGCAGCCTACTCGCTACGCTCGGTTGCCAACACGTTAAGACGACAGCTTACCACCCTCAGGCCAATGGTATGGTTGAGCGTTTCCACCGGCAATTAAAAGCCACCCTTCGAGCAAACAGTAACCCCCTTTGGAGTGAAACACTACCATTAGCACTCTTAAGCCTGCGTAGTACCGTTAAGGAGGAGTTACACACAACACCGGACGTACTAGTATATGGCTGTACACTTCGTCTGCCTGGGGAGTTGGTAGCCCCCTCATCAACCGTGACTTTCGACTACGGTGACTATGCTCAGCGCCTTACGCAGCACATGCGAGTGCTCAAGGCCAGTCCGCCGCGTGAACAACAGTCTACAAGTTATGTCCCAACTGCGTTAGGAACCGCTACTCATGTATTCCTTCGCGTCGATGGCGTTCGATCACCACTACAAGCGCCATACACTGTCCCGTTTCGGGTGATGAAACGTAGGGCAAAAAAATTTGTCATAGATATCAACGGACGACACGACACCGTATCTGTCGACCGTCTCAAGCCTGCCGTCATTGAGTGCAAGCCGCTCGGCCAATTTACACCCACTCAAGTCGCTCAGTCACCTGCATCGAGCGAGTTACCACTCGAACCACCCCCAATTACGCCTAGTGAGGACTCGGCAGCTAGTCCATCAGATTCTCCAACCGTACCCGCAACGTGAAGTAGCCGTCGCGGTCGCCAACTACGAAATCCCGTCCGCTTCGCCGATTTCGTGACGATTTTTACAACCGACTGTTAGCAATAAGTTGGGAAGTTCGCCATGGATTTACCAAACAACAGACCCGTGAAATTACAATCGGTAGTTATGATTTCATTTTCTTCTGGTCTCCTAGCGACTCCAACAACACCGAACATCGTTTGTGTGTTGTTATTACGGTCCAACATCCGCCGGCGCCCTCAGGCGCTATTTTGTTCCAGTTTACCTTGCCCTCTCTCTCTCTACACAGTCACGTTGGCTTCATCCGTAGCCTGGCTGACTCCCGTGCACGTTCAAGGAGCCAACCGCTCACTGGACAACGGGACGATTGGTCAGCCTGGCACTGGAGACGGCAACTGGACGCCTTTTTGGATGGACCTGACGAGGCATTTCCCGGCTTGCATTCGTATGAGACCCGTGGGCGCCAAAACACAGTTGGACCTACGCACATCGGACCTCGAGAGTGCAGGCACCGGTAAACTCATCAGCAGTCGTTCGACGTCACCAACAATATAACGGACAAGCTATGAGGAGTTCCTGGACAACCAATAATTCCGGCTTACCATCACGATCGAAGCCCGACTCCGTCGGACTTCTAGGAGGAGGCCCCTGTAGCGGTTGCCATCTTGGTTCATACTTTTACCACGTTTATTCGCAGTTGCCCATACCGCAGAAGGGGTTTTTCCTTTAAGAATCCTAACCGGAGCCTTCGACTCAAAAGTCGGACCCACAAGACAGTGGGACGGTAACCCAGTACGGGAATGTGACCGAAGCATCCGTGAAAGAAATTCTGGTCTGTCACGTGAGACCTGATTATTGCATGCGTTTTGTCTCGTCCTTGCTGGTGCTTTGTTGTCCGCCTTTCGGATTCAGTCGTTAGCCCAATGTACGTGAAGGGGGCAACATCTTTTGGGCTGGGGGCTGCCCAGCTTAGGCGGGCGATAGCTGCCCAATGAAGTGCGATGACTTCTCCCACTGTCGAGAGAAACCCTAGGTACTCCACTACTACGCCCATCTAGTGGAGGCTTTTAGACTGGCAAACTGTTTCTCTCCGTGTTCATTTGATGTAGTGTCCTCTCCAGGGACATAGTGGTTAGAACGAGATGTTGCCCATTAACTGGTTCAGAGAGTGGATTTCGTCTGACCTCTGCCTATCGATCTGTCAGACATGACTGCATCTCCGGCTCATGGAAGCCATCCTACATAACTCTTTGGGTCATGGAGGCACGCAAGCCATCACGCCACATTAGGTGCAGTCCCGTCGCGATGGATTTCACCAGGCGGGCATACAGCTTATACAGAAAGCGTGTTTGGATTTCGCTAACCTGTTACGTGTAGTGCCGGAACCTACTGTCTGTCCAGGGTCGAGTTTACATTGTGGTGGTTAGGTCCGTTCTATACGGTTCCGAAACAGCCGTTGAGAGTAGAAGACCGGCAAAGATTGTCGGTGTTCGAGCACTGATTTCTCCGTAGCATTTCCCGAATATGGTGGGAATACCGTATTGGCAATGCTAAGGTTAGACGTAAAGTGTTGGGAATGCGAGGTCAGTCTGGATCAGGTGCTGAATCTAAACAAGTTAAGGTGGCTGGGACACGTTACGTATGCCCACGGATAGACTCCCTCGTCGTACGCTGTTCTTCAAGGCAGGTAGTAGTTGGAAGATAGATCGAGGCGGTTAGTCCATGACATTGTAGCGGTTGCCATCTTCGTTCATACTTTTACCACGTTTATTGTTTAACTGAACGCTGACTGCCAAGCGCGGTGGCCATTTGACCGTTGCTCTCGCGCACGCTCCCAAATACACGCTAACCACTATCTCTCCCAATCGCCTTCTCGTTCTCACGGGTCGTGGAGAATACTGTTCTGGTTAACATATTTGTGCAGTGCCGCACATTAGAGTAACGTGCAGGTGGTCCACGCAGTACAAAGGACCGAAGCACGCGTTTACTAAGGAAACCGCGAAGTAAGGTCTAATCAACCTTACGACATGGCAAAATGGTATTAAGACGTTGAACAAATAGGACGTGTTAGACTTCCAGGTTGGGGTACACGTGACCCGCCTACCAAATGGCAGGAAACATCGTGATATGGCTTAGGTGTCGCGGCCAGTGGTGTAGTTGCATTCGGCCTCTTTATTTGTCTTTGTGATCTCCACTTAATACTTGATGTTTTTGGGTCTTTTCACTTTATACTTCTATTTTTTTCGCCCTTTACTGGACGATGCTGGAAGGTAGCAATCGAAACCAGAGCACAGAAGTGCGAGTTTAGTGGCTGTATAAACTGAAGTCCCTGGTGCATTGGGCCTTTGTGGCTATGGGCATTGCCCTTCCCATTCTGCTCATGCGCAAGCACGTACTAAAAGCACAGCTGGGTTACCAGAAGGTGGACGGCACAAAAGCGTGTGTCGGTAGCTGCACCTTAAATTCTTACTTGCAAGGAATAAATTATTTTCTGAACGAAAATGTGGTAGATGTATTCCAACATTTGTACGCCAAGAACTGGCTCAACTTTTCCCTGAAGCATTCAACCATCAAGGCCTGGACGCCCAAGCTGAGCATCATGGTCCCCAGCAGATACCACCGTATACGTGCGAAGCGGCTTTCGTGGAAGTTTCTGAAGTTGGTAAAACGAAAGCAAAATTACAATGAGCTGTAATTGGTCGTACCGCATCGACGCACAACTGAGGCTGAAAATAAAATGTGAGTATCCGGCAGACATTTTACCATGGATTTTGTCCGTAACAACCACTGAATATAGCGTCGCCAATTAATAGAATATTTGTGTCTTTTAAGACGGTCGTGATTCCAAATAAACCATATATATATATATATATATATATATATATATATATATATATATATACTAGCTGTTTGTTTCTTGATAAACTGATATTGGTTATTTAGATCCTCGACCACACATCGAAACCTCACCTGATCCTAATTTGAATCTACTTTACTTCAGCTTGTGTTCTTTCGCAGCTTCCAAAGGGTATTTTTATGACTATCACCGAATAAACTAAACCATATGAAAATAGAAAACATACATTTTACGCAGCGGGCAAGCTAGGCCTATCGTGTACATATCTGTCCGTCACTATTTTGTTTTTGTTTTTTAATAAAGACAATCAAAATTAACTTTCGACATGCTTTGGTTGGACGCTCAGAAAGGAATCATCCTGGACACAGATGAATGGTGTATTATCCATGACTGGCAGCAGAATTCATTTAGATCTAGTCCACCTTGTCCCGTAGTCTTGGCCACAGCTTCGCTATTATGACTGTCACTTTCTGTCGAACCAGAATGACTGATCGATATGCGTTTGTACAGTTAGACTGTGTATTCCGTGTGTTGGCTACTAGGGCATTCTTTCCTTTTCCCACCCCCGTAGGTCCACACCCTGTCCATCTTGTATATTCATACTTTTTAATTCAACGTGCAACATGGTGAGAGAGGCAGTGGTCAGTGGGGCTTGCCGTACTGTTTAACGCTGTACGATGATGATGACGATATTATGACTGCCCATAAAGTAGACTTTATCGGTGAAAACGTTTCATCGCACTTGTTCTCTCATTGGGTGGTAAGTTCTCTTCATCTGAAGAGAAGTGCCCAGGCCTTTACTTTAGTCATGGTTAAAAAAGAAAAAGCCATCCTCTTACCAAGGACGCTCGGCAGGAACTACCAGAGAAAGTCCCATCACTAGACAGAGGGCTGTCTTCTTCAAACTTGCGTTTCATTCCCAACGCTTGTTCGAAGGTAACTAAAATGTGATACCTCCAAGTGTCTCAGGTTCCGAGATGGCTACCCGCCCCTGTACTACTGAAAACGACCAATTCGTATTTGTTCGGCGACGTACTAAGTGCATACCCAAAAGTGTTGCACCCACCGTCCGTACTACCTGCCGTAACCAGTTCGGTAGGTCATCACATTAGCATTTCAGGCCCTACAGAAAAGAAACAAGCCGTTCGTGATTCTTCGCCACCTACTCTACTAGCCGCCGTTCGTCGTTTCGACGGAATGGTAAGCTATTATCGGTGTTTCATCCAAAACTATGCCCACTTGATGCAACCATTAACAGATTTACTTTAAGGTGCTTAAGATGGCCCCATAGAACTAACCGAGGATGCTAAAACTGCCTTCAATGCAGTTAAAGACGCTTTAGTTTCTGCTACTTTGCTTGTTCATTTCGACGCTGAAGCTCGATTGAGTATAGCCACCGATGCCTCTGACAAAGCCATAGGCGGCGTGCTACAGCGGTGGTCCACATCACAATTGGAACCACTAACCTTTTTTTCTCGTCGTCTCCTATCAGCTGAAGCTAAATATTCTACGTTTAATCGGGAATTAACTTCTGTTTACAGTACTGTTAGATACTTCCGACATATCCTGGAAGGCAGACAACCCGTCGTCTTTACCGATCATAAACCATTGACGTGTGTTTCACAGTCGGACCAATAGACACTCACCACGTGAGTTACGTCATTTAGACTTCGTGGCACAGTTTTTCAGTGATGTTCGTCACATTTCTGGCACCGACAACGTTGTGGCTGATGCTCTTTCTCGAAGAGACGCTGTTTCTAGTCAGCCACGGGTCATAGACCTCGAAGCTTTGGCTGCAGCCCAACGTTCGGAATTGAATTTCACAGATCCAAGCCAGATAGCATCACTTAAACCTTCGGAGTTTCTTTTAACCACTTCGTCGGGCTCGATAATGTGTGATACAACTTTGCCACACTCATGCCTCATCGCACCCACGTCTTGAAGCCGCACAATCCTCGACGTTTTACACAATTTAGCTCACCCTGGCATCCGAGCCGCCACCAGATAGGTACGTCTGGCACGGCATGCAAAAGGATATTCGTAATTGTGTTCGTTCGTGCGTTCAGTGCTAACGATTGAAGGTAAGTAGACATACAATGGCTCCATCAGGCTGCTTTGCAGTTTTTTTTTACTAAATTCTTGCGCATGAGTGCGGTGGAAGGGGCATTTACGCCATTGCCACGAAGGCCCACCGCACTATTGGGGGTAACCGGCAACCAGACCCTGAGACTTGGAATGGAGAACCGCATAAGGTCCCGGTAGGTTAGGTGTGGTAACCATCCGGACGACAGTAGATTACTGTCTACCACCAAAGTAACCGGTGATGGTGAGGATTCGAACTTCGGACCTTCGAGATAGTGAGCAAACGTTCTAATCGATTCGACCACCACGGTTTCCTCATATCCACATAGACATAGTTGGTCCTCTCAGCCCCTGTAAAGGTTTCCGTTACCTCCTTACCATGGTCGATCGTTTCACCTGTTGGTCAGAGGCTGTTCCCATTGCCAATGTAGAGACAGAAACCGTAGTAGTTGCTTTTATGGGACGTTGGGTTTCATTGTATGGTTTCCCTACAACGGTAACTACTGATCGCGGCGCACAGTTTAAGTGACACCTGTTTGGGAAAACATTGCGTATGTTAGGCTGTCACCGTTCTCGTACGACAGCATATCACCCAGCAGCCAATGGTATGGTTGAGCGTTTTCATCGCCAGATCAAAGCCTCTCTCACCGCTGCAACAGTTCTGATTGGGTGCAGGCGCTTCCAGTCGTTGTCTTAGGTTTGCGTTCCGCTTATAAACCTGATATTAACGCGTCAGCTGCGAGATTAGCTTTTGGTCAAACTCTTCGGTTACTCGGGAATTACTTTGCCATAGGTCGCGTGAGCGACGACAGTTGTGCTTCGTATGCTCAACATTTGACCTCACAGATGCAGTTTGCAAATGCATTCGCCGCGACCGCAGTCTCGATTGACCTACATTCCAGCAGAACTGCTCACTTGCGCCTACGTCTTCATACGCGTAGATAGCGTTAGAATATCTCTACAGAGGCCTAATGAAAGTTCAAATAAGAAGCGCTAGGGCAACGCGATCGAGTTTACCTGATTGGCCGAAACCGTAAACATGAGACCATGTCTATCGACCGTCTTGAGCTTGTGCATCTTGACGGTAGTCTAGAAAAGGAGACACTGTTCAACGATAGTGCTCCAGTAGTTCCTTCACCCATCCTAGATGCCACTGCTGGAGCTCAAAAACAGCACATTTTGAAACCGTGGATCTGCAGCGAACGACATGATCTGGCCGGAATGTACATTCGCCAAAGCGTTACCTTACATTGTTTTCACTGTCTGACGTTTTATAAAACCATTTTGAAAACCAGAAAAACAACATTACGTACATTTAAAAACTTGCTTATTGTACCGACCGACCGAGGTAAGCCCCTTTCGTTTTGTTTTCGCTGTCTGCTCGTTGATTTTGTTTTGCTTTTTCATTGCATGTACGGGCACGGTGGATGGAGGAACCCCCGGAAAGTCGTGCTGGGTTATTTTGTACGGTTTATATATCTTTTCTTACTGCGACACCTAGGTGAGGGCTTCGTAAATGACTGCTAAGTCCGTGCGCATCTTAGTAATCCTCCACATGCGGCACGAGTGGATTGTGACGGCGTAACATAGTCCCCTAGACGACTGATGAAACATGAAACTTGTAGACGCTTATGGAGACCTGCTCGCGGTACGCCCTCAATTAGATCGAACGGTCACTTTACCAGTTCCTTCTAAGGGGAGTTGTTGTAACGACCTGGAAGTGACCGAGTTTGGATGTGTAAATTCACGACAAAAATAATCATGGACAAACACAACCAATTAGCACTCAGCCCAAGGCGGTTTGTATGATGTTCGATGCCACAGGGCCGTTCGTTGTTTGTCTACTTACCGTAAGGACAATTGGTTTCCGCCAATTAAAAACACACTTTTGACTGCTCTGCTTGCGGATAGTTGACTCTTTAGCTCCCTTAGCTAGTATCGCGTCCGGTGTCGCTCCCAAACGTAAACGTGAACTACATTGTTTCAATACAAAACGTCCTTCACCTATTCCACTGTTTTTTACCGTCTTTTGGCACGCGTCGGAACTTTTGTCTTGTTGCCCGTTCCATGGGCCATTCTCGGGATCTAGTTAGTACCTGGTATCCAAAGTACTAAGTGCTTTCTTTCAATATATACAATGACAAACTCTAATAGTAAAGTATAATGAACACGTTATCCACAGAAAAAGAAACGACAGACTCCTTGGGCGTGGAATAGATTTTTCCTGCCTATTCATGCAATGTCATCATATCGTTTTAGTTCCACAACTTGGTCATGAAAGCTTGTTCAGTTTCATGGATCCTATGCGGCTCTAAACGGAGTGGAAAGTGAATCAACAATTAGCGTTATACCCATGCAACTTAGGACGACTGAACGGCGATAGTTTTTATTATACGCAATAATCCATCCACACTGCAGGCTTCTAACAGAATCCAGTTGATTACTGTAACAAGAACTTCGCATATATCACTCAGCGGAATCAATTCACTTTCGTCCACAAAAGCCCAACTCCATAAAAAGCTATTATATTAGGAATAATAAGTACCACTTTGGACAATAGACTGTGACAATGAATTTCCATCCTCCGTCATCGTATTTGGGAGCATTTGACAGTTCCTGAAATAAAGCAGAAACAATAGAAGTGACTGTGAAAGCAAGCTTGTCCAAACAATGTAAACTACTTTGTAGTGACCTGGAGATGACTGAGTTTGAATGTGTAAATTCACGACCAAAAATTACCGTAGACAAACACAACCAATTAGCACTTAGCCCAAGGCGTTTTGTATGATGTTCGATGCAACAGGGCCGTTCGTTGTTTGTCTACTTACCGTAAGGACAATTGGTTTCCGCCAATTAAAAACACACTTTTGACTGCTCTGCTTGCGGATAGTTGACTCTTTAGCTCCCTTAGCTAGTATCGCGTCCGGTGTCGCTCCCAAACGTAAACGTGAACTACATTGTTTCAATACAAAACGTCCTTCACCTATTCCACTGTTTTTTACCGTCTTTTGGCACGCGTCGGAACTTTTGTCTTGTTGCCCGTTCCATGGGCCATTCTCGGGATCTAGTTAGTACCTGGTATCCAAAGTACTAAGTGCTTTCTTTCAATACATACAATGACAAACTCTAATAGTAGAGTATAATGAACACGTTATCCACAGAAAAAGAAACGACAGACTCCTTGGGCGTGGAATAGATTTTTCCTGCCTATTCATGCAATGTCATCATATCGTTTTAGTTCCACAACTTGGTCATGAAAGCTTGTTCAGTTTCATGGATCCTATGCGGCTCTAAACGGAGTGGAAAGTGAATCAACAATTAGCGTTATACCCATGCAACTTAGGACGATTGAACGGCGATAGTTTTTATTATACGCAATAATCCATCCACACTGCAGGCTTCTAACAGAATCCAGTTGATTACTGTAACAAGAACTTCGCATATATCACTAAGCGGAATCAATTCACTGTCGTCCACAAAAGCCCGACTCCATAAAAAGCTATTATATTAGGAATAATAAGTACCACTTTGGACAATAGACTGTGACAATGAATTTCCATCCTCCGTCGTCGTATTTGGGAGCATTTGACAGTTCCTGAAATAAAGCAGAAACAATAGAAGTGACTGTGAAAGCAAGCTTGTCCAAACAATGTAAACTACTTTGTAGTGACCTGGAGATGACTGAGTTTGAATGTGTAAATTCACGACCAAAAATTACCGTAGACAAACACAACCAATTAGCACTTAGCCCAAGGCGTTTTGTATGATGTTCGATGCAACAGGGCCGTTCGTTGTTTGTCTACTTACCGTAAGGACAATTGGTTTCCGCCAATTAAAAACACACTTTTGACTGCTCTGCTTGCGGATAGTTGACTCTTTAGCTCCCTTAGCTAGTATCGCGTCCGGTGTCGCTCCCAAACGTAAACGTGAACTACATTGTTTCAATACAAAACGTCCTTCACCTATTCCACTGTTTTTTACCGTCTTTTGGCACGCGTCGGAACTTTTGTCTTGTTGCCCGTTCCATGGGCCATTCTCGGGATCTAGTTAGTACCTGGTATCCAAAGTACTAAGTGCTTTCTTTCAATACATACAATGACAAACTCTAATAGTAGAGTATAATGAACACGTTATCCACAGAAAAAGAAACGACAGACTCCTTGGGCGTGGAATAGATTTTTCCTGCCTATTCATGCAATGTCATCATATCGTTTTAGTTCCACAACTTGGTCATGAAAGCTTGTTCAGTTTCATGGATCCTATGCGGCTCTAAACGGAGTGGAAAGTGAATCAACAATTAGCGTTATACCCATGCAACTTAGGACGACTGAACGGCGATAGTTTTTATTATACGCAATAATCCATCCACACTGCAGGCTTCTAACAGAATCCAGTTGATTACTGTAACAAGAACTCCGCATATATCACTCAGCGGAATCAATTCACTTTCGTCCACAAAAGCCCAACTCCATAAAAAGCTATTATATTAGGAATAATAAGTACCACTTTGGACAATAGACTGTGACAATGAATTTCCATCCTCCGTCGTCGTATTTGGGAGCATTTGACAGTTCCTGAAATAAAGCAGAAACAATAGAAGTGACTGTGAAAGCAAGCTTGTCCAAACAATGTAAACTACTTTGTAGTGACCTGGAGATGACTGAGTTTGAATGTGTAAATTCACGACCAAAAATTACCGTAGACAAACACAACCAATTAGCACTTAGCCCAAGGCGTTTTGCATGATGTTCGATGCAACAGGGCCGTTCGTTGTTTGTCTACTTACCGTAAGGACAATTGGTTTCCGCCAATTAAAAACACACTTTTGACTGCTCTGCTTGCGGATAGTTGACTCTTTAGCTCCCTTAGCTAGTATCGCGTCCGGTGTCGCTCCCAAACGTAAACGTGAACTACATTGTTTCAATACAAAACGTCCTTCACCTATTCCACTGTTTTTTACCGTCTTTTGGCACGCGTCGGAACTTTTGTCTTGTTGCCCGTTCCATGGGCCATTCTCGGGATCTAGTTAGTACCTGGTATCCAAAGTACTAAGTGCTTTCTTTCAATACATACAATGACAAACTCTAATAGTAGAGTATAATGAACACGTTATCCACAGAAAAAGAAACGACAGACTCCTTGGGCGTGGAATAGATTTTTCCTGCCTATTCATGCAATGTCATCATATCGTTTTAGTTCCACAACTTGGTCATGAAAGCTTGTTCAGTTTCATGGATCCTATGCGGCTCTAAACGGAGTGGAAAGTGAATCAACAATTAGCGTTATACCCATGCAACTTAGGACGACTGAACGGCGATAGTTTTTATTATACGCAATAATCCATCCACACTGCAGGCTTCTAACAGAATCCAGTTGATTATTGTAACAAGAACTCCGCATATATCACTCAGCGGAATCAATTCACTTTCGTCCACAAAAGCCCAACTCCATAAAAAGCTATTATATTAGGAATAATAAGTACCACTTTGGACAATAGACTGTGACAATGAATTTCCATCCTCCGTCGTCGTATTTGGGAGCATTTGACAGTTCCTGAAATAAAGCAGAAACAATAGAAGTGACTGTGAAAGCAAGCTTGTCCAAACAATGTAAACTACTTTGTAGTGACCTGGAGATGACTGAGTTTGAATGTGTAAATTCACGACCAAAAATTACCGTAGACAAACACAACCAATTAGCACTTAGCCCAAGGCGTTTTGCATGATGTTCGATGCAACAGGGCCGTTCGTTGTTTGTCTACTTACCGTAAGGACAATTGGTTTCCGCCAATTAAAAACACACTTTTGACTGCTCTGCTTGCGGATAGTTGACTCTTTAGCTCCCTTAGCTAGTATCGCGTCCGGTGTCGCTCCCAAACGTAAACGTGAACTACATTGTTTCAATACAAAACGTCCTTCACCTATTCCACTGTTTTTTACCGTCTTTTGGCACGCGTCGGAACTTTTGTCTTGTTGCCCGTTCCATGGGCCATTCTCGGGATCTAGTTAGTACCTGGTATCCAAAGTACTAAGTGCTTTCTTTCAATACATACAATGACAAACTCTAATAGTAGAGTATAATGAACACGTTATCCACAGAAAAAGAAACGACAGACTCCTTGGGCGTGGAATAGATTTTTCCTGCCTATTCATGCAATGTCATCATATCGTTTTAGTTCCACAACTTGGTCATGAAAGCTTGTTCAGTTTCATGGATCCTATGCGGCTCTAAACGGAGTGGAAAGTGAATCAACAATTAGCGTTATACCCATGCAACTTAGGACGACTGAACGGCGATAGTTTTTATTATACGCAATAATCCATCCACACTGCAGGCTTCTAACAGAATCCAGTTGATTACTGTAACAAGAACTTCGCATATATCACTAAGCGGAATCAATTCACTGTCGTCCACAAAAGCCCGACTCCATAAAAAGCTATTATATTAGGAATAATAAGTACCACTTTGGACAATAGACTGTGACAATGAATTTCCATCCTCCGTCGTCGTATTTGGGAGCATTTGACAGTTCCTGAAATAAAGCAGAAACAATAGAAGTGACTGTGAAAGCAAGCTTGTCCAAACAATGTAAACTACTTTGTAGTGACCTGGAGATGACTGAGTTTGAATGTGTAAATTCACGACCAAAAATTACCGTAGACAAACACAACCAATTAGCACTCAGCCCAAGGCGTTTTGTATGATGTTCGATGCAACAGGGCCGTTCGTTGTTTGTCTACTTACCGTAAGGACAATTGGTTTCCGCCAATTAAAAACACACTTTTGACTGCTCTGCTTGCGGATAGTTGACTCTTTAGCTCCCTTAGCTAGTATCGCGTCCGGTGTCGCTCCCAAACGTAAACGTGAACTACATTGTTTCAGTACAAAACGTCCTTCACCTATTCCACTGTTTTTTACCGTCTTTTGGCACGCGTCGGAACTTTTGTCTTGTTGCCCGTTCCATGGGCCATTCTCGGGATCTAGTTAGTACCTGGTATCCAAAGTACTAAGTGCTTTCTTTCAATACATACAATGACAAACTCTAATAGTAGAGTATAATGAACACGTTATCCACAGAAAGAGAAACGACAGACTCCTTGGGCGTGGAATAGATTTTTCCTGCCTATTCATGCAATGTCATCATATCGTTTTAGTTCCACAACTTGGTCATGAAAGCTTGTTCAGTTTCATGGATCCTATGCGGCTCTAAACGGAGTGGAAAGTGAATCAACAATTAGCGTTATACCCATGCAACTTAGGACGACTGAACGGCGATAGTTTTTATTATACGCAATAATCCATCCACACTGCAGGCTTCTAACAGAATCCAGTTGATTACTGTAACAAGAACTTCGCATATATCACTTAGCGGAATCAATTCACTGTCGTCCACAAAAGCCCGACTCCATAAAATGCTATTATATTAGGAATAATAAGTACCACTTTGGACAATAGACTGTGACAATGAATTTCCATCCTCCGTCGTCGTATTTGGGAGCATTTGACAGTTCCTGAAATAAAGCAGAAACAATAGAAGTGACTGTGAAAGCAAGCTTGTCCAAATAATGTAAACTACTTTGTAGTGACCTGGAGATGACTGAGTTTGAATGTGTGAATTCACGACCAAAAATTATTGTAGACAAACATAACAAATTAGCACTTAGCTCTAGGCAGTTTGTATGTAGTTCGATGTCACAAGGCTGTGCGTTGTTTGTCTACTTACCGTAAGGACAATTGGTTTCCGCCAATTAAAAACACACTTTTGACTGCTCTGCTTGCGGATAGTTGACTCTTTAGCTCCCTTAGCTAGTATCGCGTCCGGTGTCGCTCCCAAACGTAAACGTGAACTACATTGTTTCAATACAAAACGTCCTTCACCTATTCCACTGTTTTTTACCGTCTTTTGGCACGCGTCGGAACTTTTGTCTTGTTGCCCGTTCCATGGGCCATTCTCGGGATCTAGTTAGTACCTGGTATCCAAAGTACTAAGTGCTTTCTTTCAATACATACAATGACAAACTCTAATAGTAGAGTATAATGAACACGTTATCCACAGAAAAAGAAACGACAGACTCCTTGGGCGTGGAATAGATTTTTCCTGCCTATTCATGCAATGTCATCATATCGTTTTAGTTCCACAACTTGGTCATGAAAGCTTGTTCAGTTTCATGGATCCTATGCGGCTCTAAACGGAGTGGAAAGTGAATCAACAATTAGCGTTATACCCATGCAACTTAGGACGACTGAACGGCGATAGTTTTTATTATACGCAATAATCCATCCACACTGCAGGCTTCTAACAGAATCCAGTTGATTACTGTAACAAGAACTTCGCATATATCACTTAGCGGAATCAATTCACTGTCGTCCACAAAAGCCCGACTCCATAAAAAGCTATTATATTAGGAATAATAAGTACCACTTTGGACAATAGACTGTGACAATGAATTTCCATCCTCCGTCGTCGTATTTGGGAGCATTTGACAGTTCCTGAAATAAAGCAGAAACAATAGAAGTGACTGTGAAAGCAAGCTTGTCCAAATAATGTAAACTACTTTGTAGTGACCTGGAGATGACTGAGTTTGAATGTGTGAATTCACGACCAAAAATTATTGTAGACAAACATAACAAATTAGCACTTAGCTCTAGGCAGTTTGTATGTAGTTCGATGTCACAAGGCTGTGCGTTGTTTGTCTACTTACCGTAAGGACAATTGGTTTCCGCCAATTAAAAACACACTTTTGACTGCTCTGCTTGCGGATAGTTGACTCTTTAGCTCCCTTAGCTAGTATCGCGTCCGGTGTCGCTCCCAAACGTAAACGTGAACTACATTGTTTCAATACAAAACGTCCTTCACCTATTCCACTGTTTTTTACCGTCTTTTGGCACGCGTCGGAACTTTTGTCTTGTTGCCCGTTCCATGGGCCATTCTCGGGATCTAGTTAGTACCTGGTATCCAAAGTACTAAGTGCTTTCTTTCAATACATACAATGACAAACTCTAATAGTAAAGTATAATGAACACGTTATCCACAGAAAAAGAAACGACAGACTCCTTGGGCGTGGAATAGATTTTTCCTGCCTATTCATGCAATGTCATCATATCGTTTTAGTTCCACAACTTGGTCATGAAAGCTTGTTCAGTTTCATGGATCCTATGCGGCTCTAAACGGAGTGGAAAGTGAGTCAACAATTAGCATTATACCCATGCAACTTAGGACGACTGAACGGCGATAATTTTTATTATACGCAATAATCCATCCACACTGCAGGCTTCTAACAGAATCCAGTTGATTACTGTAACAAGAACTTCGCATATATCACTTAGCGGAATCAATTCACTGTCGTCCACAAAAGCCCAACTCCATAAAAAGCTCCGATCGGGCGGTTTGTGTCAATTGTCTGAAATACGTATGTGCATGGCATGCTTCGTTAATTTCTTCCACTGGCCCAAAGTACGTATGACGATGCCCATTTCTATCTCCTAATTCAAGATTTCACGAATATTTGTCCTTATGTTACCCATTTCGATGGAATAAAATAGAGCGATCTATACCGAGGCTATCAGGACATTTCGATGAACTAAACCAATATATTCGAATAAAACGCGTTGCATATTACTCCAGTCGTTAATTTCCTTCGTGTCAATTCAATGTTGATCCGCGTAAAATGGCTGCTAAAGAAGCCGACCGATATTACGAATTCTTCATTAACCGAATGCAAGCAAAACTGCTTTCGTAGTGTATATGAGCATGCGGATGCAATAAAGCAACAGGAGGTATTGTTATTAACAGTCTCTACCATCAGCTACGAGCTTGGGGGAGCATTTTGTGTGCGCGAAACTACATGACGACGTCCTCGAAACCCCGGTGCACACTCGACCTTGAAGTTTTGTTTCAGGTCTAGTTCGGTTTGCACAGGACGAAAGTGGTGAAGTTCAGTCGTTGTGTTTTCGGCGAGTTTCCCTGTGCGCTGGATATTTTGTCCGAAGGGCAGAGTTTGCGCGGTGGTGTTGCCTTCACGGCCACAATTTTATCGACAGAAATACCAGGGCTCACAACCTCACCACTTTCGTTCATACAGCTAGCTCTGGGAATACTGTTCAGTTCAGTTCAGTTTGCACAGGACTTGGTGTGGCTAGAGCCAATCGTGTGTCCAGGTAGTTGTGTTGTCGGCGCGTTTCCGTAGCTCCCAACACTGCGTGATTTTCTTTTTCTGAAAGGCAGAAATTTTGTCCAGTATCAGCCCTGGCAGAGTAAGGTGGAAACAATAAGTAAATTGCATCTGACCCTAAAAGCTGCTTAACATAACTCGGGGTATACTGCCACCCAACATGGGTCTACTGCTTTCTTAAAAGCCTTTACGGTTGTGGTATTTATGACCTCTTCCGGGAGCTTATTCCAATAGGGTACCACTCTATTTGAGAAGTACTTCGCCCTTATTTGGGGCCTCGAATGCTTCCGTTGTAATCTAATGTTATGCCCCCTTGTACCTCTCTCGGGGATCAGAGAGAAAAGGTCTTCTCGTCTTATTCCTGACAGTCCTTTCATTACCTTGAAGGTTTCTATCAAATCCCCGCGAATGCGCCGTCTTTCCATCGAGAACAGGTCTAGGTCACGGAGGCGCTCCGTGTAGTTAAACCCCCTTTGCCCAGCCACCATTCTAGTGGCCAGCTCTCGCACTTTCTCCAGACAGTCGATATCTTTCTGGTAGTACGGTGCCCGGGCCTGCACGCAGTACTCCGTATGCGGCCTAACTATAGCCTGATATATCGGAACGAAAATCTCCGTATCTCTACACGACATAATGGATCTAACTCGAAAGAGTTCTCTCCTGGCCGTATTGGCTGCTGAGGTGCACTACTTTGACGGCTTAAAGCTGTCGTCTATTATAACGCCCAAGTCTTTGACCTGAGAGACCACTTGCAACGAACCCACACCATTCTCACTAGCCCCTGTATTTGTGGTCATGCATAGACACTTGGTGAGGTTTAGTGGAAGGTCCCATTTGCGTGCCCAGTTTTGTACTGCTAACACGTCAAGTTCTATATCTACTCCAGCTATCTTGACGTCATCGGCAAACATAAAGGTGGGGGTTGTAAGCCCACGTGCTAGGTCATTGATGAAGATGAGGAAGAGCAGAGGGCCGAGCACCGAGCCCCTTGGCACCCCAGTTGTTACACCTTCCGGTTTTGAAACATGACTTCCCACCTCAACATTAAAGGTTCGCCCTGCCAAGAAACTACTTATCCATTGTCCTGCCTTTCCAACAATTCCCATGGACTGCAGTTTGACGTCCAGAAATCTGTGGTTCACAGAATCGAACGTCTTGCTGAAGTCCAAGTAACAGACCGCAATCGATTGCTCTTCGTCCAGATGCTTGGTTACCTCATCGAGGAACAGCAAGAGATTCGTCAGGCAGGATCGCCCTGCCACAAACCCATGCTGAGCATTTGATATGAGGTTGTGTTGAACCAAATGCCTAGAGATCTGTTTCCTGGCTATTCGCTCCAGGCACTTACACAGTACGGAAGTCAAGCTAACCGGCCGGTAATTTTCGGCCTTTTGCCGGGGTCCACTCTTGTAAATGCCTACCACCGTTGTTCTCCTCCAGTATCCCGGCACAATTCCCTCTCTAAGTGACGTTTCATACAGCTTCGTCACCGGAGCCTTCAGGACCTCGGCCAGAGGCTGAACGATTGCTGGATGAATCCCGTCTGGACCTGCTGCTTTATTTCTATTCGACGTTTGCAACGCCGCGTACACTTCTTCTCCTACAGTAAGTTCGGGTATTGGAGGCGCCTGTGGGCCCTCCATTCTTTCCTCCAAACTATTTTCTGGTCGATATATGCTCTTGAAGAATTCCAAGAGCATGTCAGCCTTGTCTTCGTCTTTTAGAGCTAGTCATCCCTGTGTTCCTTCCAAAGTTGCTACGCCCTCTCTCATACGTTTGTGAGATTGCACGTAGGCGTAGAATCGCTTTGGGTTTGTGTGGACCGATGCAGCTAACCGACGCTCGAAGGCATATTTCTCCACTCTTTGGACCTCTTGAGCTCTGTTCCTAGCCATCTTATAGTTATTCCATGCCCCCTGAGTTCTGTACAGCTTGTACGCCGCTCATCATTGCCTACGAATAACTATGGCCTTGCGGACTTTTGACTTCCACCATGGGGTAGATTTCTACTGCTTGCCACCGTCAGGGGTGCGAACTCATCTGTAAGTTCGAGTAGCCCCATCTTGATGGTCTCCCAACGTTCCTCTACGGAGGCGTTTGTGTGTCTCGGTGTCCACTGAATTTCCTCCGCCGCCCTCTTTAGTTCGCCTATGTTGGTTCTCCCATAGCGCCGACGTAACACAATTTCCTTCGGCGCCTTGCTTAGCCTTAGTGTGACCCTTAGGACTACATGATTACTTTTTCCAAGTGGCTCTTCCCACTTAATTTCCTTAACGTCCTGATGGTGCCGCGTTATGATTAAGTCAAGGAGAGACGGGTGCTGTCCACCTCTGTGTCTAGTGGCCTGTGTCACATGCTGCGTAAGTGCATGTAACTGGACCCACTGCAGAAACTTGTCACCCTTTGATCCCCTTGGTGTGATCCCGCATTCCCAGTCAATTTCGGGTAGGTTGAGATCCCCTAATAAGATGAACTCCTTTGTCTGTGCCAGCACCGCATCCAGCATTTGGAAGAGCTCAACGTCTTCCTCATCTGTGGCTAGCGGTGCCCTGTAGATACAAGTAATGCATACTGTTCGCCCCTCGATCCTGATAAAGCAGGATCTGGCCTGTACATTACCGGAGACTAAGTTGATCGGAGCCTCCCAATGGCCTATGTCGGTCCGTATTAGAAGTGCCACTCCGCCCCCTGCCTTCCATCTGCTCTATCCTGTCTGTACGCAGCGTATCCCTGGAAGCGCATATCAGTATACGGCTTTATCTAAGTTTCCGTCAACGCAGCGACATCAGACTCTGCGACCCTTGCCGTCAACTCCCCTCTTTTTCCCGGGAGACTGCAGGTGTTGGCGTACCATATTGACGGTTCCCTGGTCCTCGTTACTGACTTCATTGCTAATTCTAGGGCTAGGGTATCCTCGGGCGCAATCTCCGAGGTGATGCCCCGTTTTTTGCCCCTAAAGGTGTCGGCGGTGCAGCATCTTGCACATCAAGTGACACTCTGAGTTTCGTGGCTTTTTCTTTTCCATCCGTCGACCTGGTGTCGGGCTCGACATGCACAAAGGACGTTACCCCCTTTTGAGCCGCCGTACCGATGGCTCGAAATGGTCTTGCGACCACCTCAGCCCAACTGGTTTCCTCGGCTTTTCCCTCTGATAACTCCAACTTCGCTGGTTGCACCAGAGAGGACCTTTTGGGAGTCTCCTTTAGAATCGGGCTGGCTGGCCGCGCGCTCTCAACACCAACCGGACTGAATGCCCTGTGAGTCCCCATCTTTTTGGTCTTTCGAACTTCCTGATCTTTGGCTTTTTGTATGCCGGCGCCTGAAGCCATCTTTGGTACCTGGATTACTCCTTGGGCCTTAGGTGTTGACTTCCCAAGAGGAGTCATCTCCAGTTTCGCTATATGTAGCTTCGGCCTCTTAAGCTCAGGTGCGTCCGTTCTCAGCGAGACTATGGTATTAGCCGGTTTGACAGATGCTGGGCTGTCAGGTGTAACCCTAACCATTCCCCGCGTGTTGCCCTCAACTGCTCCCGCCCTGGACAGCAGCATATCCCTACAGTAGATACTGTGGAATACAACTACCAGGGGTCGTGGCGGCGCTGGTCGTGTTCCACGCCATAGTCCCATTCGATGGCACTTCACTATTGGTGTCGTAGGAGGTAGGTCAGCCATCCTAAGAACCTCAGTCACATGCAGGCGGTTTTCCTTCTTCCTGATTCTACCGTCTTTTACGATGTTCTCCCTGAGGTTTTGAAGTAGCAGTCTTCTACTTCTGTCTGCCATGACCTCAGTGTCAAGCTTCATGCGTTGCACTTCAGCATCTAGGCGTTTGACCTGCTCCTTGAGGGATTCCACCCCCGTCAGCAGGCTTTTCCCCACATTGGTGAATCCTGCTAACTCTTTGCCTTCTTTTCCATTTGGCTCGGTTTGTCTTTTTTATTTTTGTGCTCTGGCACCCGGTTTTCTTTTCTCTCTAGGCTATGGATCGAACTGGCTCTTTCTAGCCTTGGTTCAAGCTTCACCTTCGTGTCCGCTTTCCCTAGTTCGCCTCGAATTATACGCGAGCACTCCCTTGCAAACGAAAAGCAGTGGGTGCATATCCACTTGAGCGATGGGTACTTAATGTGCAGCTCGAAGTCTTTCTCTTCCAGCTTGGAGCACTTTTGATGATACAAAATGCAACACTGGTCGCATTGAATTCCCTCATCTTGCACCAGGTCCTAGCATTCCTTGTTCCCACAGATTACTGCCTGACCAATGGGATCAACCTCTGTCCCATCCACTTCGGCAGTGATGGTCGAGTTTGTTTGAAAATACCGTCTTGAACACCAGTGGGACAATAACACAACCTTTTGGACAGACACAAACGGTACACTAAGGCAAGTGCAGCAAACCCGCACCCTAAAAAGTTCCACAAAAACGGTACACTGAAAAAAGCGCCACAAAAAGATATTAGCAGGTATCAGTTGCACTGACACCAACAAAAAACACCAAAAGGGATACCAAAAGTATACTCAGTTTTTGAAGAGAATAAACTCTTCTGAAGAGAGTGAACTCTTCAAAAAGTACGCGTACCGAAATAATAATTACGATACTTTAGTCTGGCGAAATAACGTGTGTTATTCCACCAAACAATGCAAAAATGCTTATCGCTGAGAGCAAGAGAGTGGGGTAAGTTCCGACCCGGCCTAATGTAATGCAGACATCATACAGCTGACAGAAAAGCTTCTGAATTAAAATGGAACAAAAATGTCTTGAAAGTGTGCGTAATGGGAGTGGCTTTTATAAACATATATTCTTTATTTTCGGTGAATCTTGTTTTTCTCAGTCAAATCTCGGTAATTAGCTCTCCAGTCATTGGCTTAGCCGTTGCTGGTTGTTGATTGGCTTAGTGGTCATATATAACCTGCTGCACGAAGTCCAGTCCCCACATGCCGTTCCCTGCGACGCGGTTACCGGCTATTCGGTGTGCAATGGGAGATCCGGCCCAGTTCCCTGATTTGCGTTCGATTTTCTAGAATTCCAACCAACCAGTTTCTACGTATACGATTGGCGAGCAAGGGGAATGGCTTCACCGGCTTGGGAGGAATGCGTACACTGTCTGGCTCGATGACGAACGTGGAGGACTACGTGACTGTTAACATGGTCCTTATGGGGCCACCACATTTTGATTACCGTGTTGCTTCTCTGAAGCCGTTTTTTTGTTGCCTTTTCATTTCTCTTGCATGTGAGTCTCGTTTCACGTGCGCAAGCCTGGGAATACTAGCTTCATGTAGGGGGCGATCATTTGCGAGTTTGGGCGTGGTATATAGAAAACTCCGTGCTTTGTTAAACATTTCGTGAAGATCGACTGACGTTTAACAGCTTCAGAAGATGGAAAGAAATTAGTATTCGATTCAATCCGTTAACCATATCACGTAAGTTACAGTACTGAAAGCATTGGTATCAGGAGCGCAGTTATCTACTATGTTCAGACTAGAGGATCAGTTAGTCAGTTCAGTGAAACTTTGCTGCTAGATACATGGAAGAGAGCTCGTACAGTGGGACATAACTGTATAACTATATATATATATATATATATATATATACATATATATATATATATATATACAACTACGGTCGTATATATATATATATGTATGCGTATAATTATGCATATATATATATATATATATAGATATAATATCCTTCGGTTACGGTGGACGCGAAACACCCATCACTTACGTAACTCATTACGCCAATAGTGTACACGCAGGTGGAAAAACACAGTTTAGGTATTCTGGCAGTTATTCTTTTAGCCAAACTTCACTGGGTCAGATCACATTGGCCAGTGGTCCTTCGGAAAGCGCACCCCCACCAGTGGCACGTTTTTCATACAAAACAGGGATTTTGGGACAATGACAGGTGAGGACTACTTTCTCAAATAATAATTAAGAAACAGTCCAACGTTTTCAAAATATTTCACCCTTTTTTGCCATTGCCAGATACGAATCGACATCCCACTTCAATTTTAGAGTCCGCTATACAACAATGATGACCATTTCGTTGATCGAGATTTTTCTACCAAGGAAAAATCGCCCATTTTTTTCTCTTTATAAATATACCGAGTAAGTCCCTTAAAACCCAGCAAGTAACTCGTATTTCAAAATAAGCTTGGCAGATCAATTTCTTGTGTTTCAAAATTGGCGCCCCAGAATTCCAGGATTACGCGCCAATTCAAAAATATCCAGGTCGGAACTTACCCCTCTACCCTGAGAGCAATTCGGAAATTCAAACCGCGCGGCAACTCACAAGGTCACACTGTTCCAGTGTACACCTGGGTGTTCCTAAAAGCTGGTACACTGCTGCATCTAACAACATCCTCTGATAGTCTATTTCACACGGGTATGCCTATTTGCAAAACAGTAGGCTTGTATTGCAGCCGCTCTTCGAAGACACAAAAATCAAAATCTTCAAACCATGTCTTCGAGACAGTGATTTCTGGTCGCACTTGAAACTGAGATGCTCCCCAGGAGCCCATCCAGATTCAGCATCAGGCTACCAGTATATCCGGCGGATCTTTTATAATCTTGAGCGCTTCTATAAGGCCAACATGTCCCCTAAGACGCGGCAAAGAGTAGACATCAAGATCTAGATACCGAGTGTGAGATTCCTCTCTCTGACCGGTGGTCACTCTAGTTGCAGATGGCTGCACTCCTTCCAGGCATTAGGTATCTTTGTGATAATCGGGCCCCTGCCTGCACACAATACCCGGGAGGGGTCAAACCACAACCTCGTGAAACGATAAGACCTTCGGTTTATTGTGTGTGACTGTATTCCCCACCCTACCTACTATCCCTTTGGCCACATTTGCAGGTCCCTGATATTGTCCTGAAGGCCTAAAGTCCTGTCTAGCTACCACGTTTACGCCTTCCACCCCTGACTTACTTCGAAAAGAAATACCGTTCTTTCCGTCTACGTAGTCAGGGTTTGGCATTTGACGAGATTCAAGTGTAAGTCCCATCGACCCGTCCATCTGGAGATATCATCTATATCCTGCACTAAATCGCTTCCCTCTAGACTTACGTCACCCGCGAAGACGAAGCACAAGTCGCCCAATTATTTCGCTAGGTCAGTTATGGGCAGGGGGAAGAGGATGCAAGCAAAATGGCTTTCCTATTGTACGCTCCAAGCCATTACACAGAACCGATGTCGGGCTGACCGGTCTATAATTCTCCGCCTTCTGCCTGAATCCTGTCTTAAACTCTGCTACGAAGGTGGCTTTATCCAGTCCTATGGCACTTGGCCCTCGCTTCGTACTGCTGGATAACAGACACTGATAAGATTCCGGAAAGAGTCTGAGCAGTTTTTGGGTGGAGCGTATCCGGCCGGTTGCTTGTGCTTGCACGAAGATTTAAGTCCCTGGAACCCCTCGCCCCCACTGAAGGTAAGCCTCTGTAGCGCTGCGTACTCCCGGTCTCTGAGTCTGTCACAGCAACCATCTGTTCCTAAAGACACGCGCTCCTAAAGAAGGCTAGTGAGGCTTCCGCCTTATCTTCATCGCCGAGAGTAATGCTTTCACTCGGCATTTCCAATGTACCTACGCCTTCAAGTGTCTTTTTCTTGGACTGTACACGAGCAAAGTGCTTCTTCGAATCTGTCTTCATGTTGTTGACACGTTTCTTCTCGTGCTCTTATTTTGCTTCTCTTTGCAAGGCTTGAGCCCTGTGTTCTGGCTGTCTTGTAAGTGGCCCACGAGCAGTGCGTGCTGTGAAGTTTGCAATGAGCCCATAACATTCTACCGACGGTTAACTCTGTGACCACCTTCGACTTCCACCAAGGCTTCCGACCCGTATTCTTTTGCGGCGTCTTTTGAGCAAACTCTTGACTTGAGCCGATTTTCCTGGCCTTTATAGCTCTCCACGCTTCCCCAAAAGGTGGCTCCGGCACTTCCGGATGTCAAAACATGCTTCGTGCCCCACCCCCGGTTGATACCTGTTCATTCCAGCCTACTTCCAAACCAACCTTATTTCTGGTTAGTTGTGTCTCGCAGTGAACATCGTTCGCAGGCTGCCCGACCACTCCTCTCTAACGGCTCTTCCATCATCAAAGAGGTGACGTCAGATCGACTCCTGGTTATTGGCAGATCTAGCCTGCCCACCGCGAAAGTGTGTTACCCCTATTGCTTGTTGTGTGAGGGTACTGTTTTGAAGCCAGACCACCAGGGCATTTTCGATGGTTTTCCTGGGGGCGTATTAATCGCCCCAGTTCGTTTATGCAAGATTCGTGTCTCCCGGCCCGACGAGGCACAGTAACCTACCCAGCACCACCTGTAGAATTCGGAATGGTCCAGAGTCTTCTGATCCATCTACTTGCGGTACTCTGCAGACACAGCCATCCCTGCCGGTCACTAGCCTAGGCGGATGCAACATGCCTTGGCTTGTACTCTGGAAGGTACTGGTGTAAAAGGGGTCCCCAATGGTCATAATCCACCCTTACGAGAAGTAGGCCTCCCAAACCAGCTCATCGTCTATTCCGTCCTGTCCTTCTGCTGTGTAGCCACGAAGATGCGTGGCCCCATGCTTCTTCTTCAGCCTTCTCCGTGATAGCTACAATCATCAATCCGTTCATTCTAGTCAGTAGTTCCCCTCACTTGCCTTCCAATTTATGGGCATTCGTGCACAATATGGGGCACCTTCTGCAAAGTCACCTGTTCGGCCTATACCCCTTGAGGCCACAGTACCCCAAAGCCTAATTACCAAAAGGCAAACCCGCTCTTGCACAAACAGCTGCTTGGCCTGTATTTTCTTGAACCTTAAGACCATACGTGCTTAGTAACGGAAAGCTGTCAAACTAATTACCTGAGGCCCACGTTGTCTCATCACTAGCCCTCTAATGTCCCTCGGGGGCTTCAGAGACCTCCTGTTCACCTGTGTGGTTGGCGTTCGCGCGAAGAATGTTACCCAGCTTTCATCCTTATTAATGGGCCTCTGTCTGAACTGAGCTAGAGTAGCCGCCACTCCCGTTTCCGTTTCAGTCTCACGCCCTTACTTGGAGATGAGAGGTGGTCCAGAGTCCGCCTGCTTTATGCCCACTGTGGGTACCCTTAACTGGTTCCCCGTGAGCCCCGCCCTTCTTGGCAGTAGCGGTAATTACGCGCTGCTAGGCTTGACATTTATCGGTGACGGCTGCCTTCGGCTTGGGTTCGCAGAAAGGTGAGTCTTCTGATCTCGCTATCAATAACACACACGCTGCTTAAGTTTCAGTTTCAACGGATGCAGCGCAGTGCTTCCCGATGAAACTGCCGAACTGAAGGAAATGTCGGGTGAGATCACTTTTTACCCTCCCAAGTTGTGCTCAATCCTTGGCGCCCGGTCTAGCGATAAGTCCCCGCTGTGTGTGCTGGCCAGAATGAAAAGCAATGAACACGGTGCAAAAGTGTGCTGATTTTGTTCGTGAGACTCACTCCCTGACAGTTTACGTACTTCGGATTAGTAGGTAGCCCCTCCATTCTCAGAACATTTTTAACGGGCATGTGGCCGGCTTCCTTTCTGATCCGCGTTACTTTGATCACGGATTCCGCAAAATTATGCGGAAAAGGTTGCTCGTTACTTTCATCTACTCCCTCTACGAAGCCCAGCTTATTTTTGTGACGGTCTTTAGGTTTTCATGTCCTCTGTGTGAATGCCCCCAATTTTGCAATTACTCTAAATTTTTGTCTTGTAGCTACAAGATTTGCCCTACTTTGCCTGCCTTTTGCATATTTCGTTAGCTGCGCCTTGTTGGTCCCGGGAGTGATCCTGGTGTCGTCCTGTATTGCAGTATGCCGATAACGGTGAAAGTATCGTACTAATCATGCGATCGGTACATTGCGATGGCACTTTATCCACATTTGAGTATAATCTTAGATTACCAGCACCATGGAGTTGCAGCCAGCACCATGGAGTTGCAGCAAGGTCAACCTCACGTATGTTTCTTAGTGCGGATCCAGATTTACCCAACGCATCAGCACTGGAAATCCTAATGGCTTCTTTGACAATCGTGCTCTATTGCTGTCTGGGCTTCATCAGGTGTTGCAACAATAACAGTATTGGTATATTTCAAGAAAGCGGTAATAATAATAATAATAGTATATTTCGGATGCGCCCGAAGCATGCTAGAATGCATGATCAGATGTATATAGTGATGCTGGAATGATAATTCATAAAAGGGTACAACACGTGCATGCAGAGTATCAAAGAGAGCATTACAGTGAGCTAAAACTGTAGTAATGCTCGGCAAATTCGAAGGTCAGGGTCGAATGATGTCAGTTGAAGGTCTGGAGTACATGCATAAGTGGTATATGAAATAATTACCACTGGTGGAAATTCGAACATATTCAAAGGATATGTTTTTGGTGCGCTACAGAATATGAGAAGCCTATGGATAGAAATCTCGTCGAAGCGCTCTGCGAATTATTCACTTTACGACAGGTATGTGAAGAAGTATTAACATGGAAATATATATATCAGTCTGCAAAGATGGTAGTATATAAAGTGGTGGCTGTATAATGGAGGAATCATATATGTGGCAAACAACTGCGTATTTCTTGGGAGGGAGACTACCAGAGTGAAGGTGGCAGGGAACGGCCGGAGGAAAACAGGTGAGCGTGCGGCAAATTGTTAACTTTAATTAGGGTTGGTATGAAATGTCAAAGCGGAAGTGGAAGACTAATCAATATTGACTGTGTGGTTGCATCCATTATACAGGTGTTCAGCTCTGTGGGAGGGAAGGTAGAGTAATTCACAGGTAAGTGTACGTCAATAGATGAACGCTGTGTGGAGTGTACCATGCAAAAATGACAGATCAATAAAACTGCCCAGGTATATCGCGGAAAGCGGCAGTGGATCAACGAATATAGAAATAAAATGTATCAGCCGGTGCAGATAGTGGTGTGATTTAGAGGCTGGATTCGGGGTCAGTTTCGGTAATATAACACGAATGCAACATCTGGAAGATCAAAGGTCTCGATAACGGTGATGGTATAGTAAGTAGACGGTGAGTGTCACATTTCTAATGACCAGTTTGACAGGTGTTACAGGTGATGGGAACGTAGCGGCGATGCAGCATGGGAAGTATATCGGAGACGTTCAAACGTGGAGGGAACACAGTGATCTGCAGAGCCCGAACACTCGATGCAACAGCATTGCGGATGCGATCGGATGGACCGATGAAGAGTGCAGGTAGTTACTAATTACTTAGCTGCCCACTGGAGGACTACTGAAAGATATATCAGCGCCGGAAGTTTTTTTGGTGACCGATAAAGCAATGAACAGTGACAATAAAGGTGCCAGTGTTAGAACAGTATTAGCGGGTTCTAATACGGAACGGGCATAATGACTTATGGGATTAAAATGAATTGTATGAATGCAGTGAGATCGAGTAGTCCAGGTTCAAGAAGTCTGATGGTGGGAATCTTGGGGAAAGCGATCGTGAGATGGGCGAAAATGAAGTCGCGTGTAAATCTCGTTTGTTCTGTCCAGCGAGAGAGGTTCTAAGTTATTCCTGGGATGAAGAAGGCGACAATCGTCCTCAGGGTGCAGGTTCTGAAAACAAAACGGAGAAGGCTGCAGTCTGGCAATTCTACCAGCTGGTCTTAACGTTAACCTTGACTCCACTAAACGGTTCTCATTGTTTATGCTGAATGCACTCTCAATAGTGAATAAGATGCGAATGCCGCGTATATTACTGCTCACGTCTGATTACGACCTTATTTTAATTACCTAAACCTGGTTGACAGACAACACTCCAAACGAGGATATCGCTATCACCGGATGCCAAGCTTTCAGGAAAAACAGACTCACTCAGCGAGGGGGAGGCTGTCTTTTATATGTAAGACACAACATGCGAGCGAAAATATTTCAGCACCCCATACTCGATAACTTGCCGGATTCAGTATGGCTACAGGTCACTACAGGATGTTCTGAATTCATTTTTAGTTGCATCTACCACCCCCCGAATACTAGTCAAAACGACTTCCTGCCTATCATAGAGGCGTTAAAGGTTGTTGCGGACATACCCGGCCCAAAACTGGTGGCCGGCGACTTTAACGCACCAGGCATACGTTGGTCCACTTTGAAAGCCCCACATCACTTACTACACTTCCTGACCAGCATTCGTTTAGGAGGATGGACTCAACATGTGATGTGTCCAACTAGAGGCAGTAGCATTCTTGATCTCATTTTTACGGTAGGATTATCTCGCGTACACACATCTATCGTGAACAGCATCCCAGGTTGTGACCACTTGCCGGTAAAATGTGAGTTTTCAGTGCCAACACGAACCGTCCACAAACCAACCGTTAAAAGACCGTTCCACCAAGCTAGCTGGAATCAATTACCCTCACTCATTCGCTCGCAGAACTGGGATACTTTCTTTTTATCTGATGACTTGCATACCGTGGTGGATCATCTTCACTCCACACTGAATGCATGTCTTGACGTAATCACCCCAACCCAAGGTCTACCTGGGCGAGAATAACCAAACAGTTTTTGTCGATTAAAGTAAAAGCTTTCTATGCTACAACGCAAATTCCTTAGGTCGAGAGGCCTTTCGTTGTTATTGAAATGAACCTTTTATCTCATTCTATGAAATTGATTGAAATGCCCCATAGAAAAAAACAGGAATTATGGGCGCTGAGTCACCTCAAGAGGTCCGAAGCTTTATCTAAGCTGATGAAGTTGAGAAACAGTGAGTGCAGTTCTCCTATCTCATCCATTATATATAACAACAATTATATAACGAAATCTCAAGAGATCTCCGAGGCATTCAGTACCTATTTTGCTTCGTCTCTAACGACCGATGACTCCCCATGCCTACATCATGTTGAGCCGCTGACATCTGCACAGTTATCAGCGGTTACATTTCACCCAAACAACTTAATAGTACAGCTAACTAAAATAAGCCGGTCATACCACCTCGGGCCAGATGCCGTACCACCGGCTACTTTTAGTCTAGGTGGCACTGATATCCCATTCTTGCTGTCAAAGGTTTTTAATTTATCTATGAGCAGTAGCATTTTCCCCTTCCATTGGAAAACATCAGTTATTATCCTAATACCTAAGAAAGGTTCACACCAGGACCTAACCAACTATCGACCAGTGAACCACACCCCTATGGTTTCCCGAATTATGGAAAGACTGATAAAAAAAATAAAGGGACAACTCATCTACTGAACAATAACCTCAATAACACTGGACAGCACGGTTTTCCTCAAAAAAGATCGTGGGCCACCTGTATGAGTGACTTCCTTAACCTAATTACTACGGCCACCAACAGTGGTAAATCGGTGATCGTAATCCTCCTCGACATGACTAGAGCTTTCGATCGAGTACCCACAATAGGTGCAACGAACGTCTGAGCAATGCGTAGCCAAATTCGTAACGGATCCCGAAATCAAAAGACGATTATCCGTGATATTCTACGATACCAGATTACTACATGAACAATGACAAAAAATATACAAACCTCAATAATACGATCACAAGGACTCAACAACGAGAAACCGAATAGCAGCGTGTGAGCAAACAGCACGTGCGTCACGCAGGTCCTGAACAAGGATGTGCCAAAGTAGCGCTCTGGGCGTGAACAAACAACAATTGGTCCAGAAAAACAACCAGTTCGTAAAGACAAGTCAACAGTTTAGGCAAGTGAGTGATGTTGGGAAAAACACTGAATCGCGAGGGAAAGGGAAATTTTCCACGACCGGCTGTTACACCGCCCACCAAAATCCTCTTGGATCCTTAGCAGAGTCAAAGGTTCTGTATAAAGGTACTGATTCTTTCTACCTGCCTAGGCCCTGCTGTCAGTGCGCGCGTCTAATGCTCGTCGTCAACGTTCTACCACTGGTCGCACCTAACCCTTTGGCTACATAGACGTGAGGCTAGTCTACATCTTCCACGAGACCAAATGACCGATGGCGGGCATGAAGGGTCACATAGATGTTGTCCTCGTAAAGGGCCGTCCGGTCCTGGATGTATGTGCTTGAGTGTGTGTGTGGGTGTGTGTTTGTGTGCCGGGGTGTACAATGAAATCACAGGTATGACTACACATCAAAGGAGGACTTTCTGCAATGTCAACAAAAGACCGTGTGGCAAGAAAACGAGTAAAATGTAGCATGTGTGTGTGACCTAAGCTCCGCTACTTCCACATATGCAAGGGGCATTCGGTAACGTCAACAAAAAGCAAAACAACGGACACTGTCACATGTTTGATGGGGTTACGGGATGTAGAGTGCGTCGTGCATGTGTGTATGTGTCGGGATGTACAATGGGATCGCATTCATCACCACATATCGGAAAGAACCTTCTGCAATGTCAACGAAAGACCGCGAGCACTGTGACGTGTTTGACGGAGACCGTGTGGTATATGTGGTGTTTCTTTATCCACCTCGATGACTAGTGTGAAAAGGTCTACTGGGCCTCGGGGTTATCAGCTCCTCCGTCTTAGCTCTCGAGTAGGTTAATACTGTGTGTGTCACGAATGGGCACTCCGTTAGCTGTCTTCACCTTCACCGTTCTTATCATTCCGTCAGTGCTTTTGATGGTTTCTGTAACTACTCCCAAAGACCAAGTGCTGAAATGTGCGCGTTCGTCGGCGATCATAACCACATCCCTAACTTTGAAAGGTCTTGTTTTGGCCAGCCACTTCCGTCGAGTCTGCAAAGCCGGTAGGTACTCCCGCAGCCATCGCCTCCAGAAGACCTTGGCCAGATAGTTCGCTTGCTTCTATCCGTGAAGGTAGCTCCCGAGAAGGTTTACCGGTCCTTGGAAACCCTCGTTCGACCTTAATGTCAATAAGTCGTTCGAGGTGAGCGCCAGGTGGGTGGGGTTGCCGTTCAATACTGGAACCAGGGGCGGTTGTTCAGGGTTCTCTCTACCTCAGTCATGACGGTGTTCAGCGTCTCGTCGTCGATGGGCTGCTGCTCCATGATCGACAGCAATATCCGTCTGGCGGACCGGATCGTGCGTTCCCATACGCCGCCCCGGTGGCTGGCCTGTGGGGGGTTGAAATGCCATCGTATGCCGTAGGCCACGGTTCGATCCTGCAGTTCGTCCCTGTTTATGTTCTTGTGCCAACGCTGCAATTCCCGGTGAGCGCCCACAAAGTTCGACCCATTATCTGAGTATATATCGGCCGGTACGCCTCTTTGGTTGATGGATCTTTGCAAGGCCCGTAGAAACGAATCGGTCGTCATCGAATGCGCGACTTCTAGGTGTACCTCACGTGACTTCATGCACGTCATGATACACCCATATCGCTTTTGTAATCTTTTCCCGCACTTGATCCACAAGGGCCCGAAATAGTCCAACCCGGTGTCACTGAACGGCCACCAGCCCGTAGTCACCCTGCATTCTGTTAGTGGGGCCATGAGTTGTTTGCCTGCTGTGGCATTGCGTCTCCTGCATTGCACACACCGTCGGATTACGCGTTTTACAGTCTCTCGTCCTCTCAACAACCAAAGACGCTTTCGGATGACGCTCATCACGTCCCTCCACGGCGTGGACGTGTTGAATCATTAGCTCTACTACAGGTTGTCTCGCAGGCAGCAGTATAGGATACTTTGTGTCGAAGTTCAGGTGGGCGTTGGTCAGCCTACCATCCACCCGCAGCAGTCCGTCGATGAACTTGGGGTTTAAAAGCTTCAGCTCGCCTCGTGGAGATGGTATGTCTTTATTGGTCGGCCCCACTTCTTCTGCCCTCTTCAGTTCTCGGGCGAAAGCCTCGCGTTGTATCTTTCGGAAAGTATCGTATTCTGCCGCTTGTAGTTCATCGGACTGATCGGGCCGACCCGTATCCGGCCTGAGGGCCATAGCTCTTTCATGACTAGTAAATTTCTCTTTAACCTGGTTAACCAAACTAGCGAACGATGCGTCTTCATCCAGGAAGAAAACCTGACCAGTCGCGATAGAATGGATGTCGCTTCGACGACAGTGGCCGCTATCACTACGCCTTTGATCTCCAGTTCTACTTCCGTACGGAGTTTTAATTCTAACACGGGCCAGTCCTGTTCGGGCAAGTGCAAGAAGTTTGGCCCTCTCGTCCACGTGTCTAGTTGCCTGAAGTTGGCCGCACCTCGGGAGCACAGGTCGGCCGGATTATCGCCAGACCTGACGTGATCCCACTGGCTCGTGGCTGATTCATCGTGGATAGTCGTGAGCCGGTTAGCAACGAAAGTACTAAACCGGCTCCGGACGTTGTTAATGTAGTAAAGTACTATCGTTGAATCCGTCCAGAAGCTGACCGATCAAATATAGATATCGAAACATCTCTTCACAGCTTGCACCACCCTGACTGCCAGCACGGTTGCGCTGAGTTCAAGGCGTGGGATTGAGACCGACTTCAGTGGCGCAACGCGGGCTTTGGCGAACAGGATCCTCGTGGTATATTGTCCATCTCCTGCGCACCATCGTCCGTACACCACAGCTCCATAACCGACTTCGGATGCATCGGAAAAGGCATGTAGTTCTCCAGTCCGTGTCGTATGGCCAGGAGTCAGACATCGTGGGATTCTTATGTCCCCTAATTTCCTCAAGGTGTTCAAAAATTCTTCCCAATCAAACCGGTCCCCTCGGTCCAGTGACTGGTCCCAATCAACTTTCTTACGGCACAGCCGCTGCAGCAAGATCTTCCCGGGTAGCAGCCATGGTGAGACGAAACCAAGGGGATCGAACAAACTTGAGACGGCAGATAGTATGCCACGACGGGTTATTGGCAGCTCGGGAACGCTTAGCTCGAAAACAAAATCGTCCGTTTCCGCGCCCCATTGTATTCCTAAAGTGCTTTCGATACGAAGTGGAGAGTCGTCCAAATCTCTTACCCTTTAGGCCTTTTCGTGATGCGAGATGACCTTCAGCACTTCTGAAGCGTTCGACATCCATTTTGTTAGATGGAAGCCACCCTCTTCCAGCAATCTCGTCAGGCACCTGAACTGCGCTAGAGCTGATTCCACATCATCGAATGACCCAAGGTAATCGTCGACGTAGAAGTTCCTGCTGACGCTATCTACTACCGTCCGATGGACTAAATCGCCATGTTTGTTCGCTGATCCTCGAAGGGCGTAGTTTGCACAAAATGGTGACGATATGGCTCCGAAGGGGTGGACGGTCATCCTATAGTTCAACACTGCGTTGTCCCGTTCGCTATCTTCCCACCACAGGAAGCGCAACGCATCTCGTTCTCCTACCGGAATCTTCATCTGATGAAACATTTCCATAATGTCGGCAGACAAAGCCACTTTACCCACTCTGAAACGGCACAAAACATCGATCAGTGGTGTGGTCCAGTCAGGCCCTTGTAGTAGGCGATCGTTTAGCGACTTGCCCTGGAACTTGGCCGCACAGTCGAAAACCATGCGCAGTTTATTGGGTTTCTTGGGGTTGATAACCGGGTTGTGAGGCAGATACCAGGTACCCCTTTTGCTGTCGGTGTTGGCAGACACCTTTTCAACGTAACCGAGGGCCTCGTTTCGCTTCATCAAATCCGCGTATCGTTCCCACAGATTCTGGTCTCGAATGAAGCGTTCTTTTAGTCGTAGTAATCGTTGGAGAACATAATTTCTGTTGTCAGTCCACGGGTCGACCGATGTGCGCCATGGGAGGGGAACCTCGAACTGTTTTTTGAGGCCTCTATTGCCTTGCCGCACCGTTTGTAGAGCGGAGTGATCCTCTTGAGACAATGGTGGTCTTTCGTCTCCAATGTCATGAAACTCCTTTTCATACAGCCGCTGCAAATGATACTCTGTGCGGTCCGTTTCGGCGGATAAGTAATTCACGTAACCACGTACCCCCACTGGACCGTATAACATCCATCCCAGAGCCGTGCGTACGGCATAAGGTGCCTGGCGGTCGCCCACTCTCCGGTCAAGCACCCAATGCGCCTCTGGCACGTCGCAGCCGATGAGGAGATCCACTTCATCATCTTCCCAGTCTTCAACGGTTACATCCTGCAGGTGGGGCCACCTAGTCAAGATTGCGTTCACCGACCTTGGTGCTCGCATGGGGAGATCCGCTAACGTGAGTGCCTCCGTTGGTTCAATTTCCTCGTTAGTGTCTAGAGAGATGAGATGCAGCCTCATTCTACCGGCAGTCATTACCTGTGCTCTGCCCACCGTGCTCACTGCCAACGACGTCGCACCTTTAGCCAATTGGTGTTTGTCAGCAAACCGCTCTTTCACTAAAGTGGTGTCGGATCCACTATCAACGGAAGCCAACGCCTTGACTACCCCAGTCGGAGTCACTACTCCCACGGCCACTACGCCTAAACGTACCGGTTTACTGGCATATCGGGACGTTGAACAAATCACACTGGGCTTGGTACTCGCCTCGGATATGGTTACTCTCGCCTGATGCAGCAGTCGATGGTGTCTGCCCGTGCAGCCCTCGTAACCACATCGATTCCTTGTCCTACAGGCTGCTGCCCGGTGCGTGGTGTTGAGACAGGTAAAACATGCACCTGCCATCCTCGCCATTCCCCACCGTTCGTCTATTGTGGCGTTGCCTAACTTGGGGCATTCTGGTAGGCCATGGCTTGTACCACAGGATCTGCAATTGGGTTGCGCCGTAGTATCGCGTGGAATGACGTGTTTATTGGTCCAAGGCTGGTATTTTGGATGTTCCACTACAGGGGTTTGGACTTGGCTAGTACTGGGCTTGTTTGCTCGGTTGCTGTCCCGGATGAGTCGGCCGAACCTGCTGCCAGCTATCTTCGTTTGCCTGTCCAAGTATTCGGTCGGGTCTGCGAAGTTGGCTTCTCTGTCGCTTCGGCTTATCCGTTCCGCTTCTTCCGCCCACCGACCCTGTAGTTCGGGAGAGAGGTGACGGACTATGTTCTCCAAAGTGTGCATGGCATCTAGGTAAGCCCTGTAACCTAAATGGTAGAGGGCTCTTGGGCAGTTTTGCATCCTAATCACCAGGTCGGCCATGGTGTAGACGTCGCCCTTGGTTCTCTTTGCCTCTACCATCACGCTCTCTATTAGGTTACGGGCTACTTTTAACGGTTGGCCAAACAAGTCCCTTAGGATATTCCTTGCCCTTGTGTAGCCTTGTTCTGGGTCGAGCATGGTGCACCCGTCGATAGCTTCTCTTGCTCGGCCTCGGCAGTAGTGAGTAAGGTAGAGAAGCCTTTGCCCAGGGTCGGTTACCTTATTTTCAACGAACGTCTCGAACTGCTTAACAAACTTGCAGTATTGCTCAGATCGCCCGTCGAAAACCGTTAGTTCCACTCTAGGCAGATCGATCGATGGTGGTTTGTAGTCGGCGACCGGCATGGGGTTCCCTATTTTATTGCACCCTAACCTACCGGAAGTGTCGAAGTCGCTGGTCTCATGCTCTAGCTTTTTTTGTGTACACTTCTTCTCTGCTCCCTGTGCCTGTAGTCTAGCCGATAGTAACTGTTGCTCTAGGTCTAGTATTCTCAGCTTATATAAATCGACATCCTTACGATCAATATTGCTCTCATTAACACATGAACTAGCACTGACAGGACTAGGCGACCTAGCATTAACTAAAGAATCAAATGTACGCAAAACCTCCCCAGTGACTTGTCGTGTTACTTCCTGTCCGGATTCCAATGTTTTTGATCCTTTTCTTGGCATTTTGCGTGTTTTTCCTTATTCCAAATTGATCTATTGAGTATTGTAACGAACGTTTGAGCAATGCGTAGCCAAATTCGCAACGGATCCCGAAATCAAAAGACGATTATCCGTGATATTCTGCGATACCAGATTACTACATGAACAATGACAAAAAATATACAAACCTCAATAATACGATCACAAGGACTCAACAACGAGAAACCGAATAGCAGCGTGTGAGCAAACATCACGTGCGTCACGCAGGTCCTGAACAAGGATGTGCCAAAGTAGCGCTCTGGGCGTGAACAAACAACAATTGGTCCAGAAAAACAACCAGTTCGTAAAGACAAGTCAACAGTCTAGGCAAATGAGTAATGTTTGGAAAAACACTGAATCGCGAGGGAAAGGGGGATTGTCCACGACCGGCTGTTACAATAGGCTCTTGGTGAAGATGAAAACCTACGGAATCGTTGACCCGATCCTGAATTGGTTTTCGTCATATCTAACATCCCGAAAGCAGGTGGTGGACGTTGATAGAAGTTTATCGTCACCTTGACCAGTTACTAGTGGAGTTATTAAGGGTAGTGTACTAGGTCCCTTACTTTTTCTTATATATGTTAATGACATTTTTAAAGTCATCACACACAGGGCTGCTTTCCTTTTTGCAGACGACATAAAAATTATGTACTCCTTTGAACCTGACGCCCTAGCTTCTACCATTGCTAGCATAACAAGCGATTTACTATCGCTAGACTCATGGAGCAACCAATGGTTGATGAAATTCTCCGCTGCCAAAAGTTGTATCCTTATGTATAATTGTCAGGTTCCCGCAGCAACGCTTAAAATTAATGATCAGTTCATCCCCAGCAGTCCGGAGGTAAGGGACTTGAGATTACAATATTCTTGTACATTTAATTTCTCCGAACATTCGGCCGTGCAGGTTGCTAAAGCTAGACGGCTAATTGGTCTGATTAATGGAACCTTCGGTTTTCCAGAGAGCAAGCTAAGCATTTTTAAAACTCATGTCAGACTACTTCTGGAGTATTGCACTGTCGTCTTTTCTAACATGCGGCAGATTGACAGATTTGCAATTGAGAATGTACAACGTAGATTTACCAAACAACTACTAGGATATTCCTCGCCTTTAAATTATATGGAAAGGTGTGAAATATTGCACCTAGAGCCCCTATGGCTGCGCCGTCCACTAATGAACCTGTCTTTCTTTTGCAATATTGTAAAACGTACATCTTGCAATTCAGCCCCTCAGGTCAAAACTCCCTCCAACTATTCTTTACGACATAGGGACTCTGTGGTATCGATTCCAGTATCCAGGACTGCAATGCGGTCAAACTTCTTTATTGTTAAATATTCTTCCTTCTGGAACAAACTCCCACCTCAACTAAGGTCAATGTCTTCGGCCTCTTAATTATTCAAAAAAGAAATAAATAAACATCTAACTGTCCAAAAACTCATCCAAATGCATGATCCTCACATGTATATTACCCGAGCCTACGAACTGGACCTGGGATACTAACCAAAAGCTTAACAACTTTGTTCAGTAGACAGTTATTACCGACAGATGGTAAGGAGCATTCTGCATTATAGTTAGCAAATAAAAGCAGTCCAGCCTATACTCCATGACTGTCAACAACACACTCCACGTGTTTGTTTAGCCACCTCTTATTTTCAGCGCTTCTGACCACGACCTTCTACTGGCCACCGTTACTCCGGTGATTCTTTTTTCATGCTGTCAGATTCTACCATAGTCGGTTAGGTCCTTTTTTATCGGCTGCCGCCAGATATAAGAGCATTTATAATGCCAGAAAATACATAACAGCATATATAATATTGTCCTCAAGGTACCAGTCTTATCCACTCTTCAACTATTCACTCATTGAGACCATATTTCAACACACGAGATTCCAGGCCTCGTTCTGATGAACGAACCGCCACAATCGATGTGGTCGTCCATAAACCATTCGTCGAACTACACATAAGTATTTGCCCCCAGTGTCGCACATTCTAGCCTCCTTGCTTTTTTGGTAATTCTCACTAAGCCTCACGATAATTAGTCGCTGGTACCGGTTTTCTTCGTTTTCCGTATGTTGTTTAATCCAAAAAACCAGACCTCAAGGTCACGACCACCCATTTCTGTTACTGGCACGATTTTGGTGTTCTGCAGGCTTCGGAGTACTATCAATGGATACAGCATCATTACCAGAGCAAAGAATTTTACATTCTTCAGGGCGGACTTAAAACTGTGATACTCACTAGGCAGCAGTGTTAAAATGCGCGAAAATAACCAGGATTGGCGCACAGCATACAATTCGGATAAGCGGTAATGGTGGGGGAAGGACCAGCCATTCAAGACTAAAACAGTGGAGGTGGCGATTTAGAAAATTGAAGAATGCCGCAGAAGATCGAAACTGGCAGTCACCAAGGACTAAATGCAGCCGGGCAGTTTGCAGGATGCCAATACAGGTGAACTATATGCAACAAAAGGTTAAAAGGATGCGACCTGTACGAGGATCAGTATAAATGAAACTAGCTTAGGTATCGGCTAACTTCGGGGATGCTCACGAGAAAATTGGAGCAAGGGAATTGCAAGTGCGATGCGATAATTATGTGGAACAAAACAATCAAGATATTTGTCGAGCTAATGTTGAAAGCAGCGGGAATGAAAACCAAGCCATCATTGAGGGAATACACTGTGGACATGGTGGAATGTGACCTATAAATGTTCTGCCCAGGCAGGCCAGGATGTACCGCCGAGGACAAGTTGCAAAATTTCTGCTCCCGATCGGGAGGTTATTAAGTGTTGAGGGGGTAGCCCGGGCAAACGATGGCCAACTATGAGGGGGGAAACTGAAGGGTACAAGCAGATGCTGATGACTGAGCTAGTGGTTGAACCTGTGGGTCGACGTGTGATTGGTACCATAGTATCGATAAACAGCCAGGTCGACGGGTGAAAACAACAACCAAAGGCCAAATTCATAACGGATCCCGAAATCAAAAGACGATTATCCGTGATATTCTACGATACTAGATTGTTGAATGAACAATGACACCAAAAAGATACAAACCTTAATAATGAGATCACAAGGAATCAACAACGAGAAACTGAATAGCAGCGTGCAAGCAAGGAGCACGTGCGTCACGCAGGTCCTGAACAAGGATCTGACGAAGTAGCACTCTGGGCGCGAACAAACAACAATTGGTCCGTAAAAACAAACAGATCGTAAGGACACGTCAATAGTGTAAGCAAGTGAGTGATGTTAAGAAAAACACTGAATCGCGAGGGAAAAGGGGATTTTCCACGACCGGTCTTTACACTAGGTGACAACAGAACAAACTGTCGGGCTGTGGGCGGTGGAAGTTTGTGCCAGTAGATGGTCATGGCGTTTGGCGTCATGTAGCATGGCCGCGGTACCAAAAGGGTCATGCTGCAAGAAATTCCCGGTAGCCCTCGGCGGGGCGTAAAACGTGTGGAACCTGGTAACCAGATTGTTTTCGCGATGATAAGCAATATGCGCGGTTGTAAGCGAGTAGAAAAGAAGGCCAACGGGATAATCATCCTACATGACATAATACAACCAGGCCATACGATTATCCGAAATCGAAAGGGACAAAAAGAATGGTATTTGGGTAGACGTTCCAGCTGAGAGTTAGCTTGGGCTAAGTGGCAATTAGACACCAGGAAGTTGAAAAGTAGGAGGCATAATGGACTTCGTGACATGGCAGGTTGGTGACAGTCACCTCCGTTGGGGGTAAGGGGGATAAAAAACCGCACGGATTTATGAGAGCCCATGGGTGGCAGGTCAATAGAGCGGTATGAAAAAAGTTTGTTAACTGTTTGCTGCATGCAAAATCCTGAATATTTCGAAACCGTTGTCAGTAGTCGCATTTGCACTACTAGGCTCGGTTACTGATGTGCGGTTTGGCAGTGCTGCGCCGAAATGTATCCCTGGAGTATAACAAGGCCGTGGGGGTATATTCGGGACACTGGGGGACGAGGTAGCAAATAGAACCAAATGGCAAGTTGGCGCAATTGGGTCAAGTGATATGATACACTGGGCCGTGGGATAATTTAAGGCCCAATTTTGTTTCATCTTTATCCAAACGAAGAACGGCTTAGCCCATATGATAACTGCCTATAGCCCGACCGCCTGGCTACAAATTTTCGCACTTTAATTTTTGTCGTAGCTGGTAATAGTCTGTTTCCTCATGTTCCAGCACGATAATGCCCAGGATTCCAGTAGAGCTTTGTGATGGATACACCAGTTTCCAACGTGGTCTAAAATAGATCGCGGTAAAGCGGCAGTCCGGACAATGTCCCAGCGGGGGATCATGGTAAGCGAACTAAAAAAATGCTCCAGCTTGAGTTTCTTCAAGAAATGGGGGAATAGTCCAAGGTGCTGAGGTCCGCTTTTGACAGTACTGTAAGGTACAGTTGCAGAAATACTCCCACGTAATTGCCACGTATTTGAAATGCTTAGAATTTGCGACTTATTCCTCTTGATCCTCGAACAAATACGGAAAGCATCAACCACTACATTTAAACACCTGTTTATGTTTCGCTCATTAGTGCCGTGGCCTCCTTCCGATTTGGTATCTGGCTGCCGTGGCTGTTGTGTCTGACGTGGCTTTTGCCGAACTTTGGTTGTGGCAGTTAAACGTTGCGGCCGTACGGATGAAGTTTGTACATGATTCGCTTGCGTACAACTTGGTAATCCAGTGTCGCTGTATCGTGTTCTGCCTTTGTGATTTGTTTTTTTGGCCACGAGTCACTCGCTAAGGGAGCAACAGCGCAAAGACACCTGGCTTTTTAAGGTTGGATAGCGGTATTTACTGTTTCAAGGCGATTTTTCCTACTCCAGAAGTTAGTACTACGATGTTTATCGTACACAATGGGTAGAGATATATCTTTGGATGAATTGCCTAGCTGTCCCAGTTGACCAGGTACTAATCACGGTTTATGAGGGCTTCTGCCGGGAAGTTGATCAATACCGAGATGGTCAGCAAATGGTTGTCAGCATGACTAAGTTTTACCAATACGGAGTGAATCTAAGAGAACTGAAGGGTGTGTTCATTAGGTCTAACTTAAACAAGTAACTTAAGAGGGAAGAAGTAGCGCGAGAGTTGGTGTCTTTTATCTTGTTTATAAACAAATATTTTCTCAGATGGTGTCTTCTGTTCAATTCGGCACTGAGCCATGGGGGTCAGAAAACCCCTGGCCGTGGGAATGCATTGGTCTCTGCGGGTGGCTGCAGCTCACAAATCACGGGGTGCTTATGGGAGACGTGAAAGCTGAGAGAAATGAGGGCACTGTCTTTATACCAGAAGAGGTAATAGAAAATGTAATGTTATGCCAACGTCATACCAGCCCATTTTACGTGCAAACTGCTCTTTCAAACCTATCCCACTGCTTCAGCACTTGCCTCCACTCTGCACGAGCAAACTGTACTGAGTGTTGCCGCGTATGATTCCTCATAACTCCGAGGCCTTGGGCTTAAGTATCTGAGAGCTATCGCGTAAACATAGGCTCAGATTAGAACGGCTTCCAAGCAGTTACCACCTCATCAATTCTATTCCGCAGCATGTACTCGTGACCGAAAATTTCTAACGATTTCTCTAGAGTTCCTACCGTTGTCAAGAGAAGACCCCTAAACTTCCTTTACCATCCTACACACGAGGCGTACAAGCTGAGCTGACTCTTTAACATCGCATCTGCTGCATTGCTGGGGCCCATATGTAATCATCTGAATATCGCCCATATGTCACCGCGATCTAGGGGAAGCTCTTATATCTCGCCGTCTCCAGCTTTACTCCATAGTAACCCGATCTTCCACCTTCAACTTACCTAGCACAGTAACTAACCATGCAACGTGTGAAAAGCTCCGCCAAGCCATATATTGCACCCGCTCGTCATAGCCCAAGTACTGATCATAAATCGTTTTCGAATGCGCAAACAGTGCCTACCCACTGTCCGCGAATTTGCCAGTTTGCGGCAGTAAAGTTCAACCCACGTCAATAATTCCCCCAAGCCTCTATTATCTAAACCCGTGGATCAGAATCCCGGTTAGTGTATATATATTGTGCCCCTGACCGTCTAAGTGAAACCCTACCCTTGCCGCATTTAAATAAACAAAACCAGTTTATTTCAAATTTTCGTCATTATTCATAGCCCACAGCTTTAACCACGTGCGGACTGCGAACCCTCCATTTATTCCGAGCCCTCAACCCTTCGTCGTCGCCCACTGAGCAAATTCACCGAGTCTTATAGTCAGAGCTGAGGATTGGCCTATCCCGAGCTGATTATTCGATGCATTTATAAGGCCGTGTGAACCTTACCAAACCATTTCTTTTTACGTGCTTTCGATGGTCATTCCACTACGCATGGAATACTTGTCCGTTACGATGGAGCTCCGAAATACGCCACCACAGTCACCGGATCAATGTTCCCCGCAACCCGTGGGAAGGAGAATACTATCGGTGGGGAGAGGGTGACTGGAGTATATGGGAAAAGCAATAGCCAGGTGGCCACAGGGCCTGTCAGCAAGAGTTCAACTGAACAATGATGCGCGCTTAGCGAATAAGCAAAGTGGAATTCCGCCACACCCTACTGTGTTGAACTCCACCCTTAGAAATCAACTACGTCGAATCTTAGCCGGCTCCAATCATCACAACCCCACTTGAATTGGGTTGTCCAACACAGCACCTGCCTATTCTCCTCGGCGTTGCCATAAGCTTGATGGAATGACTGGTCGGATCACTCCACTTTCCATACCGGAGGACCAAGGATTACTCTTTGACCAGTGCCGAGCGAGTAACTTCTCATAGCAACTTTGGTTCCAATCCAGCCACCCACACAAAATACTACCAATGGCTTCGCCGTAGACCCATTAGCGTCTCTTGATGCTGCATCTCCGCCGTCGATATCCCTATCATTGCCTACGCAAATGAACGTTCATACTCCACCTGCTACTACACCAACCACTAAAACTTACCAATTTCTACGGTCTACCTCACCTAGTTTGGCTGGTTTACCAGCGCACCTCTTACCACGCCAGATGACTCATACTTATGGGATAGTGCACATTGCCAATGATAGACGCCCTCTGATTATTCCCCGATCCTAGTTGGTACAAATCGACACCTCGGCTGGAGCATGAAACACAGAGGTTTGTTCACTGATAGAATTCCGATGCGCCATCAAAAAGCGGGGTCACTTACTCTCCTCATCTGCGGTCCCCAATACCGAAGCTGAAAAACGGTGAGACTCAGTGAGGCAATGTGTCTGTCAGTGTAGCAGCATAATAAGGCATAAGACTATGCGGAGATTTCTCACCCTTGTGTCTGTTGCCAGATTCCTTTCTTCCTTCAAACTGTATCGTGCTTGTAAATTGATTCTCCGCTGATCCGGTTTCAATACTTATTCCGCCTGTTGCGCTTTCCAATCTTTCGCGTGACACTGGCTATTGGTCCTGGTAATTAACTCGACATTTTATGGAGTGCTGCATCTTTTCACACTCAGCAATTTCCCTTGAGCACTTCTATACGATTTTTCTTGCCTTCCTGTCTCACACATTATTCCTCTCATAAAACCCCGGTAGGCTTCAGTCATTCATGGCTCGCACCATCCTCGAATTCAGTGTACTTCGAGCCCTTCGTACGAATCTCTTTTCAACATTTCCGCACGCTACCATTGCCGAACTTGAGTTCGAGATCTCCCCGTATATACCAAGCCAACCACTACAATTTTAGTTCCCTCCAACTCTTGCTAGCTTTGTTGTCCTGTTGCTGAAATTTTCGGCTCACACCTCTGGAATTTGTGTGCCTATCGTCGTACTGAGTGTTGCTGTACCCCATGATTGTCTGCTTAAGCCTGCTTCCCGACCACGGTCGAGTGATGTACCGTTGGTAATGATAGTAGGACTAGGATTCCCGTTGGGGGAGCAGCAACCCCATGGTTACGAGTTGTGTACTTGCCCAGGTTAATTCCAAAACCAACGGGGTCCCTCTCACAGCAGCATTTGGTATAAGGACTGGCAGGGGAATACGTCCGACCAGAAACGGTCCAAACGGGCCCTATACTTAACACCGAATCTGCAGCCACCACTTAGCCCAGGGGGAAGCTTCATGCGCTGACGACCCACAGCGTGGAAAATTGTGCTACAACCGTCCTTCATGCTCTTAGTTTGGCCAGCTTCTACTCATGGCCCTCAAGTCGGGATTCCGCTGCTATCGCTACAATTGACTGCGTATGGATGGGTACCCCCTGATCTTTTTGAAGATTTCCGAGCTCACCTCCAAGTCTTCTACACACAAAGATGAACTAATTCGGCACCGTAAGCCCCTGTTTATGGCTTGCCTCCCAATCTTTTCTCATCTTAATAAGATAAAGCCGAAAGTTTTCCAGTACTGCAGCACCTCGCGCCAGAGCCGGAGCCCATGCTTGGATACCATATTGAGCCTGTGGTCTGAGTGCTGTTTTCTTGAATGATAGTCTTACAGAAGCTCCCTTGAGGCAGTTGGGGTCAGCAGTTGACGGAGCACTCGTTTTGCTTTTGCAGTGGCGGATAGGCACCGCTAAGGTGTCATCTACTGGGGAGACATGTGGAGGTCAAAAGTACGCAGAAAAGCTGAGGGGACGTCACTTCCGAAGAGGGCAAGCCCGACTTTTTAAACTTGTTTCTGCAGGCAAACGAATAACCGGACCGCAGAAACACGTCAGCCGCACCCTTTCTCGCAGCTCACAGGGAGTCATCTGAGGCTCGTCAGTACAGGGAAGTGGACTTATTAGGCTAAGCCCGTAGGCCCTGAGTCAGGGGAAGATTCTAACAAACCAAACATTCAAGAATAACTAACGACATTACCAGTGGTGGAAGCTGATCCCAGTGCTTGCCGTTGATAGAATTTTGGACACCCGAATGTCCCCCGCCCCGACCGGCCCCGTGAAAACTGAGCTTAGCTAAACTGCAGACTGAGCTACAACGCAGTATACCATGTTCTGGAGGTAATCATGGGTTTTTAGACAAAAACTTCGGGATTCCCATTGAAACAACCGGAAAATCGCCATTTAAATCCATTGAAGACCCCACTGATGTGGACCAATAATCTTCCGAAAATCCAAATGCAAGCTCCTGGACTTGATGAAAACGTAGTTCTGGCGAAAGAGTCCGCCGTAATCGGTGACGAATAAAAGGCTGACGAATCTCCTACAACCCCTGCTGACTCCCCTTCAAATTGAGTCACTTATTGGCAGAGCTTTTCCTTGGTCATTCTTCTGTCTCACTCTGTGAATTGATCACTTTCTCATCAAACCCCAACACCGGCTGCTTAAATAAGCCAACTACCATAATGCTCTGACACTAATGCCAGTGAGATCGTAGATAATTCATCTCAGTATGCGATCCTGGAGTGCTCCCATGTACCACACGTATGTATCCATAGCAATATCTGCCCCAACTGGTACTACCGGAAATATGGTGGACTGTCTCCAAGGGCTTCCGATTTTCACCATCAACACAAGTGTCTGAAGATGGAATATAGGAAGAGCATCTCTGGATGGAAATCTAAGTGGCCAACTTGTAAGAGTTCTTATGAAGTAGGGATGAGTAAATATACAGGCTACCCAGGGATAGATACAACGATAAAGAGAACCACAAGAAGGGGTCCACCTATAGAAAACCATAACGGTTGCCCTCGTAAGTAAAAAAAACATTAGCCGGCACTGATGCACCAATTGGTAGTAAAATAAGGAAAAAACTTCGGGGCTCTTGGGAATAGGGTGGATGTTGTAACCGTTAACGTGGGCCTACTAATAAAAAAGCGGTCAACCGTAGGTTGAAGCCGCGAAGCTGTGGCGAAAGGGGTACAAGAACCCTCCCGTCATGCCTCCAAGAAGGGAGAATAAGGTACCACGCCCAGTGTGGTAAACCTCTCACGGATAGCAGTTCTTCAGGGGCAAACCGCAAAAACAAAATCTCCAGATTAGTAAGGTGAAACCTAATGCAGGATGAGTAACCACCCCTCATGCCAGTGCCCGTGGATTTTGTTGACCACAAGGAGGTGGAAATCTTGGCCCCGGCGGAGTCGGTGAAGGTCGAAACCTAGGTGAGGTTCATAACAGAGCTGGATAAGTCGGCCAGTTAGTGACGGTGGGATATAAGGGGAACCTCCGAATCTGCATAACATCTTCAAACGCGTGTCATAAAGGAAGAGTTTCGCACAACAAAGTGAAGGTTTAGCACTCCCATCCATCTCAGTCTGCAAAACACCAGTAAGAAATGCTCGGATAAAAGAAAGCAACCAGCCTCCCAACTCACCACTAAAAATAGACAAGCAACCGAAATTAGTTTCCAAGTGTCGAACCTACCAGCCGAAAAGAAGTGCACAAAAGAGGGCCGGGAGACTTGTCGTGGCCTACACTAACACGTACGACTTTGGCGCGAACTGGCAGCGGTGACTGCTAAAACGGACTGCTTCGATCTCCTCGAAGAATGGCTAAACGGAAGACAAGAATCGGTGTACTTTTTCCTGCTGGTTGCTCCATATATCGGGCTGATAGAACGGATGGCAGGGATAGAGGAGGAGCGACCCTGATAGCGTCGGACGACAACAAACGGGCAGCCTGGACGAGTATGTCATCACCAGGCATGATGGCCCTTAGTTTTGATTAGAAACCGGGCCAATTAGAAATCCGAGAGGCATGCTCCTACCAAGGCTCCTATTCGCTTTCCCCCGGAGGACACGCCACTGCTGCCAACCCTCGCGGGTCCGTGTCCGGGGCGAATGAAACCAAGATCCTTGGGGATTTCAGTCTGCCGATGTGCCCCGGTTGAACCCGCGGGCTCTTGGAGATGGGTTCACTTTACGGCTACTTGATCCGGTATAGAAAACCTTGTCCAACGCATACTTTAAACAACCAGACGGAGGGAAGGACAGACCTCTGGGTTATTAGACCTGGTGAGATGCCTCCCGCTTCATCAAGCACCATCCATAATGACGCACCCATCTCACTCCAATCCCGCTTACCCTGCCATTTGTCACCCTCCTCACAAGACCGCCATGAAAATCAGGAATGCTCCTCCACTACTGCCCTCCACCCCCATACTGACCCCCAAGCATCCTTAATAACTCTCCCTCGATTTATACTTGATTCGTCTAATAGGCCCCACCAAGAGCCACCGTGCCCTCTTCCAGATCTATTATCCCAAGTTACCAAATCATCTCGGCATTCAGTGCTAACCTCTACTTGACTTCGTGAGTGTTTAGCTCAATACACCCTGCAGCGATAGGGATACCGCAGTCCAAATGGAAGCAGCACCTCATATCCGGTCTTCTCGCATGAATGACCTGCCTACTGATCACCATTATCCTACGCACAATTTAGCTACCAAATCCACTGGCGACTCGAAGCCTCCCACAGAAATGCTTTCCATAGCACTATTCAACTCCCGTTCCACCTTGAACAGGCTTTCCGCTATAAAGAGACTGATTGCCGTCCTCAACTTCCACATTATCCTGATCAGTGAAACTTGGCTCACCGCAGCCATGGAGTTTAAATGGGGTGTGTCAAGTGCAGCCTATTTGCCGTCCTACTGGGAATTTTCGTGCAGACGAATGTTGAAGATTCCTAATGGTTTAGAACTTTTTCATCCCAGATAACCATAGTTTTGGGTTGTATAAGCCGACCTCCCGACAACGATGCTCCCACACTTAACCCCACCGGTGGTGCATTTAATTACATTGCTGATCTGCCGTTTAAGGGCAAACTTAAAGCAGGTGACTTTAATACCCCGGGCGTAAACTGGTCTTCCTTTTCTGCCTTCTTCAAGTAAAAGCAATTCGCCCCATGCATTCGCCTGGGCCAATGGGCACAACACGTGAAACAGCCTACCAGAAGGAATAATATTTTTGACCTGATATCTACTCTGGTTCTAACAGTCGTTTTTGCCTCCGTACCAAACGATTACACAAGCAGCAACCATAAAACCGTCGCTTGCAGGATTCAAGCCAAATAGTACACTGATGGGCTACCATTTAACGGTCCCTTCTCCTGTCGCTATAAATGGGACCACATCCCCTCGGCAATTCGCTCCAGAAGCTGGGACGAGTTCCTCTTACCAGCAAATCCTCAGTAAGCCGCTGACCTCCGCTACTCAAGTATACATTCATGCATCGGAAAAATACCACGCCCCTGCTATCCATCCAGACCAGCAAGTTACCATATAACCAGGCCGAAACAGAAATACGATAAACTTCGACGGCCGTACCAAGGAAATAGAGACTTTTCCACGCTGTTACGACTGGAACTCCTCTCTCGCGAAATCCACCTCAAGGCCTGTGACCTACAACTAAGGTAAGAAACCGAAGCACTAAGCCACCAAAACAAAGCTCAGGGGCTAACCCGGCTGCGCAGGGCTCGTGCCCCACAATCAACTCAATGCATCGAACAGATCATTCATGTGGATAATGTCAAAAGCTCACCTCGAATGATAGCTGACACGCTTACCACATTCTTCACAATCACAGTGTCTCTCAGTCCAGCGTGTACCCAGCATGCCACCCCGTCTGTCACAGATTCCTCACTCAGTTCTACCATGGTCACCACAACGGATATAAACAGATGCATCCACACTTTTAAACTGACCTTCCACCTAATACCTGACGGCCTACCATCAGCAATATTCGCTCTTGGTGGACCGGATATTCCCCTCCTACCACTAAACCTTTACAACCTATCTCTCCAAACCGGAACCTTGACCGGCCAATGGAAGGAGTTCATTATCATCCCCAGGCATAAGGGAGGCACAGTGCATGACATTACCAACTACCGCCCGAATAATCACACGCCGGTGGTCTCAAGACCACGAGAAAAGTCGCGAAACACTTTCTGACTGACAAACTTTCTGCAAATAAACTCATCAGCCTCAGACAACACGGATTTCTCAGATCACGCTCGTGTTCAACCTGCCAATTCCACTTTCTGAACTTGGTAGCAACAGCTGCTGACAAAGACTGAGCACTAGTCATCATCTATCTTGATATGACAGTAGCCTTATACAGAGTCTACCATTTGAGGTTTCTGAACAAGGTTAGAGGATACGAGATTGGAAACCCCCTACCTACAAGACAGCCACCAAGTTACTTGCATCAGCCGCCAGATGTCAACCCCCACCCCGCAAACAGCGGAGTTATCCAAAGAAGTATTCTAGGACCACTGCTGTTTTACTATACATAAATGACCTTTGCAATGTCTTCACTTATAGCGAGGTTTTCTTATTTGATGATGATATGAAGATGGTCCATGAATTCGAACTAGGAAATCTACCTGTAGCATTAAATAACATCACGATCGACATACAGTCCTTATCCTACCGGTGTGATCGCTGAAAGATGGTACTTCCAGTGAACGAGGGCGGTTATCTCACGCTAAACTGCAACATTCCTCATGATGCGCTTAAGATTGGCTGTGTCTCATTCCCACAATCCCCAACAATACAACACCTCGGGCTACAATACTCTTACACCTTCATATCCTCTGAACATACTTTCCACATGACTGCACGGGCAAACAAGTCTCTTTGCTTGTTGCAGAGAAGCTATTTTTTCACGAACAGTAAGTTGGATACGTACAAAACTCATGTTCGTCAACCCTAGATTACTGTACACTTGTGTTCTCAAAAAGGCACAAACGTGACATTATCGACATTGAAAATGTGCAGCATCGATTTACCAAAAACCACTAGGACCTTCTACGAACCTAAGCTTCAGACGGCGGTGTATGATCCTGCGGCTTAGCCCTCTTTGGCCTAGGAGAATAAAACTCAGCCTTGCTTTTTTGTTCAGTTTTGCTCCACAAACAAGCCGTATCCTCTAGCCAAGTACTGTTCAGTATAAACTGTACTTGTCAGCCGCGCAATAGGGGACACCGTATGACGATCCCTACTTCTCCCAAATCCTCAAGTCGAAGTTTCTCCCTCCCTAAATATATGCATTTTTGTGGAATAAACTCCCACCTGATATCCGTTACATGGATTCCAAAACCGTGTCTAAGCCTAGGCTACAGGTGGTGCTGGACATCCAAAAACTGATCGTTCTTTTAAATCCATATATGACTATTGACGGAGCATACGAAAAAAGCTTTGGATACTGACTGGAACCCTCGATAACCTCCAGGATGTCCCATACCATTCACGGTCGTCGCCATCACCTTAGAGTAAACCTGCCAGGTCACAATGCCTAAACCTATTTACTTTCATGACTGAGGCCAGTGCCTCTGAAATCGCATTTGAATACATGAAAAACACCGCTCGTTGCATAAAAGATACTCGTTAAGCATTCCCGGTGCTAATATTTATCTAGTCTCTGCCTCTGCCCCTAACTCGAGACGCAGCACCTGTTGTAACAGCCGGTAGTGGAAAATCCCCCTTTCCCTCGCGATTCAGTGTTTTCCCCAACATCACTCATTTGCCTAAACTGTTGACTTGTCTTTACGAACTGGTTGTTTTTCTGGACCAATTGTTGTTTGTTCACGCCCAGAGCGCTACTTTGGCACATCCTTGTTCAGGACCTGCGTGACGCACGTGATGTTTGCTCACACGCTGCTATTCGGTTTCTCGTTGTTGAGTCCTTGTGATCGTATTATTGAGGTTTGTATATTTTTTGTCATTGTTCATGTAGTAATCTGGTATCGCAGAATATCACGGATAATCGTCTTTTGATTTCGGGATCCGTTGCGAATTTGGCTACGCATTGCTCAAACGTTCGTTACAATACTCAATAGATCAATTTGGAATAAGGAAAAACACGCAAAATGCCAAGAAAAGGATCAAAAACATTGGAATCCGGACAGGAAGTAACACGACAAGTCACTGGGGAGGTTTTGCGTACATTTGATTCTTTAGTTAATGCTAGGTCGCCTAGTCCTGTCAGTGCTAGTTCATGTGTTAATGAGAGCAATATTGATCGTAAGGATGTCGATTTATATAAGCTGAGAATACTAGACCTAGAGCAACAGTTACTATCGGCTAGACTACAGGCACAGGGAGCAGAGAAGAAGTGTACACAAAAAAAGCTAGAGCATGAGACCAGCGACTTCGACACTTCCGGTAGGTTAGGGTGCAATAAAATAGGGAACCCCATGCCGGTCGCCGACTACAAACCACCATCGATCGATCTGCCTAGAGTGGAACTAACGGTTTTCGACGGGCGATCTGAGCAATACTGCAAGTTTGTTAAGCAGTTCGAGACGTTCGTTGAAAATAAGGTAACCGACCCTGGGCAAAGGCTTCTCTACCTTACTCACTACTGCCGAGGCCGAGCAAGAGAAGCTATCGACGGGTGCACCATGCTCGACCCAGAACAAGGCTACACAAGGGCAAGGAATATCCTAAGGGACTTGTTTGGCCAACCGTTAAAAGTAGCCCGTAACCTAATAGAGAGCGTGATGGTAGAGGCAAAGAGAACCAAGGGCGACGTCTACACCATGGCCGACCTGGTGATTAGGATGCAAAACTGCCCAAGAGCCCTCTACCATTTAGGTTACAGGGCTTACCTAGATGCCATGCACACTTTGGAGAACATAGTCCGTCACCTCTCTCCCGAACTGCAGGGTCGGTGGGCGGAAGAAGCGGAACGGATAAGCCGAAGCGACAGAGGAGCCAACTTCGCAGACCCGACCGAATACTTGGACAGGCAAACGAAGATAGCTGGCAGCAGGTTCGGCCGACTCATCCGGGACAGCAACCGAGCAAACAAGCCCAGTACTAGCCAAGTCCAAACCCCTGTAGTGGAACATCCAAAATACCAGCCTTGGACCAATAAACACGTCATTCCACGCGATACTACGGCGTAACCCAATTGCAGATCCTGTGGTACAAGCCATGGCCTACCAGAATGCCCCAAGTTAGGCAACGCCACAATAGACGAACGGTGGGGAATGGCGAGGATGGCAGGTGCATGTTTTACCTGTCTCAACACCACGCACCGGGCAGCAGCCTGTAGGACAAGGAATCGATGTGGTTACGAGGGCTGCACGGGCAGACACCATCGACTGCTGCATCAGGCGAGAGTAACCATATCCGAGGCGAGTACCAAGCCCAGTGTGATTTGTTCAACGTCCCGATATGCCAGTAAACCGGTACGTTTAGGCGTAGTGGCCGTGGGAGTAGTGACTCCGACTGGGGTAGTCAAGGCGTTGGCTTCCGTTGATAGTGGATCCGACACCACTTTAGTGAAAGAGCGGTTTGCTGACAAACACCAATTGGCTAAAGGTGCGACGTCGTTGGCAGTGAGCACGGTGGGCAGAGCACAGGTAATGACTGCCGGTAGAATGAGGCTGCATCTCATCTCTCTAGACACTAACGAGGAAATTGAACCAACGGAGGCACTCACGTTAGCGGATCTCCCCATGCGAGCACCAAGGTCGGTGAACGCAATCTTGACTAGGTGGCCCCACCTGCAGGATGTAACCGTTGAAGACTGGGAAGATGATGAAGTGGATCTCCTCATCGGCTGCGACGTGCCAGAGGCGCATTGGGTGCTTGACCGGAGAGTGGGCGACCGCCAGGCACCTTATGCCGTACGCACGGCTCTGGGATGGATGTTATACGGTCCAGTGGGGGTACGTGGTTACGTGAATTACTTATCCGCCGAAACGGACCGCACAGAGTATCATTTGCAGCGGCTGTATGAAAAGGAGTTTCATGACATTGGAGACGAAAGACCACCATTGTCTCAAGAGGATCACTCCGCTCTACAAACGGTGCGGCAAGGCAATAGAGGCCTCAAAAAACAGTTCGAGGTTCCCCTCCCATGGCGCACATCGGTCGACCCGTGGACTGACAACAGAAATTATGTTCTCCAACGATTACTACGACTAAAAGAACGCTTCATTCGAGACCAGAATCTGTGGGAACGATACGCGGATTTGATGAAGCGAAACGAGGCCCTCGGTTACGTTGAAAAGGTGTCTGCCAACACCGACAGCAAAAGGGGTACCTGGTATCTGCCTCACAACCCGGTTATCAACCCCAAGAAACCCAATAAACTGCGCATGGTTTTCGACTGTGCGGCCAAGTTCCAGGGCAAGTCGCTAAACGATCGCCTACTACAAGGGCCTGACTGGACCACACCACTGATCGATGTTTTGTGCCGTTTCAGAGTGGGTAAAGTGGCTTTGTCTGCCGACATTATGGAAATGTTTCATCAGATGAAGATTCCGGTAGGAGAACGAGATGCGTTGCGCTTCCTGTGGTGGGAAGATAGCGAACGGGACAACGCAGTGTTGAACTATAGGATGACCGTCCACCCCTTCGGAGCCATATCGTCACCATTTTGTGCAAACTACGCCCTTCGAGGATCAGCGAACAAACATGGCGATTTAGTCCATCGGACGGTAGTAGATAGCGTCAGCAGGAACTTCTACGTCGACGACTACCTTGGGTCATTCGATGATGTGGAATCAGCTCTAGCGCAGTTCAGGTGCCTGACGAGATTGCTGGAAGAGGGTGGCTTCCATCTAACAAAATGGATGTCGAACGCTTCAGAAGTGCTGAAGGTCATCTCGCATCACGAAAAGGCCTAAAGGGTAAGAGATTTGGACGACTCTCCACTTCCTATCGAAAGCACTTTAGGAATACAATGGGGCGCGGAAACGGACGATTTTGTTTTCGAGCTAAGCGTTCCCGAGCTGCCAATAACCCGTCGTGGCATACTATCTGCCGTCTCAAGTTTGTTCGATCCCCTTGGTTTCGTCTCACCATGGCTGCTACCCGGGAAGATCTTGCTGCAGCGGCTGTGCCGTAAGAAAGTTGATTGGGACCAGTCACTGGACCGAGGGGACCGGTTTGATTGGGAAGAATTTTTGAACACCTTGAGGAAATTAGGGGACATAAGAATCCCACGATGTCTGACTCCTGGCCATACGACACGGACTGGAGAACTACATGCCTTTTCCGATGCATCCGAAGTCGGTTATGGAGCTGTGGTGTACGGACGATGGTGCGCAGGAGATGGACAATATACCACGAGGATCCTGTTCGCCAAAGCCCGCGTTGCCCCACTGAAGTCGGTCTCAATCCCACGCCTTGAACTCAGCGCAACCGTGCTGGCAGTCAGGGTGGTGAAAACTGTGAAGAGATGTTTCGATCTCTATATTTGATCGGTCAGCTTCTGGACGGATTCAACGATAGTACTTTACTACATTAACAACGTCCGGAGCCGGTTTAGTACTTTCGTTGCTAACCGGCTCACGACTATCCACGATGAATCAGTGGCCGTTCAGTGACACCGGGTTGGACTATTTCGGGCCCTTGTGGACCAAGTGCGGGAAAAGATTACAAAAGCGATATGGGTGTATCATGACGTGCATGAAGTCACGTGAGGTACACCTAGAAGTCGCGCATTCGATGACGACCGATTCGTTTCTACGGGCCTTGCAAAGATCCATCAACCAAAGAGGCGTACCGGCCGATATATACTCAGATAATGGGTCGAACTTTGTGGGCGCTCACCGGGAATTGCAGCGTTGGCACAAGAACATAAACAGGGACGAACTGCAGGATCGAACCGTGGCCTACGGCATACGATGGCATTTCAACCCCCCACAGGCCAGCCACCGGGGCGGCGTATGGGAACGCATGATCCGGTCCGCCAGACGGATATTGCTGTCGATCATGGAGCAGCAGCCCATCGACGACGAGACGCTGAACACCGTCATGACTGAGGTAGAGAGAACCCTGAACAACCGCCCCTGGTTCCAGTATTGAACGGCAACCCCACCCACCTGGCGCTCACCTCGAACGACTTATTGACGCTAAGGTCGAACGAGGGTTTCCAAGGGCCGGTAAACCTTCTCGGGAGCTACCTTCACGGATGGAAGCAAGCGAACTATCTGGCCAAGGTCTTCTGGAGGCGATGGCTGCGGGAGTACCTACCGGCTTTGCAGACTCGACGGAAGTGGCTGGCCAAAACAAGACCTTTCAAAGTTGGGGACGTGGTTATGGTCGCCGACGAACGCGCACATTTCAGCACTTGGTCCTTGGGAGTAGTTACGGAAACCATCAAAAGCACTGACGGAATGATAAGAACGGTGAAGGTGAAGACAGCTAACGGAGTGCCCATTCGTGACACACACAGTATTAACCTACTCGAGAGCTAAGACGGAGGAGCTGATAACCCCGAGGCCCAGTAGACCTTTTCACACTAGTCATCGAGGTGGATAAAGAAACACCACATATACCACACGGTCTCCGTCAAACACGTCACAGTGCTCGCGGTCTTTCGTTGACATTGCAGAAGGTTCTTTCCGATATGTGGTGATGAATGCGATCCCATTGTACATCCCGACACATACACACATGCACGACGCACTCTACATCCCGTAACCCCATCAAACATGTGACAGTGTCCGTTGTTTTGCTTTTTGTTGACGTTACCGAATGCCCCTTGCATATGTGGAAGTAGCGGAGCTTAGGTCACACACACATGCTACATTTTACTCGTTTTCTTGCCACACGGTCTTTTGTTGACATTGCAGAAAGTCCTCCTTTGATGTGTAGTCATACCTGTGATTTCATTGTACACCCCGGCACACAAACACACACCCACACACACACTCAAGCACATACATCCAGGACCGGACGGCCCTTTACGAGGACAACATCTATGTGACCCTTCATGCCCGCCATCGGTCATTTGGTCTCGTGGAAGATGTAGACTAGCCTCACGTCTATGTAGCCAAAGGGTTAGATGCGACCAGTGGTAGAACGTTGACGACGAGCATTAGACGCGCGCACTGACAGCAGGGCCTAGGCAGGTAGAAAGAATCAGTACCTTTATACCAAACCTTTGACTCTGCTAAGGATCCAGGAGGATTTTGGTGGGCGGTGTAACAGCCGGTCGTGGAAAATCCCCCTTTTTTCCCTCGCGATTCAGTGTTTTTCCCAACATCACTCACTTGCCTAAACTGTTGATTTGTCTTTACGAACTGGTTGTTTTTCTGGACCAATTGTTGTTTGTTCACGCCCAGAGCGCTACTTTGGCACATCCTTGTTCAAGAAATGCGTGACGCACGTGTTGTTTGCTCACACGCTGCTATTCGGTTTCTCGTTGTTGAGTCCTTGTGATCGTATTATTGAGGTTTGTATATTTTTTGTCATTGTTCATGTAGTAATCTGGTATCGCAGAATATCACGGATAATCGTCTTTTGATTTCGGGATCCGTTGCGAATTTGGCTACGCAATGCTCAAAATTTCGTTACACCGGACACCTAACCTGGAGATGACTTCATGAAGTGGATACATTAGGTGTTCTCCGCCGGCCTAACTGCACTCGCACATCGTTCTAGACTGCCCGAACGCCTTATGTGTGCCTCCCAAAGCGGGGGATTAACCACGCCCCGCACCTTTGGGATTGGCTTGAGGGCCCATTGGCGATTTTTCGGGGGACAGGGTAGCACGTTAGGGATATATGATCCAGGGTCAGTTAGTCATGTTTTGAGAACTTGGGCTGCAAAGGCAACGGGAACAGCGATTGTTTGACGCCCACATAGCATTATTATCCAAGTGCACCAGCCGAGGATATAATCAATTTAGTGCCCAGTTGGTCGAACGACATTGAGGATCACTGAAAAGGGAAACGAGATAGACGGAAGCAGCCTGGGTATGCCCCAGCTGAGGGTCAACTGTTACCGGAAGCAGGATCAAAAATGGGGCACGGGCTAACCCATGTAGAGGATCCCCAGGAAAAATTGAGGCGATGGAACGCAAGACTAGGAAAGGAAACGATGGGCTTTGGACAACTAGGAGCTATAAGATTCATTAACGAGGTTAAGATATGATTTAGAGTATTCAACCAGCAGAATAAAAAATTCTGCGTGAAAATGTGGAGGAAGGTGCGCCTGGGATGGGGTGTAGGCAGAATGGAAAACGTCATAGCGTAGTGTTGAGTTCGGTTATTGAGCCACGTCAAGTAAGGGAAATGAGACTGAGAGAGTGATGGAAGTATATGTGGTAGGACCTGATGTGGAAAAGAGGCAGCGTGAGCAAAATGATATCGAGGAGCACTGGGTTACTTACCACGCTTTTGCTATTATTAACGGAACTGGAGTATATACATATATATATATACTCATGTTTGATCGGGACTTCCGTATTTTGTTCTGCGTTTGTAGAAGTCTGTAGAGGAAACAGGGTTAGCAGACAGATCGGGAACTCCACTTTCTGGCGCATGATGCACCTACCACAGTGTTAGTCTGTCATTCCAACCCCTTCTAGCTCCTTCCATAAGCGTGGACGATAGGCAGAGGCACATTTGGCGACTATTATCAGTTTACCGGGCCGCTTTTAGGCCTTTAGCTAGCTCCTGTATTACAGTTTAACTAGGATGCCTTTCATCTCACTCGAGCCACCCGAGCATTGTTTATATACAGTCCACCGGATGATGCTAGGGCAAATGTCGGAAGGCCTCCCATGCATCGCGTCACACAACTTATTTTTTACTGCTCTATTGGTTTTGAAGTGTACTTTGGGAAACCGTCAGTATATTTTGGTGCTAGATGCTGTTGACTTGTGTGTGAGTGTGTATGGTTAGGCGCTCCTTGAATGATTCTAGGGGGATAGAATCTCCATGACTGATGACCAGTGACCGTTTTCTATCTGAACCGATTTACGAGAGATGCAAATGGCTGTTCATTGCTTGTTTTTGCTTAGATTCATCGTCGCATTACGCGACTTAAGCTTCCATCCATTCGCTTCCTTCTGCTCCTCTGTTCAATGACTTCTGACCTCTGAACTCGGAGTTTAGTTCTCAAGCAATTCTTCTCTAGTCGAGGTGGCATCATCTGCGTACAGGCGGTGATCCGCGTGCTCATCTGTTTATGTATGCAGATCACCCCTCAGTTCGCCCTTGCCACCCATAAAGCGCTCCGAAAAACCGAATATTGCACTTTGTCAAAGGGCACTTACAAACTACTAACATCTTCGAAGGCGCGTACATGAGGCTCACTCGGTGTCCGCGAGTTCTCCAGCCTGCAGAAACATGTATACCCTAAAAACTACGGCTTATCCCCCTCAGTTCAGTCTCTTTAGGCTATTGTTGTTGAGACTGATGACTTCAAAGTCCCGACCATGGTGTAAGGCTTGCACCATTGACAGCTAATATAGGGCTGTACCTTTGGCGTATTTTTACGGATGCATCTAGCTCTTTATATGCTGCCTTTTCTTGTTATCACAACCCACGGAAGGAACCACCCTCAGACTGATGACCTTCCCGTTTATCCTAGGTATGATTCCTACACCCACTTAAATAGCAATTGTTTGGCATTTATTTAAACGGTAATCCCCACACCCAGCTGGAACATCCCCCAAGCTGCCACATCCCCAATCGCTTTCAGATCATGCTGGTTTCTTGGGTGCCGACGGTCCATTAGGCCTCCACCTGGATTACCGCACGGATTTAACTAATTGGCTGACCAAACTGGACTGTTTTTCACGCTGGATGGCCATAGCTGAAAGTTATGCTCCAGCTGGTCGATGCTACATGGAACCTCTAACATCGTTCGCCACGGCAATCACAATACTACCTTCCGGGTTACAAGCCGTCACAATACTTTCATCGGACAGCATAGCGGTTTCCTAGCACAAAGGACTCTATGTGATGTCCCAAAAGTTACTTCCCGTACTCCCCCTACGCGGCTCCGTTCGTACTGCATTTTGGTGCTCAATCAGTGACCGGAACTCTGTCTTTGTCGTGGCCTTCTCAGCTTATCATGCCCAATTCGTCAACCGATGCCATCTTAGCCAATTTTTGCCGGCTACCCTGAACATTTTCCCCATGGGAGATCAACTTTGTCTGGTGAGCCCGCCCTGCTCGGGCTTCATTTCCTGACTTACCAATAGTGGCAAACACGGAAATTCCCCGGTAGCACACAGACCGCTGGTAACACCAGTTTTTGGCCGGTTTTTGGTCAGTTTGCTTAGCTCCGGATTCAAAAAGAGAACATAGTGCTTGTGAGAAGGAAATCAGAAGGCCATCATGAAAATAGGAAAGTTTTATAAAAATATGACCATAAGTTGCTTTACACTCTCACGGAACGTCCCTTTGAGTGGATCAATGTTAGGCATATGGCAGAGATCACTGGAAGCCGCTGGTACTAATGATTTGGCCTCGCATAATGCGATATGAGTTATTTTGGTGGTTGTACCTCATCACCAGGAACGTTTTCAAGTTCCACTGGTATGTAACATATTTTTGAAGCTATCCTATTTTTCATCCAGTAAATCCCAAAGAAGTAGCAGTATGCAAAGTTTAGCCGTTTTGTAGTTAACGCTTATTGGTTTTCGCACTGATTTCACTCATTTTGTCTTCAATGGTCACATATTGGTGTTGCATATAATAAAGTGCCAAAGTCTGTGGGCGAGTTATTTTCGTGGTATGGAACACAAGAACACTGTCCGCCATGTATAGTTCGTGTCTGGCGCAAATGCCTCGCCATATTTTCGGTTCAGTTAACATGGTGCACAAGAAGGACGCGCCCACGTGCAATCCTTTTCTGGTTAAACGAGTTTAGATTAGCCACAGCTTTTTATATTTGTCAAAAGCCTTTCTTCGGTCAACTTGATTTTCACAAAATATTTTGTTTTTTCTGCTCGCACAAAAACTTGTCTCACTTTTATACTTCTTTCTCTTCATCCACAGGCCAAAGGTGAATTGGTAGAATACGGCGATCCTGTGCAAATTTTGCGAAGTTAAACAGTTTTACATTTTTCTCTTTTTATTTGTATATATTTGTTTCTATTCTATCTTTAAAAAGGCTCTTCTTACCTGCTGTAAAAGTAAACGGAACAGATTGCTGAAAATATCTCGTCGCCATAATGGAATAAATGAATAAACGGAGGCGTAGTTTGGGGGAACTGGAAAGAAAAAATGATAAAAATGAATAGTATTAACAAAATAACAAGGTCAGGAAATAATAACAGTCTACCCCATGTTCCACGTGAACGGTTTCAAACAGCCCCGAAACATCTGGAAATCCGGTTATCGCTAAAGCACAAACCGCCAGAAACCGACTGTAAACCGGCTGATTTCGGGATGTGTTTTGCGATTTTGCTACAAGAGCTATATAATAAGATACCAGACACTCTCTGTTGGTTGAAATGTGACTGAATACTCTTCTGTTCTAATCATGGAAACGTTCAACTTCACACAAAAATAACACCCTTTGCCTTCTCGAGCCTGGTTTTTGCAAATCACCGCGACAGGCCTTTAAATTTCAATTCATTTCACCTTATCACCTCTTCACATTTGCTTTGATACATCCGCTCCACCTTCTGGCCCCGGGTAACTGTCTCTTCACTGGCACCATTTTGAATTCTCCAGGTAAGCTTCCAACTGGCATTCATGCTGCTTCAACAGCACATTACATTCTTTGTGACTTATTTGTCTTCTTGTCCACTTTTGCATGAAACATCGTTATCTGCATATCTCTGTAGAATTACCTAAGAAGGACAACCATATTAAATCTGTCTGAATCACTTGTAGCTGGCCCTGCTGGCCCAGTGATTTGTCCGAATGACATTGGGGGAGATAAACTTATCTGTGCGCCGCTGATATCACTGTTTGTACTTCGATAGCCTTACGGTGGTTCTGTTCTTTACCTAGTCCGGTTACTCGTTGGCGGCACTATACCCCAAGTTTTCGATACGGACACTTTGGATAAGCAGAAGTTGCGTCGACTTGTTGTTTTTATAAATCTCGAACTTTCTTTGATCTCTCCCGAGTTCACTGTTTACATCTCTTTCATGTATACCGCATCTTCCGTAAACTTTAATAAAGCTTCTCCAGCAATTTCTTCTTCACTTAAATCTCCTCGATGCCCCGTTTCTGGAATCGAAACCAACTTCTGTTCACCGCGTCAGCCGTTGCCTCTTAAGTTCATTCAAACACTGTCCAGCTCTATTTTATTGGTATTAGCATGTGTGAACACTACTTTCAGAGGTTGTGAATATTTCATGCTGCTATGTATTGTTGTGCTCACTGATCGTGCCTTGCTCGCGCGTCCTGGTCATGTCAAGAAATGTACCAGTAATATTATTATTCGTGCGCCTTACTATTCTCGGGACATGAGTCTTATAAAACGGTGAGGGCCACGCAGGTGACAGGCCTCGTTTCTCTTTCACTGGAACTACAGAAGGGTAAACTTTTCACACGCTCACTCCATGTCAGGCCTCACTTGTATTGCTATCCCATGAAATATTCCGGCCTGTCGAAAACCGGTCACTTTTCCACTGGGAAAGTACAACATTCTTCTACCAAGCATCTCGTAGGGTACTCATCTCCCATGTCTTGCAAAGAACGCTGAAGTAAGATATATGAGGCTCTCCCAATATTTCCTACATAGACTTATCCACCGTGATGCATTCTCATCTACTTACCCACTAAAGTTTGCCCTAACAACGCCTTCTGCTTTAAGCCACAGAAACCTCGGCCTTATTATCCCTCAGTTGAGGCTGGCCTTGAGAACCAACCTGTTCCTTACAAAAACCTCTGTGCTACGGAGTAAACTTCAGATCAAGGTACACCATTCAATGCCTTTGGCTCAGTTGGTCACAGCTCTGAAACCACACCCCACCGATAGTAGCCCCCTAGTTTTGGCTCCCTCAACACCACCGAGGATCGAGCCCTTGAAAAGGCATCACATTTTAGAATTGTGGATGGATTCTTCATAAAACCATCAGTATGTGGCTAACTACCCGAGTAAATTTTCAGCACAATATAGGGGATGGCCTCAGTCTCATTTCCTTCCTTTATTAATTTGTGATCTTCCAGGAGTCATCACTGAAACTAATCTTAACCATGCATCCAGGCGTATTTCCATTCTTCTCTCCAATATGGAGGGCTTTTACTATTCACGGTGACATTTTTACCATTGTCGTAGAACTATGTCATCCAAAATGGTCTGTTGTACACAAAAGCTTTGGCGCACGTGAGTACAACAGGTTTGGACCCCTCTGCTTTGCTAAGAACCTGTGATCGTAGCCAAAATACAAAGGAGTGATGTTTTGCAGTGTTACAAGCCTCCTATAAAGCCTTCAAAATCTAAGACAGGTGGCATTGGACCCTACTCTGTCATTTTAAGTTACTTCATATCTCCGTTTTCGCCTTCCTTCTTTCTCCTTTCTCTATCTATTCAACCGGTACCGAACTCACCGATTCCGATCACCTGCGATTTAGTGGGAGAGAGAATGCTGACCCGTGTGTCTGGAAGTGTCTAAGTTTGCAAGTGACCGGGGCGAGCGGCCAGGCATGTCTCCTTGTTGCCTGTTTGCTTTTCCCTTTCTCCACTGTCGATGCTCGCATCAGCGACACCCTCAGCCGCAAAGGCAGCCATACCATGACCACCCCCGAACTCGGGGAGAACAGCCAAGCCCTAACAGTTCCAGGCATCATGTGCGAACGTGTAAAAATGCGGCGGGCTGAGGAGCTATGGAAAGTCCCTTTATGGGTCCAGCCCCTCCTGTGAAAGAGGGTATTAAGTGAGCTTCTCACACCGAGCATTCCTCTTTCTTGAAGCGGGCCGAGGTGGAGAAGGGCTCCTCACACTCTCAGCCCAGACCAGACCCCGTGTATGGAAAAGCCCCGCCACGATGTCTACTTTCTGTCCTCCGGGTAGATCATCCGTTCTTCTGCTTGCATCGACGAGGGTTGATGGCCGCCCAGCTTCTCATCTGCACATTCTGACCAGGCCCTTACCTCTATCAGTTTTCATTCCCACCATACACACCCCTCGACATGTAATCTGACGCCACCTACAAAGACAGTGTACCTCTACGTTCAAAAGTTTTTCCTCATCACCATGGCTCAGCCTCGACCGAAGCAGTTGACATGTTTTCCAAAAGTTAACAAGAAACAGTAATCACACATACACCAAAAAATATCAAATCTTACTTCGCTATTTCTCTCCCGAGCTATCTGCATCGGTTCAACCTCTCGAACCTATTTTTTAATCCTGTCAGGACCAGTCCGCGTAGCGTATTCTCTACCACGCCTACTGATAATTGGAGATTATCCTAATACTAATCGAATTCCCGGCAGAAACCCCCAAAACTGTGGCCACGGCTCGATCATTTAGGGCTGCTAGGCACTTCACCCGAAAGTGTACCGCCACCCCAAGAACATGCCGAATATAAAAGTATTATAGTATAGTATATTTCTTGACCGTGGTCAATACACACGCACAAGGCAGATCAGAGTATACAGCAGTACATTTCAATGTGAGGTATTCACAGATTCTAAATTTATAAATCACACAGCAACCGAAATACACCAGTAAAGTCATGCAGTGTTTGAGTGAACAAAAGTGGCAATGGTTGAGGCGGGAATTCCGAATCGGTTTCGAAATCGCTGGAGGGCGGTGTGGATAGCTGAACAGTCGTGGGGTTGCTGATATAAGCGACAAATGGATGGTCACTAACGAGTAACCGGGCGGAAGAGATGCCAAAGAACATTGTTAGAAGTAAAGCAAGCGTGGGGCTTTCAAAGTGCAGTCAGAGATACCAGCGGAATATTGGACACTGATCCACCATTAGGTAACTAATTGTGGAGGAAGCATGTGAAATAAAGGCAAGTGAGTCAAAGGTGATAATAAGACGGACCTTTTGTGCAGGTGATTACGGTGTCATATGGAAATTCAAATGAAGGCGAAAAGCTTCGCAGGGACTTCAGTGAACTTTTGAAGAGCATGAATGGTGTATGGACATATAACGGACTTTTAAAGAAAAGAAAAGCCGTCAATGAAACGGATTAATTGATTAGGTGTGAAAATCACCCTAAGGCCATCGATTCCACTCTAAGACCCCAGAAGGCTAGATTACTAATCAAAAACTGATTCCAATATCATATACTACGCCCTGAGTCTGAAAAAGGTACTTGAACATTCTTTCTAATTCGCTTATTACAGTACTGAGGTGGAATGTCGTCCAGACTCCCGCTTCACCTCGGTCTATTTTATACCGTACTAAGGAGTAGTATGCCGACGACCAGGGCTCGCCAAGCTCTGGGATGTTACGTGCCAGGACTTGGGCAAAACAGACCTTTCCCAGCAGCTGCAAAGAAAAATGTAAAAGATTGTCTCCAGGAGGTGGGGCTTTAGGGCGTTCCTTATGGCCCTATACATCTCCCTTATTTGGAAAAACAAGACAAAACTAGACCGCCTTATAAACTTCCGCATTTCTGCTTGCTACTTCGCTCATGATAACCCCCAACTGGAACATTCTCCAAACTGCACTCTTTCTTTATGCTTTGACTTAAAAACCGCTGAGCATCTTATCGCTTGGGTGTAATACATCCCGCAGAATGCTTATCTCCTTTGCCAGTCGTTCAAAACCACGCCCATTGCTGACCTTTGCGAATAAGATCTGGTCACCTGGTTTCACCCCCACACAACCCTGATGTTTCCCTCCCCAGTGAGTGGCTAACAGCCTGTGAAGTCCAGTCAATGCGACTTTCGAGCGAAGAATATCGACCAATTTCGACACAATTTAAAACAAAGTCCATCCCGAATAGCTACGGAGATATGTACAACAAATTGGGTAATTTTAAAATAATCAAACCTCAGTTGTGTTCCTCCTGGGATTTTACTCTCCAGATTGAACAAAATGTCAACAACTGCAGCTGAATTAGAGCAAAAGGTTAAATACATAAGATGAGACTACCGAATACGGTCACAACGAAGTTCAAGCTGAGTGCCTCACGCTTAGGCAACGGTGGGAGTCCGGTTTGTGACAAAGATTTAGAACAATAAAACGAACCATCGGAATTCCGGCAAAAATGGTTCACACATGTGAAAAGTGTCGTTTGTGACATGGATGCCAGTAAATGGGACAGGGTTTCCTGAACTCCTTTACACTGCCTTCAGCCTAAAAGCTCTCAACGCCCCCGACATACTGTGGCCCCGGTACCTTGTTCAGTGCCGCTAGTTGATACATATGTAAGGACACCTGCAAACACAATGCACTTCAGCAAAACTTGTTGTCCTTGGAGAGGCCACTACACACCGTTGATGTTGAACTGACCGCGTTGTTGCCATTCGCTTATATCCTTGATCATTCATAACACTGACACCCCAAGCTTACCATTTGCTAGTAGCTTCTTGGACTTGATTGCGCCCAAAGTCCACCGAAAGATAATTAATTCCAAAAGCACTGCAGACTTTGATGCCCCGGACCATATGTCTTTTTCCTCGATAAAACCATCATTGCTAGTGGCTTGCCGTGCGTCACGCCCCAGGTGCGGTGACGTACAGCTTTGCTTATTTGCTTGGCACACATCATTATTCATATACACTCCAGCCGCCAAGCACGGTGGCCACTTGATCTTTGCCCGTGCGGCCTACACGCACGCTTTTCCAATACACACCATGCACTCTGTCCCCAACTATAGTGTTCTCCTTCTCGTGTGTTTTAAAGAACGTTGCCCCGCCAATCTTGCAGGCTTGTTTCAGATATTCTTTTTAACGGACCGGTGGTCCATGCGTAGTGGGAAGGACGCCATTGCGCGTAATGTACAAGAGGCTTGGTAAGGTTCAACCAAATTTACAAGAGCTAGTGCAAAAAGCTGAGATGGAAGTCACAGAGGTAAGCGTGCTTGCCACTGTTTCATTTCCTTAGAAGAGGCTTTTCAATGAAATTCATTAGAAAGAGAGAGTCTGCCACAAAATCCACTAAGTCCAAAGGTATACAAATTACTCCTGATTAGACCTCGTCGCAAAGGAAGGTCCATACATGGATAGCCGGCAAACAAGCATTGCCGTAACCCTATGATCCGGTGCCATGCAGTGACCCTCGACAATACCCCACCGCCAAGACGTCCCCACTGTCCCCGTCAACCGGCTCAGCAACGCACAATTTGGATCTGGATCTACCACACTTGCCTCCACCACCACAAAGCCCCTCCCCCAACGGATCCCTATAATAACCCCATCTCCGCCTTTGACTGATCATAGCCAGGCTACACATTTTACTCTCTCAGTCAGCAACCATTCGCTCCCTGGTCTGCCGAAATGGCCACCAAAATGCCAGTTTTCCACCCAAGGCCCCGTGCCATTCGGTCAGTAAGAGCGCTGTCTTCGAAGGCTTTGGCCACCACCTCAAGCCATCCGTCCGTCTCCTCCTGTCTCCAAGACCTCCTCAGCACTGACATCATCATGTTCCCGGCTTCAGTTTACAACCGACCCATGACCTCTCGCTTTTCAGCTAATCCGCCTATTACCCATTCACCTTTTCCGTAGCTGCTACACCTAGGGGACTGCATTGTTCTCCTTGAAACTAGCCCGCCCGCGCACCTGCTCCAACTCTCGAAGATCGGCGTATCAACTCAGAAGCCGTCGCCAGCATTTCCACAGACTCAGTGCCACTTCACGTGCCTCCTACCATCTTTGGCTCTATCGAACCCGAATCACCTAGCACGGGCCACCAGCATAGTTGCCAGCAGGCGCCGCAACATGTGGTTCACGGCTAATCCTTCTCCGCTCTAGGGTACGCTCAACATTTGCACTCCCCAACCTCTCACCCCATCATTCTTTCACCACCCCACTGCTCCGTGCTCTACCCCGATCCCACAGCACACTATTTCAAATGACCGTACACATCAAAGCCTCCTTTCTCACCAGCCGTTTCGCTGCCGTTTCACCCCCTCAGACTCACTCCATTTATCCTCGTGGAATGCCTGTTGCTTCAACCACTTCCACCCATAACAATGAATCGGCCTCACTTCAACCCCATTTACCCGGCCATTCTTCATCAGCCTCACAATGCCCCTTTTAAAACTAAGATTGCTCTGCGACTTCTGCCCTCCGCTTTCTGCCTAATAATGCTCGCTGTACTACACACAAAATCAATTCGCTAAAGCTGACAGCAAAGCATGCTAACCCAGATATTATTTTAGCGATTGGAACCTTACCGCTGCAGCACACACCTGCCAGCCCCACCAGTGTCTCCGGACATCAAACCTATCCTAGCCGGGGGCTTTCTCGAATGGATGGTGGGAGCCTGGCATTCGTTTGGCGTTCTATCCATACGTCGGTTACACCCCATCTAACTCCTGACCAGTTCGTGGACTCTGTACAGCCGTCTTTGGATCGGAATAGCAATGGCTGCCTGACAGGTTCCATGTATCGCCCGCCCGGCTTCGACTCACATAGTATCAAAGCTACCATCGATGCCCTCAACTTTGCTACTGACCACTCCCCCGGTTACAAAATCAATTCAGGGGTTCCAATTTCCCTCGAATCCGCTGGTGGTCACACTACGGCCCTCCTCGCCCAGTGAATTTCTTTTCCTGCATACGGCTGGGTCCATTTTCTCATACTGTCAGATTCCTTACTAGAAGGGACAAGACCTTAGACCTAGTTTTCACCCGTGGCCCCACAGCAGCCAAAACTCGGGTAATGCACCATTTCCCCTGGAGTGACCATAAAATGGAGCTTCACACACTGCTGCTCCTTCCAGTATCCCACCAACCAGGGCATCCTCTTTATCTTCCCAAATTATAGATTGGGGTCCACTTCCCTTGTTCATTCTTCCTTCTAACTAGGGTACCCTTTTCGACTTCTGACCCTCATTTATCCGCTGACTGTCTATACAACATTTTTCTTGGGTACTCAACTGAGCCTACCTATACCATTGTCCGGCTTCCCGGGTCACCACTCAGAAAATCGAAAATGGAGCTCAAGATCATAGATCTACGAAGTAGTTATTCGAAGTCGAGGGACTTCTGCATATTTTTTCACCTGAAATCATTGTCAGGGAAGTTTAACTGCTCTAACGAACGACAGCTTACTCGTCAAAAATTGTCACTGTCAACCATCCACCAAAGACTGGACGCCCGTTGAGAACGATAAACTCCCCGTCAGGATGAAACGATAGGTTGTATAGAAAACCCTTTGAAGGCATTGTAATTTTGTTATTTCGTGATATTACTGTCTTACATACACCTTTTGTGTGTTCCGTACTCTTTATGTTTCTATGGACCAACCTTTGTATGATTGCGCCTGACGCACTTCTTATTCATATCCCATCTTAGGCCCGCGTGACGCATGTGCTTGACTCTAGCACGCCGTGAACTTGGTTCTCGTTTTTGGGCCTGCGTGGTCGCAGGTTTGAGGTCGGTACCTTTCATGTTGTTGCTCGTTTAATTATCAAGTACCGTAAAATTTACGGATCAACCGTGTTTTGGTTCTCGGGTTATTTCGAATTGATCAACGTATTGCTGAAAAGTGTGTCACACAGGACATACTGAAGCACATTCCCGAAGTAAAATATATAAATCCAAACTCGCGAACTTACCAGAAGCTGTATCGAAAGCATTTAATGCTCGTTTTACCACCTCTGTACCACTCCATGTAGCCTCCCATACTTCCCCTGCAGCTGATAACCAATACCACCCTGTAAAGCGTCCGGTCTGACGAGAAAATGTACCCACAAGATGGCCGCGACGTGGCCCTGGCATGAATCCTCCGGTTCTGTTTTGTTTTAGTAAACCTGATCTCCCTCTTCTCCTTCTAGACCTACGCACGTTGTCCGTGGACGGCAGTTTGATGCCAAGGCTGTGGAAGATCTCCGTCATCACACGCTGTTTTAGGAAAGTATCTCCACTTGCCCCTGACACCTACAGCCTTTTCAACAGCTCTCCCGTTGCATGTAAGCTAATGAGACGAATTGTTAAGGGGAAAATTCCTGGTTACCTGCTAAGCTACAACCTTCTGAACCCCTGTCACCAGGGCTCCAATAAAGCCAGTTCAAGCATCCCCTCTCAGTTTCGATTTTTTAGCACCGTGACCGTGGCGAAGGACAAAAGGAAAGCACTGTCCTTTTTCTGGATATGGCCGGGCTCTTGACAGGGTCTCACGTACCCCCTACCATCTAAAACTCGTTGCCTTGGCTCCATTGACCCTCTTCTTTCATGATAACCTTCGTGGTTTTCCTCCCGCTCCGGAGTTTTGATCGATGATCACCTGTTGTCATCCAGGTCAGTAGCAAGTGCAGTGATTCAGGGTAGTGTCTAAGGACCCTACTCTTCCTCATGTGTGTAGACGACGCCCTTGCTGCAGTCTACCATGACACTTTCTATCTACTTGGGCACGATATTCAGATAGTGCATATACTAGACCCATGCAACCTATCGGCTATGTTAGCTAGCATCTCCGACGATTAAACCTCTCTTGATCACTGGTGCCACAAGTGGTACATGCAGTTCTCGGCGCCCAAAATTCCACTACTTACCCACAAATGTACCATAAGCCCCTGATTCATCCTGATTAGAGGCGACTCAATCCGCACTTCACCCTCAGTAACAGATCTTGGTCTACATTACTCTTCTACCTTCAACTCCTCCCAACAGGCATCCTATCAAATATCCGAGGCAAGAAGACTCACCTGCATGATTTTTCGCTGATTTAAGCTGAAAGGCAGTCGCCTCACAGCATATCACTCCCGTCTCAGACCACTTCAAGAATATCACTCTCATTAGCTCAAACATGACAAAAACCTCTTCCGCTGCAACCGAGAACGTCCAGAGCTCCTTCATCAAAAACTTGTTTGGGATGAACTCATTTCTGTTCTATCGTGATAGTTGTGGCAAACTTGAACTCCAGCCACTTCGGTTGCGACGCCTGAAGCTCAGTGTCATTCCGTTACATAATCTTGTGGAAAAACAAGTTTTTCCAACATTTACCCATGTGTTACTAGCCACAGTGTGCACTGGCTGCGAAGCCGTGTTTCTTCTGTGCCTGTGCCGCCATCACCCTTAACCGTCATGTCTAATCTGGTCACCCCTTGCTATAGTAAAGCGAGTAACAAACTCCCAGTTGATACACGCATCGTGTCCAACCTCCTTTCTTTGAGGAGGGCGATAAAAGCATATTCTGGTGCCGTCAGTGTGGTCGACCTGACAAGTAGATGCCTTTCCATAGACTACGAGTTTGGAAGAGGAATTCAACTATAGGGCTCTCATGGCACCTGTACCAGCTCAGCCACCTTGTTCACACTAGATCACTTTGTCGACACATTTTGCGATTCTATTTCTAAACAGGATACTATTGCTCGTGTCTTATCCAACAACCCAGTAAAACACCATATTTTGCTCTCGTCTTTTACCTATCGTCGAGTCTTATTACAACCCAACCTATGATTTCCCATATGGTTTCTCTCTCTGCACACTACCCACAGAAGATTTGCTTTTACTATCTCCCACTGTAGACTATCAGATAGATCCAGATATTTCGCGATTATATATTCTATTCCATGGCCTAAGCTACCTCCTTAGCTATAATCGCGTCGCGCTTCAAAACAGTTAGAACAGCACCAAGCGAATCCCTCTACTTGGCATTCTTATTAGCATGGCTTGAACTAACGTAAATTTAGACCAAGCATATGACGAGAGCCTAGACTATTTGTCCCCATGCATTGACCGCCTTTTGCATCCTCGCCTCGTCTCACGACCCGTTCGCGAATCCCGCTCATCAATTTATATACACCATTTTATTATACTTTGGCCCGTAATCCAACGCTGCCTTATACCATTTGTCAGCCCAAGGCCAGTGCCAGGTACTCGATTACCAAGCCTAGCGACCTTTCAGCATTACGATAGAGCTTTCTCCAGGTTTCTTGCACTATTGCTGTGTTAAACCCATGTTCAGCCCTGATGAAACGCTGAAACCTTGTATATCCTTGCAGGAACGTCATACCCCCTTCAGCCCCGAAACCCCGGCAATACACAGGGAGCCGAGGCCATAATTTCCAGGAACAGTAGTTAGCTTGCAGTGAACTGGATATACCACCACGGCGTCAAATCTGGGGCAGAAGCTTTCACCCAAATTACTTTCACTTACATAACTGTTTTATGCCTTCCTTCATTGCTGTTCACTCATCACTAGTCTACCATAGCAACTAAGCAATGGCTCGAGCTAGCGTCAGAAGCAATCTGTGGTCACAATCAACGGCTCGGAGAGGTCTGTAGTGCATCCCCTCTGCTTGCTTGCTTGTCCCTGTTCCAAACCGTAAAGCTGAAGGGGTAACCCCTCGAAATCCGCGGCGCTCAGACCACGGCTTCTCCTGAATTCGGGGAAAGCAGTCCACCCCTAACAGTTTCTAGCGCCATGTGCGCAAGTGAACAAGTACCGTGGGCAGAGTTGTGTAAATTTCCTATATGGGCCTAACCACCCCTTTAAAAAGATGAAACGTAAAAAATCCAAACGGATTACCATCCTACTCTGTGACTCCCTCTTTCATTACCCGGGCTGTGAAGGAAATGGGCGCAGTCAACCACCGGCCTAGACCCGACCCTGCCCATGGGGAAACCCTACTGCTTTGCATGCCACCAGTTCGCCTGATATACCATTGGCTTACTGGTCTTCTCGTATGTGGAATGATAGTGTGTCATGCTTTCCGTCTTCATTTGCCGACCCAGCCTCAATCTCTCACCTGTCTCCAAGGCGCACCTCACGACCGGCAACACGGGCCTACCCACAACTAAGCATTTATTCCTTCGGTCATCATTATCCTGATCCCCTCCGCTCGGCCTGGTCCACTGGTGATAACTAGATACGGTAAGTTATGAACATTTTCCCGGGTTCCACTCCCCCAGGCCTTCTAAATAATTGAAATCCCTCTCTTTTACCCTGGCAACACCGCGGTACTGGAAACCCTATTGGGATGACAGTCAATAATCTATAACTAAGCGCCATGCCAAATATTATTCCGGGTAGTAATAATCCACGTGGAACACTGAATAAGGCATTGCCAAGTTGTATGTGCAAGACTAACATAGAACATCCACCCCTCGAAAATAAAATGCCTCATATAATCTAGTATACCATTTCCCTTTTAGTTATTTACCATTCCAATCCCTTTTGGCCGCTCCTGAATTCCGATTTCAAAGATATTACTACAGTACCCAACTGTGGCTGCTCTGCAACCACCTTTTCTCTTTTCCTCCCCATCACCTTCATTGGTAGATACTCGTCCAATCATACCTGGAATTTTGTTTTCTAGTCCCTTTCTCACCCATTTTTGCCTTCAACCGGGTCCCTTCTCTCCTTCACTGCCCTCCAATTTAATAATTTTTGTCCCTTGGCTTAGTTTTTGCTTATTATTACCCCTCTCCCCAAAACTCCATCATCATCCAGCTACCCTAAACAACTGCCACACCTTCTTCTCCGGCTAATCCTGCGTAGATCTGTCCTCTGGCGGTCAGTTAGCAAGTTGTTACCAAAGTTATTGTCGTCTGATTTCTATGGAAGCAATAATCATAACCCCCAGAAGGAACTTCGTTCAGAATGTCACTCTCTTGATCTCTTTCAGATCTCATTGGTTATCCGGGTAGCCTTCAGCCGACAGAGCTTACACCAGATTACCGCACGGATTTGCTGATTAGATCGATTACATTGAGCTATTCTACCGCCTGTTGGCCACTGTTCGAAGCTATACTCAAGCTGGACGATGCTGTTTGGAGCTTCTTACATGGCTCGCCACTGTGATTGCTATCATTCCATTGTAATATTCTCACCGGACCGTTCGGTGGATCCCACACACCAACCAACACCTCAAACAGCTTCACTATCCTCCCGCATTCCATCCAAACGGCTCAGTTTGTTCTGCCTTGCAGTGCCCAAAACAGTGACCGGACTCCAGCCCTCGCTGTTGAATTCTCAACCTACTCTCCCCAATTCGTCACCGAAAGCCAACCTGGCCTCTTCATACCTGATACTCTAATCGATCCGTACACAACATCGGCGGCAACAGCTACCATTACAAAATGAAATACCAAACACCTGAAGTCAATAAAAACGTGATTATTTATTCTATCATCACTTATATGGGAAGGCTTATTTCTACGTCTGTCTAACTTCCCTTGTGGCTTCGGGTCTGACTTTCTCTAAACCACTGCTGGTTTCCTCCCTTCTCATCATCTCTGCATATTTACTTGGTTACATGGGCAGCATCTTTTCTGTCCAGTAGACATCCCCCGACGGCTCCTTATCCAAATTCTCTGTGATACTTTCATCTATTATTCACGCCCTTCATCAGCACACTGCATTCGATGTAAAGTTTTGCATTCACCTCCACCCTCGTGTGAATCTCCGTTTGCCATCATGAATAACCATAATAAAAAAGTCCATCATCTTAACCTATCTGAATCACTTGCATTCATATCACACGATTACTGCACAAATAGATATTCGGTGTTGATAATAATCCTCTCTATATCCTGCTGGCATCTCTTAGCTCCGCGGTATTTTCAAGTTGGCTTTATTTTGAACCGTGTCCCGTCATGATTAACTTCCCCCTGGTTGCTCGATTTTGGTCCCTCGGACATCCAGCTGGTGCACCACAGGGTTCTCACCTGCTGTGCTGAACTTCATGATCTGTTTTTGGGATATAATGGAAGAACTTTTTCCGATTAGCATACGGGCTAAGGCAAGGTTGGGTCTACGGGGCGTGAGACCAAAATAGGAATCGGTGAATTTTGGATGACCGAGAGCCGTAAGATTGTGTAACGGGGTTGAGACTTGATCTAAAGTAACCAGTCAGTATAGGGGAAAAAATAAATTCTGCATGAAATTGTGGAAGAAACTGAGGTGGGGGATGGGTTTGGGGCAAAATCGATGACGCCATAACTGGACCTCGAGTTCACTTAGAGAGCCACGCCAAGTGAGAGTAGTGAGACTGGATTTTCCGTTTCAAAGTCGCTGAGAGAGTGACGGAAGTGTACGTGATGGGACCTGATGTGCAAAAGAGGCAAAGTAAGCAAAATGAGATCGAGGATGGTCGAGCTAATGCCCATTTTGTTACAAACTGTGGTGATGCATCGGGAAGATCCACAGAAGGTTTATAGTTTTGCCGGCTAAGTATCAGAAATTATATAGGCCAATCACGGATGCTAGAGGTAGGTGATAGGGAGGGAGGTTGAGCAATGCTTGCCTGATGATTCGATTAAGGGTGACCACTGGATGGAGGTTGGAGAGTCTGACAGGTGTAACGAAAGTTTGAGCAATTCGTAGCCAAATTCGTAACGGATCCCGAAGTCAAAAGACGATTATCCGTGATATTCTGCGATACCAGATTACTACATGAACAATGACAAAAAATATACAAACCTCAATAATACGATCACAAGGACTCAACAACGAGAAACCGAATAGCAGCGTGTGAGCAAACAGCACGTGCGTCACGCAGGTCTTGAACAAGGATGTGCCAAAGTAGCGCTCTGGGCGCGAACAAACAACAATTGGTCCAGAAAAACAACCAGTTCGTAAAGACAAATCAACAGTTTAGGCAAGTGAGTGATGTTGGGAAAAACACTGAATCGCGAGGGAAAAAAGGGGGATTTTCCACGACCGGCTGTTACACCGCCCACCAAAATCCTCCTGGATCCTTAGCAGAGTCAAAGGTTTGGTATAAAGGTACTGATTCTTTCTACCTGCCTAGGCCCTGCTGTCAGTGCGCGCGTCTAATGCTCGTCGTCAACGTTCTACCACTGGTCGCACCTAACCCTTTGGCTACATAGACGTGAGGCTAGTCTACATCTTCCACGAGACCAAATGACCGATGGCGGGCATGAAGGGTCACATAGATGTTGTCCTCGTAAAGGGCCGTCCGGTCCTGGATGAATGTGCTTGAGTGTGCGTGTGAGTGTGTGTGTGTGTGCCGGGGTGTACAATGAAATCACAGGTATGACTACACATCAAAGGAGGACTTTCTGCAATGTCAACAAAAGACCGTGTGGCAAGAAAACGAGTAAAATGTAGCATGTGTGTGTGACTTAAGCTCCGCTACTTCCACATATGCAAGGGGCATTCGGTAACGTCAACAAAAAGCAAAACAACGGACACTGTCACATGTTTGATGGGGCTACGGGATGTAGAGTGCGTCGTGCATGTGTGTATGTGTCGGGATGTACAATGGGATCGCATTCATCACCACATATCGGAAAGAACCTTCTGCAATGTCAACGAAAGACCGCGAGCACTGTGACGTGTTTGACGGAGACCGTGTGGTATATGTGGTGTTTCTTTATCCACCTCGATGACTAGTGTGAAAAGGTCTACTGGGCCTCGGGGTTATCAGCTCCTCCGTCTTAGCTCTCGAGTAGGTTAATACTGTGTGTGTCACGAATGAGCACTCCGTTAGCTGTCTTCACCTTCACCGTTCTTATCATTCCGTCAGTGCTTTTGATGGTTTCCGTAACTACTCCCAAGGACCAAGTGCTGAAATGTGCGCGTTCGTCGGCGACCATAACCACGTCCCCAACTTTGAAAGGTCTTGTTTTGGCCAGCCACTTCCGTCGAGTCTGCAAAGCCGGTAGGTACTCCCGCAGCCATCGCCTCCAGAAGACCTTGGCCAGATAGTTCGCTTGCTTCCATCCGTGAAGGTAGCTCCCGAGAAGGTTTACCGGCCCTTGGAAACCCTCGTTCGACCTTAGCGTCAATAAGTCGTTCGAGGTGAGCGCCAGGTGGGTGGGGTTGCCGTTCAATACTGGAACCAGGGGCGGTTGTTCAGGGTTCTCTCTACCTCAGTCATGACGGTGTTCAGCGTCTCGTCGTCGATGGGCTGCTGCTCCATGATCGACAGCAATATCCGTCTGGCGGACCGGATCATGCGTTCCCATACGCCGCCCCGGTGGCTGGCCTGTGGGGGGTTGAAATGCCATCGTATGCCGTAGGCCACGGTTCGATCCTGCAGTTCGTCCCTGTTTATGTTCTTGTGCCAACGCTGCAATTCCCGGTGAGCGCCCTCAAAGTTCGACCCATTATCTGAGTATATATCGGCCGGTACGCCTCTTTGGTTGATGGATCTTTGCAAGGCCCGTAGAAACGAATCGGTCGTCATCGAATGCGCGACTTCTAGGTGTACCTCACGTGACTTCATGCACGTCATGATACACCCATATCGCTTTTGTAATCTTTTCCCGCACTTGATCCACAAGGGCCCGAAATAGTCCAACCCGGTGTCACTGAACGGCCACTGATTCATCGTGGATAGTCGTGAGCCGGTTAGCAACGAAAGTACTAAACCGGCTCCGGACGTTGTTAGTGTAGTAAAGTACTATCGTTGAATCCGTCCAGAAGCTGACCGATCAAATATAGAGATCGAAACATCTCTTCACAGTTTTCACCACCCTGACTGCCAGCACGGTTGCGCTGAGTTCAAGGCGTGGGATTGAGACCGACTTCAGTGGGGCAACGCGGGCTTTGGCGAACAGGATCCTCGTGGTATATTGTCCATCTCCTGCGCACCATCGTCCGTACACCACAGCTCCATAACCGACTTCGGATGCATCGGAAAAGGCATGTAGTTCTCCAGTCCGTGTCGTATGGCCAGGAGTCAGACATCGTGGGATTCTTATGTCCCCTAATTTCCTCAAGGTGTTCAAAAATTCTTCCCAATCAAACCGGTCCCCTCGGTCCAGTGGCTGGTCCCAATCAACTTTCTTACGGCACAGCCGCTGCAGCAAGATCTTCCCGGGTAGCAGCCATGGTGAGACGAAACCAAGGGGATCGAACAAACTTGAGACGGCAGATAGTATGCCACGACGGGTTATTGGCAGCTCGGGAACGCTTAGCTCGAAAACAAAATCGTCCGTTTCCGCGCCCCATTGTATTCCTAAAGTGCTTTCGATAGGAAGTGGAGAGTCGTCCAAATCTCTTACCCTTTAGGCCTTTTCGTGATGCGAGATGACCTTCAGCACTTCTGAAGCGTTCGACATCCATTTTGTTAGATGGAAGCCACCCTCTTCCAGCAATCTCGTCAGGCACCTGAACTGCGCTAGAGCTGATTCCACATCATCGAATGACCCAAGGTAATCGTCGACGTAGAAGTTCCTGCTGACGCTATCTACTACCGTCCGATGGACTAAATCGCCATGTTTGTTCGCTGATCCTCGAAGGGCGTAGTTTGCACAAAATGGTGACGATATGGCTCCGAAGGGGTGGACGGTCATCCTATAGTTCAACACTGCGTTGTCCCGTTCGCTATCTTCCCACCACAGGAAGCGCAACGCATCTCGTTCTCCTACCGGAATCTTCATCTGATGAAACATTTCCATAATGTCGGCAGACAAAGCCACTTTACCCACTCTGAAACGGCACAAAACATCGATCAGTGGTGTGGTCCAGTCAGGCCCTTGTAGTAGGCGATCGTTTAGCGACTTGCCCTGGAACTTGGCCGCACAGTCGAAAACCATGCGCAGTTTATTGGGTTTCTTGGGGTTGATAACCGGGTTGTGAGGCAGATACCAGGTACCCCTTTTGCTGTCGGTGTTGGCAGACACCTTTTCAACGTAACCGAGGGCCTCGTTTCGCTTCATCAAATCCGCGTATCGTTCCCACAGATTCTGGTCTCGAATGAAGCGTTCTTTTAGTCGTAGTAATCGTTGGAGAACATAATTTCTGTTGTCAGTCCACGGGTCGACCGATGTGCGCCATGGGAGGGGAACCTCGAACTGTTTTTTGAGGCCTCTATTGCCTTGCCGCACCGTTTGTAGAGCGGAGTGATCCTCTTGAGACAATGGTGGTCTTTCGTCTCCAATGTCATGAAACTCCTTTTCATACAGCCGCTGCAAATGATACTCTGTGCGGTCCGTTTCGGCGGATAAGTAATTCACGTAACCACGTACCCCCACTGGACCGTATAACATCCATCCCAGAGCCGTGCGTACGGCATAAGGTGCCTGGCGGTCGCCCACTCTCCGGTCAAGCACCCAATGCGCCTCTGGCACGTCGCAGCCGATGAGGAGATCCACTTCATCATCTTCCCAGTCTTCAACGGTTACATCCTGCAGGTGGGGCCACCTAGTCAAGATTGCGTTCACCGACCTTGGTGCTCGCATGGGGAGATCCGCTAACGTGAGTGCCTCCGTTGGTTCAATTTCCTCGTTAGTGTCTAGAGAGATGAGATGCAGCCTCATTCTACCGGCAGTCATTACCTGTGCTCTGCCCACCGTGCTCACTGCCAACGACGTCGCACCTTTAGCCAATTGGTGTTTGTCAGCAAACCGCTCTTTCACTAAAGTGGTGTCGGATCCACTATCAACGGAAGCCAACGCCTTGACTACCCCAGTCGGAGTCACTACTCCCACGGCCACTACGCCTAAACGTACCGGTTTACTGGCATATCGGGACGTTGAACAAATCACACTGGGCTTGGTACTCGCCTCGGATATGGTTACTCTCGCCTGATGCAACAGTCGATGGTGTCTCCCCGTGCAGCCCTCGTAGCCACATCGATTCCTTGTCCTACAGGCTGCTGCCCGGTGCGTGGTGTTGAGACAGGTAAAACATGCACCTGCCATCCTCGCCATTCCCCACCGTTCGTCTATTGTGGCGTTGCCTAACTTGGGGCATTCTGGTAGGCCATGGCTTGTACCACAGGATCTGCAATTGGGTTACGCCGTAGTATCGCGTGGAATGACATGTGCATTGGTCCAAGGTTGGTATTTTGGGTGTTCCCGTAGAGGGGTTTGAGCTTGGCTAGTACTGGGCTTGTTTGCCCGGTTGCTGTCCCGGATGAGTTGGCCGAACCTGCTGCCAGCTATCTTCGTTTACCTGTCCAAGTGTTCGGCCAGGTCTGCGAAGTTGGCTTCTCTGTCGCTTCGGCTTATCCGTTCCGCTTCTTCCGCCCACCGACCCTGCAGTTCGGGAGAGAGGTGACGGACTATGTTCTCCAAAGTGTGCATGGTATCTAGGTCAGCCCTGTAACCTAAATGGTAGAGGGCTCTTGAGCAGTTTTGCATCTTAATCACCAGGTCGGCCATGGTGTAGACGTCGCCCTTGGTTCTCTTTGCTTCTACCATCACGCTCGCTATTAGGTTACGGGCTACTTTTAACGGTTGGCCAAACAAGTCCCTTAGGATATTCCTTGCCCTTGTGTAGCCTTGTTCTGGGTGGAGCATGGTGCACCCGTCGATAGCTTCTCTTGCTCGGCCTCGGCAGTAGTGAGTAAGGTAGAGAAGCCTTTGCCCAGGGTCGGTTACCTTATTTTCAACGAACGTCTCGAACTGCTTGACAAACTTGCAGTATTGCTCAGATCGCCCGTCGAAAACCGTTAGTTCCACTCTAGGCAGATCGATCGATGGTGGTTTGTAGTCGGCGACCGGCATGGGGTTCCCTATTTTATTGCACCCTAACCTATCGGAGGTGTCGAAGTCGCCGGTCTCGTGCTCTCGCCCTTTATGTGTACACTTCTTCTCTGCTTCCTGTGCCTGTAGTCTAGCCGATAGTAACTGTTGTTCTAGGTCTAGTATTCTCAGCCTATATAAATCAAAATCCTTAGGATCAATACTGCTCTCATTAACACATGAACTAGCACTGACAGGACTAGGCGATCTAGCATTAACTAAAGAATCAAATGTACGCAAAACCTCCCCAGTGACCTGCCGTGTTACTTCCTGTCCGGATTCCAATGTTTTTGATCCTTTTCTTGGCATTTTGCGTGTTTTTCCTTATTCCAAATTGATCTATTGAGTATTGTAACGAACGTTTGAGCAATGCGTAGCCAAATTCGCAACGGATCCCGAAGTCAAAAGACGATTATCCGTGATATTCTACGATACCAGATTACTACATGAACAATGACAAAAAATATACAAACCTCAATAATACGATCACAAGGACTCAACAACGAGAAACCGAATAGCAGCGTGTGAGCAAACAACACGTGCGTCACGCATTTCTTGAACAAGGATGTGCCAAAGTAGCGCTCTGGGCGTGAACAAACAACAATTGGTCCAGAAAAACAACCAGTTCGTAAAGGCAAGTCAATAGTGTAGGCAAATGAGTGATGTTGGGAAATATACTGAATCGCGAGAGAAAGGGGGATTTTCCACTACCGGCGGTTACATCCGGCGCGCCGTCAACCCTACCACCTAGCAACCGTTGCTGATCGCACTCTCCGAATCTGCCCAGCATTCAGCAGCCATTCCTGTGGGTTGCCGATCCCGTGCTTCTAACATTCATATTCCGCCACGGTAAGCTACCCTATCGTGTCCTTCTACCTTTGTATGTACATCTACCAATTCTCTCCTTGTTTCTATCGTTTTCCACCATGACATCCCTCACTGCTTTATTTCTCTCTACTCATTTAACTCCCCCTAAACCAGCAACGTTTCCTTTTTCCACCCATGCCTCCGCTGCCGGCTTCTACTCTCTATTCACTAGGTACCTCCCTATGCTCATGAATCTCATTGGTCGCACACCCCACCAGCTCCCATTTTTAGGTATCCTTTTTTGCCCTTCCATCATATACCTCCTGCCATTACGCTCCAGACCCACCCGTACCCCGACCAATTATCAAATAGGAGCTAGCCGATCCAACCTTTGCATCTTTAGCGGCCCCGTTTATTGTCTTTTCACCACCACTATATTTCCCTTGCTTGACTCAGCAATTATTCCCCATATCGTATTCTCAGGCAGTGCCCCGACTGGCAACTTCTAGCTCAATTCACGTTTGTAGTAGCCTATGGGCAAGCAGCTCTCCAATTCCATTCTCCGCATTTCTCATGTCTTTTTTCCACCATAGGTTTACCCGTCTGGGTACTTCTTTTTTTCTTCTCGGTTTTCATCTTGTTTCGTTTGCGGCAAAGCTATATGATTGGTCACCTCTCCCCCTTTTCTCCTTGGTAAGGTTTCTCATCTACTTCGTTTGCTGCCCGTCACAGTCACCTTCAGCGTGCCTTTCCGACTGCGCTGCTTTCCTCATTCCACTTAATGCAGAGTCAATTATACGCTAACAACCTCACGTACAGTTTTAAGCCATATGATCTGCCATTACTTAATCTTTCTAACCTCTACTTCCTCATTTCCCTCCCACTTTATTCGCTGTTACAACCACTTCACCTTTGCACCACAGTTCGTCTTAATCGCAAGTTACCCTCCGTCGCTGATATTTTACACTAGTCCGACCACTCCGCACTTTCATTCGTCATCATCTTGCTACAAGATGTAAGCCCATTTATTGAAGCTTCACTCTTCTTTGACCAGCACCACATGTCACACCTGCATTATTCAGCTAGCTCTGTGGGCTGCTCATAAAGGAATTCCTTCTTGATAATTAGGCCCTCACCGGACAGTCATCCGTCATAGGAGTCAATCGCCAAGCGGGAAGTGGGTTGTGGCCATTCGAAGCCGGTGGTTGAAGGGTGCTGTATCACGTAATGTAGATGTTCAACAAACCGTTGAGAGCCAGCTCGGATAGCCTCGTGGTTAAGGTGTTTGATTCACGGTCGTTCACCACGAGTTCGAGCACCCAGTAAAGCTCGGTGTGTGTGCACTGCTGATGATTCCCGACAAGGATGAAACAGCTGTACAGTGCTTCCGTGAATTTCAGTGGCGAGTTGAGTGTTGAAGCTGCATGATGAATTATATTATACAAATATAATCTCTCACTAACCGACTGAACTAGAAAATTACCGAGGATTTCCCCACTCATAAGGGTGAAGCAAGGGAAGACATGGAAACATGCACACCAGTAAGTCTTAGAGGTTGTATTCACTTTCTTTGAAAAGGGCCCGGGGGACAAAATGATGGCTTACCTAGTGTTAGGCGGTCTGTTGTCGAAAAGATATCATGATTTCACGAAGAACCAATAGTGCCTGTAACCCCCCCCCCCTTTTGTTTGGACGAGGCAGTGGCACACTTGGACGGGAGTCAGCTGGTCGAAGTTTATGTGAACCTTCAGAAGGTCTTCAACCCCGCAACTCATCGACTTTTGCCGTTCCAGTTAAAGAAAGTGGGCACAGCTTTAAAGTGGTACAGTGGACAGGGAGCTACCTCAGCGATAGGTCTTTCTACGTTAAGGTGGAAGGGGGTAGGTCGAGAGTGGCCAGAGCCTGTAGTTGGGCACGACATGAGTGGGTGCTGAGACCGTTGCTACTTCATGTCCACATAAACCACTTGACCCAGAGAATTATGAGCCCCAGCTTTTTTTTGCCAGTGGCTTGAAGCTTGTGAGAAATCCTTCGGGATGGAGCATACAGGGGAGTGTTCACGCATCCATGAGTAGATGAACAAGTTGCATCTATCTATAAATGCAGAAAAGTGCAGTTTCCTGGGACCAGCCACCATACAATGGGGACGAGGGATATGGAAATGCCCGGCCATCACATAATCCAGGGGGCACAGCGGAAGTTGAACATGGGAGTAAACTTACGGATCCTTTAATCTCGGCTCACAACGTACTTCTTCCGCAGCAAGAGCCTCTCGTGCGCTGCACCAATTGGTTGGGACCGTTTGCTCTAGGGAACCTGCGGTACTGGTGCCTTCCAATAATGCGATGGATTGACCATACTTGGATAACTGTGTCCAAGCTTGATCGCCGTCACCTGGGTGTGACAAGCGGGCATTGGAAAAACTGAAGCTGCCCTCCGTAGGGTTCATTATCAGGCTTCAGGAACCGCCGTATTCAGCCGGACTGGAACACGCGAACATGTTCTCGCTGGAACGGGGAAACCGAAGACGAGACAGCTATGGGTATCATCGCGTCCACGCTCCATTTACCTATTGCTAGGCCGCATCACCGCTCTCAGGAGGCATGGGCTGAAGCCGGCCAAATCACAAGTATAACGTAAGCTCATTGCGCGGCCCAGTGGTTAAGCCCTGGAACAAACTCACAGGGGATTTGGAGGCTGCCCAGATTGTAGCAAAGTTCAAGGGTCTCCCAGACCTTTGGTAATCAGCAATCTTTCCTGACTTCTTCAAAAACTAGCCTTAAGGAAATATTTCTTTCAATTAGACTCTAACTGCAAGCCAGCACCTGTTCCCTATCCCCGTCCACCTCTCGTCGAAGGGATGTTGGCCGCCAGATAAAGATTCCAATTGCTCTACTTTTCTCCCTCCTTATTCTCCCCACTTCGTCAATTCTTTCTACTACCGCCACCATACTTGTTCTTTTAGCAGTCTTAAGCTAGGAAGGTCATCTCCCGGGTGGAGCACACAGGAGTGACGACCGGGTAAGTCTTGAGACTTGCTTCCGTAGACGACAAGCCCTACTCTTACACTCCCAGGCCACAGAGAACCCAATCACCAAACCACAAAAACATCACCGGAGTACTCACTGTCGCAACACGGAGATATCCACCTAAAGGTCGTTGATACAAGGACTCGGACTTATCGGTTACGCGGAGCAGCAAGTCCGGTGACTTGAACTGACATGACAGTGATAAACGTGACCACAACGCGAGGGAAACGACGACGAAAACAACAACAAAGGTAGTTTGGCACAAACATAGAGACTAGGAAGTCGTCGGGCGCGTTGAATGCTGCTCTTCCACATCTTGTGGCTGCAAGTGCACGATTTGTAGAGTCAAAGAATGAAATTCCGAGGAGCCAAAGCGCACGTAGACGGCAAAGGGGGCACTCGATGGGCTCCTTAATATCTTTAAAAGGGACGCTCAGTTACGTTTTCTAGAGTCCCGTTAGATTTACCATTCCACATCGGAGAAAACAGCGATGTGTTCATCTTGAGGGCCGCTGATCGCCTTTCTAATAGAACAGCCGTGACTCCAAAAGACACATTCAGTGGATAGTCAGGGATGGACTTCGGAATGAGCGCCATCGCATCATGTCTTGAGGAAAAACTGATTTTTTTTATTTGATGCATCAAATGAGCAATAAATCTGGTTAGAAACCCGCCGGAGCCCAGCCTGACCGTACACCGGATTTTCTCCTTGGGGACATGAATTACGTCCCAGAAGAATGAAATCGTGATGAAGGGGCTTCAAGTCGCAGCGGCCGACATTTCTAAAAGAAACCTCAATATGTTTCGCTGCTTTTGTGCACATCTTTACCGTCGTTTTCAGGCAGTACCCCAACGTTTCCGTTTTTACGTTTCACTGAAGTCACTCAGTGGCACCGCCAGGAGCCGCTCGAGGGGCATCCGTGTTTCTTGGTGATCAAGTTATAACCGTGCACTAACGTTTACACCGGATGGTGTGGGAATGACGGTCAACTGTAGTGCACTGTGGTATGGCGTAATCACGCTGATTAACCTGCGCTATGGAATCTCTAATTTCGGACAGTCTGTGCTAAGAGTATCTTCATGCAATACAGCCCTTCCGTGAGGGTTCTCTGGCCTGTATATTAGTGCCTGTTCTCTCCGTACGTGAGTTTCGCCCTCTACGTTGGTATACGCGCCTGGATAACGCTGCTGTTTGGTCGATTATTAGCCGCTGGTTCCGTCCTCTGGAACCCCCTGCAACCTGGCCATCCGTCCGCCGAACTTATATCTCATACTATCACAGTTGAACTGCGCTCCACATGCATAACCACCAATAAACATCGGTGCCGTTCCCAGCGGTACGGGGCGCGGTCAGATCCACCGCTTTGGCCGGCGCACATCGGGCGTGCAGGTCGTCTGCAACGATGTGCGAGCGCAATTTGGTTAAAGGGTCACACCCCCTGTGTTCACCCCGAAGTGTGTTTCAGGTTGGGTGCCCAGCGCACGGCCAGTCCCACCGGTTAGCACCGTTTACGGATCGCACGCTCATATGCTGTCAGCTGCAGACCGCTTGTTCCAACCATTCTTATTCGCCGCTGTATGCCCACCTATCGCTCCTATCGCATCCATTTTTTCGTTCTTCTATTGTATGCACACCTACCCATCCTGTCCTTGCTCCTATCGACTCTCACTGTGTTACCTCTCACTGCACATCACTATCGTCCTAACCAATTTACTCTTCCGACGACCGCCAACATTTATTTTCTTCACCAATGTCGGCGTTGCCGGCTTGTAGTACCTATTCATTTGGTATCACCCTAGGCCTATAAAGCTCACTGATCGCACGCTTACGCCTCACTGCCTACCGTTCGGGCATACCCTCCCCCGTTCTCCCTTTTTATGCCTAATACCATTACACACCAGTCACACCCGCACCCATGACCAATTCTCATATCGGAACTGCCGTTCCAAACTCTGCATCTCTCACAGCCACATTTATTATCCAGTCACTGCCACTCTATTTTCCTTGTCTGGCTCCGCAATTCCTCTGTAGATCCTCCCACTTGGCAGTGCTCCGATTAGCATCGTCCATTTACATCCACTTGTACAATTGCCGTTATGCACGAAGCTCCCAATTTCCATGTCCCCAACTCCGAAGCACATCCATTGTTCATGCGATATGTTCGTCCACCGGTTAACCTGTTCCGTGCTTCTTTCCTCTCTGCCTTTTTCGTGTTCTACCTGCAATGAAATGATCTCACTGGTTATGTCTCACCTGTCTTTTTCGGCCCGTGCTCCCATCTCCTTTTTCGTCTACTGTTTGCCACAGGCATTTTATGCGTGCCTTTTGGACCGTTCTGCTTTTTTACTTGCCACCTAATGTAAACTCACTGTTTTGTCATGGTTCTCGTGCACGGCTTCAGTCCGTTTGATCTGCCATTACCCTCTGGTACCCCTTTTGCTCATTCCTCTCTCGTGTTGTTTGTGATCACAGCAGCTGCATCTTGCACCACGGGAAGTTTCACCTCCCAGGTAACTTTCTCCACTTTGTATGCACATTCGCTCTGCTCTGCTTAGCCATCTCCGCCGCCACCATCTTCCTGCTGAATAATGTGAACCCATTATTAATGCTTCTCCCATTCTTGACCGACACCACATGTCTCACCTACATCAATCAGATTATTAGATCCATTCTTACCTGTTCTCTTCGATACTTTCCTTCATCTCGCCTTTTTTGAATTGCTCCTCAGTCGTCATGTTTTCCGTGCTTCCGCATTCTTCACTCTCTCTCTGTTGATCCGCCAAGTTCACCTGTCATGAAGATAATTCGCCACGACATTCCTAAGTTAATTCTACAAACGTTTGACCTAACCTAACCTGCCCTCCCTAATGACTGATAATTTCTGTCTAGGACTCCATTGTTATTGATCCCGCTTCTCTTATATGTATATATATGCATATATATATATATGTATATATATATATATATAAACAACCGCACATAAGTATATATGCATTCGCTCTGTATCCTGTAGTTCCTCACAGGCCTTCTCTTTTTCTATCATCCCGCTGACCGCCATGATATGCATCCATTCCTTCTACATCTACAACCCACATCTAATGTGTCCAATTCCTATGAACTATGTTTTTTACCTGATTCACCTTCTACATCCTACTTTGCTCGCTTCCTGTTTTACAATGAGTTTTATGCCCTGTTCGCCGACCATCTATTGCAGAGTACCGATGCTTCGTTGCTACCTAATCCCTGCAGCAAATCTCAATTTTCCCTCACCGTCTCCCACTACTACAGTTTCTTGTGCTGATTTCTAGCCTTTCTCATGTAAATCAGTCAGCCTTCAGATGTCCCTATACTGACCAGCCAAACCCCCACTTGACCTTAGCTTTTCAAACTCACCGGGCATCCATTTGAATCCGTCCATGGGTCCATTTAAACCTAGTACATTTTCTTTGGTGTGCATACATTTGCCTACTTTCATTCCACGTTACTCCCTATTCTTAGCCCGTTTTTTTAAGTCCTGTCATGTAAATTTCCACGTTAACAAGGGTTTTGTCTGTTTATTCCATCACTTGTAAACAGTTGATCATGCACCTGGCATGCCTCGGGCGTCTCCGAAATTAACCATTATTATTATTATTATCGTCGCTGTTCATAGTTTTACCATATGTATGCATGGCCCGGCCACTCCGAGCTGTGGATACTTGGCTTCGGTCCGTGTCCAACAGACGATGCGCCGCCTTTGGTGGGGACTCTGAGTAGTCGTTGACGAGGTGAGCCGTTATATTTGGGGACAGACAGCAGCCTCCCTAACAAAGCGATAGTTTTACGCAGCCTCCGGTGGCCCGGACTTTTTGTGAATTCTTTTCACTCGTCTTCTTCTTCATGCTCTACTCGCGCATACCGGAAAACCGTGGAGTGAGCGACGAGCTGGCCAGACCATGATTTAGTCCTTAAGGTACGAAGGAGCTAGCACTAGCGCTGTTTTCTTCTTGTGCTTCCTGCCCTCGTGGCTGACTTCCAAGGGATAAGGACAGTCCTTAGTCGGAAAAGGAGATAGGCTTGGCCCCAAGTAAAAGTCAGTGGGACAAACGCCATGAGAACTGTCTTATCTCATCACCACGGAAATGTCACTCGGACAAACGATTACCGATAAGAGTCAAACCAAAGCTGACAATCTATCATGTTTATTTACCTTCTACTTGTTATACTCCGTCTTGCTCCCGTCCCCGTATTTAGTATTTGTTGTTGTTTCGTTAATGGCATACTCGACTTCAGGCCGGTGTAGGATACGTGCATATATCCTCGCGCGCAAATACCCAAGCAGCACTGCCCCGAGTCTGCATAAGTAGGCCAGGATTGGGAGAGATTCGGGCAGCTCCCCTGAAATGTGCTGGGCACAATTACCAGAGCTCAGTTCGGACACGTTTGAGCATGATCAACTCACTGTAAGAAGGATGAAAAATGGTTACCTCCTCGCTAATTACTTCAGCTTCATTCAATCACCTAGTATTCTGCTATGATACCTGCAGTGACCTCTGGGTGACTGAGTTTGAATGTATGAGTTAGTGGCCGAAAACTATTCTAAACAAACAACCAATTAGCACTTAGCTTAAGGCTGTTTTTACGTTGCACAATGTCCGGGGCTGTTCCTTGTTTGTCTGCTTATAGTAAGGACCATCGGTTTTTCCAGTTGAAAAGACGCACTTCTGACTGCTCTGTTTGCGGCTGGTTTAACCTTTAGCTCCCTTAGCTAGCACTGCGTCCCGTGTCGCTCCAAAACGTAAGGGTGATCGACACTGTTTCAATACAAGCAGTCCTACACCCATTCCACTGACGTTTGCCGTCTTTTGGCAACCGTTGGAATCTTTGGCTTGTAGCCCATTCCTTAAGCCTTTCTTGGGATCTAGCTGGTACTCGATATCCAGAGTACTAAATATTAGCCAAGACTTCGGGCTTCTTTGCTAAGTTATCACTATAACTGAGAGGAATGGTCACTTTTTATAGAAATACAGATGCGTTCACTGAAACGTATGCGGCACATATATATATATATATATATATATATATATATATATATATGAATTCGTTAGTGTTCCACTCTCGATCATTCAGTTCGGTCCGAGGATACACCCGGTTCCTCTTCGTGTTGTTCACACGATTTATAAAGTTTAATCCAAAAATGTTACATTTGTCACTTCATAGCATATATAAAAAGGGAAATTATATTTTAGGTTTTAAGCATTAGAAAGTGACGGGATGTTATCTCTGCGCTGAGGTCAAATTCGGCGTTTATTTATATTCAGACATGTCAACAGATGCAAAGTGGAACTTGCACTATTTCGACTGCTTCATTTCAAAGTCAAAACCCGGTGGCAAATCCTTTGCCTAAATCAACATAAATAGGAGTAAAAGTTACCCACCACACTTGCGAATAAAGCAATTTTCCGGACGGTAGAAGTTATATGGCGCAGCATGGGAAGTAGCTTGTCTTTGCCGTCTTTCTTGGCCTCCAACCAGCGAACCGCATAAGCAGGGCCACCTGGAAGTGCTCAACGAAAAAGTACGCGCTTACCAAGATACGTGAACATAGGGCGAGCCCACAGCCCCGTTGGGCTTCCGAAGTTCCCCTAGAGTTTTCGCTCTTCCCGCTTATGACGGAGCAGCTGCGGCGTGGGCGGCAGTCAATGTGACAAAAAGTCAGTCCAGCCAATGACCTACCGTGCCCGAGTGGTCTCATACACAGTAGGTTGTTGCTATATCCCTATAATAAGATTTATGGCAGCTACTCAGAGACCATTTTTCGGAAGTCCTCAGTTATTTTATCCATTGAAACTTCTCCTGTCGCAGAAGCAGAAGCTCTACTATAAACAAGAGGTTGGTTATGAAATTAGATAATTGCCCTTTCCTAAATTACTTAAGGACACTCTGATCATCGCCAATTGGTTTTGATTGGCTTGCGGCAACTGGTACTAGATCTGTGTATGGAATGGTGGCAGGTAGACTGCCCGCACATATTTTACCGTCATATAAGATTATTATTAAGGTGGAACATCAAAAGCTTCCCCTAAAGCAGACGGCTGGGATACCGGTATTTTGAAGGATCGATGCAGCATATGGGCGCTATCGGGCGCTATCGCGCGCTTTTTCCGAAGCCGTCATCTGACGGCAACCGCGCTGTTACCTCTTGTAGCGTTACCTTAAGATCATTTTCGCCTTTTGCAAACTGAGAAGTGCCGGCTAAACAGTACTTTCGGCTCGGTATTATCTGCGTTGCAGGTCGACGGTTCAAAAGCCAGCCTACTTTCGAAAACAAGAGCATCTCCGAAATTGTCTAGGAGAGTTCCATTTTGAAACATTTACTTGTCTCAAACATCCTCAGAGATCCGTGCGTCGGGATCGAATAAGGTAGTGGGGCGACACCTTCACGTTTGCGAATATATTTCTTCCCAGCCGTGCTTCTTCTGCCGCTTGAGAAAACATTATGTAGAAACGATACCGACCTACCTGGCGGAATGACAGCCACGGACTTGCGGGCAACGGGAAATGAATCTTTCTTTGCCGGATCCCCAAGAACCCCTTTCATTAGTACCTCCGGCGGTTTCGGCAAGGTCGCGACAATTACACTAGGAATAAGCGCAGTAACTGACGTTTAGTTACGTTTAGTTTGTACAGGATAGGTAATGGCCACGGCCGATCGATTGTCTAGAGTCCTTTCAACGGTGGGCACGCCAGTTGTGTACACACTGCTGCACGGGGTATTTCGCCCAATCCTCCCTAAAAACGAAGGGGTAACGTAAAAATGGTGGCACATCAACTGTAAAGAACGAATACTGAAAATCCTTCTAAATGTTCAACGTGCTTTGTGAATTTGACTATATTTAACATTATCTTGGAAAGCTCGCTCATACACCACACATTTTCACGTTTGTTTATCCATGTGAGACATTTGAATTTGGCCTTGAACCGTTTCTGACTGTCGTGCTTGAGCCACGGGGCTTTGGACCTTTGGGTTTTACTGTGAAGCCTATTTGGCCGCATACTTGAGGTTCGTATACATTTGTATCCTTTGTGCATTTCAATTTAGCAACGTAGAAGCTACGAATCAATCTTGTTCTGGTTTTGGAATTCGTTTGAATTGGCTACGCGTTGCTCGATTTGCGAGATTTGACTTACAGTACTCAAGTGGAACCTGGACAAGAAAACTCCTTGGAAATGCCCAGACGAGGAAGCAAGGACCTTTTGAGACAACAGGGAATAACTCGGCAAGTCTCTGGGGATGGTTCGGGTGTTATTGATTCTCTAGATAATGCTAAGTTTACTAGCTCTGTCAGTGCCAGGTCATATATCTCTAACCGCGATGCGTTTGACGATAATAGTACTTATAGAATGAGAGTAATAGAATTAGAAAACGAGCTGCGGTTAGCCAGAAAGGAAGCAGAGCCCCTTACACAAGGAACTGGTCTCAGAGAGCCAGCAAAGAGTCCATGTAGTTCACAATGTCAACATCGAAAAGGCACTGTGATCGACGAATATAAACCCTTGAGACAGCCTGAAACTACCGAGGTTTTGGCTCTTGACCTGCCGAGAGTGGAGCTGTCCCACTTCGACGGGCACCCCGAGCAATACTGTATATTCATGAAACAATTCGAAAATTTTGTTGAGTGCAAAGTTGCAGATTCTGGTCAAAGGTTTTTGTATTTATTACATTACTGTCGTGGGAGAGCCAAAAGTGCTATCGAAGGCTGCGCGATGCTTGATCCACCGACTGGGTACATCAGGGCGCGCAGAATCCTGAAAGATTTGTTTGGACAACCATTCAAGGTGGCTAGAAGCCTAATTGTTAGTGTTTTATTGAAGACGAAAAGAACTGAGGGCAAGGCTGAATCACTGTCGAGTTTGGTGATAAAAATGAGGAATTGCAGTATAGCACTGGAGCACTGAGGATACCAGTCTGATCTGAATGCATTGCACAAACAGGAATGCATTGTCCGATGTCTATCTATTGATTTACAGAGCCGATGGGCAGAGGAAGCTGAAAAAATAAATATGCTTGAGCGAGAATCTACGTTCAACGATTTGACGGAGTTCATAGGTCGTCAATCCCGTATCGCGAACAGTCGATTTGGACAAATTGTACGCGAAAGTTGCAGACTGGCGCGAAGGGAACCAACATCTCAAATTGTGGAGAAGGACTGTAACCAAACCCAGTCTTTGGCTAACATGCACATGATAAGTCAAGAACCCGAGAGGTCAGCTGAATGCAAGCTATGCAACTCCCTGCATCGGTTACCAGATTGTCCGACCTTTCATGGGATGAGTGTACCCGATCGGTGGTGCGCAGTAAAAAGGATTGGCTCATGCTTTATGTGTTTGAACAACTCTCATCGAGCTTCTGAATGCAGCTTAAGAGTGAAATGCAACCAAGACGGATGCTTGGGTAATCATCACTCGTTACTGCATGGCCTTCTCAACAATAGACCTATTCAGCCGGATGAACCCAAAATTGTCTGTTCAACGGGACATGATGATTTCAAACCGGCAAGATTAGGCATCGTACCTGTCGGTATCGTGACACCTAAAGGACTGAGGAGGGTCAATGCACTTTTGGACACGGGGTCGGATACCTCGCTGATTACTCGCGAGCTTGTAGAAATCTGTGAACTAGTAAGCGAGCCTACCTCGCTCACTATCAGCACGATTGCAGGGGGTCATGTTAGCAATTCTAAGAGGCTGACCCTGCAGTTAATGTCTTTATCTGATGAGGGGACCGTAGAAATTCCGGAAGCTTTTGCAATAGACAGCTTGCCAATGAGACCAGTCGACTCTGTTAGATCGATCGCCAAGAGATGGTCTCATCTCAGGGACATAGAGTTCGAAGAAGTGTCTAGCCCCCACGTCGACATACTAATTGGATGCAATGTACCAGAGGCTCACTGGGTGCTTGAACAGAGCATAAGCAATCGAAAAGAACCATTCGCTACGCGAACGATACTAGGCTGGACACTTCTCGGACCCCTGACGAGCGAACTTCAACAATCGGCATCAATAAATTGCTCAAATGTTGCTGAGAGAAGTGCCTCTGTAGAACACAATCAGCCTTTCGATATTGAATCCAACGGTCCATCTCAGGAAAGCGAAGTTCACTCAAAGGATCAGTCGGTGCTTTCGATGGCGAATTCAAAGACGGGACGTCACAGTGGGCAATATGAAGTTGCTATACCCAAGAGACCACCGTCAAGTCACCTATCGAGAAAAGGAGAAGTTGCCCGCAGGCTTTTGAAATATCTCAAAAAAGGACACCAGCAGGTCACCCAAAGCAGCTTGAAATTTGCCGACCCAGTGACAGTGTACGGTACCTGGGTGGAACTGCATGGCCGGCGGCGAAACAAAGTACCCTTTGCCAAAACAAAAATTGCTGAGCTGAAGTCAGCATCCCTAAACGAGCTCAAAACGACTGCACAGGTATTGGGTTTTAAGGTAGCACGAATGCTAAAAGAGAACTGCACCACCGCCGAACTGAGCCTTGCCTATTGGACAGATCCCACAGTTGTGTTACATTACAGGAAACGGAAGAAACGAAGAACGTGTTCGAGACATCAGAGAGTTAATCCACTCGTAGCAGGAAACAGCGAGGTAAATGTTTATGATTCGAGCTCGAAACCACATACAAAAGACAAAATAGCTCGCAGATCGCCTCGCTCCGAGTTACTCAGCACTTTATTGCATTTCATGCTCTACAACTAATCAACTGGACCCTTTTTTTCTGAAAGGTTGCAAATGTACTTAGTTCCAGTTTCTATCTAGCGTGCACATAGGCGAAGAGGAGAAATTCACCAGTATTTCACTTGAACAGTTCACGTGAGGCATACTAGCTGTGAGCACATTGTGAAACTGTTATTATCTTTAAAGAAGAACATTTATTTACATTTTATACAATATCGATTGTCACATATTTTGTGCACAGAAAAACTTTGAAATACTCTGATAGATGCCAGTATTCGATCAATCTCCGTGTTCAAGTGTATTTCGATACTGTCCGCCGTACACTTGTTTTCGAAATTTATTCATAATCAGAAACCGGTTTTCATTTCTTTCGGAAGATTTGGTGCGTTAATTTTATGTAATTCCACTGGTTCGTGACCTGTCAATTTTACGCGATATCTCATTAGGCGTTGCACCTGCGTTCAACTTCTGCGCTCATGCTTGTAAACAAAATTAGTCTAACCAGTTGCTGCAATGGGTCACTGCTTGTGATGCTTAGACTTATTTCGTGCGGCGAAACACTTCACTCTGCGAAGCCTTCATCTTCATCGTGCGTCTGACTATATGCGCCGGTCTCCTGATGAATATGTCAATCTCAAGTTGTGCAGCGGGATTTGGAATTGATTACTTATGGATTGTGCGATGATGACTACGGCGAAAACCTGTTTCACGTTCAGATAACACAGGAAGTTAGTAACCACAGGCACTAACAATAAGTTAAAGGTAGATAGGGTGAGAATCATGACCCCTTCCTGAACCTTAGACAAACATTTTCGCGGAAGGATTTTGGCCGGCGGTGTAAAGAACGAATACTGAAAATCCTTCTAAATGTTCAACGTGCTTTGTGAATTTGACTATATTTAACATTATCTTGGAAAGCTCGCTCATACACCACACATTTTCACGTTTGTTTATCCATGTGAGACATTTGAATTTGGCCTTGAACCGTTTCTGACTGTCGTGCTTGAGCCACGGGGCTTTGGACCTTTGGGTTTTACTGTGAAGCCTATTTGGCCGCATACTTGAGGTTCGTATACATTTGTATCCTTTGTGCATTTCAATTTAGCAACGTAGAAGCTACGAATCAATCTTGTTCTGGTTTTGGAATTCGTTTGAATTGGCTACGCGTTGCTCGATTTGCGAGATTTGACTTACATCAACTGTGAGACTTTAAGCTTCTTCAGCGTTCAAAAGGGAAATATGCAACAAAAGGAAACGTCAATAAAAATACATCTCATACGGACCATAGAGTCACCATTCGCCCGTCCAGTGAACATGCTCAAAACTGACTACCAAAATCAATCTCGTTCCTCTCATGATCCACAGCACCTTGAAAGACTGGACGGTCTGCAAGTGTATCATTCCACCAGGCGGATTATCCTGATTGTTTGCCACCCAGCTGCTAGAAAAGTGCGATCTGGTTATCAACCGAATTCGAACTTTCTCTAGCTTCTCCCCACGTCCCCTTGTTCGAAGATCTAAGGCCATTTGCAGTAAGCCATCCGGCCCACGACCAAAATAAGCCTTCAAAATCCTAAATGTTCCCGAAGGGTTTCCTCGAAGTCTCCTTTCTCCAACGAGGAACTTTCGGGGTCACGGAGGTTAGTTTTACGTCCTACCTCTCTGACCCTCAAACATTCGCTTCATGAGATGAATTTTCCCAAGGCAGGTAGCATCCATTTTGTGGAGGGGCGACCAGTCCAGCAAGCTACACTCTAAGTGAGGTCGTACCAAAGGCATGTAAATAAGCACCACTATGCTGATCTCAGCTAAAAAAGCCCACCACAAACTTCTTGTGCAGCTGCACTGCACTAGTCTGACCAGTTAAGATAGCTGTTCACGACGATCTCCATATCTTCAACCTCTTTAATTGCTTCCATGATGAAAAGCTGTCCTGTCATGGAGGGAAGTCAGACCTTTGTTGGTTTCGGCAAATAAAGGCTTTTCCCGGCACTAGGCGATAAGCCCCACTTGTAACCCCAGTCCAGCATAGTTCCTATACCCTTACCTTGATCACCCATGACCTTGGATCTTACACATCTCATATCATCCGCGAAAATGAAACTACGCGGCTGAGGGGCCGGTGCCAAGTCGTTAGCATGCAGCAAGATCACTACAGGGCCTAAGGTGGGTCCAGGGGTAAGCCGCTGGTGACTTTCACTGAACTAGTGCATCCGTCCCCCGCCACGGCTTACAGCCTCCCACAGGAAAGGAAGCCCGCCAGCCACCTATATACTGATCCACTCGTGCGGCTCCTCCCTATTTTTCTCAGCAACAGACGGTAATCAACAAAGCCAGAAGCCTTTCTTGAGTCAAGGTGCATAATTCGACTGGTTTACCTTGATAATATTGCTATCCGGCCGCCTACCAATCGCTGCTCCCGTTGGCTCTGCTGTCCAGGGTCTCTCACAACCTGGCCGATAGACCTCGGATCATATATCCTTATTGTGGTTAATCCACCTCCTGTTCATTGATCGACGAACACTCACGCCAATCCCAACAGTGCGGGGCGCTATTATATCCCCCTTTTTGCCGGCGTACATCTGGCGTGCAGTCTGAACCGAAGTGCGAGTGCAGTTTGGCTGGTGGATCACAACTCCTGTGTTCACTTCATGAAGCGTCCTCCAGGATGGGTGTCTAGCCCACTGTCAGCCCCACCCACTAGCGCCGGTTGCAGATCGCATGTTCCAAATCTCTTCGCTCTGTCGCATCTAATACTGTCGGCTGCGGATCGCAAGCTCCCAGCACTGTTGTTCCACCACGGTATGCTCATCTATCGTTTCGGTCGCCACTCTTGTCGCCTTCCATTTTCACCCTTCTACCACTGCCTGCACACCTACCCATGCTTTACCTGCCCCCATTGTTTCTCACCTAGTCATCTGTCACTGCATGATATCACCATTGCCCTATCCACTTTTTACTCTGCCCAAGACCGCCAATATCCTCTTTTTTACGCGTGCCTCCCCTGTCAACTCCCAATCTCAATTCCTTCGGTGGCACCCTAAGCTCACGCAGCTCTCTGGTCGCATTATTATACCTCACAGCTTACCTTTTTATCATACCTTTCTTGTCCTCCCTTGTCTTGCCTAATGCTGTGACTAGCCGGCCTTACCCGCGCCCATGAGCAGTCTCCACGTTAGCCCCCTTAGTTCCCACATTCACATCTTTAACCGCCACATTTATTATCTATTCACTACCTCCATATATTCCTTGTTGACTCCGCAGATCTCCTGCGGATCTTTCCATTAGACAGTGCTTCGATTGGCATCTTCGGTTCAGTCCACTTGTGCAGCTGCGTGCAGGCGCTCAGCTCTCGGTGTCCATCGTCTCAATTCCTCCCAACACACGCTTCTCGTGCTTATTGCTCCATCACAGTTAAACTTTACCTGAAGCCTGTTCTCCCCTCTGCCATCACCATGGTTTACCTGTAGTAAAACGATTCGATAGGTCACCTCTTGCCTGCTGCTCTTCTTCAGTTTTCTCGAATTCTGCCTTGTACAGCGCCGGCCACAGGTATCCTCTGCCTGCTTTTCAGGTGGCTGCATTCTGTCATTTTCCCGTTTATGTAAAGACAACTTTACTGAATGACATTCACGTACGGTTTTTGGCCACACGATCTGCCGTTACCCGGTCTCTCCGGTCGTAAACTTACTCATTTCTCTCCGACGTTGTTCTCCGTCACAACAGCTGCACCCATGCGCCGCATTCCTTCTCAAGCCCCAGACGTCTTCCTTGGCTAATGTTCTACGCCATTTCGACCAATCTGTCACTATATTGGCCCTGCTTTCCCTAATCATTTCCATGGCTATCTTCTTCCCGCCGTGAGAAGTTCACCTATTTGTTAACGTCTCTCATTTTCGACCATCATCACTAGATAAACCTACATTGCGAAAATTATCAGATTCTTGTCATACCTGTTTTCTTTGGCCCCTAAATTAAATAAGTTAACAAATCAGTAATAGATGGAAGATAAAAAAAAGGACCAGAACAATTTCTATCCTTCTTTTTGAGCCGCTGTGTCCCCACCCATTTCGCATGTAATTTTTCTGTCTCTTTATTTTAAACAAAAGAAAAACGAATTCATAAACACGAGTATATAGATCCGTCGTAAAAATAAATGTGTATTTATCTGTTTTTCCTTCTAATCTACGGCTTTTGGTTCTTGCGCTTGTTTTCCATTCTATGCTGTCCACTTACTTTCAACTCTGCACCTCGACGAAAACGAAACAAATACAAAATCCGGGAATAATTGGGCTCAGGCCTCGTACCCCCCAATTACTACGAGACTTCCAGGTGCATTTGTCTTCCCTCGTCTGTGAACCGTTCTTCCAAGCCGTCTTCACTTCTGTGCCTTCAAAGTGGTTTCTGTAACACACGTCTAAGCAAAGCGTAGCCAAATTCGCAGCGGATCTCGAAATCAAAAAGCGATTATCCGTGATATTCTACGGTACTAGATTGTTGAATGAACAATGACACCAGAAAGATACAAACCTCAATAATGAGATCAAAAGGAATCAACAACGAGAAACCAAATTGCAGCGTGCAAGCAAGGAGCACGTGCGTCACGCAGGTCCAGAACAAGGATCTGACGAAGTGGCACTCTGGGCGCGAACAAACAACAATTGGTCCGTAAAAACAAACAGATCGTAAGGACACGTCAATAGTGTAAGCAAGTGAGTGATGTTAAGAAAAACACTGAATCGCAAGGGTTTTAGGGGGATTTTCCACGACCGGTTGCTACACCGCCCACCAAAATCCTCCCAAATCCTTAGCAGAATCAAAGGTTTGGTATAACGGTACTGATTCTTCCTACCTACTTAGTCCCTGCAGTCAGTGCGAGCGCCTAATGCTCGTCGTCAACGTTCTACTCGTGGTCGTACCTAATCCGTTGGCCAATTAGACGCGAAGCTTTTATACATCATACACACACATACTCACGCAAGCACATACAGCCAGGGAAGGACGGCCTTTTCAAGGACAGCATCTATGTGCCCCATTCATGCCCGCCATCGGTCGGTTGTTCTCGTGGAGGACGTAGAATATCACGGATAATCGCCTTTTGATTTCGGGATCCGTTGCAAATTTGGCTACGCATTCTAAAACGTGTGTTACAGTTTCTCCTCTCTCTATTTTGATCAACCACATTAACCTGTCATTGGGAAAACTTATCCTGACTTTCCCAAGTTGATTCTATATCCTCTGACCTAGCCCTACCTGCCTCTTCCAATAATTGCTATCTCCATGTTCTAGCTCTCCACTGCTCTTTGCTCATGCTTCTATGTACGTATATATAAACTTATATATATATATATTGTGAGTTTTCCCGTTCCTCGCCGGCCACTGCCGTTGCCACCATCCCACTGCACTTTCCGATATGTGTCCATTCTCTCTATATCTATGACTCGTCTACGTTTTACATCAACCCCTCCAAAATATTTTTGCTATCTGACCCACACCTTACTGCTTGTGCCACTCGCTCACTGCTCTGAATTCCACTTTATACCCTATCACCTACCATTTGTTGCAGTGTAGCAATGCTCCATTGTCATCCAATCCTTTGTTTGGCAACTCACTTTATTCCCCATGTCGTTACAGCAGTTGTTTGTACAGTTTTTAGTCTTTCCCCTGCAAAACTCTCGGCTCTTAGCTCTTTTCACTTGGATCAGTCAGACCGACCCTTTGACTTTGAGTTTTGAATTCATCGGGCATCCTTTGGAACCCCTTCCCTGGGTTCATCCAAACTCATTACATTAATCATTGGGGTGCACACAACTGTCATACTTTTGGCTCTCTTTCACCTCCCTCGTGAGTCTATCTATCCTGTTTTTGTCATGCATTATTTCTTACACCCTCGTGGAACATCCGTCCACTTCAACGCTTACAACAACTTGATCACGCGTCTGGTGTGCTTTGGGCGTCCCCGAAATAAACCAATATTATCGTAAGTTGTCTAGCCAAATCATTTGAGAAAAACAAGAGACTGGCGAGACGAGATCTGCTTCTTAGAATCCGTGCCAGACTAGGCCTGACATGGATTACTCCAATAATTGCTGGCAGTTGTGAGCGCTGATGATCTTCTCGAGAGCTTCACCCAGAATGTTACCTGGGCCAACTGGCCCAAGCTAACCGTGGCTTACCTAGGTCCTATCCCACGAAATGCCACGACGGCCGCGCTTTCCGCTTCCGAGGAAGCATAGTTTGGTCCAGTGAGGACCTGTGCAGCTTAGCTGTCGCTGGAGCTGTGATATTCCCCAACGGCTTGATGATAGCTGGGTATATTCCACCCCGGCCCGCTGGCTTATCAGCATCTATTCCTCGCAGATACTTACTCACGATTTCCTCAGTAAGATTTAGTTTGCCTAGCTCCGGTAGAGGATACACCGGTGTCAAATTGACCGCCATCCCATTACTTACCCTATGTACACCACAAAAGTTTTCACACAAAGCATCCGTATTGTTCCGGCCATTAGTGGCGATACCGTGGACCTTGGTGGAGAGCGGAGCCCCAACTGTCGTTGGGTCTTTTGACTGTACCTGACCATATAATGTCTCCGGCTGCTCCTTTACGCACGTGGGAGTTCCGAGCCCAAGCTGTCGCTTGCAAGTTCGCAGAAGTCTCACCGTTCTAAATTCACGCTTTGTACGGTTCTAAGCTGGCTGACTGCTGGAAGCCTTTGGAGGACCCAGCTATTGTTTCTACGTCTGGTGGCCTAGGCTATCGCAGTCATCCGCCAACCACTGGTTTTCCCTTCCCTATCATTCGTTTAAAGGAGCTAACGCGGTCAGGAGGGTGTTTAGCGGTACTCTTAATACACTTAACTCTTCCTCGATAGTGGCCTCCCCCACCGTATCACACCTCAGCTCTACTGCTCTAGTGTGAAGCCTATCCACGTCCATGCTACCGAAATTACCAACTAGTCTCGGAGCTTCCCTTGATTGCCGAGTACACAGGCTGATTTTGACGCCCATGTGATCGCTTTGCCCAACAGTGCACTGCATTGCAGTTCGGATCCGTTGTCGGGAGATTTGTTACTGCTAGATCTAGCAAGGATAATGAGAAAACAGACTTGTACCTGGAACCTTCTGTAGTACGTTGCCACGAATTATTTGCATGCACCCACTCCAATAAGCTCCCCTCCTGCTACCCTGGCGTGCGGACTCCAACCGTCCAGCCAATGTGCGGAAGGCTAAAGTCACCCACTATGAGGGTATTTCTCGAGTCCCTAACTATTTTCTCTCGGGGGAAGTGGTAATCAAACATACTTGCCGTGGTTTGCACTTGAGGCCCTGTAGACACAGAAGTTAGCCCTTCTGCCTGGAAGGATGACCGTAACCGCACGTGGCTGGAAGTTACCAGTGCGCGTCTTGATCAGAGCCTCAAGATGGTTGTACGTGACTTAATGAGGACGGCTACCCCTCCAAGACAACCGTATTTTCTCTCCTGCCCGAAGACAGCAAAATCGTTAATTATTAATCCTGGTACGTGATCTTGTCTGAAACTCCATGCTTCCGTAACGGTAATTACTAACGTGTTATGCTCCCAAAAGGCTTGGAGAGTTGCATCCATTTGCTTCTAGTGCCACGCACTTTGGTATATAACGCCACGGCTTTTGTCCCAAGGCCTGATTGTCTTATACTGTTTAGTCCTGTCTTGTCTTCGCAGGCCATACAGGGGAAGACAGCAAGTTTTTTTATCAATCGTCCCCATTGGGAAGCAAGGAGACGGCTGGCGATCTGAGACTTCCGACCACTCCCAAGTCATCCCTGCGGAAGTCGTCTTCGCACCCAAGCCGGCCAGGGGTGCGTTGTCCCCTACCTTTTGACAGTGCCGTCGATTTTTACCTACCAGCACTTTCTCAATTACAACCATTCCCGGGCACGTAAGCCGCTTCTCCACTGCTATCGGCGAGGTAGACCAAGAGCCGATTGCTGCTTCTCGCTGTCCCTGGGAACTCTGCCATTATCCTAGCCGGTTCAGCCCGGCTTTTGTCAGTTGCCAGACAGCCCGACCTTACTCCAAGCACCTCTGGTGTAATCTGGAATCTACCCTTGGTAGCGTGAGTCACAACTACTGACCTCGCCAGCAGTCTATCTCGGATGGCCTCATCGGAGAATCCATAAAATACTGGTCTAGTATTACATAATTGCTGGTTCGCAAGCGGTGACTTCTATGTCCCCTTTCTGTGCGCCCTTCGTAGGGTAGTATGGCACGGAAAATTAGCAACTCAGTATTTCACAGACCCTCGTCCTATTTGTGTTCTGTCCGGCCTTTGGTTTGTTTACCAAGTGGTCCTCCTGACTTAGGGTTAAGAGTCAGTAGCCTGAGACCCTCCCAATCGGTAAGATCTGTTATTGCGGATCCTTCACTTTACATTCTAGCGCCAGGAGCTCAGGATCTGCCACCTTGACAGTCCTACACTTTCGTTTTTTGGATGCATTGCTTTTCCAGGCCTCCGCCCTTTCCACTGGCCTCCATCGGTCCGCTCCAAAGGAGCTGAGGCGGCGACCGAAGAGCAAACTCCTGGAATTCGCCTGCTTGTCTCAACTATTGTTCACACGTACGTGTCTGAAAGTTCTACAAACGACTTTCTGCTACCTATCTGCGGTGTCTTCGGCCACTGCTAGCTGTACTAGCCGGTAGGCTTCGACTTTTTTCTTGGGCCAGCAATCTGAAGGCCAGGCCAACAGCATCCTCTCAGAGAACACGGGGAACACGAGCACAATTTGACGGGACTCATACGGGATGAATTTCTACTTCCATTTACCCAAAGACCGAGGAGTAACTGAAAACCATGCCCCGAATTCTTTTATTAGGATGCAAAGTTCAGCTCACACAAAAACTGGTCCCTATCAAATGAAAAACTGCACCTCGTCCAGCTCCGGGCCGCTCGTGACTGGTGGTCCAAAAATCTAATTGTTTGCTTCCGATGGATTTTCCAGGTCAGAAACTTTTGCTCTACTCAAGCTAAAAGCAATACTATCCTTCAACTTCTATTGAAGTATCTGTGGAAGAATTTAGAGGGCGGCTTGTGAACGTGTCTCCTATTGGATCAAGCATCGAATTACCAACGGTATCCCCTCCATCGGACGAATACAGAAGACGCAAATCGGCTCACAGATGCAAGGTATATTCTATGTATCGTGGCACCAAAACAGCACCGATACGAGGGATGCACCGGAAGGAAAACGAAACGCAACGGCTGCGCAGGAAGCGAACCGCGGGCATGTACAATCGGCAAACGACCGAAAGCGGAGGTGATTAAAAACTAGGTTGACGGAAACCTCGGAAAAGTCAGTCCAGTAAAACGTACGCGACCGGACAACACTATGAGGTCGATGTCAACCGTCGGAAAAGATCGTAGAGAACAGTCGATCCAAAATGACGTCCAGAAAACAGTCATTTTCTCAGAACGATCAAGGTCGCTACGGCAGCCTCCCGCTAGAAAGCGCGGAAAGCTTTTGAAAAATGTCAGGGAGGAGAAGGCACAAAAACGATATTCGTGAACGCGAATGCCGGCAATATACGTGTTTGTAGCTGTGCTGTAGGATGCTCACGGGCGGGATCGGTGGTATGCAGGAGCTGTATGATGATGGTCGAGAGTAAGCCGGATTCGTTGCCGATGACATCGGTTGAATGAATCGTCACCCAGGTATGCCACACCAATAACGTCCAGCGTTGAGTGACCGTTAATTAATATGATATCCGGAAGCCAGATCGGTAGGCTCTTCAACGGCAAGGGCCGAGAGCGACAAGGCCGATCCAGAATGCAAACGTTAGTGCAAACATTCTCCAGATTTCGTGGGACCAGCGAAGCGTACCATATGGCGAGGTTCCATGAAACGAAAAGAAACAAAAACTGGTGTAGCAGCCGCAATGGACTTGACTAGAATACATTAATAACGAATGAGGTATGTTAAATGGTGTCGAAGCGATAAACAAGAAAGTTATTACTGCGATCTGCAGTGACTAAGATCGTGTTTGACCCGGTAGCGAAAACGTGCTGAGCAAACGATCTTCCGACCGGAACGTGAAACCAGAACCTCATTCACGGACAGATGCGTAGGCACGCTCTGCCGACTTGAACGTGAGACGATAGCCTCATTCAAAGTCGTAGCAGGCAACACTAACAGCAGACCTTGACGCGACACGGAAGTGTCGTCAACAGGTAGTGCGGGGTCAACATCGAGTCCCATGTCAGCGGGCGGCACGCTGTCATCAAAGTACGCGGCTTTGAGACGATCGATACTAACTGTATTGACGCGACCATGTCGATCAACCCTAAAGGTCTTATCGTAAAGAGAAATCACGCGAAATGGACCTTCGTAAGGCTGTTTTAATGGTTTCCGTACCAAATCAATACGAATGGATACATGCGAACAAGTTTCGAGTTCGGTCGCAACTAAAACCTCTCTTCGTTGCATTCTAGTTTGCGCCAGAACGAGATTTTGCGTGTACGTAGACAAGCGAAGAACGTGAGTCTCTACGGCAAGTGAATCTGTACTTCTTGGCTTAAAGAATTTCCCAGGCAGTCGTAATGTCGTGCCGTAGACACGTTTTGCGGCGGAACATTGGATATCTGCCTTTATGCAAGTCCTGATACCAAGCAGAACTAGCGGTAACGTTTCGTACCAGTAGGGGCTCTCGTGTGCTCTAAGAGCCGCTTTGAGTTGGCGATGAAAACGTTCGACTAAACCATTCGATGCCGGATGGTACGCGGTCGTGCGAACGCGTTCCGTACCCAGCATGTGAGTTAATGAACAGAATAGTTCGGACCCACATTTTTGCCCTCGATCGGTAGTGATTGTGGAAGGACAACTATATAAGGCTATTCATCGTTCTATCAGATGCCGGACCACCGATTCGGCCGTGACGACAGAGATGGGAATAACCTCGGGCCACCTCGTAAATCCATCGATGCACGTTAGTAAATAGGTATACCCGTGTGATGGGGTCAAAGGACCCACAATATCTACGTGGATATCATCGAAGCGAGCATCAGGCGTAGGAAAAGTACCGATTGGCGAAGCCACGTGCCTATAAACTTTAGATCATTGACATTGTAGGCACTGTTTTGCTCACATGCGAACATCTTTATTCATGGACGGCCAGATGTATCGTGCAGCTACTAATCGGAGACTGGCCCCGATGCCTGAATGTGATAGTCCAGGTAGGGGATCGAACACGAGACGCCGATATGTAGAGGGTATGATTGGTCACTGTGGGCCAGTAGACATGTCGCAGAGCATAGTCTCAGCGTTGGTGGCCAGAGGTACGGACCGATACTGTAGCGGCGCTGAATGAACGGCTTCCATGCATGGGGTATCCTGTGCCTGTGCTGCGGCCGTGGCAGGGATGTCTAAAACCGGAGATTTAATAGCATTAAGCGAAATACGCGACGAAGCATCTGCAACGCAGTTCGACTCACCCTTAACGTGTCGTAGGTCAGTCGTGCACTGAGAAATAAAGTCTAAATTTCTGACTTTTCGTGGGGAGTACCGGTCAGACTTAGCATGCAAAGCATACGTCAAAGGCTTATGGTCGGTGTAGAGTATGAAGTATCGACCCTCGACTGTGTGGCGGAACTGTTTAACGGTATTATATGCAGCCAGCAGTTCGCGACCAAAAGCACTATATTCCGCTTCCGTCGGACTGAAGAGTCGAGAGGAAAACTCTGATGGCTGCCAAATCCCAGGGACAGACTTTTGCGAGACAGCTCCGATGGCAATGTTGGATGCATCCACCGCTATGCTTAGCGCGGCGGACGGAACTGGGTGCATTAGGAGCGTGGTCTGGGCTAAAGTCGCCTTCTTTTCCGAGAACGCTACTCGTGCGGCATCCGTAAGTGACAACTTACGTGGATTGCCACGAAGTAGGTCAGTTAATGGAAGCAAACATTAAACAGCATGGGGTATGAAACGACGATAAAAGTCAACCAACACCAAAAGCACCTTAGGCTCCTTGATTGAGGATGGTACGGAGTAATCTAGAATAGCGCGCACTTTATCCTCGCAAGGCTTACTACCCTCCCGAATGATCTTGTGACCGAGAAACACAAGTTCCGGTTTGCCAAGTTCACGTTTACCAGGAAAACTACTATTCGATGTTCGGGCAAACGTTGAAATAATAGCGTCAAATGTTGGAAATGTTCATCTACGCTCGACGATGCGATTAGCAAGTCATCGATATAGACGTGAACAAACTCCAAGTCTCGTGCAATGCTAACGATAAACCTCTGGAATGTCCGAGCAGCTTTTCGCAAACCAAAAGGCATAAGTAGGAACTCAAACAAACCAAAAGGAGTGGTGACAGCGGTTTTCTCCATATCTTCAGTGGCGACTGGGATCTGGTGATAGCCTCGTACCAAATCGAACTTAGAAAATACAGTCGTGCCGTGAAGTGATGCCGTTATGTTGTGTGTGTGGGGTATCGGATAGCTATCGTAAGGGGCGAACGAGTTTATTGCACGATAGTCGCCACATGGTCGCCAGCTAATGCCGTCTTTCTTAGGAACCATGTGTAGAGGTGGGGCCCATGGGCTGTGAGAAGTAAGAACAATATCTTTAGGAAGTAAAGTGTCAAACTCACATTTGGCGAGAGCCAATTTTTCCGGTGCCAGTCGGCGTGGTCTTGCCGTCACTGGTGGTCCGTTAGTAACAATGTGGTGTGCCACACGATCGGTCACTGTCTCTATCTCTTCAAATGGTTCAGCCAATATGGGGAATTCAATAAAGACTGAAAATCGTGAGGAATGTCGGAAAAAACCTGTGATTCGGTGTACATCTGTTCGAGCTCTGAGACCCGTAAATTTAGTGTCCGACGAAGGATCGATGAGATGCAGCCTACGTAGATCAACGAGTAATTCATAGTGCTGCAGAAAATCGATTCCCAGTATGCCTGTGGGAACATCCGCAACAATAAACGTCTGCAGATACCGTCGTCGTGGTCCCAGGTTGAGCGTAGGTGCAGTAGGTTGGAATGGAGGAACCGTTCGCAGCAGGCAGGCGAAGTAAAGAAGCTCGTGGCCTGTCTTTACCAAACGGCAAGACAGAAACTTGGGCCCCAGTATCGACTAGGAACCTAGCATTAGTGCACGAATCATGCACGTAAAATAAACGGCCAACCTGAGACTGATTGCCGGCGAGTACAGCCGCCTTTATTCGCCGGCAGTGGCGTTTCCCACCGCATATGAACACGGCTGTCTGCAGTCACGGGCGGCTGGTCCGAAAACGCGATGGAACCAACAAAAACCGCTGGTAAGATGATCTAGTTTGGACGAGGCAGGTGAGGCGGATTCACGGTGGAGGTGGGCAGTGGAGGGCGCCCGTCCGTGCCGTTGCTCACTTGGGATGCTGCAAGGGGTCGGTATTTTAACTCTGTCCTTGAAGGATAGTCGGGGCTGGATTGGCCTCTCCGGCTATTCATTCAGGTGAACACCCCGAGGATTGCGCGAAATCGTGCCGATGAGGGGATTAGCTGCACTGTTGACACGTGCGACAATCTTGTCAGCCACGGCGGCTGCTAATTCCAAGGACGAGTCCTCGAGGAGAGCAGTTACAGTGGTCTGAACATGAAAGCGTAATGTGCTCAACCAGATTTCTTTAACTATCTCCGAATCCTTATCGGCAGGCCCTGACAGGGACCGGAGGTGCGCTAGGTGGTGGCTGGGCTTTGTTTCTGCCATGGGGTGCCGGGCAAGTAGCCGAAGTAAGCTTTCCTCCCGATGAGGGAAATGTTGCAGTAAGGCCTCCTTAGGCCGATCGCACGGCTGCTCCTGAGGAGGATTCAATACTAAATCCCTCACCGAGGCGATAACATCGCCCGGAATTGCCTCTAAAGCATGAGAAAATCGATGGAGCTGGCCGATAATCCTACGTGCCTCTAATTGCAGCTCTAAGGCTGCAAACCAAAACCCACGAACATGTGGGATAAACGCCACAGGTTTAAAAGCGACCGCACACAAAGTGATATCTGTGTCGGGCTGCATCTTATCCTCTGACATGGTAACGTTGCGACAATATACCGTAAAAATATATATCGGGAAAAAAAGAGGACGTGAAACAGCAAAATATTCACAGACTCACCGGGCGGGCGAATAATCCAGGAAGGTTCTGGAAGTTTCGGGCTCACCAATATAGAAGACTTTGAGAGCTGCTGGTGAACGTGTCTCCTATTGGGTCAAGCATCGAAATACCAACGGCATCCCCTCCATCGGACGAATACAGAAGATGCAAATCGGCTCACAGATGCAAGGTATATTCTATGTATCGTGGCACCAAAACAGCACCGATACGAGGGATGCACCGGAAGGAAAACGAAACGCAACGGCTGCGCAGGAAGCGAACCGCGGGCACGTACAATCGGCAAACGACCGAAAGCGGAGGTGATTAAAAACTAGGTTGACGGAAACCTCGGAAAAGTCAGTCCAGTAAAACGTACGCGACCGGACAACACTATGAGGTCGATGTCAACCGTCGGAAAAGATCGTAGAGAACAGTCGATCCAAAATGACGTCCAGAAAACAGTCATTTTCTCAGAACGATCAAGGTCGCTACGGCAGCCTCCCGCTAGAAAGCGCGGAAAGCTTTTGAAAAATGTCAGGGAGGAGAAGGCACAAAAACGATATTCGTGAACGCGAATGCCGGCAATATACGTGTTTGTAGCTGTGCTGTAGGATGCTCACGGGCGGGATCGGTGGTATGCAGGAGCTGTATGATGATGGTCGAGAGTAAGCCGGATTCGTTGCCGATGACATCGGTTGAATGAATCGTCACCCAGGTATGCCACACCAATAACGTCCAGCGTTGAGTGACCGTTAATTAATATGATATCCGGAAGCCAGATCGGTAGGCTCTTCAACGGCAAGGGCCGAGAGCGACAAGGCCGATCCAGAATGCAAACGTTAGTGCAAACATTCTCCAGATTTCGTGGGACCAGCGAAGCGTACCATATGGCGAGGTTCCATGAAACGAAAAGAAACAAAAACTGGTGTAGCAGCCGCAATGGACTTGACTAGAATACATTAATAACGAATGAGGTATGTTAAATGGTGTCGAAGCGATAAACAAGAAAGTTATTACTGCGATCTGCAGTGACTAAGATCGTGTTTGACCCGGTAGCGAAAACGTGCTGAGCAAACGATCTTCCGACCGGAACGTGAAACCAGAACCTCATTCACGGACAGATGCGTAGGCACGCTCTGCCGACTTGAACGTGAGACGATAGCCTCATTCAAAGTCGTAGCAGGCAACACTAACAGCAGACCTTGACGCGACACGGAAGTGTCGTCAACAGGTAGTGCGGGGTCAACATCGAGTCCCATGTCAGCGGGCGGCACGCTGTCATCAAAGTACGCGGCTTTGAGACGATCGATACTAACTGTATTGACGCGACCATGTCGATCAACCCTAAAGGTCTTATCGTAAAGAGAAATCACGCGAAATGGACCTTCGTAAGGCTGTTTTAATGGTTTCCGTACCAAATCAATACGAATGGATACATGCGAACAAGTTTCGAGTTCGGTCGCAACTAAAACCTCTCTTCGTTGCATTCTAGTTTGCGCCAGAACGAGATTTTGCGTGTACGTAGACAAGCGAAGAACGTGAGTCTCTACGGCAAGTGAATCTGTACTTCTTGGCTTAAAGAATTTCCCAGGCAGTCGTAATGTCGTGCCGTAGACACGTTTTGCGGCGGAACATTGGATATCTGCCTTTATGCAAGTCCTGATACCAAGCAGAACTAGCGGTAACGTTTCGTACCAGTAGGGGCTCTCGTGTGCTCTAAGAGCCGCTTTGAGTTGGCGATGAAAACGTTCGACTAAACCATTCGATGCCGGATGGTACGCGGTCGTGCGAACGCGTTCCGTACCCAGCATGTGAGTTAATGAACAGAATAGTTCGGACCCACATTTTTGCCCTCGATCGGTAGTGATTGTGGAAGGACAACTATATAAGGCTATTCATCGTTCTATCAGATGCCGGACCACCGATTCGGCCGTGACGACAGAGATGGGAATAACCTCGGGCCACCTCGTAAATCCATCGATGCACGTTAGTAAATAGGTATACCCGTGTGATGGGGTCAAAGGACCCACAATATCTACGTGGATATCATCGAAGCGAGCATCAGGCGTAGGAAAAGTACCGATTGGCGAAGCCACGTGCCTATAAACTTTAGATCATTGACATTGTAGGCACTGTTTTGCTCACATGCGAACATCTTTATTCATGGACGGCCAGATGTATCGTGCAGCTACTAATCGGAGACTGGCCCCGATGCCTGAATGTGATAGTCCAGGTAGGGGATCGAACACGAGACGCCGATATGTAGAGGGTATGATTGGTCACTGTGGGCCAGTAGACATGTCGCAGAGCATAGTCTCAGCGTTGGTGGCCAGAGGTACGGACCGATACTGTAGCGGCGCTGAATGAACGGCTTCCATGCATGGGGTATCCTGTGCCTGTGCTGCGGCCGTGGCAGGGATGTCTAAAACCGGAGATTTAATAGCATTAAGCGAAATACGCGACGAAGCATCTGCAACGCAGTTCGACTCACCCTTAACGTGTCGTAGGTCAGTCGTGCACTGAGAAATAAAGTCTAAATTTCTGACTTTTCGTGGGGAGTACCGGTCAGACTTAGCATGCAAAGCATACGTCAAAGGCTTATGGTCGGTGTAGAGTATGAAGTATCGACCCTCGACTGTGTGGCGGAACTGTTTAACGGTATTATATGCAGCCAGCAGTTCGCGACCAAAAGCACTATATTCCGCTTCCGTCGGACTGAAGAGTCGAGAGGAAAACTCTGATGGCTGCCAAATCCCAGGGACAGACTTTTGCGAGACAGCTCCGATGGCAATGTTGGATGCATCCACCGCTATGCTTAGCGCGGCGGACGGAACTGGGTGCATTAGGAGCGTGGTCTGGGCTAAAGTCGCCTTCTTTTCCGAGAACGCTACTCGTGCGGCATCCGTAAGTGACAACTTACGTGGATTGCCACGAAGTAGGTCAGTTAATGGAAGCAAACATTAAACAGCATGGGGTATGAAACGACGATAAAAGTCAACCAACACCAAAAGCACCTTAGGCTCCTTGATTGAGGATGGTACGGAGTAATCTAGAATAGCGCGCACTTTATCCTCGCAAGGCTTACTACCCTCCCGAATGATCTTGTGACCGAGAAACACAAGTTCCGGTTTGCCAAGTTCACGTTTACCAGGAAAACTACTATTCGATGTTCGGGCAAACGTTGAAATAATAGCGTCAAATGTTGGAAATGTTCATCTACGCTCGACGATGCGATTAGCAAGTCATCGATATAGACGTGAACAAACTCCAAGTCTCGTGCAATGCTAACGATAAACCTCTGGAATGTCCGAGCAGCTTTTCGCAAACCAAAAGGCATAAGTAGGAACTCAAACAAACCAAAAGGAGTGGTGACAGCGGTTTTCTCCATATCTTCAGTGGCGACTGGGATCTGGTGATAGCCTCGTACCAAATCGAACTTAGAAAATACAGTCGTGCCGTGAAGTGATGCCGTTATGTTGTGTGTGTGGGGTATCGGATAGCTATCGTAAGGGGCGAACGAGTTTATTGCACGATAGTCGCCACATGGTCGCCAGCTAATGCCGTCTTTCTTAGGAACCATGTGTAGAGGTGGGGCCCATGGGCTGTGAGAAGTAAGAACAATATCTTTAGGAAGTAAAGTGTCAAACTCACATTTGGCGAGAGCCAATTTTTCCGGTGCCAGTCGGCGTGGTCTTGCCGTCACTGGTGGTCCGTTAGTAACAATGTGGTGTGCCACACGATCGGTCACTGTCTCTATCTCTTCAAATGGTTCAGCCAATATGGGGAATTCAATAAAGACTGAAAATCGTGAGGAATGTCGGAAAAAACCTGTGATTCGGTGTACATCTGTTCGAGCTCTGAGACCCGTAAATTTAGTGTCCGACGAAGGATCGATGAGATGCAGCCTACGTAGATCAACGAGTAATTCATAGTGCTGCAGAAAATCGATTCCCAGTATGCCTGTGGGAACATCCGCAACAATAAACGTCTGCAGATACCGTCGTCGTGGTCCCAGGTTGAGCGTAGGTGCAGTAGGTTGGAATGGAGGAACCGTTCGCAGCAGGCAGGCGAAGTAAAGAAGCTCGTGGCCTGTCTTTACCAAACGGCAAGACAGAAACTTGGGCCCCAGTATCGACTAGGAACCTAGCATTAGTGCACGAATCATGCACGTAAAATAAACGGCCAACCTGAGACTGATTGCCGGCGAGTACAGCCGCCTTTATTCGCCGGCAGTGGCGTTTCCCACCGCATATGAACACGGCTGTCTGCAGTCACGGGCGGCTGGTCCGAAAACGCGATGGAACCAACAAAAACCGCTGGTAAGATGATCTAGTTTGGACGAGGCAGGTGAGGCGGATTCACGGTGGAGGTGGGCAGTGGAGGGCGCCCGTCCGTGCCGTTGCTCACTTGGGATGCTGCGAGGGGTCGGTATTTTAACTCTGTCCTTGAAGGATAGTCGGGGCTGGATTGGCCTCTCCGGCTATTCATTCAGGTGAACACCCCGAGGATTGCGCGAAATCGTGCCGATGAGGGGATTAGCTGCACTGTTGACACGTGCGACAATCTTGTCAGCCACGGCGGCTGCTAATTCCAAGGACGAGTCCTCGAGGAGAGCAGTTACAGTGGTCTGAACATGAAAGCGTAATGTGCTCATCCAGATTTCTTTAACTATCTCCGAATCCTTATCGGCAGGCCCTGACAGGGACCGGAGGTGCGCTAGGTGGTGGCTGGGCTTTGTTTCTGCCATGGGGTGCCGGGCAAGTAGCCGAAGTAAGCTTTCCTCCCGATGAGGGAAATGTTGCAGTAAGGCCTCCTTAGGCCGATCGCACGGCTGCTCCTGAGGAGGATTCAATACTAAATCCCTCACCGAGGCGATAACATCGCCCGGAATTGCCTCTAAAGCATGAGAAAATCGATGGAGCTGGCCGATAATCCTACGTGCCTCTAATTGCAGCTCTAAGGCTGCAAACCAAAACCCACGAACATGTGGGATAAACGCCACAGGTTTAAAAGCGACCGCACACAAAGTGATATCTGTGTCGGGCTGCATCTTATCCTCTGACATGGTAACGTTGCGACAATATACCGTAAAAATATATATCGGGAAAAAAGAGGACGTGAAACAGCAAAATATTCACAGACTCACCGGGCGGGCGAATAATCCAGGAAGGTTCTGGAAGTTTCGGGCTCACCAATATAGAAGACTTTGAGAGCTGCTGGTGAACGTGTCTCCTATTGGGTCAAGCATCGAAATACCAACGGCATCCCCTCCATCGGACGAATACAGAAGATGCAAATCGGCTCACAGATGCAAGGTATATTCTATGTATCGTGGCACCAAAACAGCACCGATACGAGGGATGCACCGGAAGGAAAACGAAACGCAACGGCTGCGCAGGAAGCGAACCGCGGGCACGTACAATCGGCAAACGACCGAAAGCGGAGGTGATTAAAAACTAGGTTGACGGAAACCTCGGAAAAGTCAGTCCAGTAAAACGTACGCGACCGGACAACACTATGAGGTCGATGTCAACCGTCGGAAAAGATCGTAGAGAACAGTCGATCCAAAATGATGTCCAGAAAACAGTCGTTTTCTCCAAACGATCGAAGTAACTACATATCTTCCAGCTCACCCTCAATTCCATAAACAAGATACTGTCATGGTTGGTATTTTGAACCCTATCTCTTTTTTTCATTGCCCTATATCCATTGAGCTAAATTCCAGATCACCGGTGACATTCAGACAGCCAGAAAATCACAATGTCCTGGACAGTTTTGGCTTCGGTCTTGAACCCGTGTACTACTTCGAGACTTTCTCCTCCTATACCTATGCGTCTGCTATTTTTGGGTATAACAAAGTATGTACCATGGGAATAAACAATGACGAGGAGAATAGGCGTGAATAAAACTAAACATGTCCCAGAAATTACTGCAAATTTCCATTATCGTCGAAAAATTTTGACCGCTATAATAAAGTAAATCTTGAGAGCCATCACTGCGACGCTTAAGCAACAGACGATCAAACAGTACATGGTAAAACCAATAAATATCTTTCACATGCAAGAAATCATAATACAAACTGTAAATAGGCACAGCTAAAAACACTCACCCTACTGTAGAGAAAAAGGAAAAGCAATATAGGCATTAGCACTCCTGATACCGGGCACTTACTAGATTCCGAGAACGGCCTATGGAACGGGCAATAAGCCAAAAGCTGAGAAGCATGCCAAAAGACGACAAAGTCGGTAGGATGGGTGAGGGATATTATGCCCTGAAACAATAACTTTCACGTTTAATTTTAGGGCCCACATGGGACTCGATACTTGCTAAGGGAGGTAAACGTTCAATCGTCCACCACTAGAGCGGTGAAAAGTGTGTTTTTCAATTGACGGAAAACAACTGTCCTTAATGCAAGCAGAAAAACAACGCACGGCCCTGTGGCATCGAACAACATACAAACAGCTTAAAGTTAAGTGCTCACTGGTTATGATTGTTCAGAGCAATTTTTAGTCATGAATTTACACATTCAAACTTAGTCGTCTCCAGGTCGCTGCAACAAATCTTCCTCCTGGGAGAGAACTGTCGAAGTGACCCTCCAATCGTATTATGAGCGAACCAAGCGCAGGTCTCCATTAGCATCACAAATCTTATGTGAAATCGATCGTCTGGTGTACCATGTTACGACGCTAAAATCAGCTCGTTCCGCCCGTGCAGAATTACTCAAATGCGCACGGTCTTAACGGTCACCTGCGAAGCTCTCACCTAAGAGTGGCAAAAACGTTTGTACATATGTACACCTTAAAAATAATCCAACGTGACTTTCCGAGGGTTCCTTCATTCCCCGTGCCTGTATAAGTAACGGAGAAGGAAAATGAAATACATGAGTAAATGGCGATGAGCAGAGACGAAACGAAAGGAGTTTACCCCCGTCTGTCGGTAAAATACGCCGATTTTAAAGTGTTTGAAATGGTTTCCTGGTTTCCAAAATAAAATTGTAAAACTTCAAAAGGTAGAGACAACGTAAGTGGGGATTTAAAAAAAGAACTTTAAATACGAGAAGCGAACGAACCTGTATATATTCAGATTTTTCCATGATTCTCAACGTCCCTTGGTGCAACATCCCTTTGTTGCACCGATGTTTTAATGTCAAACGCACGCACACTTTTTGAACATCAACACCGCGCAATACAAAAAGACTGTCAATAAACCCTTCATTCTGGCACAGTCTCATCTTCTGATTTGGAGTGTCTTGGAATTATATCGGTCGGAACTAACTGTAAGCAACAACACATTTCAGAAGCTTCCATGACATTACTTGACACTTCTCTCAATAGCTTCGTGTTCTGTTCAACGAATGGCTGTCAGACCGAACTGCGTACACCGCCTGCACGCCACCGCGCTCCTACGGTATATATATTGCCCGCTCCGGTGATTTGAGTTCTGCTCTTTTTTGTCCTGCCGATAGTTTTCGCTAACGGGTCACGAACCGAGGACCAGGGGCTGTGAACTCTATACAGGAGCAGGTCCTGACTTAAACTATGAGAATCCCAAAGACACTGTTTCAATACACAAAGCCCTTCACCTATTCCATCGACTTTTACCGCATTTTGGCGTGGTTCGCAACTTTTGGCTTGTTGCTCTTTACATAAACCATTCTCAGGATCTAGTTTGTACCTGGTGATCAGAGTACTAAATTGGTGGGCCCTCCATCTTTTGCTATTATTTTGTAGATCCTCCAGTACCGGTACATCATTTTCTCGACTTTATTCGGTGGTGACTGAACATTTTTAACCAGTTGTTTTGCATTTTCCCCACTCCATCGATTTCTTTTAGTTTTCGAATAAATTTACTCTAATGTATCATTCGCAATATGAGCGACCCTAAGCTTTTTACACTGAGGTGAACGCACTTGCATTTCTTTTCGCACCTTCTGGGGAAAGTAATCCTAGGGCTTTGTTCGCACGGTTAGAATCAACGCTTGCTTCGCGCAGTGTGACTACGGAAAGTAGCAGCTTTCACCAAGTGTTCACAGTTCTTCCTACACATGTCGTCGAAGAAGCGTTAACCATGTTGGAATCAGAAGATCCCTACTCGTACGAAAGCGTCAAAGCAGCGGTCATTGGCTGGATTGGTATGTCTGACGACCATCGAATTGTCTGTTTGCATAATAACAACGAGCTCGGAGGCCGCAAACGCTTGAGGTTACTTCTGCGCACGCGGACCATTTCGGAAACTGCTAAGATCGACCATGGTTTACTGAAAGATATTTGGCTCCAAAATCTCAGTGATGTGCAGGTGATTCTTTGTGTGTCCTCAGAGAAAAGTCTCAAAAAGATTGCCGCTGCGGCCGACAAAGGAAGTTGGACAAAACTACGAGTTGCAATGCACGCCGAAAGATGGTAAAACTTGTAGGTACCCACATATTTCCAACTTTTTTCATAATTCTCAACGTCCCTTGGTGCAACATCCCTTTGTTGCACCGATGTTTTAATGTCAAACGCACGCACACTTTTTGAACATCAACACCGCGCAATACAAAAAGACTGTCAATAAACCCTTCATTCTGGAACAGTCTCATCTTCTGATTTGGAGTGTCTTGGAATTATATCGGTCGGAACTAACTGTAAGCAACAACACATTTCAGAAGCTTCCATGACATTACTTGACACTTCTCTCAATAGCTTCGTGTTCTGTTCAACGAATGGTTGTCAGACCGAACTGAACTGAAGATATTGGCGGATATCGTCTCTTTGGCGCGCATTTCCTAATCACAAGAACAGAGAACAACCGTGCGTTTGTGTCACACCTTTTGTTTCATTTTAATTTCTAATGTACGTACACTTTTGGACTTTATCACAACACGCTCCCCCGCCCGTCCTAGTTTGCTAGCGTCGTCTTAGGTATTGTTGACAATAATTTAGTGTACCATATAGGCAGAGTAGTACGCTACAGACGCTTGGCCAATGCACAATAGGGCCAGATCGCGTCGTTCGCCGCGGCTCTACGGTTCCGGATTGCGCTGGTTAATGCTCGGAGGTGGCCGCTCTGATGGGTTGGGGAACTGTTGAAGGACTTTCGTTGAGAGGTGTTTCCTTTTTTAGACTGCCGTCAAGGTGTGCAAACCTAGGACGGTCAACCGATATAGTTTCATGTCCATCGTTTTGGTCAATGAGGTAAACTCGGTCGCGTCGCTCGGGCACTTTATTTGGGCCTTCATAAGGCCGTTGTATAGATGTTCTAAAGCTTTCTAAGCGTATGAAGACGTACGCGCGAGTGGACAGCTTAGGTGGAATGTGGGCCGATCGAGACTGCGGTCGCGGAGAAGGCATTTGCAAACGGCGCATCTGTGCAGCTAACTGTTGATCATATGAAGAATAACCGCCGTCGTTCGCGCCACCCATAATAAAGTAATCCCTGGGTAACCGAAGAGTTTGGCGAAAAGCTAATTCCGTGTCTGACGCGTTGATATCAGGTTTATAAGCGGAACGCGGTATGCACGGTATGCACACCTTCCCGTTTTGTCCTCCCTCCTATTGCCTTTCTCTACATCAACTTTCACTGCTTTGAGTCACTATCGTCCTAACCACTCTTCTCTGCCGACGCTCGCCAATAACTCTTTTCACACCTGCCGTCATTGCTGGCTTCTATCATCTATGCGCTTGGTGTTACCCTCTGCTCAGAACGCCCATTGATAGCTTCCTTAAACCTGTCGCCCTGTTAATCCCTCCTCGTGCCCCATGCCATGATGCACCAACCGCACCCGCACCCATGCCCAATCCGCATATTAGAAATCGCCGCTCCAAACTTCGCATCCTTTACAATCGTATTTATTATCTAATCACCACCACCATATCTTCCTCACTTGGCCCCGCGATTCCTCTGCGGTTCTTTCCAGTGTCCTGACTAGTATCGACCTATTCAACTGTCTGCCGGCACACAGCTCTCCAGCTCCATTGCCCCAACTCCTTTTCGCATTCATTTTTTGTGGCCTTTTTGCTCTATTACTGGTCCATTTATCTCGGGGCTTCCCGCTTCCTTGTCCGCCTCCTTCGTGTTTCATCTGCAGTAAAATGATCTGATTGGTGTTTTCTTACCTGTGTCTCCTCGGTCGTTGCTTTCATCCCTTGATCCGTTTATTGCTCGCTACAGGCATTTTTCTGTACCTTCCAGTGTGGTCCGCTTTTCCATTTTCCACCATTGTAATGACAATGTTACGTCGTGACGTTCTTTTACAGTTCCAAATTGTTTGACCTGTCACTACCCGATTCCTCTGGTCCGTCACTACATCTCGCACCTGCATTGATCAAATAATTAGACCCATTCTTACCTGTTTTCCTTGATCCTGTCTTTCATCTTCACTCTTCCATGAATTGCTCCTAACAGTCTTCATCACTTCTGTGCTTCCACATTCTATTTTTCTCTCCGTTGGGCTGCCACGTGCACTTGTCATGAAGCTAATCCACCACGAAATTCCAAAGTTAATCCTACAACGAATTGATCTAACATTACCTACTCCTCCTATTGACTGATAATTTCTTTCTAGGACCCCATTGTTATTGCCCCTGCTTCTCTTAAACCTATACATACATATACAATTAATCTATATATATATATATATAAACTTACGCACATATATCTATGTGCACGCGCTCTGCATCTTGCAGTTCCTCACCTGCCATTTCTCTTGCTATCATCCCAACGACCGTCATCATAGGCATCCATCAACTCTACATCTGTGCCTCACATCTACCGTATCCAATCCTTCTAAATCGTTTTTGTCTTCTGATCATCCCTCTACGTCTTGCATTGCTCGCTGCCTGTTTTACGGTGAGTTTTGTGTCCTGTCCGCCGACAATTCACTGCAAAGTACCAATGCTTCATTGTCATCTAATCCACTGCAATGCACCTCACATTTTTCTCCATCGTTCCTCGCTACTGCAATTCTTTATACCGATTTCCAGCCTTTCTCATGTTTACCAGTCTGCCTCCATATGTAATTGCCCGGGACCAGCCATTCAGTCCACCTGACCTTGAATTTCAAATTCACCGGGCGTCCATTCAAATCCGCTCTTGAGCTCATTTAAACTCCACACAATCTCTGTGGTGTGCATACGTTTATACTATTTTCATCCTACCTTATTCACCCTTCTGAGCCTTTTTACCCAATATTTTAATGAGAGTCTCCATATTTCCATGAATTATATCTGTCCATTCCATCACCTGTATCTACATGATCATGCACATGGCATGCTTCGGGCGCTTCCGAAATAAACCATTATTATTATTATTATAAGAGGACGATTGAAAGTGCCTGTGCCCAATCAGAGCTGTCGGCAGCGGTGAGCGAAGCTTTGAGCTGCCGATGAGAACGCTCAACCATACCGTTAGCTCCTGGGTGATATGCTGTCGTATGAAAACGATGACAGCCGAACAGATGCGACTCAAACTGTGCGCCGCGATCGGTAGTTACCGTTGCAGGGCAACCGTATAATGAAATCCAAAGTTCCATAAAAGCGGCTATTACGGCTTCTGTCTCTACATTGGCGATGGGAACAGCCTCTGGCCAACGGGTGAAACGGTCGACCATACTAAGAAGGTAACTGAAATAGGTGAGTGTTTGTTGTTGGGGAACACAGCGTTATCGGAGAAGATGGTAGTCAGTTGACGTTTCCATCACCGCAGGTAACCTTTCTCCAGACCAGTTTGCAATGGAACGATCTTGGGATAATAATCTTAGCCATTCGGCGTCAGGCGTTTTGCGTTTCAGTGTCTTTATGTCTGTGTTTGTGTATGTATGTACATGCACCGTGGGTGTGGGTGGTGGGAGTGGGTCTCTGCTCTCTCAGTGTGGTTCTCGGCTATATCGTACAGGTACACGAACCCAAACACATGAAGACATCAATACACAAAACTTCTGACACCCAATGGCTAAGATTATTATCCTAAGGTCATTCCATTGCAAACTGGTCTAGAGGAAGGTTACCCGCGGTAATCGGAACGTCGACTGACTGCCATCTTTTCCGACAGCGCTGTGTTACCCGCCAATAAACACTTACCTATAGCATATTATATGACGCGTCGTTTTTTCGATAAACTGCGAGCGGATCTGGGATCTGATACATTAACTCTGCTCACCAATCTGATTGCCCTTGGGAAAAAACCTGCTAGTTAGATTAATCACCGTTCATTCGACCGACGTTGTCTCCAAAACAACATCATTCCCCATCATCTACGTGTGAAACCGCCAGACAATTTTGTTTGCTCGGCAAAGACTGCTTTAACCGCCCCACGTATATTTCTGCGGTGAAGTGTACTTGACTGTGTGATAAAAATTATCTCCATATGCTACAGGATATCGAATATCGATCACTGCTTGAATCATTTGTTACCACCATACATCTTCAACGAAGGTAAACTTACCACCGATCAACGGCATTTACGTGCTTTTAAATCCCGCCAATCACGCCAGGTATGGAAATTCGACAAAATGAACCGAGAAATATCGCAAGGGTATTTGCAACCAAAGTCAAAGCACCTCCTAGTGATCGATTCAAGAAATCTTGTTAAAACTTTTCGAGGTCTATAACCCTTAGATGACCTGAAATAGCGCATCAGCCACAATGCTGTCGGATCCAGAAACGTGATGAACATCAATGGAAAACTTTGCTACGAATTCTAAAGGACGCAACTCACGCGGTGAGTGTTTATCGGTTCAATTGTGAAACGCATACGGTAATGGTTTGTGGTCGGTAAAGATGACCAGCTGTCTGCCTTTGGGAACATGTCGGAAATGTCTAACAGTAGTGTACACAGCAAGTGGTTCCCGACTAAACGTAGAGTACTTAGTTTCGGCTAGTAGGAGACAACGAAAGAAAAAGGTTAGTGGATTCCGTTGTGATGTAGACCTCTGCTGTAGCACGCCGCCTATGGCTTTGTCAGGGGCATCGGTGGCTATACTCAATTGAGCTTCGGAGTCGAAATGGACCAGCAAAGTAGCAGAAGCTAAAGCGTCCTTAACTGCGTCGAAGGCAGTTTTAGCATCCTAGGGCATTTCCATGGGACCAACTTCGGCACCCCGATGTAAATCTGTTAATGGCTGCATCAAGCGGGCACAGTTTGGATGAAACGCCGATAATAGCTCAACATCCCGTTGAAACGACGGATGGCGGCTAGTGAAGTAGGTGGCTGAAAGTCGCAAACGGCTTGTACCTTCTCTTCCAAAGGCCGAATATCACGTTCATCGATCAAGTGACCTAAAAACTCAACTGATTTTTGGCCAGAGATAGTTTTTGTCCATACTGACGGTTATACCATGTGCGGCCGAACACTCGAACAACTGACGTAAGTTTTGCTTACACGCATCTTCAGAATCACTAATTTCTAGTAGATCATCTAAGCAGACGCAAACAAAATCTAAACCCTTGGTAACCTGATCAACAAAACGCTGAAATGTTTGTGCAGCTTTGCGTAAACCAGATGACATTCGTAGGAATTTGAAGAGGCCAAAGGGTGTTGGTACCGCTGTCTTAAGTAAGTCCTCATCTAAGATGGGAATCTAGTGACAAATAAGTTCCAGGTCTACTTTGGAGTACACACGAGAACCGTTGAGGTTGGCTTGGATGTCAGGATGGGCTAAATTGTGCGATGCCAAGACATGGGTGTAACCGTTATTCCGACCGTGAGTAATGAGTAGTCAATTCAAAACAAATCCCAAAACCAGAACAAGATTGATTCGCAGTTTCTGCGGTACTGGATGAACATGTTATGCGCATATATAAGTGTGTACAAACCTCAACTGTACGACCACAACTTCTAGCAACGAGGACCAGGGTTTAACAAAGGTCGATGTCAGGTACCACCGTCACGGCAGTCCAAGTTCGAATCAAAACTAAGCCACTCCACGTGAGCGAAATATAAACAAATTTGGAGTGTAGTGATTGATGCATGCTACATTTGTTCGAGGATCGCTGAGATAAAGAACGTAGTCTCAACAATACAATCATGTGACAACGGCTAGGGAGGATTTCCACACATGCGCGTTACAACGTATACTCAGACAATGGCCCGAACTTCGTTGGTGCTCAGAAGGAGTTGCAGAAATGGTGGAACCGCCTTGACCACGCCAAAATACAAAACAAGACCGCAGCAAAGGGGATAGAATGGCACTTCAACCCACATTATGCCAGTCATCGCGGTGGCGTTTTGGGAAAGGCTGATACGATCGACTAGGAAAATACCCACGGCCCTGACCTCACAACAAAACCTCGATGACGAAACGCTCGCCGCTTTACTAACAGAAGTAGAACGCCCACTGAACAACAGGCCCCTGGTGCCGATCGTCCCAGATCCGGAAGGCGAACCGGCTCTCACTCCCAACGACCTGTTACTACTGCGGTCAAACGTAGGAGCAATCACACCAAAAACCCTACGTGGAACGTCTATCATAAGATGGAAACAAGTGAACCACCTGGTACAGGCTTTCTGGAAACGTCGGCGAAGGAGTACTTACCGACACTGCGGCTTCGGCAAAAGTGGATCTCCAAAGAGATGACGTTCATAAGTGGCGACGTTTTCATCCTCGTTGAGAGCCATTTACATAAAGACGATTGGCCGGTTGGAGTGATCAAGGATTGCCGTGCAGAAATCGATGGTCCCGTGTGCACGGTGGTGGTGAGAACGAACAAAGGAGACGTACTGCGTGATATCCGTAAGGTATGCCTGCTTGAAGGTGACAGTGACGTGGGCGAGGTCGACGCTACAGACCGAGCTATATCCATGTCTGCTGATACCAACTGAATCTCAGTCTATTCATTTATTCTTCATACATTCTGCCGTAGGTCCCAGCCCTTCACGCCGTCTTTGAAGCATATTTGTGTCTAATTTCATAAGGTTTTCACGATTTACAATGGATTCAGTTGTCGAAACCCTAGTTTATCACACGACATGACATTGTTTGTAAAGTGGCGGAAGCCCTTGAACAAGCAGTAGAAATATCTCTTTCCTGTGAACTATTTGTATTATTATTCAACCTGTGTTCAAGTGGATATAACTTGTGAGTCAAGCATACTTCTAATGTGATAACATCACACGTTGAGCCCCTGATGTTCCAGTACCCTGTAGCCACCTCGATTTTTCATCAAGAATTCTCAGCCGTCATCTTGCCACGTACTTTACTCTTGTTCGGGAAGCCGCTTCTTCTACATTCCGTAATCTGTCTACGCATTCTGATCACATCGAAGTCCCTTCCCGCATACGAATAATGTCGTATCACCCACAGAAGAAACGCTAAGACATCGAAGTATAGGGTATAGCCTCAAGAAAATCTGCAAGCGTGTCTGCGACTGGCCAACGCTAGATGGAGCCCGTGGTGACCTACGTACGCACTGACTTTAGGGTCTAAGTAGGTAAGGGCGAATCAGCAGCCCAATTTACTTCTTAGATGTTGAACGTTTCTTGGGAGGATTTGGTGGGCGGCATAACGTACATGTGTGGAAATCCTCCCTAGCCGTTGTCACATGCTTGTATTGTTGAGACTACGTTCTTTATCTCAGCGATCCTCGAACAAATGTAGCATGCATCAATCACTACACTCCAAATTTGTTTATATTTCGCTCACGTGGAGTGGCTTAGTTTTGATTCGAACTTGGACTGCCGTGACGGTGGTACCTGACATCGACCTTTGTTAAACCCTGGTCCTCGTTGCTAGAAGTTGTGGTCGTACAGTTGAGGTTTGTACACACTTATATATGCGCATAACATGTTCATCCAGTACCGCAGAAACTGCGAATCAATCTTGTTCTGGTTTTGGGATTTGTTTTGAATTGACTACGCATTACTCACGGTCGGAATAACGGTTACACCCATGTCTTGGCATCGCACAATTTAGCCCATCCTGACATCCAAGCCAACCTCAACGGTTCTCGTGTGTACTCCAAAGTAGACCTGGAACTTATTTGTCACTAGATTCCCATCTTAGATGAGGACTTACTTAAGACAGCGGTACCAACACCCTTTGGCCTCTTCAAATTCCTACGAATGTCATCTGGTTTACGCAAAGCTGCACAAACATTTCAGCGTTTTGTTGATCAGGTTACCAAGGGTTTAGATTTTGTTTGCGTCTGCTTAGATGATCTACTAGAAATTAGTGATTCTGAAGATGCGTGTAAGCAAAACTTACGTCAGTTGTTCGAGTGTTCGGCCGCACATGGTATAACCGTCAGTATGGACAAAAACTATCTCTGGCCAAAAATCAGTTGAGTTTTTAGGTCACTTGATCGATGAACGTGATATTCGGCCTTTGGAAGAGAAGGTACAAGCCGTTTGCGACTTTCAGCCACCTACTTCACTAGCCGCCATCCGTCGTTTCAACGGGATGTTGAGCTATTATCGGCGTTTCATCCAAACTGTGCCCGCTTGATGCAGCCATTAACAGATTTACATCGGGGTGCCGAAGTTGGTCCCATGGAAATGCCCTAGGATGCTAAAACTGCCTTCGACGCAGTTAAGGACGCTTTAGCTTCTGCTACTTTGCTGGTCCATTTCGACTCCGAAGCTCAATTGAGTATAGCCACCGATGCCCCTGACAAAGCCATAGGCGGCGTGCTACAGCAGAGGTCTACATCACAACGGAATCCACTAACCTTTTTCTTTCGTTGTCTCCTACTAGCCGAAACTAAGTACTCTACGTTTAGTCGGGAACCACTTGCTGTGTACACTACTGTTAGACATTTCCGACATGTTCCCAAAGGCAGACAGCTGGTCATCTTTACCGACCACAAACCATTACCGTATGCGTTTCACAATTGAACCGATAAACACTCACCGCGTGAGTTGCGTCCTTTAGAATTCGTAGCAAAGTTTTCCATTGATGTTCATCACGTTTCTGGATCCGACAGCATTGTGGCTGATGCGCTATTTCAGGTCATCTAAGGGTTATAGACCTCGAAAAGTTTTAACAAGATTTCTTGAATCGATCACTAGGAGGTGCTTTGACTTTGGTTGCAAATACCCTTGCGATATTTCTCGGTTCATTTTGTCGAATTTCCATACCTGGCGTGATTGGCGGGATTTAAAAGCACGTAAATGCCGTTGATCGGTGGTAAGTTTACCTTCGTTGAAGATGTATGGTGGTAACAAATGATTCAAGCAGTGATCGATATTCGATATCCTGTAGCATATGGAGATAATTTTTATCACACAGTCAAGTACACTTCACCGCAGAAATATACGTGGGGCGGTTAAAGCAATCTTTGCCGAGCAAACAAAATTGTCTGGCGGTTTCACACGTAGATGATGGGGAATGATGTTGTTTTGGAGACAACGTCGGTCGAATGAACGGTGATTAATCTAACTAGCAGGTTTTTTCCCAAGGGCAATCAGATTGGTGAGCAGAGTTAATGTATCAGATCCCAGATCCGCTCGCAGTTTATCGAAAAAACGACGCGTCATATAATATGCTATAGGTAAGTGTTTATTGGCGGGTAACACAGCGCTGTCGGAAAAGATGGCAGTCAGTCGACGTTCCGATTACCGCGGGTAACCTTCCTCTAGACCAGTTTGCAATGGAATGACCTTAGGATAATAATCTTAGCCATTGGGTGTCAGAAGTTTTGTGTATTGATGTCTTCATGTGTTTGGGTTCGTGTACCTGTACGATATAGCCGAGAACCACACTGAGAGAGCAGAGACCCACTCCCACCACCCACACCCACGGTGCATGTACATACATACACAAACACAGACATAAAGACACTGAAACGCAAAACGCCTGACGCCGAATGGCTAAGATTATTATCCCAAGATCGTTCCATTGCAAACTGGTCTGGAGAAAGGTTACCTGCGGTGATGGAAACGTCAACTGACTACCATCTTCTCCGATAACGCTGTGTTCCCCAACAACAAACACTCACCTATTTCAGTTACCTTCTTAGTATGGTCGACCGTTTCACCCGTTGGCCAGAGGCTGTTCCCATCGCCAATGTAGAGACAGAAGCCGTAATAGCCGCTTTTATGGAACTTTGGATTTCATTATACGGTTGCCCTGCAACGGTAACTACCGATCGCGGCGCACAGTTTGAGTCGCATCTGTTCGGCTGTCATCGTTTTCATACGACAGCATATCACCCAGGAGCTAACGGTATGGTTGAGCGTTCTCATCGGCAGCTCAAAGCTTCGCTCACCGCTGCCGACAGCTCTGATTGGGCACAGGCACTTTCAATCGTCCTCTTATAATAATAATAATAATGGTTTATTTCGGAAGCGCCCGAAGCATGCCATGTGCATGATCATGTAGATACAGGTGATGGAATGGACAGATATAATTCATGGAAATATGGAGACTCTCATTAAAATATTGGGTAAAAAGGCTCAGAAGGGTGAATAAGGTAGGATGAAAATAGTATAAACGTATGCACACCACAGAGATTGTGTGGAGTTTAAATGAGCTCAAGAGCGGATTTGAATGGACGCCCGGTGAATTTGAAATTCAAGGCCAGGTGGACTGAATGGCTGGTCCCGGGCAATTACATATGGAGGCAGACTGGTAAACATGAGAAAGGCTGGAAATCGGTATAAAGAATTGCAGTAGCGAGGAACGATGGAGAAAAATGTGAGGTGCATTGCAGTGGATTAGATGACAATGAAGCATTGGTACTTTGCAGTGAATTGTCGGCGGACAGGACACAAAACTCACCGTAAAACAGGCAGCGAGCAATGCAAGACGTAGAGGGATGATCAGAAGACAAAAACGATTTAGAAGGATTGGATACGGTAGATGTGAGGCACAGATGTAGAGTTGATGGATGCCTATGATGACGGTCGTTGGGATGATAGCAAGAGAAATGGCAGGTGAGGAACTGCAAGATGCAGAGCGCGTGCACATAGATATATGTGCGTAAGTTTATATATATATATATATAGATTAATTGTATATGTATGTATAGGTTTAAGAGAAGCAGGGGCAATAACAATGGGGTCCTAGAAAGAAATTATCAGTCAATAGGAGGAGTAGGTAATGTTAGATCAATTCGTTGTAGGATTAACTTTGGAATTTCGTGGTGGATTAGCTTCATGACAAGTGCACGTGGCAGCCCAACGGAGAGAAAAATAGAATGTGGAAGCACAGAAGTGATGAAGACTGTTAGGAGCAATTCATGGAAGAGTGAAGATGAAAGACAGGATCAAGGAAAACAGGTAAGAATGGGTCTAATTATTTGATCAATGCAGGTGCGAGATGTAGTGACGGACCAGAGGAATCGGGTAGTGACAGGTCAAACAATTTGGAACTGTAAAAGAACGTCACGACGTAACATTGTCATTACAATGGTGGAAAATGGAAAAGCGGACCACACTGGAAGGTACAGAAAAATGCCTGTAGCGAGCAATAAACGGATCAAGGGATGAAAGCAACGACCGAGGAGACACAGGTAAGAAAACACCAATCAGATCATTTTACTGCAGATGAAACACGAAGGAGGCGGACAAGGAAGCGGGAAGCCCCGAGATAAATGGACCAGTAATAGAGCAAAAAGGCCACAAAAAATGAATGCGAAAAGGAGTTGGTGCAATGGAGCTGGAGAGCTGTGTGCCGGCAGACAGTTGAATAGGTCGATACTAATCAGGACACTGGAAAGAACCGCAGAGGAATCGCGGGGCCAAGTGAGGAAGATATGGTGGTGGTGATTAGATAATAAATACGATTGTAAAGGATGCGAAGTTTGGAGCGGCGATTTCTAATATGCGGATTGGGCATGGGTGCGGGTGCGGTTGGTGCATCATGGCATGGGGCACGAGGAGGGATTAACAGGGCGACAGGTTTAAGGAAGCTATCAATGGGCGTTCTGAGCAGAGGGTAACACCAAGCGCATAGATGATAGAAGCCAGCAATGACGGCAGGTGTGAAAAGAGTTATTGGCGAGCGTCGACAGAGAAGAGTGGTTAGGACGATAGTGACTCAAAGCAGTGAAAGTTGATGTAGAGAATGGCAATAGGAGGGAGGACAAAACGGGAAGGTGTGCATACCGTGCATACCGCGTTCCGCTTATAAACCTGATATCAACGCGTCAGACACGGAATTAGCTTTTCGCCAAACTCTTCGGTTACCCAGGGATTACTTTATTATGGGTGGCGCGAACGACGGCGGTTATTCTTCATATGATCAACAGTTAGCTGCACAGATGCGCCGTTTGCAAATGCCTTCTCCGCGACCGCAGTCTCGATCGGCCTACATTCCACCTGAGCTGTCCACTCGCGCGTACGTCTTCATACGCTTAGAAAGCTTTAGAACATCTATACAACGGCCTTATGAAGGCCCAAATAAAGTGCCCGAGCGACGCGACCGAGTTTACCTCATTGACCAAAACGATGGACATGAAACTATATCGGTTGACCGTCCTAGGTTTGCACACCTTGACGGCAGTCTAAAAAAGGAAACACCTCTCAACGAAAGTCCTTCAACAGTTCCCCAACCCATCAGAGCGGCCACCTCCGAGCATTAACCAGCGCAATCCGGAACCGTAGAGCCGCGGCGAACGACGCGATCTGGCCCTATTGTGCATTGGCCAAGCGTCTGTAGCGTACTACTCTGCCTATATGGTACACTAAATTATTGTCAACAATACCTAAGACGACGCTAGCAAACTAGGACGGGCGGGGGAGCGTGTTGTGATAAAGTCCAAAAGTGTACGTACATTAGAAATTAAAATGAAACAAAAGGTGTGACACAAACGCACGGTTGTTCTCTGTTCTTGTGATTAGGAAATGCGCGCCAAAGAGACGATATCCGCCAATATCTTCAGTTCAGTTCGGTCTGACAACCATTCGTTGAACAGAACACGAAGCTATTGAGAGAAGTGTCAAGTAATGTCATGGAAGCTTCTGAAATGTGTTGTTGCTTACAGTTAGTTCCGACCGATATAATTCCAAGACACTCCAAATCAGAAGATGAGACTGTGCCAGAATGAAGGGTTTATTGACAGTCTTTTTGTATTGCGCGGTGTTGATGTTCAAAAAGTGTGCGTGCGTTTGACATTAAAACATCGGTGCAACAAAGGGATGTTGCACCAAGGGACGTTGAGAATTATGAAAAAAGTTGGAAATATGTGGGTACCTACAAGTTTTACCATCTTTCGGCGTGCATTGCAACTCGTAGTTTTGTCCAACTTCCTTTGTCGGCCGCAGCGGCAATCTTTTTGAGACTTTTCTCTGAGGACACACAAAGAATCACCTGCACGTCACTGAGATTTTGGAGCCAAATATCTTTCAGTAAACCATGGTCGATCTTAGCAGTTTCCGAAATGGTCCGCGTGCGCAGAAGTAACCTCAAGCGTTTGCGGCCTCCGAGCTCGTTGTTATTATGCAAACAGACAATTCGATGGTCGTCAGACATACCAATCCAGCCAATGACCGCTGCTTTGACGCTTTCGTACGAGTAGGGATCTTCTGATTCCAACATGGTTAACGCTTCTTCGACGACATGTGTAGGAAGAACTGTGAACACTTGGTGAAAGCTGCTACTTTCCGTAGTCACACTGCGCGAAGCAAGCGTTGATTCTAACCGTGCGAACAAAGCCCTAGGATTACTTTCCCCAGAAGGTGCGAAAAGAAATGCAAGTGCGTTCACCTCAGTGTAAAAAGCTTAGGGTCGCTCATATTGCGAATGATACATTAGAGTAAATTTATTCGAAAACTAAAAGAAATCGATGGAGTGGGGAAAATGCAAAACAACTGGTTAAAAATGTTCAGTCACCACCGAATAAAGTCGAGAAAATGATGTACCGGTACTGGAGGATCTACAAAATAATAGCAAAAGATGGAGGGCCCACCAATTTAGTACTCTGATCACCAGGTACAAACTAGATCCTGAGAATGGTTTATGTAAAGAGCAACAAGCCAAAAGTTGCGAACCACGCCAAAATGCGGTAAAAGTCGATGGAATAGGTGAAGGGCTTTGTGTATTGAAACAGTGTCTTTAGGATTCTCATAGTTTAAGTCAGGACCTGCTCCTGTATAGAGTTCACAGCCCCTGGTCCTCGGTTCGTGACCCGTTAGCGAAAACTATCGGCAGGACAAAAAAGAGCAGAACTCAAATCACCGGAGCGGGCAATATATATACCGTAGGAGCGCGGTGGCGTGCAGGCGGTGTACGCAGTTCGGTCTGACAGCCATTCGTTGAACAGAACACGAAGCTATTGAGAGAAGTGTCAAGTAATGTCATGGAAGCTTCTGAAATGTGTTGTTGCTTACAGTTAGTTCCGACCGATATAATTCCAAGACACTCCAAATCAGAAGATGAGACTGTGCCAGAATGAAGGGTTTATTGACAGTCTTTTTGTATTGCGCGGTGTTGATGTTCAAAAAGTGTGCGTGCGTTTGACATTAAAACATCGGTGCAACAAAGGGATGTTGCACCAAGGGACGTTGAGAATCATGGAAAAATCTGAATATATACAGGTTCGTTCGCTTCTCGTATTTAGCGTTCTTTTTTTAAATCCCCACTTACGTTGTCTCTACCTTTTGAAGTTTTACAATTTTATTTTGGAAACCAGGAAACCATTTCAAACACTTTAAAATCGGCGTATTTTACCGACAGACGGGGGTAAACTCCTTTCGTTTCGTCTCTGCTCATCGCCATTTACTCATGTATTTCATTTTCCTTCTCCGTTACTTATACAGGCACGGGGAATGAAGGAACCCTCGGAAAGTCACGTTGGATTATTTTTAAGGTGTACATATGTACAAACGTTTTTGCCACTCTTAGGTGAGAGCTTCGCAGGTGACCGTTAAGACCGTGCGCATTTGAGTAATTCTGCACGGGCGGAACGAGCTGATTTTGGCGTCGTAACATGGTACACCAGACGATCGATTTCACATGAGATACCGTATTTGCTCCTATCAGAGAACATTTATATTAGCTCGCCTCAGTTAATCGCTGAGGCATTCAATAATTTCTTCGCTTCTACCTTCATAACAGACCACAATAGTCCAACCCAGGATCTCACCCCCTTGACTGCTGACACCTTGTCAACCGTAGTATTCTCAGCCAACGAAGTCAGAAAGCTGGTAAATTCCACCCGGCCTCTGGCTCGCCCTGGTCCCGATGGTATCCCACCAGCTCTGTTTCGTCTTGGCGGCCCGGACATTGTGATTCTTTTGATGAACTTATTTAATCTCTCCATGTCACAAAGCATTTTCCCATCCCAGTGAAAAACTTCCGTTATCATTCCCCTCCATAAGAAGGGTGCTTTACATGACCCTGCTAATTACCGCCCCATAAACCACACTCCCATTATATCTAGGATAATGGAACGAGTAGTTAAAGATGAGATTGCCAATTTTATCCTCACCCGTGGGTTAATAAATAAAAACCAACACGGCTTCTTAAAGTCTAGGTCATGCCTGACCTGCCAACTCGATTTCCTTAACCTGATCACAACGTCAGCTGACTCTGGAATGGCATTTATCGTTATCTTCCTTGATATGACTAAAGCATTTGACCGCGTGCCTCACGCCCAGCTGCTAACCAAGGTTAAATCTTACGGCATAATAGACCCGCTCTTTTCTTGGTTGTCATCCTATCTTAGCATGAGATCGCAAGCAGTAAGCATTGAGGGTTACCTCTCATCACCCCGGCCAGTCACAAGTGGTGTTATGCAGGGCAGTGTGTTAGGTCCACTTTTATTTCTTCTCTACATAAACGACGTATTCAAAGTAATACGCCATGGCACCGCGTTCCTATTCGCCGACGATATTAAGATTGTATATTCATTTGAACCTCATACCTCGACCTATACCCTCACCAAAATAGCTGACAGCCTGAACGCTCTTGACATATGGTGCAACACTTGGAAAATGAGTTTCTCCGCTGCTAAGAGTGCCATTCTCACATATAAAAGCCAAATTCCCCCTGAGTCCCTCGCCTTAAACGGCTCGTTCATTCCTACTACTCCGCTAGTACGAGATCTCGGTCTACAATATTCTTGCACGTTCACTTTTCAAGAACAAGCCACCTACCAGGTGGCTAAGACTAAGAGAACGATAGCTCTCATCTGCAGAACCTTTAGAATGCGCGACAGCCAGCTTCTGATCTTTAAATCCCACGCCAGACCACAGCTTGAGTACTGCCCTCTGGTATACACTCACATGCGCAAATCTGACAGACTTGCGATCGAAAGATTTCAGCGATCCTTCACCAAGCACTTACTCGGCTCATCATCTCCCTTGAATTATAAAGAGAGATGTGAGCTACTAAGGCTTGAACCCCTATGGCTACGACGTATGAAACTCAATCTTTATCTTCTATTCAACCTCCTACATTCTAGAGCGCATACGTCCATCACTGATCTATGTTTCGCTCAAAACGCACCCTACCCTCTTTGTAACCGAAATCATACTACAAAAGTCCCATACACCAGGACAAAACTAAGAGAAAGGTTCTTCATCGCCGTTTATTCCCGCATTTGGAACAGACTGCCCGAAGACATTCGGGCCTGCCAGACACTAGACCGTTTCAAAATTGTCCTTACAAAATACTTAGATGTCGCCAAGGTACTACAATTAACCCATATGTGCACCACGCTGGAACAAGCTTATGAGGGTAACCTAGATTTTTGAATAGAGAAAGAAAGCACGACCCGGTTAACATCCTTTGCAACGTCGACATCACCTACCCCATATGCCTTTTCCATCGCCAACACATTAGTACCCCTTAGAATGACTTACATCACTGACACTGCTCTTGTTAGATTCTCCCCAATTCACGCGCTCCAACGTCTCCTACCTATTATCTTTATCATATTTAATTCGCTTTACTCGGTCCGAACTGACCCCATTCCCCTCCTTTATTTTGCCTTAGCGCCCCAACACTTAATCCAGTTCCAGTGACCACCACTTACCTTCTAAATCATCATTCTTATTCCTAGTTTTGGTCATTATTTCTGTATTTCCATTCACTCCCAATGGCTCACAGTCCTCATTCTTCCCAAAGTAGTCTGTGTCTACATTACTAGATTTCTCTTTTCACCATTGACCGTTGATCCTCAGCTGGGAGCATCCCAGACTGCGTCTCTCTATTCTTATGCTTCCAGACACCAACCGGCGCGCATCTCCCATCTGATGTCTTGGAATGATCCGGAGATAACACCAGCGAAATATCTGGCCCAAATGTCAGGCTTCAAATCTAGATCCCCCACAATCTCCTAGACTACGCCATCTCTACGTCTGTATGATCTCGGCCAAAATCACTTGTGCAAATTCCGCCGGTGCGAGGCGCGGACAGATCCCCCGCTTTGGCCGGTTCGCATCGGGCGTGCAGGACGTCTGCAACGATGTTTTCAGGTTGGGTGTCCAGCGCACGGTCAGCCCCACCCACTAGCACCGGTTGCGGATTGAAAAAAAACAAGAAAATAGAACAAAAGGAATACCGTTCATATACTCAAAATGTTGCTGTCTCCTCCAGCCAATATTGACTCTACATCGTGCTCGCTTCAAATTTGCCTTCATAACCTAACGCTTTTTTCGTCCGGCAAAAGTTGCTTTTTTGGTGCACAATTATCGTATACTTAAAAACCCATCAACACTTCTGGCTCATTATTCCCAGTCCACTTCCCGCGGTTTCTTGCCAAGCTACTCACCAGTCTTATTTGCAAACTTAACCACTCTCTAAGATAAAGCCCACCCCTTTTTGCTACTTTTACCGATATACTCCAGAAATAACGCATTTATTGCTGCCACTAACTTCCGTACCACAATCTGCAGACAGTATATGACACTGCGAAATTTATCTCTTGAGATTCCCAATAATCGACGACTCTGTGTTTGCTTGCCTTCTCTGCCAGCTCCGCTGTTTGCCCACTTAAGGCTGTTGCATTGCAATGTCCTCATCTTGCAAGGCATTGTGTCCCACTTTTGCACATCTGATAAGCTCTTGTGCCGCAGAGTTATGTTCTGTCACCACAAAGTGGTCCACCTTTTGTATCAAACATAAACTGATAGTCTTCTGCCCATCACTTCATCGTTTTTTCCAGCTGTGTCCATCCTATTGTTGTAGTTCAGCACCACGCAACGATTTTCTCGATAATTCCTAGTTCATGCTGATGCATTACATTCCTTTTTTTCTGAAAGCAAAACAATCCACTCAAAGTCCATATGTTTTATCCGGTCACTTCCTTCACCATCACTCTGGCAACCACCGTCCAGATGTGTAGTCCATTTGGTTTATCACACACACTCCGCCCATATCCGGCTGCCGAACTTTGCAAACCTATTCATCGGTTGTCGTGTATTTCCTTTCCCATGCTCCATTCCGATAGATCGTCTCAGACACTTCCGATACTTGATACATTTTTTTTCACCACGTGGAGTCTTTGCTGAGAATTATCAGTATGTAAGTACTTACCTGTCATTCAACCGGTCATCCTTCTTGCAAGCCACGTTTCTGCCACTGTCGTAGCTACGCACCACACGTCGATATTTTTGTCAGTTACCAGTTTTTTGCTGAAGCATTACATTCCTTTTTTCTGAAAGCAAAACAATCCACTCAAAGTCTATATGCTCTATCCGGCCACTTCTCTCACCATCAATTTGACACCCACAGTCCAGTGTGTTGTCCGTTTCGTTTTACAACTGGCTAAACCGATATACGGTCACTGTACCTCAAAATTGCTATCCTCGACCGATTTTCTTGGTCTATATGTATTATACCACAATTTTTATCGTCTAATTTTTCACCGCAACTCCTCTCATACATTGTAAAGCTCCATTGCTTGAATACGTCTCCTTCAGGAATGTTTCTTCTTCACGATATCCGCGTATCCGTCAATCTAGTTTAGTTCTCCGACAGGACAGTCTTTCTTCTGTGGGATTTGTGTGATTTTGTACCATTCTCCATCCACCCCACATTTTGGCAGAATAACTACGCCTACCTCCAGCCGGATCGACCACCTGAACTTGAGTTTAAATTCACCGGGCGGTATCGCAGCAATTGACTTGAATGCCTTCTCTTATATTCAATCGCGTTCGCATAATTGTACAGTCCCACTGTAACTTTCATTCAGCTTTCAACTGTACCGTTTGATCTTGCATTGCAGCTTGCTTCGGGGTTATCCGAAATAAACTATTATTATGTTGCACCAAGGGACGTTGAGAATTATGAAAAAAGTTGGAAATATGTGGGTACCTACAAGTTTTACCATCTTTCGGCGTGCATTGCAACTCGTAGTTTTGTCCAACTTCCTTTGTCGGCCGCAGCGGCAATCTTTTTGAGACTTTTCTCTGAGGACACACAAAGAATCACCTGCACGTCACTGAGATTATGGAGCCAAATATCTTTCAGTAAACCATGGTCGATCTTAGCAGTTTCCGAAATGGTCCGCGTGCGCAGAAGTAACCTCAAGCGTTTGCGGCCTCCGAGCTCGTTGTTATTATGCAAACAGACAATTCGATGGTCGTCAGACATACCAATCCAGCCAATGACCGCTGCTTTGACGCTTTCGTACGAGTAGGGATCTTCTGATTCCAACATGGTTAACGCTTCTTCGACGACATGTGTAGGAAGAACTGTGAACACTTGGTGAAAGCTGCTACTTTCCGTAGTCACACTGCGCGAAGCAAGCGTTGATTCTAACCGTGCGAACAAAGCCCTAGGATTACTTTCCCCAGAAGGTGCGAAAAGAAATGCAAGTGCGTTCACCTCAGTGTAAAAAGCTTAGGGTCGCTCATATTGCGAATGATACATTAGAGTAAATTTATTCGAAAACTAAAAGAAATCGATGGAGTGGGGAAAATGCAAAACAACTGGTTAAAAATGTTCAGTCACCACCGAATAAAGTCGAGAAAATGATGTACCGGTACTGGAGGATCTACAAAATAATAGCAAAAGATGGAGGGCCCACCAATTTAGTACTCTGATCACCAGGTACAAACTAGATCCTGAGAATGGTTTATGTAAAGAGCAACAAGCCAAAAGTTGCGAACCACGCCAAAATGCGGTAAAAGTCGATGGAATAGGTGAAGGGCTTTGTGTATTGAAACAGTGTCTTTAGGATTCTCATAGTTTAAGTCAGGACCTGCTCCTGTATAGAGTTCACAGCCCCTGGTCCTCGGTTCGTGACCCGTTAGCGAAAACTATCGGCAGGACAAAAAAGAGCAGAACTCAAATCACCGGAGCGGGCAATATATATACCGTAGGAGCGCGGTGGCGTGCAGACGGTGTAAACAGGCGAAGCAAGTGGCGCCACCAAATTCGGTACTTGTTCAAACGAACAAATTTGTTAGTCTTTGTAATCTTGTATTATATCGGCAGCACAACAGGTGTCTTCCCCCCAGAAGGCCGACGCAGTTGGGCTTCTACCCATTATTGGTACGTCGGCTTCGGTGGTAAGAGGCGTTGTCTACGCCTCCAGCCGCGATCGAACACAACAACGAAGCCAGCCCAAGCCGTTCTACATGGCTCACAATGACTGCTGTGCGTCGATCGCAAACATTTCATCCGACCTGGGTTAATCCTACTTGTGACTTGGCAGTGGTGATTGTGTTGTAGGGTTTGTCGTTATCCTCGTGTCCAAAAGTTACCTTTGCCTGTGGTTGTTATTGCCTTCGTAAAGGAGCCAGCGTCCGGCGTCAAATGAGTCCAGTCGCTATCCAATGAGCATTGTGTTCGAGCCGTGCGAGATTTTGGAATTCTATATGGTTTTGTTCGACGAGACGAGCTGGAAGGCAAGAAACGCAAGGAAGCTGCGCTTTGGGGCACGGACGGATATTCGACTGGGGGACATACCGGCGCAATACATGCTGCCGCTACCCTTGTCGTGCTAACCACGTGGCCATGCATTCAGGCATAGCTGAACTACGTACAAGTGGAATATGAAAAATAAACTTAAATATATACAACTGTCATACATCCAGAAAATGACGTTTGTTGTCATAGCTCGCTGCCGCGTCCATTTCTCCTATTGACTGGTGCAGCTCTCTTCCACGGGGTTTGGTTTTGCATCTGGTAATGGGGAGTCGTTGGTGGGAGTAACAGGGGCCGACTCAGGACGACTAACCGAAGGTTGTGGGCAGTTAAGGACATCGAGTGGGTTGTTCGGGATGGGTTCTACCTCCATGAGGGCTGGTTTAGGGCGGTCTATGCTGATGATCTCTTTCCTACAAAGTATTTCTTTTCCCTTCGCTGGACGACGCGGAAAGGGCCAGAGTAAGCCGCTTGTAGTTGTGATCGCACTGCATCCACTCGAATAAACACATGGCTGAAGGTCGCTAGAGTGGTAGGTATGTAGTTGCTGAGAGTTTGTTCGAGTGGCAGGGTGGGCTTTAGCACCCGCATTTGGTGTGACAACCGTTTTGCGTAATCCCCGTAATTAAAACTCACAGGTGGTAATTCAGAAACCAACTCACCTAGAATCCGTACTGTGCAGCAGGAAACCAGTTCATCCTCCATAACACCCATGTCGGCTTTAACTGTGTTACGCAGTTCTAAGAGAACGATCGGTAAAACTTCACTCCATAAAGGGTTATCACGAGCACGAAGGGCAACTGTCAGTTGGAGATGGAATTGCTCCACCATGCCATTAGCCTGGGGATTGTAGGCCGTTGTCTTGTTTTGTCTGCAACCGAATGCGCTCAGTAGCTCGCGGGAGGCACCGTCAAAATGAGAACCGCTGTCAGTGCTCACGATAGCAGGGCAACCGAAATAACTCACCCAACCAGTTAGAAACGCTTTTGCAGCTTCCTCTAAGGTAGGACGGAGAATAGGTATGGTCTGTGGCCAGCGAGTGAAACAATCTACGCAAGTGAGGATGTAGACGCAGCCGTTGGATGGCGGAATTGGTGTTACGAACGTTTGAGCAATGCGTAGCCAAATTCGCAACGGATCCCGAAATCAGAAGGCGATTATCCGTGATAATTCTACGATACTAGATTATTAAAATAAACAATGACGTAAACAATATACAAACCTCAATAATACGATCACAAAGTCTCAACAACGAGAAACCGAATAGCAGCGTGTGAGCAGACAGCACGTGCGTCACGCAGGTCCTGAACAAGGATGTGCCAAAATAGCGCTCTGGGCGCGAACAAACAACAATTGGTCCAGAAAAACAACCAGTTCGTAAAGAAAAGTCAATAGTGTATGGAAATGAGTGATGTTGGGAAAAACACTGAATCGCGAGGGAAAAAAGGGGGATTTTCCACGACCGGCTGTTACACCGCCCACCAAAATCCTCCTGGATCCTTAGCAGAGTCAAAGGTTCGGTATAAAGGTACTGATTCTTCCTACCTGCCTAGGCCCTGCTGTCAGTGCGCGCGTCTAATGTTCGTCGTCGACGTTCTACTACTGGTCGCACCTAACCCATTGGCTACATAGACGTGAGGCTAGTCTACATCTTCCACAAGACCAAATGACCGATGGCGGGCGTGAGTGGTCACGTAGACGTTGTCCTCGTAAGGGGCCGTCCGGTCCTGGATGTACGCGCTCGAGTGTGTGTGTGTGTGTGTGCGTGCGTGTGTGTGTGCCGGGGTTACAATGAAATCACAGGTATGACTACACATCAAAGGAGGACTTTCTGCAATGTCAACAAAAGACCGTGTGGCAAGAAAACGAGTAAATGTAGCATGTGTGTGTGACCTGAGCTCCACTACTTCCACATGTGCAAGGGGCATTCGGTAGCGTCAACAAAAGGCGAACAAAGAACACTGTCACATGTATGATGGGTTTACGGGATGTAGAGTGCGTCGTGCATTCGTGTATGTATCGGGATGTATAATGGAATCGCACTCATCACCACATATCGGAAAGAACCTTCTGTAATGTCAACGAAGGGACCGCGAGCACCTTAACGTGTTTGACGGAGATTGTGTGGTGTATATGGTGTTTCTTTATCCACCTCGATTACTGGTGTGAAAAAGGTTTACTAGGCCACAGGGTTATCAGCTCCTCCATCTTCGCTCTCGAGTAGGTTAATACTGCGTATGTCACGAATGAGCACTCCGTTAGCTGTCTTCACCTTCACCGTTCTTATCATTTCGTCAGTGCTTTTGATGGTTCCCGTAACTACTCCCAAAGACCAAGCGCTGAAATGTGCGCGTTCGTCGGCGATCATAACCACGTCCCCAACTTTGAATGGTCTTGTTTTGGCCATCCACTTCTGTCGAGTCTGCAAAGCCGGTAGGTACTCCCGTAGCCATCGCCTCCAGAAGACCTTGGCCAGATAGTTCGCTTGCTTCCACCCGTGGAGGTAGCTCCCACGAAGGTTTACCGGCCCTTGGAAACCCTCGTTCGACCTTAGCGTCAATAAGTCGTTTGGGGTGAGCGCCAGGTGGGTGGGGTTGCCGTTCAATACTGGAACCATGGGGCGGTTGTTCAGGATTCGCTCCACCTCAGTCATGACGGTGTTCAGGGTCTCGTCGTCGGGCGGCTGCTGCTCCATGATTGACAGCAATATCCGTCTGGCGGACCGGATCATGCGTTCCCATATGCCGCCTCGGTGACTGGTCTGTGGGGGTTGAAATGCCAGCGTATGCCGTAGGCCACTGTTCGATTCTGCAGTTCGTCCCTGTTTATGTTCTTGTGCCAACGCTGCAATTCCCGGTGAGCGTCCACAAAGTTCGATCCATTATCTGAGTATATATCGGCCGGTACGCCTCTTCGGTTGATAAATCGTTGCAAGGCCCGTAGAAACGAATCTGTCGTCATCGAATGTGCGACTTCTAGGTGTACCGCACGTGATTTCATGCACGTCATGATACATCCGTATCGCTTTTCTAATCTTTTCCCGCACTTGATCCACAAGGGCCCGAAGTAGTCCAACCCGGTGTCACTGAACGGCCACCAGCCCGTAGTTACCCTGCATTCTGGTAGCGGGGCCATGAGTTGTTTGCCTGCTGTGGCATTGCGTCTCCTGCATTGCACACACCGTCGGATTACGCGTTTTACAGTCTCTCGTCCTCTCAACAACCAAAGACGCTTTCGGATGACGCTCATCACGTCCCTCCACGGCGTGGACGTGTTGAATCATTAGCTCTACTACAGGTTGTCTCGCAGGCAGCAGTATAGGATACTTTGTGTCGAAGTTCAGGTGGGCGTTGGTCAGCCTACCATCCACCCGCAGCAGTCCGTTGATGATTTTGGGGTTTAAACGCTTCAGCTCGCCTCCTGGAGATGGCATGTCTTCATTGGTCAGCCCCACTTCTTCCGCCCTCTTGAGTTCTCGGGCGAAAGCCTCGCGTTGTATCATTCTGAAAATATCGTACTCTGCCGCTTGTAGCTCATCGGGACCTATCGGGCCGACCCGTATCCGACCTGAGGGCCGTAGCCCTTTCATGACTAGTAAACTTATCTTGAACCTGGTTAACCAAACTAGCGAACGATGCGTCTTCATCCAGGAAGAAAACCTGACCAGTCGCGATAAAATGGGCGACGCTTCGACGACGTTGGTTGCTATCACTACGCCTTTGATCTCCAGTTCCAATTCCGTAGGGGGTTTTAATTCGAACACGGGCCAGTCCTGTTTGGGCAATTGCAGGAAGTTCGGCCCTCTCGTCCACGTGTCCAGTTGCCTGAAATTGTTCGCACCTCGGGAGCACAGGTCGGCCGGATTATCGCCAGACCTGACATGACTCCACTGGTGCGTGGCCGATTCATCGTGGATAATCGTGAGCCGGTTAGCAACGAAAGTACTAAACCGGCTCCGTACGTTGTTAATGTAGTAAAGTACTATCGTTGAATCCGTCCAGAAGCTCACCGACCAAATGTAGAGATCGAAACATCTCTTCACAGCTTGCACCACCCTGACTGCCAACACGGCTGCGCTGAGTTCAAGGCGTGGGATTGAGACCGACTTCAGTGGAGCAACGCGGGCTTTGGCGAACAGGATCCTCGTGGTATATTGTCCATCTCCTGCGCACCATCGTCCGTACACCACAGCTCCATAACCGACTTCGGATGCATCGGAAAAGGCATGTAGTTCTCCAGTCCGTGTCGTATGGCCAGGGGTCAAACATCGTGGTATTCGTATGTCCCCTAATTTCTTCAAGGTGTTCAAAAATTCCTCCCAGTCCAGCCGGTCCCCTCGGTCCAGTGACTGGTCCCAATCAACTTTCTTACGGCACAGCCGCTGCAGCAAGATCTTTCCGGGTAGCAGCCATGGTGAGACGAAACCGAGCGGGTCGAACAAACTTGAGACGGCAGATAGTATGCCACGACGGGTTATTGGCAGCTCGGGAACGTTCAGTTCGAAAACAAAATCGTCCGTTTCCGCGTCCCATTGTATTCTTAAAGTGCGCTCGATAGGAAGTCGAGAGTCGTCCAAATCTCTTACCCTTTCGACCTTTTGGTGATACGGGATGACCTTCAGCACTTCTGAAGCGTTCGACATCCATTTAGTTAGATGGAAGCCACGCTCTTCCAGCAATCTCGTCAGACCCCTGAACTGCTCTAGAGCTGATTCCACATCATCGAATGACCCAAGGTAGTCGTCGACGTAGAAGTTCCTGCTGACGCTTTCTACCACCGTCCGATGTACCAGATCGCCATGTTTGTTCGCTGATTCTCGGAGGGCGTAGTTGGCACAAAATGGTGAAGATATGGCTCCGAAGGGGTGGACGGTCATCCTATAATTCACCACTGCGTTGTCCCGGTCGCTCCCTTCCCACCACAGGAAACGCAAAGCATCTCGTTCTCCTACCGGAATCTTCACCTGATGGAACATTTCCCTAATGTCGGCAGACAAAGCCACTTTACCCACTCTGAAACGGCACAGAACATCGATCAGTGGTGTGGTCCAGTCAGGCCCCTGTAGTAGGCGATCGTTTAACGACTTGCCCTGGAACTTGGCCGCACAGTCGAAAACCACGCGCAGTTTATTGGGTTTCTTGGGGTTGATAACCGGATGGTGAGGCAGATACCAGATACCTCTTCTGCTGTCGGTGTTAACAGGCACCCTTTCAACGTAACCGAGGTCCTCGTTTCGCTTCATCAAATCCGCGTATCGTTCCCACAGATTCTGGTCTCGAATGAAGCGTTCTTTTAGTCGTAGTAATCGTTGGAGAACATAATTTCTGTTGTCAGTCCACGGGTCGACCGGTGTGCGCCATGGGAGGGGAACCTCGAACTGTTTTTTGAGGCCTCTAGTGCCTTGCCGCAACGTTCGTAGAGCGAAGTGATCCTCTTGAGACAACGTCGGTCTTTCGTCCCCAATGTCATGAAACTCCTTTTCATAAAGCCGTTGCAGATGATACTCTATGCGGTCCGTTTCGGCGGATAAGTAATTCACGGAACCGCGTACCCCTACTGGACCGTATAACATCCATCCCAGAGCCGTGCGTACGGCATAAGGTGCCTGGCGGTCGCCCACTCTTTGGTCAAGCACCCAATGCGCCTCTGGCACGTCGCATCCGATGAGGAGATCCACCTCATCATCTTCCCAGTCTACAACGGTTACATCCTGCAGGTGGGGCCATCGAGTCAAGATTGCGTTCACCGACCTTGGTGCTCGCATGGGGAGATCCGCTAACGTGAATGCCTCCGTTGGTTCAATTTCCTCGTTAGTGTCTAGAGAGATGAGTTGCAGCCTTAATCTGCCGGCAGTCATTACCTGTGTTCCGCCCACCGTGCTCACTGCTAACGACGTCGCACCTTTAGCCAGTTGGTGTTTGTCGGCAAACCGCTCTTTCACTAAAGTGGTGTCGGATCCACTATCAACGAAAGCCAACGCCTTGGCTATCCCAGTCGGAGTCACTACTCCCACGGCCACTACGCCTAAACGTACCGGTTTACTGGCAGATTGTGAAGTTGAACAAATCACGCTGGGCTTGGCACTCGCCTCGGATATGGTTATTCTCGCCTGATGCAGCAGCCGATGGTGTCTGCCCGTGCAGCCCTCGTAACCACATCGATTCCTTGTTCTACAGGCTGCTGCCCGGTGCGTGGTGTTGAGACAGATGAAACATGCTCCTGCCATCCTCGCCATTCCCCACCGTTCGTCTATTGTGGCATTGCCGAACTTGGGGCATTCTGGTAGGCCATGGCTAGTACCACAGGATCTGCAATTTGGTTTCGCCGTAGCATCTCGTGAAATGACGTGTGTGTTGGTCCAAGGCTGGTACTTTGGATGTTCCCGTACAGGGGTTTGGACTTGGCTAGTACCGGGCTTGTTTGCTCGGTTGCTGTCCCGGATGAGTCGGCCGAATCTGCTGTCAGCTATCTTCGTTTGCCTGTCTAAGTATTCAGTCAGGTCTTCGAAGTTGGCTTCTCTGTCGCCTCGGCTTATCCGTTCAGCTTCTTCCGCCCACCGACCCTGTAGTTCGGGAGAGAGGTGACGGACTATGCCTTCCAAAGTGTGCATGGCGTCTAGGTCAGCTCTGTAACCTAAATGGTCGAGGGCTATTGAGCAGTTCTGCATCTTGATCACCAGGTCGGCCATGGTGTAGACGTCGCCCTTGGTTTTCTTTGCCTCTGCCATCACGCCCTCTATTAGGTTACGGGCTACTTTGAAAGGTTGGCCAAACAAGTCCCTCAGAATCTTTCTTGCCCTTGTGTAGCCTTGTTCTGGATCGAGCATGGTGCATCCGTCGATAGCTTCTCGCGCTCGGCCTCGGCAGTAGTGAGTAAGGTAAAGAAGCCTTTGCCCAGGGTCGTTTACGTTGTTTTCAACGAACGTCTCGAACTGTTTGACAAACTTGCAATATTGCTCAGCTCGCCCGTCGAAAACCGTTAACTCCACTCTAGGCAGATCGATCGATGGTGGTTTGTAGTCGGCGACCTGCGTGGGGTTCCCTACCTTATTGCACTCTAACCTATCGGAAGTGTCGAAGTCACTGGTCCTATACTCTCGCTGTTTCTGTGTACACTTCTCTGCTTCATGCGCCTGTAGTCTAGCCGAAAGTAACTGTTGCTCTAGTTCTATTATTCTCAGCTTATATAAATCAACGTCCTTACGATCAATATTGCTTTCAATAACACATGAGCTAGCACTGACAGGACTAGGCGATCTAGCATTAGCTAAAGAATCATAAGTACCCAAAACCTCCCCAGAGACTTGCCGTATTACTTCCTGTCCGGGTTCGACTGCCTTTGATCCTTTCCTTGGCATTTTGCGTGAATTTTCCTCGTTCCAAATAGATCTATTGAGTATTGTTACGAACGTTTGAGCAATGCGTAGCCAAATTCGCAACGGATCCCGAAATCAGAAGGCGATTATCCGTGATAATTCTACGATACTAGATTATTAAAATAAACAATGACGTAAACAATATACAAACCTCAATAATACGATCACAAAGTCTCAACAACGAGAAACCGAATAGCAGCGTGTGAGCAGACAGCACGTGCGTCACGCAGGTCCTGAACAAGGATGTGCCAAAATAGCGCTCTGGGCGCGAACAAACAACAATTGGTCCAGAAAAACAACCAGTTCGTAAAGAAAAGTCAATAGTGTATGGAAATGAGTGATGTTGGGAAAAACACTGAATCGCGAGGGAAAAAGGGGGATTTTCCACGACCGGCTGTTACAATTGGCTTCATGAGATCCACATGCACATGGTGAAAGCGTGCCTCCGGCTCACAGAATGTGCCTGTCGTAGAGTGAGTGTGACGATGTATTTCAACGCGTTGGCATTGGAGACAAACGCGGGCCCAAAGACGTACGTCACTTCTGATGCAAGGCCAAACGAATCGCTCGGCGACTAGTTACACTGAGGCCGTTACTCCAGGATGCGATAAATTGTGGAGGCTACTAAAAATTTGCCGGCGAAAGCTGGCAGAGACTAGTGGTCGGTGTTGACCCTGAGACACGCGCAAATAATAGTTACTTCCGAGGTTGGAAGGGGCACTGGCACTAGGTGTAGGGGGCTGCTGTTTCTGATCTGCTCAACCTCAGGATCTGTTGTTTGGGCTGCGGCAATTGCTTCTAGGTCTATGCCCATGGGTAGTGGGTCGTCGATATTGTGTGCGCGGGAAAGTGCGTCTGCTACGGGATTGTGTGCTCCAGAGAGGTGTCGAATGTTCGCGGTAAACTGCGAGACATAGTCTAAATGGCGGATCACGCGTGACGGATATCGATCAATGGCTGACTGGAGGGCGTGCACTAGTGGTTTATGATCTGTGGACACTGTGAACGTTTGGCCCTCTAGTGTGTGCCGGGAGTGTCGGATACCCAATTAGATCGCCACTAGTTCTCCGTTGAACGTGCTATATCGGGATTCCGCAGGCTGGAGAAGCTTGGAGAAGAAAGCTATTGTTTGCCATGAATTGTTGACGAATTGCTGCAACACTGCGCCAACAGCCGTGTCCGAAGCATCTGTTCCTAATGCCAGGGGAGCAGAAGGATCAGGAAGTGAAAGAAGTACTATGTTGGCGATAGCCCCCTTGATCAAAGTAAATGCTGTCTGCGCCCTGTCAGGAAAAATGAATTTCCGCCTACCTCCACGTAAAAGTTTTGTTAGAGGCTGCATTATTTCGGCGCAGTGCGGTATAAACGGGAGAAAAGTTGGCAAATCCGGAAAATTGGCACAACCGTCGGTAAGAGTGAGGCTCAGGATAGTCGCGAATCGCCCCCACCTTGCCAGGCAGGGGCTGTATGCCCGAAGGTGAGATTTCGTGACCTAGGAATGTGATGGTTGTCCTACCTAATTCGCATTTGGCAGGATGATTAGTTACACCGCGTTGGCTAAGGCGGTCAAAAAGAGCACGTAGACGGCGTACACAGGCGGAGCAAGTGGCACCACCAACGTTGGTACTTGTTCAAATAAACAAGTCTGTTAGTCTTTGCTATCATGTTTCTTTCACCTTTACTTTTGGGAGGGACATGGGACGCGATACTAGCTAAGGGAGCGCAACGTTCAACCGTCCGCCAGTAGAACAGTCAAAAGTGTGTCTTCTAAGTGGCGGAAACCAATTGTCCTTACTGCAAGCAGACAAACAAAGTACAGTCCTGTGGCACCGAACAACATACAAACAGCTTAAAGCTAAGTGGTAATTGGTTGTGTTTGTTCAGAATAATTTTTGGTCGTGAGTTTACACACTCAAACTTAGTCATCTCCAGGTCGCTACGGGGACAACGGGTCACGAGAGCGCGCAGTAAAACAAAAGGCGTGCAAGACGCCACAGAAATTTTTCTCAGTACTTTGTACTGCAGTTATATAAATTGCTATCGATGATTTTAGGAGGGCTTCGTTATTTATTCTGATGTGTGACGTTACTGTGCGCCACACCGAAGCTCCGTCGGGCAACGAGCCACTTGGGTGGTGGCGTCGATCTTTTCTCAGGCGGCGAACTGTCGGGCCTAGATAGGCGGACGATAATGTTCTCCCGAGTGAAGATCCAAGTATGCTGCAAGTTGTCCTAGAGAGCCTAAACAACAGCATGACAACTTCTCGCGGCGGGCGCGTGGCTTTCGGGCCGCATGTGCTGTTCAAAAGAGATTCCCAGCGCTAAGTTGCTCTGCAGCAATGTTAGACGAGGTCTTGACGTAACAGGGGCTCAAAAGACTCCACCAGTGTCTATATCTGGATAGGTGCGCACTTGCTGTCGTCTCGAACACGTTGGGAACCACGGAAACGCGCCGACAACACAATTACCTGGACATACGACTCCCCCGTAGCAAAATCGGTTCAAAACCGCCCCCAAACCGATCGGTTTGCGGCCGGTTTTCGATCGGTCTTTACCATTACGTCGATCGGTTCTCGGTCGGTTCGTTTAGTAGCCATTTTACGCTTGATTGGCGTTTTATTTTAATGTATTGCTTTATTTCATCGAAATGTCCTGAAAACCTCAGTATAGATCGCCCTATTCTATTCCCTAGAAATGGGTGAAATAAGGACAATAATTCGGGAAATCATAAATTAGTAGACAGGAAAAGCATTCTAGTACGTAATGTGGGTTAGTGAAATAAATCAACGGAGCATATGACGTACTCAAAACGATTGACACAGACCGCTCGGAAACCGTCCGGGAAATCGATCGCAAACCACTCAGAAACTGCCCGAAAACCGATCGGCTTATTAGTAAAAACCTTATCCAAAACCGGCCGAAAACCGATCGGTCTCGGAGCTGTTTCTAGCCGATTTTCGAGCGGTTTTTGCGAATTGTTTGAAATACGTGATATGCTTCGTTACTTTTTTTCAACAGCCCAGATTACGTATTATGACACTCATTCCTATCTCGGAATTTATGATTTATCGATTAATAGTCCTCACTTCACCTTTTTCCAGGGAGTAAAATAGAGCGATCTATACTGAGGTTTTCAGGACATTTCGATGGATTAAACCAATACATTTAAATAAAACGCCAACCAAGCATAGCACATTGTTTCGGTCGTCAGTTTCCTTTGTATCAATTCATTGTTCAACCGTTTGATAATGGCTAATCAACAAACCGATCGAAAACCGATGTTATGAACGGGCTGGGTGCTACAAGGGCTGGCTTTAGCCACACAGAGTCCTGTGCAGACTGAATTGAATTGAACAATGTTTGAGATTCGTTTTGCACCTTCAAAGTGTAAAATGCTTCTCCAGGACTGCGTTGGCGCCACGCTAAACTTTGTCTTTAGAGAGAAAGAAGTAGATAACTTTTGTCACCTGAACAGTTATATTTCTTATTTTTTTGTTACACAAAGTGATTTACAGTGAAGAGGGTTAACTCGGCAATGGGGAAACAGTCGTCACAGTGAGTTTTGGACCCTTCAGTCCCGGGTTCGAGTCTCCGAACCGCCGCCACCGGTCACTAATTGGTGGCCCTAAGTCGGCCGCGACCCCCTTCCTGAAGTGTTGTACTGTTATCGTATAATAAGAACGAAGTAAATAGAAAAAAGAAACCTTGACCAGGTGGATAAATATCGAGGTGTCATCGCGTATTCTGAAGGCGCGTTTGGTTTCTTGCAACCTCAGTCATCCATGGTACCGTCGTGACATCCAGTGGTTGTTCGAGAAATGAGTGAACATTGTGTCGATTAGGTACGTTCCTTTATTCGGCTCGAAAAATGGTATTTAAGGGTGGGAGATAGGCGAAGGTTGTCGGCTTTTGAGCATGGATGTCTCTAGTATTGCTTGCATTTGGTGCGAACACCGTATCAACAATGCTCAGGTTAGGTGTAGGATGTTGGGAAGCAGTGCCCAATCACTGCAGTTCAGTCCAGTTCAGACGAATATCAACCATGCTCTGGGTGCGGTCGCTTTGGCTGCTACTCTCCTAGTAGCTACTTCAACAGAAAATAATATGAAAAGGGTATAAAAGGAGTAAGAGGAGAGAACTACGACTATTGATATCAAATCGATGGAGAAAGATTGTGGATACAAGAACGCCACTGATCGCGACACCTTGCGATTTCCTTTAAAGGATATAACCGCTGAATGGGAGGGTCTCTTGGATTCCACGCAAGAAGTCTGACACGCCCTACATGGCTAAGTTCACAGGTTAGGGTTTTGACACCTTTCTTCCATGTCATAGACTGGCCACTCTTACTCATCTACCAACTGTTACCCGCCTCAATGGACATAATGCGCCTGGAAATCCTGTCATGGGACATGCGTAACACGTCCCAACCATCTTAGCCTGGTGAGCTCAAGTGTTCCATCTAATAATTTGATACTTGAACCTTAGACTGAGCGCCGAACTTCAGCATTGCTCGCACGGTGTTCCCACCAGATTCGAGCAATACTACGAAAACATCGGTGCTCAAATACCGGCAGTCTTCGTATATCCTCCACCCACAGTGGCCATATTTCTGGACCGTACAGAAACGCTGGCTTGACTCATCATCATCATCGTACAGCGTTAAACAGTAGGGCAAGCCCCATGGACGGCTGCCTTTCTCACCATGTTGCACGTTGAATTAGAAAGTATGAATATACGAGATGGACAGGGACTGGAACTACATGGGTGAGAAAAGGAAAGAATGGCCTAGTAGGCAACACACGGAATATACAGTATAACTGTACAAACAGACATTGATCAATCATTGCGATTCGACAGAAAGTGACAACACGATCGCCACTGTTCACGGTTTGCTGCCATATCCCTCACTATCTCCAGCCAAATGGTTGATGGATCTTTTGGACCCCAACCACGAAGACGTGAAGCACCTTCTTTTCCTAAGTTCGCTGTACATTTTCTCATTCCCCGTTGCCACGTCCTCTGTCAACTTCCTCGTGGCTCCTTCCACTTCCGAGGAGGAATAGAGAACAGGGCACAGTAACACGTAACACGTGACCCAACCAACGAAGTCTACTAAGCTGTATATGCTGTGACGAAACGTTCTCCGAATTAGTACCCCATAACTCGATTTCTGACCTCATCATTGCTCACTCGACTATTGCACCCAGTCTTAACGGTACTACGCAAACATTGGTGGTCAAAAATGTCAAGACCACGAATATCTTCTGCACGCAGACTCCAAGTCTCACAACCATACAACAAAACTGAACACACCGCGGCACAATACACACGACCTTTCAACTTCAGCGAAATATCAGATCGGCGCCACAAGTGCTTCAGTCCAGCGTACGCTGCTCGAGCCTTGAATATGCACCTGCTCACCTCTATTATTGTGCTCCCATCCGTCGTCACTCTGCTGCCGAAGTAACTGAAGTATTCGACAATTGTCAGTTCCTCCCCATCGAGCATTAATCTCGGAATTGTTGACGTTCAATCTCGCAACATCATTTTACACTTTGAAGGTGCAAAGCGCATGCCGAGTGGCACTACAGTTCTCCCAAGTCTATCTACTGCAAGTTGAGTATGTTCCGTGGATTCGGACAAGCAGACAAGGTCGTCCGCGTAATCTAGGTCACATAGCTTTTCACTATTTCTTACTTCGATGCCTACGTCCTGAAGATTTCGCAAGGCATTCTCCATTATCTCGTCGATGACGAAGTTGGACAGGAATTGCAAAATGGGACATCGTTGTTGAATATCACAGGTCGTTTCGAACAGAGTGGATAGTTCACCGTAAACTCTAATGCGGCGAGAAGTATCAGAATGCAATGATCTTAGTAGGTTTACGAACGTCTGGGGCATACCTTTTCGATGAAGGACATTGGAAAGCGATGTTCGATCAGCTGAATCGAAGGCGCCTTTCAAGTCTAAGAAGATCGTTATTGTTGGTCGGCGATGCGTGTGACGCGTTTCACGTAGTCGGCAAAGAGTAAAAATCTGGTCGATGCATCCTTGACCTGGGCGGAATCCAGCCTGCTGTTCGCAGGCATTCCTCTCGCGAGCGGGTGTAAGACGGTGCAGTAGAATCGGGGCTAATACTTTGGTGACTATCGGAATTAGGCTAATCCCACGATGATTACTACAGTCATTGCGTATTTCCTTTTTGAAGATGGGAACAATCAATGACTGACTCCATATTAACGGAATACGCTCCTCGTTCCAAATGTCACGGAGCAAGACGGTAAGTGATCTTATCAAAGTATCTCCACCCAGTTTGAAAAGAACTGGGGGAAGTTCGTCGGGACCTGCCACTTTCCCTCGCTTCAGTGATCGAATGCATGACTCCACTTCTACTTCCGATGGGGGCTCAAGTGATACCACCCAAGGAGTTGCAGTTGTTGGCACAGGAGTAACTACATAATCGCGCAGCCAGCTAAACTGTTCCTTGAAGTATTCGGCCCAACCGTCAAGCCTTTGCTGTTTGCTATGGATGGGTTCTCCATTTCTATCGCAGATCGTTTCACTGGCCTGGGTGCGCCGTCCACCGGTGTCACGAATAAGTTTGAACAGTCTTTGACTGTTACCTGAAGCAGCTGCTATTTCCACTTTTTCGGCTACCTTGACCGACCAGTTCTCGCTGTTATTTATATGGCTTTTCGTAACCTGCTTCTGTAGAAGTCTTCGTATCTTATTCATATCCTTGCCATTCGAGAGCTGACGCTTTTGCTCCATTATACACAAGGACTCTTGCAAGATCCAGTGTCTTTGATGGACATCTGATCTAGGACCACAGGCAAAACCTGCTGCAAGGTGCATCACCTGTTTGATATGAGCCCAGTGCTCATCTATATTAGTGTTCGTCGTAGATCCTAGCTCATGTGCTAGCTTCTGCTCATACCGGGTGCATACTTTTGGATCACATATACGTTGCACAGCTAATCGGGTTTGCGGTTTACGACAATGACCGTGGAGCTGGAGCGACGATTGCATTGGAACTAATGCATGGTCCGACACTACGTACGTGGACCAATAAGATCTGCAGTTCTAAACAGAACTGTGCCACCGGTAGCTTACGGCGATCAATCTGGCTTAGATTACCTGTAGAGTTAGAGCGCCATGTCACTGTGCGGCACGAGCTGCGTCGGAAATTCGTACTAGATAGGAATAACCGATTGTCTGCACAAAACTGGAGAAGCCTATCCCCGTTATCTATGCGTTGATTGGGTAAGGTACAACGCCCACCTAAACAAGCTTTTGACGCACTGAGTTTGTCAGCTTGTGCATTAAAGTCACCAGCTAGTACTATAATGCCAAAGCCTTTGCTCCTGCGAACGAGAGTGACGAGTTCATCATAGAACTCATTTTTATGCGTGCCAGAGATGCAGTTTGTTGGGGGTGTGCCGAGATCACAAACAAATTGCGCTTACCACAATTATCCTTTCAAACGCCAACTGACCCCTGGAGTCTCACAGCACATAAATGACTGGTAATCGGGATCCAGTCTAAGAGGGCAGCCTCAGCCTTGTCAGTCAAGACTATTCCTACACCACGTTGACCCGCAACTCTAGCTGCTTCGTCTCCTGAGGTGCGCAGAAAATACCTCGATTAGATACTAAGGGCAGTTTATTGAACCACACTGCTCGAATCCTGGATACACGTTTCACTTAAGCAGCATATATCAACCTTCAGAGAGTTCATTGTAAGGGCTAGGCACGCTTGCTGACCGGCCTGCATGGGAGTACGCACGTTGAAGGAGCCGAGATTCAGAGGCTGACGAGGCTTGAGAAAATGTGAGTTATGCGGTTGTGGATTATTTACGACACTGTTTGACAATGAATCGTTGCGAGTATTGGCGTGTTATCAGTGGGAGTATTATGGATACGTAGAGGGGGCAAAGAGAGGTGGTTGGGGACAGAAGACAAAGGCTGAATAAAAGAGAGGGAACTCTGAGCAATAGCCCACTTATCACTACCCACTCCGCTCGATGCAATGGGCAGTGCGGTCCTGATTATCCTGCTCGACGACCGATGCAGTATGGAATTCTTCCTATTCGTGCAGTTCATGGGAGATGCTGGACGGGTACTGTTAGAGTGTCCAGCCGCTAAGCAGGAGAACGATTAGGGTTCTCAACCAAAGCCTTTAGTGCTAACAAGGACCTATCCGCAAGGTAGCGGGATGGCTTAGTGGAAGCCCATTTGCTTGGATCAATTATTCTTCCACTGATTTTATTGACTGAGTTGCCAGATCAAATCGACCCCCAACCTGAAGGACCGAAAGACTAAACTTTCTCTGGCCTCTACCCATTGACCTGTCGGGTATGATTGTATCTCCGGCTTAAAGAAGCCACCCTGTATAGCTGTTTCGGTCATAGAGGTGCTCAAGCCACCACACCACGTCAAGGTGCACTCTCGTCGTCACGGCTTCCGACTGAACGTAAACAGTCGTTTGTTTGCAGTGATATTGAGTGTGATGCATCCGGAAGAACTCGCTCCCACAGTGCGTGCCATACCTTTGAACTATAAGGCTAGCCCGACAATTTTCCAAAATAGTCCGCTCATTCGTCTTATCAGGCCGTCACTCTAGGGATTGTGCACCGTAGTCCTGCTGTTAACCACGTTTTTTCGTGGATAAGTTGCTTGAGCTCTTCGGACATAAACGAGGTAATACGCCGTATGGAACACATACTTGGAATGACATCTTGGTTCGCAAAATAAGCGTGTTTGTCTAACCAATACCACAGTGGTTTTTTCTTCTAAAATGTCGCAGTTCTAACGGGGTAACTGGTCAGTAGCGGGAACTCTACATGGTTCTAAAGCAGCTGTCGAAAGATGGGATTGAGCCTGTTCGCGGACCGATTCTTGGACCTTAGTTTTTACACGAGCCGACTCGAGGTCAGGACTTTTGTGTTCCAGATGACGTTGGCGAATGGATTTGGACTGCATTATCAAGATGCTCTGTTGTCACATTTAAAGTTATAGTCCTTGGCCAGCGGTCGAAGCTTCTGCAAAAACAGACCAAAACTTTCTACAGATCCTTTCAGTTTACAAGCGGCCAGATTGAATGTGCACAGACTTGTGTTGCAACGGCTGACTCATTCAGGACAATCCGAAATGAGTTTATAGACAATCGATAAGACGTAGTCGATTAGTCTTTTTTTAGTTTATCTAGATTATGTAATGAAATCGATATGGCATATGAACGGTTAACAGTGAAAGCTCAGAAGACAACACCCGATTGACAAGCTTTAATCGACCAAAAACGAAGCATACGAGCTAAAACAGGGCAAGCAAAATGTTAGATGATGCAAACGAAATAGGAGCGAATTATGAAGCAGAAGCATAGTACCAAATATATAACAATCGAAAGAACGGGTTACTGCACAGGTCCACAGAGTCCAAGCCTCCACAGCATTCAGTGAATTCCGATCTTTGAGAAGCCGATCATTTCGACTAATGCGGTCCATTAGTTTTAATAATAAGTTGTAATACTATCAAAAACGATCGTTCAGTTGCAACAGACGCAACCATACGAGAATGTACGATGCCGGGTGATTTACCCTGTTCCCGTCTGAAAATCGTTCATACTCCGAAATGTAAAAACAACAATTGTAAGCAAATTTAGTTAACACAAGAAATTATAATGCTCATTGAGTTGGGAAATACATTACAGGGCGAAATCCGACACACTCATCAAATTCGCTTTTTAGTGACTGTATTGTCACTCGATTAATTGAGGCTTCATGTGAATCACTGTTATTTTAATTAAACGCTTGCTTATGAGCGCAGCGAAAGCAGTATACTTCATACCCGAAGGCACTGTTCTGTTAAAAATAACCAACAGGCTGACCCTGCAACTTGGAATAGCGGATAACGAGCCGAATCACAGTGGATTGTTGTCCATCACCAACATGACTGCCGGTGGTGGTGTTCCACCCTCTGGCCTCCGGGTTGTTAGGTACGCACTAACCTACTTGACCGCCACCGGTGAAGGTACCTAGCATCATAGAATAGTCATGACCCCAATTGCTAAACGATCTAACTGAATATGATAAACGACATTGTCTGTTTTTTTCATTCTTCCTCCACTTTCTCGTCCTGGTAAAAGTTTGGCTGCCAAATTTTTAGTAGAATCATGATATGGAAGTGCTCAGTTATTTGAGATCTAAATTAGACGTGTATATGTCAACCACAGACAAACTACTTGGAAATTTTCGAATCACTTCATTCCAGCTATTGATGACCGCACATCGTTCGTTTTGGACCGAGGGTGATTTATGCATTTACGAAGCTCCACAAACAGAACAGTTTTTCCTCGGTTCTATTAAAAAAATTGATTCAGCAACAAAACTTTGTACCATTCACTCACCACTGGTGAGAACGGATCCACAGGTGAAAGCGGAGAATTTATGTACCCCTACCGTCGAAGACAAGACTAGAATCGTCCAGTCTCCGCTCAACAAATCTACAATCCTGGTAAGTTCTGCTGCTGTTTGCCTTCATGCGAGTGCTGCTGTTCTTGTCTCACAGATTTCAGATGAGGACTTCTTTTCCCGTAAACTGCATAAGATTGTTGGCCTGGCACCAGAATCGGTAAGTCCAAGTGCATTTCACTGATATCAGCGGTCATAGAAAGCATATGATATGAATGTGCAATTCTTCCTTGTTCTTCGGAAAGATGTGAACTGAACCTTGCTGAATGTCTGTATCCATTTTGTGCATATTAGGTCTGCATTCTAGGTCATCATCTTCGTTATCGCACAGTCGTAAACAGTAGAATAAGCCCCAATGACCACTGCCTTTGCCACCATGTTTGAACGTAGAAATAGAAGGAATGAATATACAAGATGCAAAGGGATGGGAAAGAGAAGAATGCCGTAGTAGCCAACTCACGGAATACACAATCTAACTGTACAAACAGACATTGATCAATCATTGCGATTCGACAGAAAGTGACAACACGATCGCCACTGTTCACGGTTTGCTGCCATATCCCTCACTATCTCCAGCCAAATGGTTGATGGATCTTTTGGACCCCAACCACGAAGACGTGAAGCACCTACTTTTCCTAAGTTCGCTGTACATTTTCTCATTCCCCGTTGCCACGTCCTCTGTCAACTTCCTCGTGGCTCCTTCCACTTCCGAGGAGGAATAGAGAACAGGGCACAGTAACACGTAACACGTGACCCAACCAACGAAGTCTACTAAGCTGTATATGCTGTGACGAAACGTTCTCCGAATTAGTACCCCATAACTCGATTTCTGACCTCATCATTGCTCACTCGACTATTGCACCCAGTCTTAACGGTACTACGCAAACATTGGTGGTCAAAAATGTCAAGACCACGAATATCTTCTGCACGCAGACTCCAAGTCTCACAACCATACAACAAAACTGAACACACCGCGGCACAATACACACGACCTTTCAACTTCAGCGAAATATCAGATCGGCGCCACAAGTGCTTCAGTCCAGCGTACGCTGCTCGAGCCTTGAATATGCACCTGCTCACCTCTATTATTGTGCTCCCATCCGTCGTCACTCTGCTGCCGAAGTAACTGAAGTATTCGACAATTGTCAGTTCCTCCCCATCGAGCATTAATCTCGGAATTGTTGACGTCCAATCTCGCAACATCATTTTACACTTTGAAGGTGCAAAGCGCATGCCGAATGGCACTACAGTTCTCCCAAGTCTATCTACTGCACGTTGAGTATGTTCCGTGGATTCGGACAAGCAGACAAGGTCGTCCGCGTAATCTAGGTCACATAGCTTTTCACTATTTCTTACTTCGATGCCTACGTCCTGAAGATTTCGCAAGGCATTCTCCATTATCTCGTCGATGACGAAGTTGGACAGGAATGGCAAAATGGGACATCGTTGTCGAATATCACAGGTCGTTTCGAACAGAGTGGATAGTTCGCCGTAAACACTTACTCAGTCAGAAGTATGAGCACAATGGCCTCAACAGACCCACGAACTTATGGCATACATTGCCGGTGAAGAGCACTGGATAGCGCTGTTCGGTTGACTGAATCAAAAGCGTCTTTCAGGTCGAGGGAACCATTATTGATGGTCGACACTGTGTGCGTGTGTGTGTGTGTGGGGGGGGGGGACGCTGTGTGAGGGAAGCGAAGGCGTCGAGGGTTAGACGTGAACGACAGTAGGCGAATTGGTTAGGATCAGACACCTGAAGCTGAGGAGACATTCGCTGTAGTAGTAATCGTCCAAACACGGAAGTGTATGCTACTGGGTAAAACGTGTTACTTCCTTTTCTGGGGTACGAATGTAATGGAGGCCACTTGCCAACCGTCGGGGATTTTCGTATGGGTTAAGCACCGATTGAAGAGATCAAGTATGAGAGGGGATAATACGGCCGCATACTTCTTCAGCACAATTGGCGACAGTCCATCACGGCTGCATGGTTTATCAGGTTGAAATTGGGGCAGTTCTTTGCATACGTCGAGGGTATTGAATAAACGACTGGAAGATACCAAACGGCTGTAGACAACGAAACTCGTGGCTGATTTTGTGTCTCTGCCACCGATGAAGTTCTGAGGCTAACACCTTGGTGACTATCGAAATTAGGCTGTTCCCACGATAATCACTACAGTCATTGTATATTCTCATCTTTAAGATGGGTATAGTCAATGATTCGCCCCATGATAACAGAGGGAGCTTCTCGTCCAAAATGCCTCGGAGCAAGGTGGTACGTGATTTATTCAACGCATCACCACCCATTCTGAAAAGAACTGTAGGAAGTTTGTCGGGACAGGCTGTTTTCCCACACACTTCAGTAATCGATTACCTGACTCCACTACAATTTTCGATGGGGACTCATGTAATACTACCCAAGGAGTCGCAGTTGTTCGCGACTGAGTAACTACGTAAGCGCGCGGCCAGCAAAACTGGTCCTTGAATTATTCGGCCCAATGGTGGAGCATTTGCTCTTTGCCATGAGGCTGCTCATTTCTATCGCATATCGTTTCACTGACCGGTGTTCGCCGTCCGCCGGTGTCGTGGATAGGTTTGAATAGTGTTTGACTGTTACATGAAGTAGCTGTTGCTTCCATTTCTTCGGCTACCCTGACCCACCAATTTTCGCTATCATTCTTAAGGCTTTTCGTAACTTGCTTCTGTAAAAGTCTTCGTATCTTATTCATCTCCTTGCTGTTCGAGAGCTGACGCTTTTGCTCCATTATACTCAAGGACTCTTGTGAAATCCATTATCCTTAATTGCGCAGGATTTTCATCCCGTAATTGAGTTACTCGCAGATAAATGAACCGCAAGTCCCAAGGCAGACAACACAGGTTTACTGCGTGTACCAGAGGACAGATTGTCAAACAGTAACAGTGGCATACCTCAGATTGTGGACAGACCGACCACACAATCAATACAGTCAAGAAAGTCTTCAAACGTCCAAACAACAATAGACAGGAAACGTTCGGGACGGCAGTGCAGGAACCAGTCAAGTGGTTTACAAAGTCGGTCTCTGATTATGGAGTCATTTTGGCCAATCTGCGGACAGAAGAGATTCAATGATGCGAGGGAACACACTCACAAGCGTCAGTAAAGAACAAGCGGAGTAACGTCATAGAGCAATGGCCAAGTTCAGTCGTTCACACGGTTAAGGCAGACTGGGAGGATACGATGCTTACATTCAAATGTTTGTGCCTCGTCATGTAACCCAGGCAGTTTCGACGCGGACCATTCCAAAACCGGAGATAAACGTTACGTAAGCGAAAAATAAGAGCAACAGTTAGACTCGTGGGAAATTGGGGTCAGTCGACACTTGTCATAGAAACAAGACTGAAGAGAACCGCGTGACACAGCATGACTGAACAACAAATCGTCACGTGGATTCCAACCCCCCCTCCCCCCATGATAAATGGGGGTCAACCGACACTTGTCATAAAAAAAGACTGAAAAGAACTGCGTGACGCAACATGGCTGAACAACAATTGTTACGCAGTTGAGGAAGCCAAGGGGTATGGTCATCGTGGAATTTTGTGGTGGCAGTGCATGAAAAGCAAGCAGATAGTTTGATTAATAGAAGACGAAATTGGGGTGGAGAGCAAGGGACTTGGACTAAACCATTCTAATGAAGTTCTTCGGTACGGCGAACTGAATTTCTTTGTCCAAATTCAATGAATCTTTACACTGATGGGCATTGCATCTAGGACCATGGACGAAACCTGGTGCCACCTGCATCGCCTGTTCGATATGGTCCCAACGCTCATCTACGTTACTGCTCGTGTGATAATTTCTGTTCATAACTGGTGTGAACATCTGAATCAGACAAACGCTGCACGGCTAACCGGATTTGCGGTTTGTGTCTTTTACCATGGAGCTGGAGCTATAATCACATCAAAACTGATGCAAGATCCGAATCAACCTACGTGGGCCAGAAGAATCTGCAGTTCTGAACAGAACTGTGCCACTGGAAGCTTATTGCGATATGATTGATTTAGCTGAGAGTATCTGTACAGTTAGAGTGCCATGTGACTGCGACGCGAACTGTGTCGGAAATTCGTACTAGATAGGAATAACCGATTGTCTGCACAAAACTGGAGAAGCCTATCCCCGTTATCTATGCGTTGATTGGGTAAGGTACAACGCCCACCTAAACAAGCTTTTGACGCACTGAGTTTGTCAGCTTGTGCATTAAAATCACCAGCTAGTACTATAATGCCAGAGCCTTTGCTCCTGCGAACGAGAGTGACGAGTTCATCATAGAACTCATTTTTATGCGTGCCAGAGCTGCAGTTTGTTGGGGGTGTGCCGAGATCACAAACAAATTGCGCTTACCACAATTATCCTTTCAAACGCCAACTGACCCCTGGAGTCTCACAGCACATAAATGGCTGGTAATCGGGATCCAGTCTAAGAGGGTAGCCTCAGCCTTGTCAGTCAAGACTATTCCTACACCACGTTGACCCGCAGCTCCGGCTGCGTTTTGGGTAGGGATTATCATAGCTGGAGGATATGACTAAGATAGGTCTCGCAATCAGTATTGATCTTTTATGTGCACACTATCTTCCATGCTGTTTGTTGCAGTTTAAATCATTCAATATTTACCACCAATTCAAAAGTGAATGAAAGTCCTAACACTTATCGGCCCCTACTGCCTCATTGTCATCCTCATTCAGATCCCCAAGGCAAACACAAAGCCCGTTTCGCGGATCCAGAACAAAACGTGTGTCTGGAGACCCGGAGATTTGTGCATATGCATGTGGTCAGAAGATGGGAGTTACTACTACGCTTCCATAACTGAGGCCGATCCGGAACGGGACCGCTATCTGGTCACCTATTGCTATTATGAAAATCAGGAGACAAAACGAGCGGCGGATCTGCACGAACGCGGCACAGATTTCGAAATGCTCGTCGAGGATGATCAGAATAAGGCGGCCGTGTTGGTAGGTATTCAACTATTCAGTTCGAAAGTCGAGCCCAACCCACTCCTCTTATTCTTACTGCTGATCAAGTAAATTTATACTGTGCACTTGTGTTCTAGAACCAAAAAACTCCCAATACGAATAAACCCTGCAAACAAGGAGAAGATATGGAACAAGCGTAAGTGATTGTTTCCCCTCCACTTCCTCCATTCACTCACTCACTTATTCATATCTGGAATCGGTCACACGTTGGGACTTCGTTTTGCTTGTTTTTCTCCAGGTTGCTGGTTTTATCCATGCTTTTCAGTGGTTTCATCTACACAAGAACGCTGAGTCCGAAAAGACTGATCTGCAAGCGGCTGGCTAAACCACTAGTTTCATTGATATCCATCGCCTATACAGACCACGAAGAAGTTTTCTTAACCTGCAGTCATTGTTCATTTAGGCACTCTACCTCTGAGAAGTTTTTCCAATAGCCGTTTGGTGCCTACCAGTCATTTCTTTAATTCCCTCGACGTATGCAAAGAACTGCCGCAGTTTCAACCCGATAAACCATGCGGCCATGATGGGCTGTCGCCAATTGTGCTGAAGAAATATGCGGCCGTACTATCCCCTATCATATCCGATCTCTTCAATCGCTGCTTTATATATATATATATATATATATATATATATATATATAATGTATTAAATATATATATATATATATATATATATATATATATATATATACATATATATATATATATATTACACATCCGCCTGACTTCAGACTGTGTGCCAAACAAAACATGGCATAATCGGGGAGGAAGAGATAAATAGTCCAACTCTATGATTTGCTTGTGGGCGCAATACTACCAGGTTGCCCAAGCCAAAGCAGGTGGTTTTCTTAGGGGTCCACAACCGGAGCCTTCAGTTATCCAAAGCTTAACCTGCAAGACAGCGGGACGAAACGTGGGATCCATAACTCACTGGGAGCCGGTGACTGATTGCGGCTCTGATGAAAGCAGTAGTTCAGGAGTTGGGTATAAATCAGATGCACTTCTTAAGCCCAGGTGTTCACTTCACTTGGCTGCCTTTAACGTCCGCATACTATATCAGATAGGGCAACAGGCTGCCCTCGCTAGATGTCTTGCCACTTTCGTAATAGATGTGTGCTGTGCCTCTGAAACGCGCATACAGGACCCCATTTCTGCGATGACTCTTCGCACCCCGGATGCAACCTCAGTCTCTCACTTCACTCTTCGCGTGTCGGGTGGTTCGGTGTCTAGAGCTCGTGGTCAGGCTAGCGTTGGGATTGTTTTGAACATGAAAGCTGAGCGTGCACCGCTGGACTGGATTCCAGTCAGCAGTCGTTTGTGTGCATTTCGGTTAGACGGTTCTGTTCGTGTCAACAAAAACAAACTGAAGAGTCGACGTTTGTCCGTCTTGTCTGTGTATGCGCCGACTGACTGCAGCTCCTCTGAGGCCACGGACGAATTCTATCAGGATTTGTCTCATCTGCTTCGAAGCGCACGTTCAACGGATGTGGTGGTCATTGCTGGGGATTTCAACGCCCGAATTACCTTTTGGGAGATTCCGAAAGGCACATCGAAGGCCCATTTGCTATCCCAGCCGATCGTACAGATGACGGCGATTGTCTGATTCAACTGTGTTCTGGCCACAGATTTTTTCTGGCAAGTACGAACTTCTGCCATAAGAAGCGGCATAGACTCACATGGCGTTTTCCTTCGTCTTCACAACGCTGGACTCATTGACCATATTGCGACTGGTCACCGTTGCCGTGGGTCAGTTGAAGATTGTCGTTCATTTTGGTCTACGCCTGTGGACTCAGATCACGCCTTGGTAGGGGCTCGCTTTTATTTACGTATCGTCTGTGATTGCACCAAAGTAAATGCCACTTGTCCCGCGCAGTTGTTTTTAGACGATAACCGGCGATTTGATTTCCAGACGGAGCTGTCTACGCAGTTATCGATGCAGTCAGATATTCAGGAGCCAAATGAACGGTGGTAACTGGTCAAGGAAGCTTTGTATGCCGCTTCGAATGCCACCCAGAACTCTGATTCAAGTCGGTATCACAAACGATGGAAATCTTCAACACCCGTTGCTCTGTTGGTTACTCGCAGATCCGTCCCTCCGGATGCCACATTCAATGAAGTGCTTAAATCCCTGAGACGCCAACCTACTGGGAGCCTGAGGAATGACCGTGAGCAGTGGTGGATTGCGAAACGTGGGGAAGTGGAAAAGGCTGCGTCCACTGGCAATGCCCGCAACCTTTTCCGTTTGATTAGAGGTACCGGTCCACGGAAGCCTGGTGTAACTGAGTTAATTAAGGAATCCGACGACTAACTGATTCACTGTCAGGGACGTCGTCTGGATCGCTGGGCGGAGCGCTTTAAAGAACAGTTCAGTTGGCCCACTTCAACTTTGGACCTTCCAAATATACCTGCCAGAGAAACAAAGCAGGTGGATATCACTCCTCCATCAGAGATGGAGATTATGCGGGAGATCGGTTGCTTGAAAAAGTACAAAGCCACTAGACCGGATGGATTGTCTCTATCTTTTTTCAAGGATGGAGGCGAAGCTTTGGTTTTGGAGTTAAAAATACTCCGCCGCCTAATTTGGGATAGTGAGCAGATTCCTAAGGAATGGTGTGAATCGGTGATTGTGCCGATTTACGAGAAAGGTGACAGGTCCTCTTGTGAAAACCACAGAGGAATTAGCTTGGTAAGTATCGCGTCTAAACTGCTCACCGGTTTTATTCTCCACCGATTATCCAGTGCCTGCAAAATGCGTACGTATGAGAATTAACCCGGTTTCAGACCCGGTCGGGGTTGTATCGACAACATCTTCACTCTTCGCCAAACCTTGGAGCACAGACATATCTTTCGTAGGCCCACAATCTGTATCTTTCTTGATCTGAAAGCGGCGTTCGACTCAGTGGACCGCACAGGTCCCTGGCACTGCCTCCCATTGAAGGGTGTGCCAGAGAAGCTTGTTACTCTTATCCAGTGCTTGTATGCGAACAGCCGAACCCGAGTTCGTGCTTACGGTGATCTTTCCCCCGAGTTCACCAAGGAAAGTGGTGTTCGCCAGGGTTGCCTTCTTTCACCCTCCCTCTTCAATTTTGTGATTGAATTGATCCTTGAGATAGCCCTGTCTTCGTGTGAGAATAGCGGCGTCGATCTTTGCTCAGACAGTAAACTGTTTGACTTGGAATATGCGGACGGTATTGTTATTCTGAGTGAAGATCTAGGTAAGTTGCAAGCTCCTTTAGATAGCCTTAACAACGGTGTAGGAATGTTGGGGATGCGTTTTTGCACCTTCAAAGTGTAAAATGCTATTGCAGGACTGATTTGGCTCAACACCAAGCCTCTTCTTGGCAGGGAAGCTCTAGCTGAAGTGGATAAATTCTGTTACTTGGGCAGTTACATCTCACCAGGTGGACAGATATCGGACGAAGTGTCATCGCTTATACAGAAGGCGTGTTTGGCTTGTGCCAACCTCCGTCATCTGTGGCGTCGGCGTGAAATCCGATTGTCTGTTAAGGGTAGAGTGTACACTGCGGTGGTTAGATCCGTTCTTTTATACGGTTCAGAAACATGGCCGTTGAGGGTAGAAGATAGGCGAAGACTGTCGGTGTTCGAGCACCGATGTTTCCCTAGCATTGCCTGAGTATGGTGGGAACACCGTCACAGCAATGCTGAAGTTCGGCCTAAGGTGTAGGGAACCAAAGGTCAGTCTCTGGATCAAGTGCTGAATCTAAACAGATTAAGGTGGTTGGGACATGTGCTACGCTACGGATAGACTTCCTCAGGCATGAAAACCTTGATCAGTGGACTTGGCCGAGTACGACGTGTTAGACTTCCAGGTTGGGGTCCACGTGATCCACCTACCAAATGGTTGAAGACATTGAGTGAAATGGCTAGGTGTCGCGGTCAGTGGAGTAGTTGCATTTAGACTCTTTCCTTGTCGTTTTGATTTCTCCTTGGTACTTTGACTTTTTGCACGTTTATCACTATGCTTCTGTTCTTTTGCCCTTTATTGGACGATGCCAGAAGGAAGCAACCAAAACCAGAGCACATAAATGCGAGGTTAATGGTTGAATGAACTGAACGTCAGCGTCACAAATGCTTCAGTCCAGCGTACGCTGCTCGAGCCTTGAATATACGCGTGATCATCTCTACTACTGGGCTCCCATCCTTCGTCACTCTGCTGCCGAGGTAGGTGAAGTGGTCGACAATTGTCAGTTTCTCCCCATCGAGCATTAATCTCGGAATTGTTGACGTCCAATCTCGCAACATCATTTTACACTTTGAAGGTGCAAAGCGCATGCCGAATGGCGCTACAGTTCTCCCAAGTCTATCTACTGAACGTTGAGTATGTTCCGTGGATTCGGACAAGCAGACAAGGTCGTCCGCGTAATCTAGGTCACATAGCTTTTCACTATTTCTTACTTCGATGCCTACATCCTGAAGATTTCGCAAGGCATTCTCCATTATCTCGTCGATGACGAAGTTGGACAGGAATGGCAAAATGGGACATCGTTGTCGAATATCACAGGTCGTTTCGAACGGACTGGATAGTTCGCCGTAAACACTTACTCAGTCAGAAGTATGAGAGTACAATGATCTCAGTAGGTTCACGAACGTCTGGGGCATACGTTGCAGTCAAAAAATTTCGCTGTTATTTATATGGCTTTTCGTAACCCGCTTCTGTAGAAGTCTTCGTATCTTATTCATATCCTTACGGTTCGAGAGCTGACGCTTTTGCTCCATTATACTCAAGGACTCTTGAAGGATCTAGTGTCTTTGATGGACATCTGATCTAGGACCACAGGCAAAACCTGCTACCACGTGCATCGCCTGTTCGATATGGTCCCAACGCTCATCTACGTTACTGCTCGTGTGATAATTTCTGTTCATAACTGGTGTGAACATCTGAATCAGACAAACGCTGCACGGCTAACCGGATTTGCGGTTTGTGTCTTTTACCATGGAGCTGGAGCTATAATCACATCAAAACTGATGCAAGATCCGAATCCACCTACGTGGGCCAGAAGAATCTGCAGTTCTGAACAGAACTGTGCCACTGGAAGCTTATTGCGATATGATTGATTTAGCTGAGAGTATCTGTACAGTTAGAGTGCCATGTGACTGCGACGCGAACTGTGTCGGAAATTCGTACTAGATAGGAATAACCGATTGTCTGCACAAAACTGGAGAAGCCTATCCCCGTTATCTATGCGTTGATTGGGTAAGGTACAACGCCCACCTAAACAAGCTTTTGACGCACTGAGTTTGTCAGCTTGTGCATTAAAATCACCAGCTAGTACTATAATGCCAGAGCCTTTGCTCCTGCGAACGAGAGTGACGAGTTCATCATAGAACTCATTTTCATGCGTGCCAGAGCTGCAGTTTGTTGGGGGTGTGCCGAGATCGCAAACAAATTGCGCTTACCACAATTATCCTTTCAAACGCCAACTGACCCCTGGAGTCTCACAGCACATAAATGACTGGTAATCGGGATCCAGTCTAAGAGGGCAGCCTCAGCCTTGTCAGTCAAGACTTTTCCTACACCACGTTGACCCGCAACTCTAGCTGCTTCGTCTCCTGAGGTGCGCAGAAAATACCTCGATTAGATACTAAGGGCAGTTTGTTGAACCACACTGCTCGAATCCTGGATACACGTTTCACTTAAGCAGCATATATCAACCTTCAGAGAGTTCATTGTAAGGGCTAGGCACGCTTGCTGACCGGCCTGCATGGGAGTACGCACGTTGAAGGAGCCGAGATTCAGAGGCTGACGAGGCTTGAGAAAATGTGAGTTATGCGGTTGTGGATTATTTACGACACTGTTTGACAATGAATCGTTGCGAGTATTGGCGGGTTATTAGTGGGAGTATTATGGATACGTAGAGGGGGCAAAGAGAGGTGGTTGGGGACAGAAGACAAAGGCTGAATAAAAGAGAGGGAACTCTGAGCAATAGCCCACTTATCACTACCCACTCCGCTCGATGCAATGGGCAGTGCGGTCCTGATTATCCTGCTCGACGACCGATGCAGTATGGAATTCTTCCTATTCGTGCAGTTCATGGGAGATGCTGGACGGGTACTGTTAGGGTGTCCAGCCGCTAAGCAGGAGAACGATTAGGGTTCTCAACCAAAGCCTTTAGTGCTAACAAGGACCTATCCGCAAGGTAGCGGGATGGCTTAGTGGAAGCCCATTTGCTTGGATCAATTATTCTTCCACTGATTTTATTGACTGAGTTACCAGATCCAATCGACCCCCAACGTGGAGGACCGAAAGACTGAACTTTCTCTGGCCTCTACCCATTGACCTGTCGGGTATGATTGTATCTCCGGCCTAAAGAAGCCACCCTGTATAGCTGTTTCGGTCATAGAGGCGCTCAAGCCACCACACCACGTCAAGGTGCACTCTCGTCGGGATCGTGATGAAGTTCGTAAACCTAGAGATCATTGTACTCTCATACTTCTGACTGAGTAAGTGTTTACGGCGAACTATCCAGTCCGTTCGAAACGACCTGTGATATTCGACAACGATGTCCCATTTTGCCATTCCTGTCCAACTTCGTCATCGACGAGATAATGGAGAATGCCTTGCGAAATCTTCAGGATGTAGGCATCGAAGTAAGAAATAGTGAAAAGCTATGTGACCTAGATTACGCGGACGACCTTGTCTGCTTGTCCGAATCCACGGAACATACTCAACGTTCAGTAGATAGACTTGGGAGAACTGTAGCGCCATTCGGCATGCGCTTTGCACCTTCAAAGTGTAAAATGATGTTGCGAGATTGGACGTCAACAATTCCGAGATTAATGCTCGATGGGGAGAAACTGACAATTGTCGACCACTTCACCTACCTCGGCAGCAGAGTGACGAAGGATGGGAGCCCAGTAGTAGAGATGATCACGCGTATATTCAAGGCTCGAGCAGCGTACGCTGGACTGAAGCACTTGTGGCGCCGATCTGATATTTCGCTGAAGTTGAAAGGTCGTGTGTATTGTGCCGCGGTGTGTTCAGTTTTGTTGTATGGTTGTGAGACTTGGAGTTTGTGTGCAGAAGATATTCGTGGTCTTGACATTTTTGACCACCAATGTTTGCGTAGTACCGTTAAGACTGGGTGCAATAGTCGAGTGAGCAATGATGAGGTCAGAAATCGAGTTATGGGGTACTAATTCGGAGAACGTTTCGTCACAGCGTATACAGCTTAGTAGACTTCGTTGGTTGGGTCATGTGTTACGTATGGCAAACACACGTCTGTCATACCGTGTCCTATGCTCCGTTCCTCCTGAGGAGTAGAAACCACGCGGAGGTCAACAGATGACGTGGCAGCAAGGAATGAGAAAATGTACAGCGAACGTAGGAAAAGTAGGTGCTTCACGTCTTCGTGGTTGAGATCCAAAAGATTCCTCAACCATTTGGCTGAAGACAGTGAGGGATATGGCAGTGAACCGTGAACAGTGGCGATCGTTGTCACTTTCTATCAAATCGCAATGATTGATCAATGTGTGTTTGTACAGTTAGACTGTGTATTTCGCGTGTTGGCTATTAGAGCCTTCTTTCCTTTTCTCTCATCTTTAGGTCTATTCCCTGTCCATCTTGTATATTCATACTTTCTAATTCAACGTGCATGATGGTGAGAAAGGCAGTGGTCAGTGGGACTAGCCCGACTGTTTAACGTGAAGTTGCTTCTTGTACTGTTTCATCCTGTGATGAAAATCGGATTTACAAAGTTGTAGAACCGGGTAAATGCCGGATTTGTCCGTCCATCGTTCGATGAGGAATAATTAGTTTATTTAATTTCTGCAATCGAAGTACCACCCGTGGTCAGCTGGTCCGATTGTGTTCGCTGTATCAAACCGAACTTTTCGAGACTTTGGTGTTACACAAAACCTTAAAACATGTTTGTGTAAAGAGACTAATACTCCTTTGAATCTGTGCGACGCCAAACTGAACTAAACTGTGCGACTAACAAGTATGTCACAACGGACTGTGAGGAGGTCGAGATAATTCCTGATAAAAGAAAAAATGCTAATAAATGTTTGGTAAAATGCGCTTCCGGTCAAATTTATTTTAGTCGTGTTCGATATAAATCCATCGCTCATACATGATTTCTTTTTCGCTTCGTCTATGCTTAGAGAAGAGAAATTTGCTTCCGTGTTAAACCTTACGAAAACCCAACGCTCCTGTGAAAAACTTCATTCGCCTAGTCGCGAACCGGTCACCGCTAGACCACCGGCGCCGTGTGTCCAAGGCAGTCCTTCAAAGTCTCCTCGAGATCGGTTAGCTCCGGACGTTATGACCAGCGTCACTGTGAACTCGGTGCCAAACTCGCTGTTGTCCGGGGATCACAGTTCTCATATGCAGACTACACAGTCGGTTATTTCGAATTTGGCTCGATTAAACCATGCAGATCAATCCCAGTCGGGACCTGATTCCGCGTGGCAAGCCCTATTGATCAGTTGGTTCATGTGTGGCTATCATACCGGATACTATGAGGTAAGTTCCCCAGTTTCCACCATCTCTGGTATACTCCTTCCCGCCGCTTGCCCCATTTTCAGTTTTATACTCTCGGGAATAAGAAATTGATTCTCTGACCAAGTCTACTGAACGAACAAGCAGTAACCTTCCGTTTTTGGTTAAATAAAAACTGAAGAAAGATGCGAAAAAGAATTTCACAGTTAGTGTTTTATTGATAATTAGAATAAGAAATTTGGTATTGAGCGGTTTTTCGTCATGCCGTATGAATGCTCAACTCGTCACTGGGAATTCATGCAGTTACCCGTATAGCTGCTTCGCCCGACGTGTTTTTAGTGGATTCATTCATCAGTAGTGCATGCCCACCGTATCTCCTCCACTGTGCAGGATTGCGAATCCCACTCGTTCGTTATCGCAGGGGAACAAGTGTGAAACAGGTGCACAACGTCTCCGGTGTTGTTCAGTTTTTTGCGATGAGTGACGCGTTCATACGGTGGGATGGTCAGTTGGTTTGGGGCGTTTACCCACCGCCTCGGGGATCAGAAGTTTGACTCTGGTCACCGCTGGCCGCCCCCGGTCACTTTGGCGGGGGTAGACAACAGTGCACTGTCGTTCGTCGGCTGGTAATCACATCAGGCCCACGTGGTTCCCCGAACCAATTCTTCGGACCAGCTTGCCGGTTATTCCTAGTAATGCAGTGAACTTTTTGGGGCTATGGAGTGTGTACCCCTTCCACTGCACTCGTACGCAAGCATGTGGTAAAAAACTGATGAATCATTCAATAACACTAATTGAACTAATACATACCATTAATAAATTGCTGCAGTGTTTGGTCAACTTTCCAATTTTAAACAGTTTTCTGTTGCAGTTAGAAGTGCTCAACCAATCGTCACTTGGAACGTAGACAACACACTAAAGGCGGTGTCTATGAATTAATACATGAATTAAAACGAATCTGGTTTCGGCTGCAATCTCGTGATGTGAATCAACTTTGAAACCGTGAATTTACTGTATCGGTACGCGTGACAGGAAAATCATGTGCGGAGAGTGATTTATTACTAGAGCTCTGTATGTCAAGTAGCATCCTTGGTGGAAAACAGTCGTGAACCATGAAGCGACAAGGAATATGATGACCTCACACGGATAGAACCAAGTGATCTGATGCGAGGTATATGAAACATGTAATTGCACCATCCGATCGATTGGGTTTTCGAAATAGATTATCGTAGATAGCATATCTTCGATATAAATGAGATGTTAGTTGTAGCCTAATGATTTCAGCTGTGCCCCGAAGCTTGAGTACAAATAAATGAAATTTTATCCCGTACGTCTTCTGGATTATGACGTTATTATTACTATTTATTTTTAGCCAAATAAAAATAAAAGCTATCATTCAGTGGGGTTTACGATGAAATCATCAGTGTGGACTTGAGGAATGCAACCCAAGGTGTTAGTGTAAAACCACGAGTTTTTGCGTGAAAGAGCAGCAGAGTGTGAAATCCAGAATGACAGATAGCGAAATCGGGAACTTTAAGTATAAACAAGAATCAGCGGGGTTTGGTAAATCATTACGTACTTGCGCATGACTGCGATGAAAGATATGTACCCCATGTGAGGGTATTGGCTGACAAATCATCGATAGACGGCCCAGTTCCGGTAAAAGACTGCCCGTCATCGCCTGTCCAGATTCGATGGCAAAGCTGAAATCAATGGAGTGGATCGATGGCCCAATCAGTTCGTGACAGAATCGATTGAACTCAACCAATCAGCTGTCAACAGCTGTTCTAACTGAACGAAACAGAATCAGCCAATCGCGTTTGTAACTAAAAGAACTAGGTAAAAGACCCGGTTATAGAAAACGTTTTAGACCAATGTGCTTCGCATGCTTTTGACTGCAGTCATCTAGCATCCTATGTAAACGGTCCGTTTTTGGTAATGAGACGAGGTGTTTCAGAAGCAGATATGTTTTTTTTCCTAGAACTCTTAAAAGGTCAAAAATACCCTGTAGCCTTAAAGGCTGGCTGAACTATTTGCGATGACCGTCATTTATGACCCCGAGGATTAAGCTGGAGAACCACATAAGATTCCAATAAATTAGGCGTGGTAACAAGCCGAACGACAGTGGCTTACTGTCTACCACCAAAATGACCAGCGGTGGCGGGACCATAACCTCTGGTTGGTGGTGGAATGATATAGCCCTCTGAGGATGTTTGGCCTCATCCGAAGCGCGAATGAACTGAACATTCAGTCACTGGCTCCCAGTGGGTTATGAACCCCATGTTTCGTCCCGCTGCACTGCGGGTTAGGCTTTGGATAACTAAAGGCTCCGGTTGTGGACCTTTAAGAAAACCACCTGCTTTGGCTTGGGCAACCTGGCAGTATTGCGCCCACAAGCAAATCATGGAGTCGGACTATCTATCTCTTGCTTCCCGATTGTGCCGTGTGTTGTTTGGCACACAGTCTGAAACCAGACAGGTGTGAAATATATATATATATATATATATTTCACACCTGTCTGGTTTCAGACTGTGTGCCAAACAACACACGGCACAATCGGGAAGCAAGAGATAGATAGTCCGACTCCATGATTTGCTTGTGGGCGCAATACTGCCAGGTTGCCCAAGCCAAAGCAGGTGGTTTTCTTAAAGGTCCACAACCGGAGCCTTTAGTTATCCAAAGCCTAACCCGCAGTGCAGCGGGACGAAACATGGGGTTCATAACCCACTGGGAGCCAGTGACTGAATGTTCAGTTCATTCGCGCTTCGGATGAGGCCAAACATCCTCAGTGCCCAATGCACATCCCCGCCACAGATGCCGGTGAGCATACCGTTGTAAGTCTCATACGCCACCCGTGGTTGGTTTGGCCATTTCCCTTAGACTGACTATTAGTCAGCCAACCCGTTGGAGAGCGCTGGGCATTCGCTTTCGTCCTCATTTTAGTGGGAATACCTCCCACGAGAAAGCAGTGAGTAGAACTTCCACAGCAGAGGCTGTGTTAGACGCACGGTCACTTGGAGCATTTCGAGAGGCGTTCAGGACGAGTAACCACAAGCTTGTAGCAAAGAACCTCACTATTCGGTTTTGATGTTACAAGACAGCAATCCCGAATTGGGGTGAGTTTGCTACGGCGTCATATTATCACAATAGAAAATCATCTGCATCAGCCTTATCTCCTGGATTCTCTGGCAGAGAGCATCTGAATCTACCGTTCGCTTCCCTTCTGGAATTCTCAGAAGAAGTTTCTTTTTGACAGAAAAAATTGCCCTCAGTCATATCATGCGTAGGTCCATCACCGCAACCAAGTCATCTTGTTCTGCTGAAATTCTGCAATCTGTCAGTTCATTTACGGGAATAGTTGTTTCTGGATGAAACGCGAACAATCTGGTAGATCTATGTTGATTCCAAACTATTCTATAAGACGATTTGATTGTGTTTGCACCTTCAAAGTTCAAATTGCTGTCTCATTTATCCTCATCTCGACGAATGTTTTCTGGGGCGGGTCAAGTTCGGAAGATGAGCTAGTTACTAACCTAGCAGGTGGGGTGTATGACAACCTCGAATGGGATTCAGGATTCCACGTACCGGGTGGTTACAACCACTGCACGGGCATTGTCAAGTGTCGTAGTTGGTAACATCTGTTTATGGTATCTTGATGTACTCAATTAAGGCGTATTTTTCCTCATATGCTCTTTTTCTTTTTGCCTTGATGTATGTGACTTTTGTTTCGGTCTTTGTATTAGAAACCCAAATTGGAGCACTCCTCTATCAGCCTGGGGATTGGACCTATATGATCTTACTTGTGACTGTAGTACTACTGTAGAAAGTAAAAAATATTACCACTAACTGACCGCGTCTGGCCGCAAATTGCGGATGGTCATTTTCGAACAATGGAAATAACTTACAATATGGAGAGGCTTCCGGTTCGTTCACCATTACCACCTTTGTTGAGGCTATCGCCGAAGTAGATATGGTTTATTGCCTGGTGATGTGATATCGGGGAACATGTCGTCGCGTATACAGAAGACGCGTTGGGCTTTTATCAATTTCGGCCACTTGTAGCATTGAAATCACACTGGTTCACCCATGAAAAATCGATTTTGCACTCCGACAGCTGGAGTTATGTACGACTCCGGGACGTTATCGTTAGAAATAAAAATAAGCGTACATCATTGGTATTCGGGGATCGATATCTCTGCAGCACTGGTCAAATCTAGTTGGAACACTGTATTAAAAGTGTCGAGGTTAGACTTAGTTGGTGGTGGACCTGAGATCAGTTTTTAAACCAAGCTGTAAGTTTTATCAGGTTGTCGTGACTGGGATGCTTTACTCACGCGCGTAAATAGACTCCGTCGAGTTGGTTAGTCCATGTGGTGATGAAAAAACACGAAAAACCGAATCAGTAAATTTCGCTCAATAGGTCGCATTAGGCTTTTGGATTGGGGTTCACAAGATCTGCTCACAGGATGGAAGTCCTAATTGCTATGATTAGATGTCGCGGTCATTTGCGTAACGACACGAGTTTCGTCTAACTTTATCCTCTGTTTATTTGCTCTTTACGGTTCGATTTAATTTCCGACTGGATGACACTGAGGTATCCATTGGAAACAGAGCACGCGAGTGCAAGATTAATGGCTGTAAGAACTAAACTGAGCTGGATCCCGCGATTTCGTCAATGTATTCCTGAATTGACATAAATCAGACCAATCGGTACCCGTTTATCTCAAGGACGAAAAAATCAGCCTACCAATCTATTTTCCCCGTTCACGCCGAATCAGAAGCAATAAACGTATTTAACTCCGCATATTGCTAAATTCATCTCACAAAAACGTATCCATTTTGTCCTGCTCTTTATCTCTTTTCCGTTTCAGGCGTTACAAAATCCAAAGAAGAAATGAAATAGAACCTGTGTCTGCTTGTGACTTGGCCGATGGACAACGAAGGATGAGAAACTACCATCCATATTTGTACCCCGGTTCCTTCAATGGAACTTCCCCTTCCCTCGAGCATTGTCAATAAATGAGGGTGTGTACGTAGTGCAGTTTTGTTATCACTCAACTGATGCCATTGATCGCCCTGGTATGTTGGCGGGAATGTTCCAGCGCTTTTTGCAATCTACCCTGATCTCAAGGTATTTGCATACCCAGTTTCCACTTGTTATGCTTCCTTCAACGGCTCACTGTGTCGCATCGTACGTCGGTCTACACTGAAGTATGATGCTTGCAGCAACTTTGAACCGCAAACCGAGTTGTCGGAAACGGCGCATTTACGTTGTTTTTCCATTTCACTCGAGGAGCTGCAGTTAGTCAACATATAAATCAGCTGGATGACTTAATAATTTTTTGGACCTTCCTGGTCTATCAGCTAACAGTTGTGTCAGTTTCCTCTGGTCGACATGATGGTAACAAATTAATAAAGATAGAAATTGTGTCTGAATAAACGAGGTTTGTATGTAGTTCTTGTACTGTATTGAAGACTTCACCAAGTTAATAAACTCACATTTCAGTCAAATGGAAGGAAACTGATCGTTGTTACTTCGAAGTAAGCATAAAATTGCAGCAGAAAAAAAACTGGTTCATCTACCGAGATTTGTGTGAAGTTCCTTTGTGACTTTGATCTTGCCAACCAGAACACGTACTAAACAAGGCACGGTAGAGTTGCGATAGATATTTTACGAGAGGGGATAAGTTGAAATGTAGAACGTACGGAGGCATGCTTGTAAGTCATGGTACAGGGGATGGCTGGGGCCTGCAAGAATCTTCTTGGCGAATATTTCACAGGCTGTAAATGTGCGAATCGCAAACTTTAGAGATGATAGCCTGTGGAAATCAAAGAGACGCGATTGATAATGGCCAGACCGCGGTGTACTGTAATAAAATCTCTCTTGAGTAGACCAGGAAGATTAAGGGAGAGTAGTACAGTAAGACTGACAGAATACATCGATGGACAAAGCAAAAAACAGCTTGTGTGGCTCCAAACTGTCAGAGTTGCTAGTTAAAGGACACGACAAACGTGTGCTAACTTCAGTACGTTGAGCTCTATTGGAAAAATAGTCTTTCAACCACGAGAGTAAGGAAGTGTGACGGCGAAAAGACTCTGGCTTTTAAAGGAGTGGAGAACGGCGAACCGGATCGAAAGCGGGGGAATAGTCAGCGAAGAGGCAGCGAACGGATTTCATGGAACTAATTAAACTCTTTAAAATAAAGTGGCCGACTGATGCAACTACATCGAGAGTGCATTTGTTAGGTTTGTAAGCAAACTTATCCGGGTCATTTGGAACAAAAAGAGGAATGTAATCGGCTAAGGCTAGCACGCTCGGTCAAACTGAACACAGAAGAAGTGATGACGATGGGACGAAAGCGTTTTGGCAAAATGTTGGAAGTAGAATGTTTGGGAATAGGTACTACTGTCACAGGTTTCCAGGAGGCAGGAATAGCACCAGCGTCAACAGGTTTATTGATGAGGGAAGTCGTAAATCCGGATAGTTGACTTGCTCCAAATTTGAGAACGTTGGAGGGTATGTCGTCTGAACCCACAGCAGAAATTGATTTCGAGGTCCGAAGTAACTTGCAGGCTGCTGTAGGATAATCCTGACTGACAAGGATGGGGCTGCCCTTTTAGACTGGATCCCGGGTAATCGTCATTTATGCACTGTTCTTTGGGAACGCATACAGCCCTGAAGCTTCGAATTTCTAATATTGCTACTGAAAGCAGTAGCAGTAGTTAGATTTTGACTTTCCAAATTATGGCGAGAAAAATTGCATGGCATTGTCCGCTTAAGAAATCGATGAACGGCACCGAAATTTGCAAATTATATATTCGAATGTGGTTTTTAACCACGAAGTGGTCGGATCTAGCTGTCTACGCAAGTCGAGTGGATTGTTAGTGGTATATAAAGCAACATGAGCTCGTTCATTGCGAATTAACGGGTCATGTTGGTCAATTTAGTATGGCCTTGCATAGAAAACCCGAGTGGAATGGCAGTTTATGTAGTATCTGATCAGCGGTGTCATCCATTAGCACAGTGTTACCACTAACCCGTTTGCAGCTTAATCTCGTATATTCACTTTGGCCTCCTGAATGTGAAAGACTTCAATGAATCTAGTTAATTTGGAATAACCATTGGTGGTTATTGGATTGTGGCTGTTCCGATTGCTACTTCTCAGCAACAACCGAAATGATAAATAAGATTTATCACTTTCAGTGATATGTAGTCGTTTCTTCCGGCCTGCTTATGGCCACTAGTTATATGGATCTCATGGAAGCTCAATAAACAAAAAGATTCCCGTGCAATGACGGGGCTCTCAGTATCTCCCATCCATCATATGAACTGTCCACTTAACGGCACTTACCCTGTCAAGGTCGATCTAGCTTTTTCATAGTGATATATGCTTACTCAATCGGCCTGTGGTTATATTTCTGCCCTGCCAGTGCGTTATCTGAACTGGAGATTGGCGGTTTCAGTTTGAGTAAACTTTCCGTCGCACATTTGTGATGGGTGTTGGTGGGTGCGTGTGTTTGTTATTGCATGCGTGCGTCGGCTTGTATGCACCAGTCACAACACACACTAACAGCAAACTTCTCTGGCACGAAATCCGGGGATAGGCATCTCCATTCTTGTGGAGAAAATCGGTTATTCCTGTCTGGTACACATTTCCGAAACAGCGACATGGCGCTGTGTCTGTACAGATACTCTGAGCCCGAACGAGCATACTGCAATAAGCTGCCAGTGGCACAGTTCCGTTCAAAACTGCAGATCTTAATGGTCCACGTAGGTTGATTCGGATCATGCTTTAGTTTTAATTTGATTATAGCTCCAACTCCATGGTCAAAAACACAAACCGCAAATCCGGTTAGCCGTGCAACGTTTGTCTGATTCAGATGTTCACACCAGTTATGAACAGAAATTATCATACGAGCTAGGATCTACAACGAGCAGTAATGTAGATGAGCGTTGAGACCATATCGAACAGGCGATGCAGGTGGCACCAGGTTTCGTCTATGGTCCTAGATCCGATGTCCATCAGAGACAATAGATTTCTCAATATTCGTTTAGTATTATGTAACCAAAACGTCAGCTGTTGAACTGTTAGTGGAATAATAAGATATGAAAACTTTTCCAAGAATGACACCGAAAATTTTGGGTCAAGGTAGCCAAGGAAATGGAAGTAGCAGCTGCTTCATGTAACAGTCAAACACTATTCAAACCTATCCACGACACCGGTGGACGGTGACCACCGGTCAGTGAAACGGTATGCTTTGGAAATGGAGAACATATTCATGGCAAACAACAAAGGATGGACCGTTGGGCCGAATACTTCAAGAAGCAGTTTTGCTGGCCGCGCGCTTATGTAGTTACTCAGTCGCGAACAACTGCGACTCCTTGGGTAGTATTACATGAGTCCCCATCGAAAATTGTAGTGGAGTCAGGTAATCGATTACTGAAGTGTGTGGGAAAACAGCCTGTCCCGACGAACTTCCTCCAGTTCTTTTCAGAATGGGTGGTGATGCGTTGAATAAATCACGTACCACCTTGCTCCGAGACATTTGGAACGAGAAGAGTATTCTGTTATTATGGGGCAAGTCATTGACTGTACACATCTTCAGGAAGAGAACACGAAACGATTATAGTAACCATCGTGGGATTAGTTTACTTCGACAGTGACCAAGGTGTTAGCCTCAGAACTTCATCGGTGGCAGAGACACAAAATCAGCCACGAGTTTCGTTGTCTACAGCCGTTTGGTATCTTCTAGTCGACGTATGCAAAGAACTGCCCCAATTTCAACCTGATAAACCATGCGGCCGTGATGGACTGTCGCCAATTGTGCTGAAGAAGTATGCGACCATATTATCCCCTCTCATACTTGATCTCTTCAATCGGTGCTTAACCCATACGAAAATCTCCGACGGATGGCAAGTGGCCTCCATTACATCCGTACCCCAGAAAAGGAAGTAACACGTTTTACCCAGTAGCATACACTTCCGTGTTTGGACGATTACTACTACAGCGAATGTCTCCTCAGCTTCATGTGTCTGATCCTAACCAATTCGCCTACCGTCGTTCATGTTCAACCCTCGACGCCTTCGCTTCCCTCACACATTCTGTGTTTTTGTCACTGGATGAGAAACGTATGGCGGTTAGGGTCTGTTTCTTCGACTACAGTGATGCATTTACCCGCGCGGACAGATCCAGGCTACCACATATCCGGACGCATAGCGGAATTCAGCTAGATGGTGTACACTTCCTGTCCAATTACTTTTATGGTCGTTAACAGTTTACACAGTTTCTTGGTAAAACCTTTTCCATGCTTCGATCCACTCCAGTTGACTGACAAGGAACAGTTCTAACTCCGTTGTTGTTTTCTGCATGAATCTACTCTATGCCTGTCCAGGACGACTGCATCGTGATAAAAAAAGCTGATGATGTGATTCTTGGTGTGCCATACCCTAACCGTTCTACACGACCTTTTCTACTAAAATCCTTTGTCGTTCCACTGCATCTCATCGGAACATCTGTTTGCCCTTACATTCTGTTCCACTGGCTCTATGCTTGTCTTCCAGTATTCCATGAATTCTTTTTCGGGACTTGAAACGCGTCACACACACACACACACTGTCGACCAACAATAATGGTTTTCCTCGACCTGAAAGGCGCGTTCGATTCAGTCAACCGAACAGCGCTATTCAGTACTCTTCACCAGGAACGTGTGCAACATGTTCGTGAGTCTGAGGTCATTCTGCTCACTTTTGGCTGCGTAAGTGTTTACGGCGAACTATGCAGTCCGTTCGAAACAACCTGTGATATTCGACAACGATGTCCCATTTTGCCATTCCTGTCCAACTTCGTCATCGACGAGATAATGGAGAATGCCTTGCGAAATCTTCAGGATGTAGGCATCGAAGTAAGAAATAGTGAAAAGCTACGTGACTTAGATTACGCGGACGACCTTGTCTGCTTGTCCGAATCCACGGAACATGCTCAACGTGCAGTAGATAGACTTGGGAGAACTGTAGCGCCATTCGGCATGCGCTTTGCACCTTCAAAGTGTAAAATGATGTTGCGAGATTGGACGTCAACAATTCCGAGATTAATGCTCGATGGGGAGGAACTGACAATTGTCGACTAATTCAGTTACCTCGGCAGCAGAGTGACGACGGATGGGAGCACAATAGTAGAGGTGAGCAGGTGCATATTCAAGGCTCGAGCATCGTACGCTGGACTGAAGCATTTGTGGCGCCGATCTGATATTTCGCTGAAGTTGAAAGGTCGTGTGTATTGTGCCGCGGTGTGTTCAGTTTTGTTGTATGGTTGCGAGACTTGGGTTCTTCGTGTGGGAGATATTCGTCGTCTTGAGGCTTTCCAACCATCGATGTTTGCGTAGTATAACTAAGATTGGACGTAACGACGAGATATGCTATGCTGAGGTCAGGAATCGAGTATTGGGTACTAATTCGGAGAACATTTTGTCACGGCGTATACAGCTTAGTAGACTTCGTTGGTTGGGTCACGTGCTACGTATGGTAAACGCAAGTCTACCTTACTGTGCCCTGTTCTCTATTCCTCCTCAGGAGTGGAAGGAGCCACGGGGTAGTTGACAGATGACAGGTCAACGGAAACGTAGATGCACCATGTCTTCATGGTTGGGGTCCAAAGGATCTCTCAGCCATTTGACTCGAGACAGTGAGAGATATGGCAGTGAACCGTGAACAATGGCGATCATGTTGTCACTTTCTGTCGAATCGCAATGATTGATCAATGTGTGTTTGTACAGTTAGACTGTGTATTCCGTGTGTTGGCTACTAGGGCCTTCTTTCGTTTTCCCACACTTATCGATCTCGTATATTCATTCCTTCTATTTCTACGTGCAACGCGGCTGTACGATGACGCCTTGAGCCGTGTTCAGATTACCGATCACGGTTCCTCGAAAAGGCGAGAATTTGGGATGACATTTACTAACCATGCAATTAACACCGTTACAAGAGGAAGTATAACTTACTTCAGGCTCAGTAGACCACTCAGAATTGATGTAAGTAAAAACACGACCACGAGTCCTCTCCCTGCACTGTTTTTTGTCGAAAGCTGTCGAAGTTCTCAAGGCAAACCAGTTTGTCTTTAATACTTTCATTTAATCAGGACTCTTGGACACAATTCATACACGTGTTCGTGTTAATCCGATGATTCAAGGCATCCTTCCAAAACGAGACCCAGTTCTAATACTGACTCTTTCGTGAACGTTCATCTTCTTGGGAATGTGCGACTAAGGCAGCCTTCCAGCCGCCGCGTTGACATTTCCTAGTCCAACTTTGTCTCCCCCAGCTGTCACGAAATCTGATTGTGGTTCGAGAGAGATGGAACATTGTTTCTCAAGACCGTGTGAATAAACACTCCGAGTAGCGGGTTCTAGCTGACATGTGTTGATATTGAGAGTAATTCCAAAGTGAGATTCACCAAGTTCACAACAAAATGTATCGCAGCTAACCGTGGCACGCGCCGTCGTCAGTTACGTTTGCTGTTCTTGTCTTTTCTAGTAATTGGTGGTTGCGGACTTTTATGCCCAGCGTTATTCGTGCTTCTGCCAACATCTTCCCTGTTACGAATCGACTCCACCTAATAAACGAGAAGAGATCCACTCTCTGGGTTAAAATCTCTTTGAACGTACGCAGAGGTTGAGTGAGTACCCGAAACTTCTCCCACCGCACTTCACCAGGCAGTTATATCCCTCTCAAAGGTAAGCATCCACGATCCCATGTAGTTCGGGAAGTTGACATTCGCAGCTTACTACTGAAATAATTGCTAGTAGGCAAGATAGCTTGAAAACAATAAGATGTGCGTGCTCCTTTTCATGCTCACACTGCGCAGCAAAAATTGTCGTGAATGTGGGATGGTCAAGGTGATCCCTACCGATATGCCACTGACATTGATAGTCCTACGCTCTGCACCAATGGTAAGCGCAGACTGCATAAGGACACATCTGTGTGTGGTTTATTCTTTGGAAGTCTACAGGGAGCTAATAATGGGTAAATATGACAAACCGTTCTCCCGACGGGTTACCACCACGGCTGATGATCGTATTTGCTCTCATATAATCTTCAGTGTTCACGTGTTTATTTTATCAACATTTTAAATGTAATAACATCCAGGGACCCATTGCACAGTGACCCGTGAATTATTAACAGCAAACTTTATTACCGCGGCCTCATCATTCGCAGCCAGAACGCAATTCTTCCCTTACAATGTGACCTACAGTGCACCTCGATTGATTATGGTAGTCTCACTTAATCAAATGCGTTGTTTTCATTTCATTTTCATATTTTGGGAAGTCTTTTATGTATGCAACATGAACGGTCAGTCAGTGACAACGATACACTACTCGACAGACGCATGCGACAGTTTGCCGGATTCCCCTTGCTTTCAATTGAATGCGTGAGAATCTGATATGGTCCAGTCAGCTCTACCGCTAAGAAGAGATTTTAGCCTCAAAATACTCCCCTTGAGTATCGGCGGAAATACCCGTATCGACCAGGACCTTCAGACAGCTAGATGTTAGAAATAATATTCCGATCGGAAATACGGAGGTTTTTGAAGTGGGAATTTATAATTTAAATCACCATGATGCGGTAGTCCTGATGACCCAATAACGCAACCATTCCTTGTGGGATTCACCACACTTTACTGCTGGCATTGATGCCACACCATCCGATAGCCCACTAAACAGGATTTCTCATCTCAAGTAGTCGTTGAGTGAAATCTTGCATGAAGCCATCGGTGTTCAGCGTCCTGTATTTTTTTTTATTAAACGGATAAACAAATTACCCGCAAAATTCATAAAATTCAAGCCCCATTTAATTCATTGGAAAGTACAAAGCCATAAGTTACACAGTGTTTATCAAGCAAGTTATCTGGTTCAAAAAGAATCAACCAAGTGGATACCAAAATGTTCAAGATTACGAAAAGAATTGTTTTGATTTCTCTCAGGTATCTGCTTGTGCGAGCTTTCGTCTTATTCAGTTTGGCGTTCACTCTTTTTTCTTCAATTTGTTCATCGGGTCCATTTTTCAAGTGCTCTGAAGCTTTCTGATTTGTTTAGGAATGACCGTGACATTCCTGTCAGCTTTTGTGATATCAATGTGAGAATCCTGTTGCAAGGCTAACAGTGCCTTTCTTTCCTCTGACGTGGTATTTGGTGAAATGTTTCCTCGTTTCTTGAGGATATCACATATCCTCGACTTGGCTTGGTTGGCATTTTCATTTGAAAGCCCTGACAAGGCCTGTTCCGATGTAGAGATTACTTCTCGAATGTCAACCGTTTTCTGTGTAGATTGGAATTTAGACCATTTTTAGCAATTGTAGTGCTATTGATGTCAACGATCTACCCGATAGGTTTTTCACGTGAATTTCTGGATCCGCCACAAGTTTTAATTTCTGTTTCCAGTGCGGAACCAGATTGAGTCATTACATGTTGGAGTATCATCCCTCGCATGATACCAAAGACATCATCCCACCTTGCATCTACGGTACGGAAGAAGTACTTTATCCTGAACACTTATCTCTGACCGGGTTGGTCCAGTCGATGGTGAGTTGTTACGCGAATGCACACGAAACTACCTCTGTGATATCACCCATGGAAGCTACAGATTTTGTCGTCTTACTTATACGGATTTAGTGGGAACGATATACAAACATGGTAGTTCTACTTGCGTTTCATGCACTATATCGAACCAGCCTCATTAGGTGTGTCATGCAACATCAGTGAGGTCATTCACTTTTTTGGTTTGCTGATCGGATTTATTAATTCCTCCTAGATGACACTACTGACAACCAAATTGATTGTCATAAAAACTTGTTTCACGACCGGTTAATCGGTGTTTGAACAAAAATGCAGACGTGACAGCACGAGCGCACCACAAATCCCACCTGCTCCTTTGTAGAATTACTGTTCCGTGGTATTTATTTGCCTGCTATGTTGTATTATAATAAAATAACCCCCTCCTCCCCCCCCCTTCCCCCCCACCCCACAGCAAGAAACACTAACCGGAATCGGTCAAGTTGTTTCTTGGGGAGAGGTATTTCATTCAGGGAGGGAGATGGTTAAATGGAAATAGGCAGATAAGTACAGTCAATCTCCTGCTATGTCGCACCGCCCCCCGGGTTTTCAGAAAAATGTGCACATTCCAGAAATTGCGATATATCGTGTTTGTCAGCAGTATGTGCTTTTGCAAGTGGAATGAAAAATCGCGTGGAATATTAGGAACAAAATAAACGGGAACAATGAAAGCTGCTCAACTTTTGTTACTTGGTTTTGTCGTTATACTATGCGTCATTACTTGCTGTGAGTTTGAAGCCGAATTCCCAATTTCTTCATGCACTAGCTAAGATTCACATAAACTGGCACACAACAAGAAATCTTGCAACAACAAATTCGCCGGGTTGAACCACACACTTCGTGAAAACTGCTTTCAGGGTTGCTAAAGTCGAATCGCTATTCGAAGTAACTTTCATGTCCGAATGATTCTGTGTTGACTCTTCAAAATATACAATCTCGCGTAGTCTTGTTTAGCTACTTGAAGAAAAAGTTCACACGAATTCAAAACAAATGCTCCAATGCCTTCCCATAAAAGTCCAAGCATTTGTGAACACTTTTGATAAAGTTTGCGTGAGTATTCTTAGCGTCCCGTATTGGTATGTCTCCTGGAACTTTTTGTACGTTTTCCTCAAACTTCTCCAACTAGAACATTGATTGCATCCCATACCATTTGCGTATTCACTACTACCCGAATTTTGGACACCCTCAATCCATCTTCTGTTGTTCGTTAGCACCCCGTTTGCACCAAAACCATTCCGCACGGGCTAGGTTTTGGTCCCGTTGACATTCGCCACTTCCCCCCCCCCCCCCCTCGTTATGGATTTTACGCAAGGTTTGGCTTACGGCTGTAAGGATATGGTCTGATGCATCGTTCGATAGACGATTTAGTCTCGCTGGCAGACAGAGCGTCTTCACCGGTTCCGTACCGAACCCACGAAACCACGAACGACAGGACAGCCGATCGATGGCGTAAATCGATAGATGAGAGACGAATCCTGCCAGCGGCATTTAAGCCACAAGGCGTGGTCGTCCACACCAATTGGACTAATGCGCTGTGCGCAGCAAGTGGGTACATGAACTAAAAATCCTCGCAGCTGTCTGCAGACGGAACGTGGACAACATCGCTTCCGATGCAACTAAATATAGCAAATCAGAACCGGTTGAAAGATGAGCGGGGGATGTGGAAACAAAAATTTTAGGATTTCCCGTCCTCACGCGTTTATTTTCGGAAGCAAAAGAGTATCAGTTAGCAATGCTCCGGTACTGTCTGGGAGATGAAGCCGGACGTGTGTTGATAAATCTCCATTGTGACGTGATTGAAGACCAAGAGGACCCCGGGAGAGTGATGCAAATAATGGAAGGTATTGCTTGGGTCAATCTGGTGACATGAGCACTTCGATCAGCGATGACGGGGATAGTGCACACCCGGAGCTTGATATTGCAAGTGCTCTCATGGAAGAGAAATTTAACGACAGCCGCGGAAAAGACTGAACATTTTTGAGAAAAGTCGGACAGTTACAACCTCGAAGAACACAAAGAGATGAAATTATCTGCTGACTCCTCCGTGCTTTTCAAACATGAAACAAGCACAGAACCTGCCAGTACTGAAGGAATGGGAAGAAGTATGGGCGAAGGACACTCCAAAAACATTGCACCAACGGAAAGGACGAAGAGCCCTTCGGTTTTTGGGAAACCGGCAGTACGAGGCCCAGTTGGATAAGATTAATCAAAAGAACAGAAGGCATCTGTAATCTCATCTGAACCGTATGGAGCGTGAATAGACGAGGAGTCCATTTTTAGAATCACACGATGATTTTTGCAAAGTCATTTCGTCGGTTAACGCGGCTAACCTCCAGAACGAGGACACATGGTCCCAAGTATGGATTTCCGAAATGGTGTTGTATCTGAACGACAGGACAAAACCTCCACGGAAGCACACGACCGGTTTCGCGGTTGTTACCACTCATCAGGTACCCGGATATCAGCTGGATCAGCTCATTCTCCAGCAGTTGATCGCACAATGCTCCAATAACAGGTGGCATGGGGGTTGAACCCGCGAAGTTTGAAGTGGATGGTGTTCCGGTGTTCTCGAGGCGCCAAATGTTGCCGTACAGCCAGAAAGTGGGTGTCCCGAAGGTGCTTACCAAAACGGAACAAGACGGCGTCATTATGCGTGAGACTTCATCCACATGAGCGACATCGATTGTGGTGGTGAAAAAGAACAATGGTCAGGAACCCCGGATTTGCGGTGATTATCGGTTGACCTTAAACTCACGTTTACGGAGATGTGCGACAACTACTGTGGTGCCAGAGAAAATGTATGCTGGTTAACAAATACTTCTCGAAAATCAACCTGGCTGATGCATACTCGCGAATTCAGCCACACACGGGGTTTTAACCACTAACCATCAACACCCCGTGGGGTAGGTTCCAATACAATTTCCAGCCGTTCGGACTGTTTGTTTCGTTCGGGATATCCCAGACTGCAACAGACGCGGTGGTACACAGTATCGATGGGGGGATGGTATATGCAGATCATGTGTTTATTTTCGGATCCGCAAGGGAAGAACATGATTGCCAAATGTAGCATCTGCTGGAGAGGTTTGCGGAACGAACGTATCGATCAAAGCCACCAAGTGTGAATTCGTTCTTGTTGAATTGAATTTCCTTGGTTTCACTGGTAATGCAAACGGAGACCGACTTGACCCAGATCGCTCAAACCCCTGACTGGATTTGAGTCACCTGAAATTCAGGCGCACTTACTATCAATACTTGGGTGCCTGCAGTGCTGTTCCCGATTCACTCCAAACTTTGGGACGTGAGCCCAACCATTGTTTCTGGCCCAGTCGTCTGAACGGTTTGGGGAGACACTAGGTGGTCTTATTCAGAAAGTCGTTGATCGATTAATTCTGGCCCCATTCGCGCCATCTAAGCAGACCATGCTGATCACTGAAGCGTCTGAAGTGAGGATAGGAGCAGTTCTGGAACAAGATGGATGTCCAATCATCTGCACCTCGCGTCTTCTTAATACTGCAGGGAGGGGTTATTGCCAGATACAGAAGGCAGCTTTGGCCATTTTTTGGGCGGTTCGACGACTGCACAAGTACCTATTTGGACTGAAGTTTACGACTGTCGTCGACCACCAAGCCCTTCAGTCCCTAATATAACCCAGACAAATCCGTCGCCAAATCCACGGTTATCATGATTCAGCGATGGATCATTGCATTGGCTGCTTATAGCTACGATATTCTGCATCGACCCGGCAAGAACATCCAGCAAGGGGACTTCCTGTTACAATAATCACGATTCATAGCGATGGAACATTGCCATTTCATTTCACCGACCGCGTCAGTCGAGGGAAAAATTACAGAGGCAGGCAAAACGCTACTGCCCATCTGTAATTTCGAAGACCAAGAAGGGGTGGCAACCCGAGGTGAAGTGGAGGTTTCCTCAGTTCTCCGTACTGCAAGAGGAATTCAGTATCCAATCCGACGGAGTCCTTTGCCGAGGTGACTGACATGTCATTTCACCTCCATTGAGCAAATCGGTTTTCGGGTGAACGGCACAGAGACCACTTAGGCGTGGATAAACTGAAGCCACTGGCACGACAGATATATTGGTGGCTGGAATTCGATGCCGACATTTGCACTACGGCAAAGAACTGTGATACGTGTCTCTTTAAAGTCCCCCAAATGGCCGAAACCCGTGGCCTGAAAGCCACATCCCATGACAGAGGGTTCATGCTGACTTTTCCTGTCCATTCCTAAACCGATACAATGTCCTTATACTGACAGAAGCATACTCCAACAGCTCGAAGGGTTCTTGACAAGTTCACCAACCACCTGGTTCGTAGTTCAGATGCTGCGGAAATCATCATCATCATCATCGTACAGCGTTAAACAGTAGGGCAAACCCCACTGACCACTGCCTTTCTCACCATGTGCACGTTGAATTAGAAAGTATGGATATACAAGATGGAGAGGGGGTGGACCTACACGGGTAGCAAAAGGAAAGAATGCCCTAGTAGCCAACTCACGGAATACACAGTCTAACTGTACAAACGCACATCGATCAATCATTCTGATTCGACAGTAAGTGACAGCACGATCGCCACTGTTCGCGGTTCGCTGCCATATCCTTCAGTGTCTCCAGCCAACTGGTAGACGGATCTTTTGAACCCCAACCACGAAGACGTGAAACGCCTACTTTTCCTAAGTTTGCTGTACATTTTCTCATTCCTCCCTGCCACGTCATCTGTTGACCTCCACGTGGTCTTTTCCTCTCCCTAGGAGGGGCGGAGAATAGGACACGCTATGGTAGACGTGTGCTTGCCACACGTAACACGTGTCCCAACCAACGTAGTCTACTAAGCTGGATACGCTGTGACAGAACGTTCTCTGAATTAATACCCAATACTCGCTTTCTGACCTCATCGTTGCTTACTCGGCTATTCCACCCAATCCTAGCGATACCATGTAAACATCGATGGTCGAAAACCTCAAGACGACGAATATCTTCAGCACGCAGACTCCAAGTTTCGCAACCATACAACAAAACTGAACGCACTGCAGCACAATATACACGGCCTTTCAACTTCAGTGAAATATCAGGTCGGCGCCACAAGTGCTTCAGTCCAGCGTACGCCGCTCGAGCCTTGGATATCCGCGTACTCACCTGTACTACAGTGCTCCCATCCGTCGTCACGCAGCTACCGAGGTAGGTGAAGTGGTAGACAACTGACAGCACCTCCCCATCGAGCATCAAGCTCGGAATTGTTGACGTCTAGTCTTGTAACATCACCTTGCACTTTGAAGGTGCAAAGCGCATGCCGAATGGAGCTACAGCTCTTGTAAAATTATCTAGTGCACGCTGAGCATGTTCCGTGGATTCGAACAAGCAGACAAGGTCGTCTGCGTAATCCAAGTCAAATAGCTTTTCACTATTTCCTAGTTCGACGCCTACATCCTGAAGATTTTGCAGCGCACTCTCCACTATTTCGTCCATGACGAAGTTGAACAGGAATGGAGACTTGGGACATCCCTGTCGAACACCACTGGTCGTTTCGAACCGACCGGATAGTTCACCGTAAACCCTAACGCGGCCAGAAGTATGAGAATACAATGATCTCATTAGGTTCACGAACTTCTGGGGCATACCTTTTCGATGAAGAGTACTGAAAAGCGCTGCTCGATCAACTGAATCGAAAGCGCCTTTCAAGTCTAAGAAAATCATTACTGTCGGTCGGCGGTGCGTGTGACGCGTTTCAAGTAGTCGGCGAAGAGTAAAAATCTGGTCGATGCATCCTCGACCTGGGCGGAATCCTGCCTGCTGTTCGCGGACATTCCTCTCGCGAGCCGGTGTAAGACGATGCAGCAAAATCGAAGCTAATACTTTGGTGACTATCGGAATTAAGCTAATCCCACGATGATTACTGCAGTCATTGCGTATTCCCTTCTTGAAGATGGGAACAATCAATGATTCACTCCATATTAACGGAATACGCTCCTCCTTCCAAATGTCACGGAGCAAGGCGGTAAGTGATTTTATCAACGCCTCACCACCCAGTTTGAAAAGAACTGGAGGAAGTTCGTCGGGACCTGCCGCTTTCCCCCGCCTTAGTAATCGAATTTATGACTCTTCTTCTACTGCGAAAATACTCCAGCCGAGAAGAAATTCCGCAAGTAATGGTCGCTGATACGGATCGCTATTCTGCGAGGTGGAATTGAAAAGCTGGTTCGATAGAATCGGACGTCTGCATCCGCGAACGGCACCATGCTGGCCGTGTTCTAACGGTGCAGCGGAAAACTTGGTACGCTCCGTGAAAAGTGCGCCATTATCGGCCAATCCGAGAACGTTGCCTGACTTGGAAGCGTTCCTTGACAATTTCCTGTTGCAATACCGAAAAGCAGTGCATATGACCACCAAGGAGAGTCCAGCCGTTCTGTTCAAATTCAGAAGACTGCGGTCATCGCGTGTGTTTTGATTCCAGTGACGTCACACTTCCGTGGAAGCGTACTTCGATTAACTCGCGGAATCATCACCAGACAAGTCGGTCAATCTATGGCTGAGATTACGGACCTGGATGATTCATCAGTGGATTTGCGCTACCTCAGCAATCGACGGTGCGAATGACCACACGACTGAGACAGCTGCGCATCCAGGCGGTGACTGTAATGATGCCAGTGACCCACCTGTTCCACAAAGCGGGACGACTACCGAAGCGATCGAACCACAGCCATCAGCTCCAATTCGAAGATCGGTAAGACAGGATAGCAGGATTGGCGGAGCTCTCGATGGAGGCAGGTTTCGGTGCTTTATCAGCAATCACACGGGATACGGTCAGGTACAGCTTCGTAGTTACACACGATGAGAAGCTTCAACAACTTAAGGTCACCCAGGACAGACAGAAAAAAGCTCGATTTGACTGGTCAACTTTTAATCCACCAAAAATTTCTTTTGACGTGCAGTTTCACAGCTTTGGCGTTTTGCTTTTTCGGTTTGCGTAGTTCCGACTTGGAGTGAATTCAATACACCATTTCAGTTCGACTATTGCGAATAATTAAACGTAGCAGTAGCTTTCGTATGCACAAGTTTTTTCCTCGAGTATACTGAACGACCGCCAGCTGTCTAGAACAGTGAAGTCTGATACCCTTTCTGCACATCCTTGCGCGTGCTGTAGCGTAGTTCGAATCGCTCAACCCAGTTCTCAATTTCAGATGCACCATAAAGCATGTTCAGGTGCTCAATAATGGGCAACTCCATAAAGCATAGCCAGTTGTACGATTCGCAATAATCGAACTGGTAGAAAGTATCGAAAACACTCTAGCACGAAGCGACGCAAACCTAAAAGAGCCAGAACACCGAGCCTGCAGGATTACACGGTAAATGTATTGCAGAACAGATTAGTATAATTTGTTCTACTCCAGGACAACCTTCCATCGTTTATCTGTTCTTTCCTATTTTGCAAGGTACCTCAAAAAACGATCACCCGCGTCTAGTGAACTTAAAAATGATTTGTCTAAAACTATTTTACAATCATTCTTCGACCGCTGCATGAACCAAGTATTTATTTTCATCTTAATTATTCGAATGTGCAACTAGCTTATCCAACAAACGGTACAGTTATGAGCCCATCCAATGAGATTTATAAAGTCACATTTTCACCTTGGAATTACCGCACGCAGCCGAAGCAAAGCAGTGCAATCAAAATCAAGCAATAGAGAAAATCACAGAGATAAGAAATCCGTAGTGATGTATGGAAAATGTTCAATTTCTGGGTACGATCAAGGTCACTGCAGGGGTATGTTTTCCATACACATTATTTGTCTCTAAACTGTTTGCGGTTCATTCTCGTGTATTAATTTTAGTTTCCTGAAGCCTTTTTTTGACAGAATTGATTCTGTGGTCGGTTTGCCCGCAATCTAAGGTATGTTATTGTTATCGTTTGATCATCTGCCCTATAGGACACGTAGTGAAGCGAGACTGCGTGCTTTGCCTTGAAACTTGGGGTTCATTTGTCTGCGAATCACTCAGTTACGGGACGAAAATCCTGTACAGTGCTTATCCCGAAATATTTAGGATACAGTTAAACAAACGCTCTCTGCCGTGGTCAGTGATGATGTCACAATGAAATGCTGCTGGTTAGGCAGCACCAAAAGGATGCCGGTGTGCAATCGCAGACGAATTATTCAATAAAAGGTAAGTCGTTTAAGTAGATGCTTCACCGCTTAGCAAATGCCATCAGACGCAGTTCTATATTTGCCGATGAACCGACTAATATCAACGACAAACAAACACAAGAAGTTGGTTTCACAACGTACATTATCGTGGAGTAAGTAGCCTGACAAACAGGTGGGCATAATGCACCAGCAGCGTCTCGTTGCATAGACGTTTAACGGTAAGACGTTTACAGGAAGCATAACATAAATTATAGTTAACAATGGATCGTCAAAATCCGGTTTCCATGTTGCTATCCTGAATCAAGGTATGATGAGAGCGTACACTGACGGAATATTGCAAGATTGCACACTGCCATTGCAGTGAATGTAGACAAGTTATTCGATTTGCAAAAATCGCCTTCATTTTTCAGTCTGAAGTTCATTATAAGTTTGTATAAGTTGGATGCATAACCAAACCGCTAAATTAGAAGTAGAGTCATGTATTCGATTACTAAGGCGGGGGAAAGCGGCAGGTCCCGACGAACTTCCTCCAGTTCTTTTCAAACTGGGTGGTGAGGCGTTGATAAAATCACTTACCGCCTTGCTCCGTGACATTTGGAACGAGGAGCGTATTCCGTTAATATGGAGTGAATCATTGATTGTTCCCATCTTCAAGAAGGGAATACGCAATGACTGCAGTAATCATCGTGGGATTAGCTTAATTCCGATAGTCACCAAAGTATTAGCTTCGATTTTGCTGCATCGTCTTACACCGGCTCGCGAGAGGAATGTCCGCGAACAGCAGGCAGGATTCCGCCCAGGTCGAGGATGCATCGACCAGATTTTTACTCTTCGCCGACTACTTGAAACGCGTCACACGCACCGCCGACCGACAGTAATGATTTTCTTAGACTTGAAAGGCGCTTTCGATTCAGTTGATCGAGCAGCGCTTTTCAGTACTCTTCATCGAAAAGGTATGCCCCAGAAGTTCGTGAACCTAATGAGATCATTGTATTCTCATACTTCTGGCCGCGTTAGGGTTTACGGTGAACTATCCGGTCGGTTCGAAACGACCAGTGGTGTTCGACAGGGATGTCCCAAGTCTCCATTCCTGTTCAACTTCGTCATGGACGAAATAGTGGAGAGTGCGCTGCAAAATCTTCAGGATGTAGGCGTCGAACTAGGAAATAGTGAAAAGCTATTTGACTTGGATTACGCAGACGACCTTGTCTGCTTGTTCGAATCCACGGAACATGCTCAGCGTGCACTAGATAATTTTACAAGAGCTGTAGCTCCATTCGGCATGTGCTTTGCACCTTCAAAGTGCAAGGTGATGTTACAAGACTAGACGTCAACAATTCCGAGCTTGATGCTCGATGGGGAGGTGCTGTCAGTTGTCTACCACTTCACCTACCTCGGTAGCTGCGTGACGACGGATGGGAGCACTGTAGTACAGGTGAGTACGCGGATATCCAAGGCTCGAGCGGCGTACGCTGGACTGAAGCACTTGTGGCGCCGACCTGATATTTCACTGAAGTTGAAAGGCCGTGTATATTGTGCTGCAGTGCGTTCAGTTTTGTTGTATGGTTGCGAAACTTGGAGTCTGCGTGCTGAAGATATTCGTCGTCTTGAGGTTTTCGACCATCGATGTTTACATGGTATCGCTAGGATTGGGTGGAATAGCCGAGTAAGCAACGATGAGGTCAGAAAGCGAGTATTGGGTATTAATTCAGAGAACGTTCTGTCACAGCGTATCCAGCTTAGTAGACTACGTTGGTTGCACGGTTGCAAATAATTAAAATCTGGCCTGACATCCTATCGATATACCGACTATCCAGCTACAATACTGATCGAATAAATGCAAGATGGACGCTTCAGCACCGCAAACGCTTGTGTTAAGCTGCACGATCCAAATGGTTGGATGAGAAACGCGTCGTTACATCAGCACAAATGAAAATGTTGTACAGGTCAAAATAAATCCTCCAAGATTTTCGCTCTATAAAAACGGTCTATGTAAGCATTTCCGAATGAAAAGATGTTTTTGGTTTGCTCCCCGAATATGAAAAACTTTAGTGTGCTAACTCAGTTCCATAAACCGACCCAAAAACTTATGCACAATCGGTCATCAGTTCTGATTAGTGTAACGCTCTCAGACAGATCGCCACGCCCATCTTTATCGGTGGTGTAAGTGTTGATGCTTGCTTGTGCACTTACTGAGCTCCGGCCCAACGAGTTTTCTTTCTGCATTTGCAGATCGTGCACGTGAAACTCCAGCAGAAGACACTGCATCATAATCATACTACCATTAGGCCATGGTATTGATTTCTTACGCTCAGTTGGTCTGTTTCATCGACTGATGCGTTTGAATAAGGTCACGCATAAAGACCCGTGACGCCTTTCCATCTAGCAGTAGTTAGTCCGTCCATAGTCTTGGGGCCTTTTTCTCCCCTCAATAACCAAAATGTTGGCGCCAATGCCAAGAACCAACGTGATGAAGGAAGCCATCAATGTGGTTTGTCGTATAAGGCCGTTGAATCAAGCTGAACGAATGAAAAGCAGTGCAACCTGTGTCTCTTTTCCTGCGGCCAATACGGTTTCGATTGGAGTAAGTCATCACAAACGATTGATCTGTTGTACCTGTTCCATGAGACCCAAATAAATCCATGTTGTCAATACTTGCCAAATTATAGCGTAATACCGTTTGGTGTTGACGTGAATCAAGCCATTGAGAGTGTGGATAAACAAAAGTTAACGGAAACTTCGTGATTTCCGTGTTCAGCAGAACACATACAACGGAACAAGAGTAGGACAGTCTTAGTCAAACTTCAGAGCAGATGTTGTAGAAGATACGTCCAAAACAGTGTTAAGAAAATGTTTATTTTCTCCGGAGAATCAACGCCACTACAAGAGTCAGACAGGATTACCTGATGGTATAGTATTCGACTCATAATCGATCACCCCAGATTCGAGTACCACTTTGAGGCTAGGTGGAGGTGCACTGCAGCCGATGACTTCTAACAGGCCAAATAAAACAGCCTCACAGTACTTCCGCGATTTTCAGCAGTGAGTTAAGCGTTGATACTCCAAAATGAAGCATAATATATGCACATCAAATTTTTCACTGTCTAATTTGAGCAAAATTTGATTAGGCAGTAAAACAGCCGATACGACTTTGTGTTGTGTGTGATGGTCCCTATAAATGTCATTTTTTCGAAGAGTATTAAAGATAATATACGGGTGAGATTATATCGTTATATATTTGTGCTCAGTACCACACCTGCTCGTTCTGAATGTTTTATCATGTTCAAAAAGGATTGCCCGATCGACATAAGTCGCCCACTGATAAGACCAACAGTGAACAAGTAATCAAAGCTTGGAATCTCTGAGTCAGACCTATAGTAAGCTCCCTCCATCAGCGCTGAACGAGCCGCAGACCACATCTTGGAACTGGATACTATTATCGTGTGACAGAAAAACGAAAGTTTAAGAAACACCGGATGAGCACTAACTATTCAGTGCAGTGCTTCAGGTCTTACTGCCACCAATCGAGAGCTTACCAGGGTTGAGTTTGCCGAAACACCTAATTATATAATGAATTTTCTTGATTATAAGTTCTGAGTGGGAGTAGCAGGAGATTAGATTGGTACATAATATGCTTCACCATGCAGCGTGGACGTTTAAACCATCAAAAGCCATGGAGGCACTGTACAGCTGCACGGCCTTCGTTGTACTTAGGCTCCTACAGAGAAGTCGTTCATCCCAGGAATTGCTCGCTGTACAGGAATTGATCTGCTAATGACCGAAGCTAGTGTTGAAAGGGCGCTATGTCATGTAGTATGTAAGTTCAATAAACCGTTGAGAGCCGGCCCGGATAGCCTTGTGGTTATGGTGTTCAACTCACTAATGATGAAGCAGCTGTACAATGATTCCATAGTTTCCAATGGTTTGAAAGTTCAAACTGCATAATGAATCATATTATGTCCTAAATTCCATCAATTTAGCTGTGTTCACCAGTGTTATTGTTCGTTAAGTTAGCCAAATGGATTGCAATTTCTCTATCATCACCCAGAGTGGTTTCATCGATGCAATGAGTTGTTTAACTTATTACTTTGTAAAAAGCGGATTTTGTGTTATGTTAACGGATACGTGAGGTATGACTTCAGTATTCCCGGAATTTATCCTAATTCCTGCCGTTAAGAATCGAATATTGGTTGTCCATCAGGAACTGATTATAGTTTCGAATGAAATATCCTGGCTATCCTGCTCTCGTCATCGAGATTTTCGGGTATCATATGCGTTTGCTCTGGAAGACTAATATCTTCCCGACGCTGGTGTATCATGAAAATCCGTAGCGCTCAAAAGAAAGTAGAAATATGTACCTTACCACCATAATGCACTCACCATCCGGTGGACGGATTTCCCAAACCCCAACCCATAAGCTTAAAATGTCCTACACGACGTAGTTCACTGGTTTCGCTTTTCATGCAATTTTGCCATGCCAAAGACAGACCACCTCGATCTACCCTTCAATTTCTGAGTGCCTTGGATAACAAGATACACTGATTAAGTTTATCGGTGGGTATACGCAACGCATGTCCCAACGATCTTTGCCTGTTCAGAGTGAGCGCTCCAGAGAGTGACCTCTGATTCTCACAACCGCTCGTCTAATCCCCGTATTGGTAATAAAGTGTTCCCACCATATACAAGCTCATCACGACGAGAATGTACCTTGACTTGGAGTGTGAGTCCGTGTGCCTCCATGACCCAAAGAACTATGCAAGATGGCCTTCTTACTCCGAAGATGCAATCATGCCTGACAGGTCGATGAGTAACGCCTGATTCAACCCACTATGCCCCTTTAGAGCACAAGATGGCTAATAGAGGCAGGTTAGAAAACCTTCGCTAGATAGACGTAGGAGTGGAGTATTCTGGGTTTTTCTCGACAGTGGGATAAGTCATAGCACTTCACTGGGCAGCGATCGTCAGCCTGAGCTCGGCACCATTCTGAGCATGAAGGCTGAGGTGTACTCCTTGACTGGATCCTAGTCTGCAGTAGTCTATGGGCAGCTCGGTTGAATGGTTACGTGCATGTCAACAACAACAAACTGAAACGCCGACACATTTTCCGCTTTTGTGTATGCCCCAGATAACTACAGCTCCCTTGAGGCTAAAGACGAATTCTACAAAGATTTGTCTCAACTGCTCGACAACGTACACCCTACAGATATAATGGTTACTGCTAGTGATTTCAGTGCTCAAATTGGAAGTCTAGACGAGACGGAGAGGCATACTGAAGGCCGATTTTGCGTTCCAGCCCATCGAACCGACAACAGTGACTGATTCACTCAACTATATTCTTACAATAGGCTGTTCCCAGAGAGCACAAATTTCTCGCACAAAAGGCGGCACCAACTAACGTGGCGTCCGAGTGTGCCTTGACAGCGTTGGACTCAGATCGATCACATTGCTACCGATTATCGCCGGCGTGAATCAATTCGGGACTGCCGTTTCTTCTGGTCCACATTTCTAGACACTTATCACACTCTTGCCCGCGCGCTTTTCCGCCTACGTCTCGTCGATGGCCAAAACAATACCAAAGCCAACCGTTCCCCGCAGCTACTACCGGGCGATGACCATCGATCAGCTTTCCAAGCAGAATTATCCACCGGGTTATCACTGCAGTCAAACGCCCAGGATTTAGAAGAGCCACAGGTAGGGATCCAACGGGCTCTATCTGAGGCTTTTAATGCTATCCAAGGTCCAACGACCAGATACACACAGAGAAGCAAAAGATATCTGCATCCTCAGTAGCACTGTAAGGTGCTCGCAGATCAACCCCTCCGGTTTCAGGATATGATGAGGCACAGAGAGCCCTAAACACCAACTTATTCGAAGCCTGAGAAAAGACCGTGAGCAGTGGTGAATGGCGAAGTGTTGGGAAATGAAAAAAGCTGCAGCGATCGGTAACAGCTGTAACCTTTTTCGTCTAACTAGGAATACCGGCATATGAATGATCAAACAGGTGAACGGCTCACTGAATCAAACACAGGAGCGTCATCTATGTTGCTGGATGGAACATTTCAGAAGCAGCTTAAGTGGCTTTTATCTACGATGAGTTTCCTAATTCGCACGATGGGTACATCTCTAACAGTATATACCAATCTTCCGTCAGGAGCGTAGGTTCTTCGTGAGATAAGCTATCCTTAACGACATAAGGCTGCTGGAATGGATGACTTGCCTCCGTCTACTTTCGATTATGGCGGTTCAGCATTGTCAATGGGGTTAACAAAACTTCTCGGTTTAATAAAGCAGAGATAGAAAAAGTTGGTGTGAATCGGTGATCGTAACGATTTAAAAGAAAGGCGACAGGTTCTCTTCTGAAAATCACAAGGGAATAAATCTGATTCGTATTTCATCTAAACTGCTCGCTGTTATTACTCTCCACCGGTAATCTAACGCCCGAGTACAGTGCTCGCGTGAGAATCAAGCTGGGTTGAAACTTTGCCAAGGTTGTATTGCTCACATCTGCACTATTTGACGAATTTAAGAGCATGGACCCACCTTTCGTATGCCCACCCCATCTCTGGTTTTTCGTGATCTGAGAGTGACCTTTGATTCAGTCGACCACACAATCTTCTGGCTCCCCATTTGTTGAAGGGTGTACCACAGAAATTCATTTCCATCACAAAGTCACTGTAGATGGATAGCCGAAGCCGAGTTCGGGCTTAGAGTGATCTTTCACCCGAGTTCACCACAGAAAGTGGGGTTCGTCAGAGTTGCCCTCTTCCCCTTTTCGCTTTCACTTTTTTGACTGATATGGTCCTGGAGACTGCAACTTCGTCATGTGCAGATAGTGATATTGAACTTTTCTCTAGTGGAAAGGCATCAGCTCTTGAATACACCGACGACATAGTTCTTCTTAATGGAGATCCAGATTAATTGCAAGATTCTCTGGACACCTTCGGTAAATGCGTTGCAATGTTCGGTATGCGTTTTGCACCTTCAAAGTGCAAGAAGCTGCTGCTGGATTGGGTTGGTCCAACACCAAACCTTCCAGTATCTGGGGGAACTATAGACCTGGTGGTTAAGTTCTGCTTTCTGGACAGTTGCATTTCACCCGGTGGTCGAATATCGGATAAGGTGTTTTTGCGTATACAGAATTCTCGTTTGGCATTTGGCAAACTCAGTCATCTGTGGCGTCCACATGACATCCGTTTATCTATCAATAATCGAGTGTATGCCACAGCTGTCAGCCCGGTTCCTCTGTATGTTTTAGGTACATGGCCACTACGGGTGGAGAATATACGTATGTTGTTGATGTCACATTACCGATATCTTCGTATCAATGCCCGAATATGATGAGAACACCGTATCAGTGATGCTGAGGTTCGGTGGCGATTCTTAGGTTCACGAACCAAATCATCAGATAAAACAGGCTCACTAGGCTGAGATGGTTAGAACATGTGTTGAGCAAGCTCCGGGCAGGATTCCTCGGCGCACAATGTTTTCTTAGGTGAGTGTTGGTTGAGAGAAGCGTAAAGGTGACCAGTCCATGAAATGGAAGAGAGGTATGGAAACCCAACCAGTGAACTTGGCCGTGTAGGGCGTGTTAGACTGCCCAGCTGGGATCCAAGAGATCCTCCCACCCTATGGTTAGATACATTGGAGGATATAATTGGGTGTCGCGATCAATGGCGCTCTTATATCTAGAAACTTTATTTATTCGTAGTTCTTTCACTACTCCTTTCATATTCTTGCTCTTTTTCATTATTTCCGATTGACGCTGCCGCTAGGAGATAGCAATCAAAGCCATCGCGTTCAGTGCATGGTTAATGGTTGTTTAAACTGAACTGAACTGATATTTGAGCAGTTTTATGGAGAAATCGATGTTCAAACTCCGATAGTTTTCGTGTGTCTTCTACCCGTAATCAGTATTTATTTGTTGTTATCAACTTTTACACCTGAAGGCAACTAATTATACTATGTATCAACCAGTGGAACTTAGCAAACAATAATATTCTGTCTTTGTAGGCAAGAACGGTGGGAAAGCTTGGAGAACGATTTGATCGCGACATGGGTCCATTTTTAAACGTAGTTGATGATAAAAATTGAGATCACCATCATTCCACATACTCTCAGTTTCGTGTACACCTATGAAAAAGCCTGCCTTGAATAAAGTTTTATTAAGGTGTAAAGTTGCGTGAACCCACTAAGAGTATCCGCGAGAAATTTTGCTCTAAGGCAATGGTGAAACGGATGGGTTGTCTGTCTATATTTCCAGTGGTGATATGCGGTGCTTTGGTACTGCAGTTAACAAAACTCTTGCAAGTAATATGGGAAGCTGAGCGAGTCCCTAAATTATCGTGCGAATTAGTGACAATACTAATCCGCAATGAAGACGAAAAATCACATCGTGCAGGTCATGGGAGAACCAGCTTGATAAGTGTGGGATCTAAAATAGTTGTTCGCTTTTTTCTTGATCTATTATCCACTTCTGGCGAACGGCTTGAGCATGAGAACCAAACTGTCTTTAGATATGGTTTTGGCTACATCGACCGCATCTTTACTGTACCCCGGGATTCGGTTACAAGGACTAAGGATACGTGGACGACGTTATGTTTGTGACTGAAGATCCAAATAAGTTGCAATCACTTGTCGATGGTCTGAACAGCGCGCTTGGCTTTTGCCAACCTCCGTCATCCGTAGCACCGGCGTGACATCCAGTTGTCTGTTAAGGGTAGAGTGTACAAAGCGGTGATTGGATCCGTTCTTCTATGCTGTTTAGAAACGTGGCCATTAGGAGTATAAGACAGGCGAAGACTGTCGATGTTCGAGCATCGATTTTTCCGCAGTATTGCCCAAGTATGGTAGGAACACCGTATCAGTAATACTGAGGTTAGGTACGAGGTGTTGAGAACCCGTGGTTAGTCACTGGAACCAGTACTAAATCTAAACATGTTAAGGTGGTTAGGACACGTCTTACGCATGCCCACCAATAGACTTCCTCAGTGTACGCTGTTCTCCGAGGCAGGTAATGATTGGAAGGTAGGTCGAGGTGGTCAGTCCATGACATGGCAAAAAAGGTATGAAAGCCTTGATCATTATACTTGGCCAAGTATGATGTGTTAGACTTCCAGGTTAGGGTCCGCGTGATCCGCCCATCAAATAGTTGGGAATACTAGGTGATATGGCTAGGTGTCGCGGTCAGTGGCCTAGTTGCTTTCAGTCTCTTTCTTTGCCTTCGTAATTTTCGCTTATTACTTAGATTTTTTGGACCTTTCTCACTTTATGCTTCTATTCTTTTCACCTTTTATTGGACGATCTGTAAGGTAGCAACCGAAACAAGAGCACAGAAATGTGAAGTAAATGGTTGAATAAACCGAAACTGAAATTGACTGAACGGCAAGGTAGTGATGTATGGGATGAGTTATGAACTTAACAATGATTGGATTGGTCCTGCATGAAAGTCAGTCTCAATGAAAAAAGTGTAGTAACTTTGGCAGTTGTATATCGAATGAAAAAGCATCGCTACGTACAGAAAACGCGCGGTGGACCCTTTGCAGTATGGGCTTCATGTGGTGTCGCCATGGTATCCGTTGGTTCAGCAAGCGTCAATTGTAAACTGCGGCAAATATGACCATTTTTTATACAGCTCTGAATGTGCCCGGTAAACGCAGAAGATCCAGTACCATGATAAGCATCGATGTGTTCGTAGCATTGCTCTGTTATTGTGGGAACTGCACATCAGTAATTCCGGGTTATACGTAAGGTGTTGGAAGCCATAGATCCACCTCTAGCAGTAGTAGTATTAGTAGTGGCGCTTGATCCAAAGAGGCTTAAGTTGTCGGGTAATATATTTCGCATACCCACAGAAGAACACCGATGTACACTGTTCTCCGATGCGAGTAACGGTTAGGGAGGGGTCGATATGGTCAGTCCATGATGTGATGATAGTGTATGGAAAACATTAACAAGTAGGCTTGGCCGATAAGGATTTATATTAGGTTGGAATTCACCAGACCTGATTTTGCCCAGTTGCAGACAGTAAGCGACATGTCCAGGTGCAGCGATCCATGGGCTTTTAGTACTCTATCTCTTTTTTACTCGTTGCTTTCTTTGCTGCGTTTTTTGGCTCCTACTGTTCCGACTTGTTTCGACTCCGATTGGGTTTTGCTAGCAACCAAAAACAAGACTCTCGATGCTGGGGCTGATTATCGATTGAGCTGAAGTGAACCGAACTTTCCGGCTTAGAGATTTTCCGTTGCACGACTTGGTTCTCAAAATAACGTAAACTGTAGATTTGAACGCTGCTTCTCATCTCGCTCACGCGATGCAATTAGTAATTAATTTATCTACCGGTCATCCTCACATGAACTATGCTTACTAAATATTTACTTTTGAGAAACGAGATAAATATCATTTAGGCAGAAGAACTTCGTAGTATTGGTAGTGGATGTAATCTTTATCTACGTAGAATTCAGAAGAGTCTAGATTAGACCAGTCCACTCTCGATCAGCTGATACTGCTGGCTAGCCACTGAAACCAGTTAACTGCAGTGCAAGCTTAATAATTTGAAGAAATGAACTGAAATAATATCCTTGGTTGATATTGCTCTCACCATTTAGGGTTAGTTTTTGACAAGGATGCCTAAATGGGGTAGAGAAGGTTCTTTGTTTTGTCCACAAGTATTTTCTTTATATTTTTGTTATTGAAAGTGCTAATGAAAGCAAAACATCGGGTTCTTGTTCGTCTGTTGTACCCACCGATATGCTATGGATTCCAGATGTGGCTGAAAATACAAATGGGTTTTCACAGGCTCCTTATCACTCAATCTGACATTTGGATCATTTCATTTCATTTCGAGCAACCAATAGCCATGCCTTGAGTGCATCGGTTTTGATTGGCGTCTCTCAGAGGGAACCACAATCGAAAATAATGGAGACAAAAGCCAGAGTGTGAAAAGACTCAGAAGAAAACTAGAAACGATAGTATAAAGTCGATAAAGAACGTAAGTGAATACAAAAGTGACATTCTCCAACGCATCCGACCAAAGAGCAGATGGATCTCTTGGACCCCACCCAGCAAGCCTAGCATGACCTGCATGACCAAGTCCGCTGATCTTAATTGGCATACCTTTGTTCCATATCATGGAATGGTCATGCTTGCTCATCATTTAAGTCCCAAAAGTTTCATCACCTTGCAAACAGATGTTGATGTTTGTCTTACTCGCCTATATTTGTGGGGTGTATTGCATTCGGATATGGTCTTGGTCCGCATGGTTGACCTTGAGCATTTTCAATTACAAACAATGGGAATATGAACCTTAGTGACTGTTTCTAACTAAAGAAATTTGTCTTCCGGACTCCAAGAAGTTGAGTCCTTTTAATGTATTCACAATAAAAATTGGGCTATTTTACAAGGAGTCAGTATGATCCGAATTTTTTATCTGTGCTTCTTCTTGAAGTTATTGCGTTTCATTGGATCAATTCAATGCATCCAAGTTTCTAAAACCTCCGCTATGCATTCTGTTTTTGACCTATTGAACTATTTCAACTTAACCAGGCTAAAAAGTTTGCATTCTACTTGATAATTTCAATGATCAAAGATGAACTACAGACAACTGCAATACTTAAACTATGTAGACATTGTTTGGTTCATCGTACTGTGTATTTTGCAGTGCGGGATAAAATAGCATCGTCCATTGTTTTACTCGTTTATCGCCTATCAACCTCTACCCATCTGGATTGCAACTCACAGGGCAAAACATACACATTTGATTGTGTATTACAACCGAATTCCACACAACTTGAATGCTACGAACGCAGTGCCAAATCGATTGTGGATGCTGTCCTCAACGGGTACAATGGGACCATATTTGCTTACGGACAGACCGCATCTGGCAAGACTTACACGATGGAGGTTGGTTAGTGTCAAATTTGCCGTGTTGTATCAATTATTGCTCAATCTGTTTCATGTTTTTCAAAAGTTCACACTTTCCTTTCTCGCTCGTCTTTCAATTACACGTTTAGTGCTTGTCTACATCACGTCTGTGTTCAGTGCCTTCGACCAGACCCAGATGGCGGCGGTCAATTGCATGTTCTGCTGTGTTAGCTAGTTGTCAAAAGTGTACACGCATTTTATTGATCCTGTTCACAAGATACGCCCATATAAATCTATCTTCTCATAAAATACTCTTCAACGTCAATGACCCCGGATTCGCCAAATCCACTTTTATACTAAAACGATAACACAACAGCTTATCAAGTCTTTTGGATGATTCTATTCAACTTGTAGTAAATTATAAAGTAGAATAGTTTGGGGCACCAAGCGGCCTAACAAAATGATGCCTGACTTAAACTCGTACCTCTGATCTCTATCACTTTCGACTGCAAGGCAGAAGTTAACCCAGCTAAATGGAATCGGAGCTAATTGTTTGAAGTACCACAACTGCACCCGGTTCATTGACAGGATCCCGGGTTAGAACGTGGCTTAAGCAAACTTGTGTCCTTCCTTCACGACCCAGACCAATGTGTTCATCCATTTCCATATCAAATCGATGATACCGCGAGGTAGCAACCAATATCAGAGCACATAAGTTCGAGATTATTGCTTGAAGGAACGAAATGGAACTCCCTTATGATTGGTCCAATAGACAATTTAGACCTCCCAGTTCTCAAACAAAATAAATCCATGCTAGCATCAAAATATCTCCTTGATTTGTTGCTATATTCATGTTAGGACTGTGGGGTTTCATGCAAACAAGTATCTAGTAGTAACTGTCACCCATAATGCTCATCAGTCGGACGCATGGGTGTAATCCGTAGCTTATCAAACCAATTATTCATGAGCAGTGAGATATCTTGAGTAGTACTCATAAAATATTTTTCGGATGGGCTCTCCAGTCGGCACAGTGCAATAGAATATAATTGCATACGAACGACTGTGACGAAATATGATCAGTTATAGTCCTTCATTGACCAAAGTGTATTATGTGTATACACCTGATCACATCCTCTAATGTATCTAGCCACCTATTGGATGGATCTCTTGGACCCCACACAGGTAGCATACCATACATTACAGGGCCGAGCCTACTTGTCATGCTTATCATGGACCGATAACCTTTGCTCTTCTTCCAAACAACACTTAGCTCTATGAACATTGCTCACCGAGATATTCTATCTGGGAATGTGCACAACAAGTGCTACGGATACCTTTGAACGTTGGTGTTTCACTTAATGATTTGTTTCATGCACCTAACACTCTATGCCTAACCTCCGCACTGTTGACGCAAGGGTCTTGCGATTGCTCTGAGATATCTTCTACATGTCCTTGCGGAAAATTTCGGTAAAAGTAAATCAGCTAATTACAGAACGACTCAAAAATATCGCTGCAGCAGCACATCTGCACCATTTCGTTCTAAGCTTCCTATCCACGGGTCGCATCATAGTCAACTCCGTAGTTCATTACATTGACCCTATATATTTTCCTTGTACGAAATGCTAATTAACCCAACCTGTTTTTATGCGATAACTTTTGAACCAAACCACTTAGGGCGACCATATTTGGCACACTGATGTGTCAATCCACTTCCGTATCGAATGTACACGTACATTTGGAACACAAAATAGATAAATTGAGTTATCCCGAAAAATTTGCCAGAGGGAGTGCGACCTACTCATTTAGCCTCTAAGTGCCTCGGAGAACAAGGTGTACAGAGGGAGTCTGTCAGAGGGCATTTGTAACCACGTCTCAAACATCTTAACCTGTTCACATTGAGAGCCTAGTTCGGAGACTGACCTCTGATTCCCAAAACCCTACGCCCCACCTCGAATTTGCTGATGAGGTGTTCTCACCGTACTCGAGCAAGACTGCAAAAGATATCGATGCGCAAACTCATAACGTATTCGAGATACACGCCGTTACCGACCAGTCAATTACCGCGCCAATGGAAATGAAACATGGGTATGCCCATCACAATGAGAAAATGGATTTATCTCGTCAGATTCGAGTTCCCTAGGTCATCCATGGCGAAAGTCTATGTAAAGCCGTCAGAAATCAAAGGCGTTCTTATTTTATCAAATATTGTTTTATCCCTTTCCCCCTCCTCCAATGTGGCCTCGTAGCACAAAAGCTAGGGTGCACGAGATACTATGGTATGGTATAAGGATATGAGGGATGGAACCCCAGTAATAAATTTTGACAAGTGGATCGTTTCAACGTCTGTCAGAATCTGTCAAATAACTCGTCGCAATTTTTCGCCGGATTGTTTTGAATCATTTGTTGATTGCTGTGACTTAATGGCTGTTCACGTGAAGCACGGTTTGTTTGTTTGTTTTTGTTTCAGGGCCGTGTGAAAGATGCCGAGCACAAAGGAATCATACCAAGAATTATTGAGGATATTTTTCTTCATATTGAAAAAATGGACGACAATTTGGAATTTCTAATCAAGGTAGAACACATTCAATTTGGCGTTTGATCACCCCATCACTTCCTCCCAACCACCATGAGAATAGGTTTCCTATTTCGAGTTGTATATGGAGAAGATCAAGGATTTGTTGGATAGTGAGTTACAAAAAGACAGTGTTCATTTATAAATCACAGTCTCTAAAACTAATCTCCCGATTCATGAGACAAAAGATCGAATGGCCTATGTCAAGGTAAGACTGACTCACATTTGCCCCGTTTTTCCAGGTTCTTTTGTGTCACTTTTTCTACTATTTCTTGTGTGTGAAAGCAAATCGATTTTCCTCATGTCTGCTAGTGCGTCACTGGCAATAGATAACAAAGAAATCAAGTGCTTGTGTGCTCATCAATGAAGGCTTGCGTGTAAGCTGAAGCAGTTCTTCTGTACGGTTTAAACGATAACCTCTGCGGACAAAAGACACAATGATTATCTGAACATCTGAACATCGACGTCTTCGTAGAATTGCTCAAACCCAGTGAGATCATCGGACCAGTTATGCTAAGGCTAGACACAGTATGACGGACACGAATTGAATCGCACAATCAAAAGCTAAATTCCACCAGTATAACGTGTTAGGGACGCATTACACATTTCTCTGGATGCAACTCTCTGGCATGCCACATTGGCTTGGTCGGTAAGTGTTTTGAAAATTGGGGCCATTACATGAAGAAGTGCATGGAAAGTCTGACCAATAGACTTGGCCCTTTATAGCGTGTTAGGCTTCCTCAGTGGGGTCCAAGAGATACACTCACTCAGTGTTTAAATACATTTGAAGATATGAAGAAGTATCACAACCGACAGCGCTCTTGTATTCACACACTTTCTTTATTGGATTTATGTTATCAATTGTAGTTCTCTTCTTTAGTCTTTTTATAAATTTTCGATTGAGGCTCTTAATGACAGATAGAAATCAGAACCCCCTTATCCAGTATACGGGCGTTGGCTGTCCAAATAGGTCCTATGTCCGCTTTACCCGTGCTCATCCCAATTGTTCAATTTTCGACAAAGCGATAAATTTTTTCAAATCATGGCAATATTCCTTATTTTATTTAGTTCTTCTTTATTATACAGTAATAGTATAATATTTCAAGAAGGGTGTCTCGACCAGTTTAAGGCCGCGAACAGTAACTGTTCCCTTCCTGAGCCCCCAGAAAAGTTGCTGAACACTTCGTAAAAGCGAACTTCAGGCTAAAAACTGCGTGTGAAATTCGTTCTCGTTAATTCACTTTCCACTCAAATCGAAAAACATCCGTGTTTTCACATCCAAAACCTTCAACAAAAACAAGATGGATCATTACTTTCGATCCGATTGGTCAGTTTTTACGTGAATCGGAAAGAATAACCACGATACCTGAACTGTAAAAGTAGTCATCAACAGAGACGAAAGTCTACTCATAAATCTTACTTCCGTTGATCGATATCTTTATGGTCAATAGCTCTCAAATTATAGTTTTTTCATTTCCGTTAAGGTGATCACCGAGTTATTTTATTTAGATGGTGTGATAAATAATCGATTAATCGGTGTCTTCTACTCTATTCCGCCTGATTTTAGGGTGTCACAGAACGGTTTGTTTCCTGCGCGGATGACGTGCTGGACGTGCTGGACGAGGGTAAAATGAATCGACACGTGTCGGTTACTAGTACGTACAGAGATGATTTGATAAGATTCATCATCTACTCCGCGATTGCTTATCCGTTTGATTCGATTCATCAGAATGCTGTGGTCGCAGATTCGTGTGCCTAACCGATACTTCTTATTGTCATTTGGTCGACGATTTTCACCTGGTTAGCACGTGGTACCGAAACCTAGAATAATCCACAAGACGTGCCAGGTAGTTGAGCGTGCATTGGAGCAAACGCTTCTAGACCTCTGGACTTGAATCTAATGTTAACCATTTTTACTGGAATAACTCTTACCCGACAAGACGAAAATGACAATGCATCATGTCGTTTTTACTTGGTACACACTCGGTTATGTATGAAGGTGTGACATTATTGGTAGACAGAATACTGGTCAACTATAAACCGACCTAGCTGTATCTGGACGATCTGACTTTCAAGGTCTGACTTCATCGGATTGATTAAATCTTGGAAAAGGAGCTATAGTTCACCGCGCCATTTGCGGGAGCATTCAGATCATCACAACTACACTGAAGTGCTTCGAGAGCGACTGAAAATCTTAGTTGCATCATAGGTAATCCAGTACTGCTTTGGCCGAAGAATGCTGTCCACAGTTATGTCTGCATATACTTTTTGTTTTAGCTCACCGCGTTCTGCCGGTGGGATGTTACCACGCTCTTTGTCACTCCATGTCCATAATTGTTGTCGATCGCGTACACTAATGTCAAGCAGTAAATGACATACTCCACCACACTACAGTAGTCCCCATCCCAGAATGCCAACTTCCTGATTGCAATAACCCCTGTAAAAGAAACACTTTGCTGAGCAAGAAAATGTTTTCGATAGATAACCTCCCGCCATACAGTGAACCTCCCAGAACCGAACAAGAAACACTCCCATTGGGATTCTACTCCCTAACAAGAAACATTCTGGAGTCAAATACGTCTGAGAATTTCGTTTTTTGAACGAAATTGGTTATGCACTTTTGTCTGGCGATATGATATCAGTTTTCTGGTTCGCTACCGCATCTGACCCATTGGGACCTTACGTCGTTCATCACTCCAAGTCTCGGGCTCTGGTTGCGACTATCCTTAATGGTGCAGCGGGCCTTTGAGGCTCTGGGGTACGCTCTTTCTGCTGCATGTATGCGAAACCATGTAATGAAATAAGTGAGAATCACTAGGCCACTGGGTCTGTTGAGCTACGATCGTGCTGACCAAGTCTTATCCGGGTCAGCTAGCAGCACCATCAAAGACTTCAGATGATTGGGAGTAGAAAGGTTCCCATCTCATGTTAAGACGTCAGTATTGCTTGTTAGTCAATGTGACGCAGAAGCTGATAAGGTGAACGGTAATCCTAATGCTAGTGGACCGTTTTTGCATCGAATTTTGATGAACTTAGAGACGACACATTGCAACATCATGCATTTCGCTCAAGAATCATACCTAGTTGTTCTCAGGGTCGAAACAAGCTTTTCTGGTTAATTTGCTTTGTAGAATGGTCTAAAGACATTTTTAACCGACTCCGCACTAAAAATGATGTTACTTATGTGACTACTTCCTTTTGATCATCTCGCTTCCTGAATGAAATGCCTCTCAGCAAGAAACAATTTGAGTGATCCTGGCTAGTACTTATTGCTGGGGGGAATATTGTACTACTAAATAGATCGATTTTCTCTCAAGTCTGTCAAATGCCACACTTTCAGAAAGTTGCAGTTTGTAAAATATTCCCGTGGAAAGATCCTGAGGTAATTCATCGGGAAGTCCGTGCGAATTCTCTGTGCGGAATCATGCAAACACAAACTATCGATACACGAGAAGGTAGAGACTTTGGAGATGGTTTTTGTTATGTTCGCAAAACAACTCCGTAGTAGGAAACGAATATAATTCGGTTACCAGAATCAAATAAAATTATTCTGAATTCTACAAGCATAGAATTGAGCGAAACGTTGCTCATACATCGATCAACCAATAAGCGTCAAGTGCAGTCACTGTCTATCGACCTAAGGTACGTGATTGGACTGGTCAGCACAGATCGATGCGCACGCACAAGCATGCAACAAGTGCACAGCATTCATGGTCAGAACATGGCACGACATGTTAGGAGTAGGTCAAGACACAACGGCTTCTGATCAAAAGATGATACAAATCTCCGTGCGAAACTTTCTGGCGTTTCATGGAAGATCGTGCAAAGTGCGATCGCGAACAAGACTCTACTACAGTTTTTTCTGTCGTTCGGTAGCCACTGACGGCCACGGTCTACGGTAATGTAACTAAGCCTTTCGGACGAACTCATACCGTGCAAGGTCACATCGCGTCGGAGCTGTCATTCACAGTTACGGGCTCCAAAATATTTACTAAGGTAATTCATCACATCAGTTATCAAAGCAAAATAGGTTTTACATAATATAATTCATAATGCGGTATCAACGCTCAGTTCGCCACTGCAAACAGCCGTTTCATCCTTGTTAGGAATTATTAGCGGTGCACATCCACCGAGCATCTGGGTTTAGGAATCCAAATAATTTGTGGAAGGTTTATTAAAAATGAAATCGTGTCTGTCGAGCACAGCACAAGAAGACAGTGAAATCCTATCTATTGCTTGTTTGCACAACTGCCCCAACATCACGGCCGGTTTGACCTTCTAGATCGCTGTGAATTCCCGTTTTCTTCTAGAAGCTACTTGACAGCTCCCTTGATTTGATTAAAGAATGGACTATAGGGAGGAAGATATCGAGCAACATGTCTGGTTGCTAGCATTCAGTCCAGTTCATTCAACCATTAACCTCGCACTTCTGTGCCTTGGTTTTGGTTGTTACCTCGTAGGATCGTCGATTCAAAGGCAAAAGAATGGAAACATAGAGTGATATAGAGCCGAAAGCAAAGTAATAAACGATAATCACGAAGAAAACGAAAGAGACCGAAAGAAACTAAGCCACTGGCTACGACACCTAGTAATTTCACTTAATGTTTCCAACCACCTGATAGGTGGGTCACGTGGACCCTAACTCGGAATTCTAACACATCCTACTTGGCCAATTCCACTGGTCAGTGCTTTCGCACCCCTTTCCCATACTGTGGACTGACCACCTCCACCTATCTTCCAACCATATATGTGTCGGAGAACAGCGTACATCGAAGAAGTCTTTTAGTGGGCATGCGTAACAAAAGTCTCAACCACCTTAACCTGTTTAGATTCAGTACTGGTTCCAGTGACTAACCACGGATTCTCAACACCTCGTACCTAACCTCAACATTACTGATACGGTGTTCCTACCATATTCGAGCAATGCTACAGAGAAACCGGTGCTCAAATACCGACGGTCTTCGCCTATCTTCTACCCCTAACGGCCATGCCTCTGAGCCGTGTAAAAGAAAGGATCTAACTGCTACGGTGTACGCTCAACCCTTGCGGGCATTGTCTCGCCCGGCGGACTGGAGCACTGACGAACAGAAATGCGGTACCATTATTTGTTCGTTCAACTGCCACTTTCGAAGAACACTTTTCCAGAAAGCCGTTGAAGAAATCATTGTTTTTTTTTGAAGTGGCATTCATAATATAGCATATCCATCACAGAACAGCAAGCAAAAATACTGTGGTTTGCACCTTTGTTCGAAGACAATATCCGGATGCATGGTTTGCCCTCCGGTAATAGCCGTCTTGTCCACGAGCATCATATGTTCTAACTGGTCCCATTTATTCAAAAATATGTTACGGAGCAACCGTGTTCCCGTAACCACATTGCTTGATTGGCTCATCTCTGTGATATCAGTTTTGTTTCGCTTGATTGGATGAATCCATAGTTTCTCCGAAGTGTGACCATATTCATCAAGACGAATTGACCAAATGATTCGAGTATATCAGTTCCATCTTTTTCTTCATCCCACTCAGTGAGTGTAAAATTCTCCTCTTCCAATGACCACAGTTCCAATATGAATTCACTGAAAAATTTACGGTTTGCGAATCCTGTATTAAGGCTAGACTCTCTGTCCCAATCGGCGATGAATCTGCAGATCTTGATGTTAATCCCAAGATGGAAGGACAGAAGTTTTAAATCGTCACCTTTATTTGCACGCTGGCCAATTCTACTTCGGTCTTAATAGTGGTTGTCTTCCGCTTGCGATGCGAATCTGTGTTCACTTGTTCCCTTAGGTAGATTATCTCAATTTCTTGTATTGTGCTCTGCGAAAGTGGTAGCACTCATTCAGCTGGAAACTTGAAAAGTGATGGAGATTGATTTTGCATCGAGCACGCAGCTATTCATTTGACCCGCGCAAGGTTACCAAGCCCAACAACTGCAAGTGAACACTCACTTGTGATGTGACTGTGCGTTATGCGTGCGTCGGAAACTTTTGTTTACAGTACCCTAGGCCGTAAACGCTAAGTGTCGTCAGTGGCTGCTAAACGACGAAAAATCCTGTAGTAAACTTTTATGCAACCACAACAGTAACCGCTCCTGGCACGGCATTCGGCTTCTGTGTGGAAAGAAAACGAAACAAGTGAACTGTACTGAGAACGTTGATAGTATTACCAGTGCATTCATCCACTCATTAAACGACTCTTCAGTTTTATTCCTCCCGGAAGATGACGTATACAAAACACTGCTTTCCAGATAAGTGTTTAAGATCCTTCCCACATCTGAAATAAATTCAGATATTGGTTCTGATGGCCCATCGGCGTCCTTATTGTTCCTACTTGTGTATTTACTTCCCTCTTGAACAGATTTTTGTACTTGTATTCTAGTCCCGACTACTGGAGATCCGTCACTATTGCTCCAATAGCTAAACCCCGTAACTATAATGTTTTTGCTGAATACTACTCATTCACTTTTGATTACAATCCGCGGTCCCTCCTCATTCATGAACTGAACGCTCTTGGTTGTCCAACGCACTTATTCGCATAATTTTCTGGCTATTTTACCAACAGAACTCAGTGCATACGACCACGTTTTAACATATCCAAACCTTCGTGAATAATTCAGTAGGGCCTTCTCCCTATTTGTTTCTCACTTACATTGGCGACCTGTCAGCCAGTTCCCTGGAACATTTATTGAGGCATACTCTCCGCTAAGTTATTACTGGAACTCAAAGTTTTAATCCTTTTTCCAATAATCTGCCTCATATCTATGACTTCTCAACTTGATCCAATTTAACCCTAAATTCATCCAAACGATTTTAATGCACATTTGTCTTTTCTCAATAGGTTTATCCTCGTCGTCCGCAGATCTAAACTGAACTGAACTGAACTGAACTGAACTGAGGCAGTCGCTGGAATTCAGATCCTCACTAAATGTATCCGGTCGAAATATTTTATACTGTGTCAGCAGCAATGGTATTCAGCTATTTGCATTTTGTCTATTATATCAGTGCTTCATGAGAATCCTACCGAATCACGTTGAGCTACGCATTAGATCCGTTTCATTTGTTTTCCGCTCTATTTCCTAACAGACATGAACGAGCACAGTTCACGGAGTCATTCGGTGTTTCGCATATGCATTCAACAGAACAATCGAGAAACGGGGAAACAGTTGATAGGCTCATTGTATTTGGTTGATTTGGCCGGCAGTGAGAAAGTTTCCAAATCCGGTGCTGAAGGTTCCACTTTGGACGAGGCGAAAAACATTAACAAATCATTATCCACTCTGGGTACCGTGATCAATGCCCTTGTGGAAGGAAATGTGAGATGATTATGAATCGTTTCTGTCGACTTTCATAGGAACGTAGTTCTTTTGATAATTGGTAAATTGGCGCAAAGAGCTAGAAAGCTTCACTCCCATTCTTCCCCTTAATTAAGATTCCACTGAGGACACCGAAGTCTGAGATAAACCCGTCATGCGTGTTTAATATGACACTCTAATCCTCAGCTTTCAAGTCTGCATTACTATTTCATCATTGTTCAAGAACCGAAGTTTGATCGGTAGATCAATGCACTACCGATCTGATCGGTGCAAGGGGATTTGAGTCAACATATCTACTGCATCAAACCGAATTCGGATGTTTTGTATGGTGACACTATATCGACCGAATTACTTTTTACGTGGCAGCCTTCCGATGTAGGAGGATTTTTGTTAGTTTGTATTCTCGGGCTTAACTCGCCCAGTTCTGTCAACTGCAGAATAGCTCCGGTTTAAAGTCGAAAGTATTGCATGAAATGTCATTGAAACCCACCCTATTTCTCTGTGATTCCATTTGAACCAAATCATTTAGGGTGTCTAAAATTGGCATGCCGATGTGTCAGTCTACCACTATATAAGAACATATCCACGGATATTGAACATGGACCAGATAAATTGATTCGCCACGGGGGTTGTAGTGTCTTGACAAACTGTTTTTGCGAGCACGGGATAGGTCTGTGTAACTTGATTGAGATCGCCTCGGCCGTAGAAAGGATCTATTGCCTGACCCATTTACAACGGTTTGCTGACACGCGGTAGACGAGAGTGAACGGGCCATCCTGCGTTGATGAGTGACCGGTATCGATCTCATGGACCGTCTTACCGATCCCTTTGGCTAACCATGTAGGCGGCCAAATTGCACATCGCGGTCAACAATAAACTACACTTACAAATGAAACTGGAAGACAAGCTGCCTGATTATTCGAACCCATTTTGTGTATATTCCTACTCTTGTTCCCGAGGATCGATAATCGTCAGAAGAACAACCAGGCACTTGTCCGATCGAGCCCAAGAACACTGTTCCTGATAACTTGTATCAGATGGTGGGAAATAGTATTCATCGCATTCTCGGACGACAGGCAAAAACAGCAAACTGATTACAAAGCGAAAAGACCTTTGTCATTTTCGATACTCTGGGATATGCCGGACATGTGTTATTGCACATTGTGTACATCGCACCCTGTTCGTTAACGAAGTTCACTCAAGCCACGCACTCTGACCAGAACTTACTGTTGTGTTCGGCCTAAGCAGTCCTGTGAGCAATCAGACGGTCCCGCACACATCACCTTGACCGCGCCCATACAACGGATGGTTTGTTCCAACTAGTGAAGCTTCTGCACTCAGTCATGATTCATTGTCCGCTGAACGGCCCGGCTTGGCCGCACATGATTGGATATTGTTGTGTGGTTGAATCAGTCACATGATGCCGTGGGGCTTATCCATGCGCCGTGACCATCTGCTCGTGATTTACTCTTGTCCCGTTCGCCGTACACTTGCGTATCTGATAACTTTCTGTATCACGATCTGCACCGTCCTACTCCACCAGTCACACGCGGATTACTTCGTGCAAGATTGATATTGATTGACAACTTACGTATGCTTGGACATTCTTGTTCCGGTGTCAACGATGCTTTTACTTGCGATTCGTTGATTCTGAGTATACGTTCCTCATACATGTGCCTTTGTGCTATCTGCTGAATTCGGGACACAACAAGTACTGCTTACGTTTGCGGTAGACATTGCACTTGTTTTCTTGTTTGCTTACCTGGGTATGAATAAACGGTTTTTTTTGCGTACGGTATTTGTTTGGCCAGGATTAGCGTACACAACAGTTGCGATCTCTCATTTCTCAAAACAGAAAAATGTCACGAGGCCTAAGGTTTTCCGAGCTACAAAGACTCGGGGATGAGCATGCGCCAGATTTCAAAGTAAATTTCCAAACAGACAGTAGTTATTCGCAAATTTGTGAAAGACCTAGACCATTATATCACAAAGAGAAAACGCGAATTTCGAGGGAAAATCTTTGAGCAGACCATGAGAATACCCTTGCGTGACGCTTCGAGCCAACTTATATGGAACTCATGAAAATATCCCTTGCGTCTCACCGAATAAAAACACTTTTTACCGTTGACTCGGGATAATTTGGCGTCAAAGTTAACGGATAGCAATTAATCAGTGTCTACTGGAAGGCCCTCATGTGGGTCATGTGGCCTTCAAGTCGACCACTCCTCTTGTGTCCAGAACTCAGAGAACATAGCACGCAACAAATTCGTTTATTAGCGCATTAGTAAACACGCACCTAAGGAGCCAGGCGAGCAAACAAGTGAATCATCCACTGGCATGCGCAAGCATGAGAATGTGTCAAGGGGACAGGAACAACGAATCACTGTCAGTCTCATGCGCACCTAGCCGCATGTAATTGGTAACGTGGACCGAAGCAGAGCGTGGGATAGACAGGCGTCGCGCACGCGAGTCGAAAAGCAACGGGAACGGAATAAATCACGTGCGAATGCGAATGAAACGGGTTGGTTACACGACAACTTCCACCCCAACTACTCAGATCCGGACTATGTGTCTATCACGATTTAGTAGTGCAGACTAAGGCATCGATCCAACCTCAAAATCCGCCCCCCCCCTCCAAATTTCAAGGATTGTTTGTCATTTATGACAATTAATTCATTTGCGTGGCATGATATCATCATCAGTTTACTTTTACTTCTGACCCGTATTTTCACTCTGTGATCAAAGATGGTCTTTTATGACTTGTGGTGATCGTCCACTGATATAGTGAAGATGGTGCTGTATCGTTTACAATTTGATTCGAATGATTTCAGAATCACATTCCTTATCGAGATTCAAAGTTGACCCGGATTTTGCAACAATCATTGGGTGGAAACTCAAAGACCACAATAATAATCGCAGCATCTCCGTCCACGCTAAATGAGGTGAGTATGTGTACTTCTATTGTACTGTTTCGTGTCAATAGATGAAAATTCCACAAACACCACTGTTCTTCAATCACCTGCCCGAATAGGTCCTTATGTCGCTCGTTTATTTAAGTAAGCCTAATGCGAAGTTTGTCGGTAATTTGGAAAAGAATGATTCTTAATGTGTCAGAACCGAGATCGGTTCGAAGTGTATCGAAAAATCGATGCGCCATGTGAAATGTTATGGTAGAATTTTATTGCTCAATAACACAGCGGTTGTAAAACCAGTCTTGAAAAAGGTTACCCGTGGTGACTGAAACGTCGACAACCTACCAACGATTTCGACTACGCTGTGTTATTGAGCAATAAAATTCTGCCGATGATTCTTCCGCTTTGGAATTTACTCAGTGTTTGCTTAATTGTTTGCAGTACCGTGGAAGGCTGACTCATTCATCGGTGGTAAACTGCTAGAACAGAGTAGTGGGTGATATGGTGTCACACTGAATCCAACCTATGGAGTGTGACCAACTAACCAACCTTAGCCATATACACCGAGGACGTCATTGCTTCTATGGTCGACAACTAATTGGCCTTCATCGGCCATATATATATATATATATATATATATATATATATATATATATATATATATATATATATATATATATATATATATATATATATATATATATATATATATATATATATATATACTCCTGGGTAGTGCACCCGCACATTCATGCATTGGTGTACACGCACATGCGTATTTGCACGCATGCTCTATGCACGCAGTGACATCTGTAAAGAATGACAGGTCAACGAGACGTCGAGCATGTAAGTGACCATAATTCTCTCATCGGTCGATGGAGCAATCCCTGTGCCACTTAGGTGAACGGAACGATTTTTAACTTGCCAGAGGCTGTGATCAGTATACATCACTCGCCAGAAGGATGTCTACTAGCTTCACAGCGGGATTTTTCCAGCCATAGACTTGTAATACAGGGCAGCTGAAATGTCGGTGTTTGAGACAAGGCCAGTAGTAAATCCTGTTTTGATTGCCGCATGTTATCGTTGAAGGGAATCATTTTGTTCACACACTGAGGTAGTCAAGTGGATTAGACGTCTAATACCTCAAAGACAATGAGGGTTTGCATTCCAAATTCGCCGGTCACTGTCATGGTAGAGCGGCACCGTGCCATTTTAGTGTACACGTTAAATAAGCTATTTAATCGCGCAATTACTTGCGAGTAGTGTGTGGGATTGATGAATATTTGTTTTGCTGACTGTCCTTCGGACTCCACCTCTCACGCACAAACCTCAGGTCATTCGATCAACCTGCACTGTGGAGAAGACCTGGCTCCGTGGGATACATTCGCTTGGAGTGAACGGGGCTGGTACCGTGTCTCCATCCGAAGCTGTCGGGCATCTCTGGCTGTCCTAGAGGTCGACATCTGAACAAGCTTACCTTGGCAATTCGGATCAGTCCGGCCGGGAGCGGGATGGCTTAGTGGTAACACACACGCCTTCGAGGTGAAAGGGACCGGGTTCAAACCCTGGGTGTAGCAGAGGATATGCACCACTGATGAGCTCTAACAAGAGCGAAACTCGAGTCTGGTGCTTCCGAGTGCAGGTTGATCGGATGACCTGAGGTTTGTGCTTGAAACGTGGAGTCCGAAGTACAGTCAGCAAAACAAAAAGTTAGCTATTACCGGTTGAATCTGGTTCTAGCTCTTACCCGGTGTATACGAAGCGACACAAGTCAGAAAAATCCTTGATAAAACCTGACATTGTAATAGAAAAAGGCAACGACGTCGGTGAACCATATCGAGACAAACGAAGAAAAGTAAATCGGAAACGGAACCAACAATTGCAGTAATTGACCATCAGCTCTAATCTGGAAGCACCGGTGCATGGCAGTTCGAGAAAAATGCCATGATTCAGAATACCCTGCTATTCATTGCAGAGAAACGAATAAATAGCCAATCAGGCCAGAAGATCCCGCCAGACATATAAAAAGCGGTTTGATGAAGGTAATTACTGACAGCCAAAGCAGTTGAAATTAGCCTTCGTCGGGCCGTCCCCAAGTACGGCTTCTAAGGTGGGTCCAATTAACCGGGCTGGCAACTAATTCCTACTGCAAAATATTTCAGTATTCGGTTTATCTAGTAAATGCTTATGGATTGTTGTATCCCGAACTCAGTAAGCAGAAGGAAGGCACGTTTGCACGGGTGAACGTGTACCCGGTACCAACGTACGGAAAGTACAAGTACAGGCAAGCAAGTGAAAGCGCAAACACGTGCAAGCACTTGAATCAACGATGTGTGCAATCGAGAGGGTAAGACAACTGTACTATTGGATCAAGCTGCTCAGGTCCATGCAACACGTGGCACAATCTGATTGGTCAATGCTGTCTGGGTCAAAGTTGGACAAACGTCAACTGTGTACGTGTGTATACGACTGCAGGCGTGTGGCCATGATTGCACGGGATTCAGATCAAGCGTGCGTGTGTGTGAGCACATAACTGCTCAAGGCGAGCGCAACGGGCAGCAAAACACAGTAGTCCAACGGTGCATGTTGTTCATTAGCTGGTCTTGGTGTGTGTAACGCATGTATTTTCATGCAAACTATCATGCTGGCACATCGCATAGGTAATTAACTACTAACGTTCCTTTTTTGGAGGCTGTGACTTGACCATGTCGATTGAGCATACATCGTCGCACCACATAACAGTTACCTGTAGATTCGTATAATTAGCGTGTTTCAATGATTGCACTACGATTCAAGTAGTGGGGAATTTGAGCTGTTAATGCTATTCATCGTGTAGTAGCAACACTCCATTCACCATTTGGAAATCCATTGTGTGCGTTTTCATAGTTGTTAGAGATTATTTGTTCCGGCAGACTTTGGCAAATGTTGAATAGATCCGAATGTTGAACTTCGTTGACCCCCGCGGGCTTTAAAAGCATAACTAAACATCACACATACATTAGTACCACATGTCTTATGCAATGATTCATTCCTGTAGTTTGTATCAGAGTCGTACACCTTAGCGATCACAGACGTCTAACCGTCACGTCGGAATTTCAGGTGCCAACTGAGTTGACCGAATGAATTGTTTTGCGTGTCAGAGTGAACGTGAAAAGTGTTCAAGATCATGTATGTATGTATGTGCCGGGATCTGAGATAAGATCATAATGTCAGTATGGACGCAGATGGGATTGTCTGGGAGGATATGATTCAGAACATCGATTGATCCAAGCTATCAGGTAAGAAAGTGACAATGAGTTTGGTGAATTGTAGTGACTCAGCAGGCATCACACGTAACACGATCCGGTACAGCTTCGTGATCATATACGCTGAGGAGTTCCAGCCAGCCAGAATAGCTGTGAACAAGTACAACAAAAGCTCGCTGTGACTGGTCGACTTTTCATATACCAACCATTTTCTTTGATTCAACATATTTATATACAAATTAATTCTGCAGTAGAATTAGCGTGCAATTCCGTAACTTTGACCTAGTTACTATTTTGATTCGCGTAGTTCTGGGAGGGAGCGATTTCAACACGTTCTATCAGCTGTGTTTGGGATAGTAAATGAACACACGTTGCTAAAGGCCAGATGTCACGGAGGAAGACAGAAATGTGACTCCACGCTTCAGTCCTAGCAGCCCAGGTACAAGGCCACAACTATGGGATTAAGGCACTGCAAATAGATTCCTCCTGGGTCGATGATTTGTTAAGTTTGAATCATTTTAGCAGACACCCTGTTTTTTGTGAAGGGAGTTCTATTTTATTCCAGCGTTCTCTTCTTCCCTTGTAGACTGAAACCAAGTCAACCATGATTTTTGGGGTACGTGCTAAGACCATTAAGAATCAGGTCACTCCGAACGCACAACTCACAGCCGAGGAGTGGCGTCGGCTGTACGAGCGTGAAATCGATAGAACAAAACAGCTGTACAACGCGTTAGTCGGTTTAGATGGAGAAGTCAAACGTTGGCGTGGAGGTGAGTGACCTTGATATCAAAGTGTTTTATTCCGGTCCTTTTTGGGAAGTTGAGAATCTGGGTGCGGTGATTCTGGTTGTTATCGATCAACAAGAACCTCAGTCAGAAACCAAATATTAGGGGTACGAAACAGCTTGGAATGAACTAAAAATGATGGTATACAGTAGGCGGTGTGAATATGCAAAGATAACATCATTACTCTTGCTAACCAGTCTATCTCTTTTGTGTCTCTAACCATCCAGTAAGTGGACTTCTCGGGCACCACCTGGTAAATTTTGATGCCAGCTTCATTCAGTTCTGTTCCACTCGGAGAGAGAAAATTAAGCTTGTTGATTGAAAGATTCAAAAGGCGGCTTCAACGCTCAAATCATCCCTTAAAATTCATCAGAGAGCTCAGTGTGCATCTGGCTTGATCTGAATGAACAACTGCAGTGCCCCGGTTACATTTGCATGACTTTTGTAAGCTCATTTATGTGCTCAGAATTCAATCAAAAATATTCGCATCGGGACCTATTTGGTCGGATGTTACCGAGTGCTTTAGAGCGTTTATCTTCCAACTCGAATGTGGTCAGAAGTCACTTTGGTGGTAAACTGTCGCCCGGCCCATTAACACCCCTGACCTACTTCGGACTTTATGTGGATCACAATCCCTACAAGTCTCAGGGTTAGGTGTCCGTTTATCACTAGAAGTGCACCTGGCCTTCGTGACTGTGGGGCACACCCCTTCCACTGCGTTCATACTCGCGGTGGCAGACGATCTTGCCGTCTCCCGGGGTAGAACCACCGCCTTTCCTATTGGAACCTTATGTGGTTCTCCACTTCAAGTTCACAAAAAAATTCATGAAATTCACAGCCCACAGAAAATCATCGTTCGTGCCTACTCAGTATTCACAGCAGGAAGAACCTCTAGCTTTTATCAGTGTTTGTGGTTTGAACCGTAATACTGACTCCTTGCATCACTTTCTTCAATTTCCTTGCCCCTTTACCTTATTCTTGACTGAGACGCAAATCTCTCCCACGTCGGATACTACCCATTTCCAGTTTCCGTACTACTTTTTCCATTCCTCATTTTTATCTAAAGCTGGCGTTCGTGCCTACGTCCATCTGTCAGTCACTACCTCTCGTGTCCCATACTTGGACTCTGCCAACCGCGAGTTCCGACTGATGTGGCTGAAGCTCCGGTTCCCCTCTTTTAACCATCACATCTGTACCGTTTATCGCTCTCCCAACAGTAACGACCACTCAATTTTTGATTTACCGTCTCCTGGCATTGAGAACTTGTTCGTGTCAGACCCCAATTGCCAAGTTACCATTCTTGGAGCCTTTGATGTCCACGACAAGAACTAGCTTTTGCACTTCTCCGAAACTACGGCTGTGGGACGTGAAGCCTAAGCTTTCGTTTTGGTCAACAGTTTAAGTCAACTCGTTGACTGCCCCACGTGTAATCCCTATCGGGCTGGCGACCGTGCACATATTCTCGACCTTCTTCTCACTTCCTTCCCCTCCTTTTTCTCCGATATTACCTCCCTTTCTCTACCTGGATCATCGGACCACTGTCTTACCTACTTCTCCACCACTTTCTCTCGCCTTGTTCCTATATGCCATTCCAGCCGCATCTTTTGCCGCTACGATTCAGCCAACTGGGATGGTTTTCGTGATTTTCTGACCTCCTTTCCCCGGGGTGACTGTTACTTCACTTCCGATATTCCTTCATCTGTTTCAAACTTTACTGAGTTTGTTCTCCAAGGCATGCTTATTTTCGCTTCACACTTTTCCAAACCCTGCAGGCCACGTTCTCCTGAGTGGTTTGTCGACGCCTGCAATCGCGCTGAGAGCTTTAGGAACTTAGCATTCAGACGGTGCTGCCGCTCCTCTACCCCCCAATCTCACAGTCTCTCCGTGCAGGTCAGAAATAAATACTCGTTTTCCATTCAGAAAGCCAAGGATCGTTTCATGCGCCACAAGGCCGAACATCTAGCTTCTTCCGTTACTGGTAGCTGATCATTTTGGTCACTCACCAAAGCCGTTTCTCTTAGCTTTGCCCCTTCAATTTCTCCTCCATCTCTAACTCCCGGGGCTTCCAGGTTTGTCCCTAATTCGATTTTATGCACCCCTTCGATTTCCCCACCTCCAACCATCTTATCATAAACAGAAAGGTCCACCAGACCTTGAAATCACTCGACCAAAATAAAACACCCGGTCCGGACGGTATTCCACCCATCGTTCTGAAAATGTGTTCCTCAGAGTTAGCAATAGTTTTACCCCATCTTTTTTGCTTTTCTCTCCAATGTGGTACGTTCCCCAAACCATGGAAAGAATCCGTAGTTTTTCCTATTCCCAAACACAGCAACTCCTCCAACCCGAACAACTACCGTCCTATTTTCCAAACTCCTATGATTTCGGAAGTCATGGAAATCATAATCTCCGACCAGTTGCGATCGTTCCTCGAACGTGGAGGACTGCCAAGCGATTGTCAATACGGGCTCCCACCTCGTCGTTCTCCGGGTGATCTACTAGCGATGGTCTCGCATTCCTGGTTACCGGCACTCGATTACCACGGAGAAATACACCTGGTCTCACTGGACATATCGCAGGCCTCTGACCGTGTCTGGCACAAAGGTTTACTGTGTAGATTGCCCGCTTTGGGGTTTATTCTAGCCCTTGTCTTGTGGACTTTGACTTTTCTCAGTAACTGGACCATCTCCGTTCTTGTCGATAGGGCACAATCACCACCTTTTGCCGTGAATGCTGGTGTTCCTCAAGGTTCTGTACTTTTACTCACCCTCTTTCTGTTTTCCATTAATGATCTCTTATCTACCATTTCCAACCCCATCCACGCTCTTGCTGATGACCCCACCCTTCAATACTCCCTTTCGTATCCCACCTCCCATCGTGCCGCTGCCAACATCGACTGCGACCTTTGTAACCTTGTAACATTGCTCATTTCGGACCTTGAACAGATCTACTCTTGGAGCTCACCAAGTCGTGTTCTCTTCAATGCTTCTAAAACATCTCTTCTCTCAGTTTCTCTCAAACGCCACTCATTTGCCTCACTTAAAATTTTTATTCGGTTCCCCTTCGTTCCTCCAAAACGATACATTTCTCAGGTATTTCGACCATCTCCTCTATATCTTGGTCTTCATACGTATGTTCACTTGCTTCTCGTGCTGCACGCAAGATCGGTTTTCTGTTCCGCGCCAGACATTTCTTCAAACCACCCCACCTCCTCTTACTGAGCAAAGCTCAAATCCGTCCCACACTTGAATAATGCCCTCACGTGTGGGGTGGACCTTCGTCTTCTTTATTTCTTCTCGGCCGGGTCCAACGTAAGGCCGCTGGTCTGATAGCTGACCCAGTTTTAATATCCAATTTGCAGTCGCTTGCCCATCGCCGGGCAGTTACTATGTTGTCCCTATTCTACCGCCATTATTTTGGGTTTTGTTTCTCCGAGCTTGCCTCGGCTGTTCCTATTCCCATTAAATTCCAACACCAATCCCAAACACAGGCAGCTAGTCACCCTTATCAATTTTCTGTCGCTGGATCTTGGACCTCGACCTCTCATTCTTCTTGTTTCCCCGGACGGTTAAATTATAGAACACCTTCTCCTCTCTGTCTTTCCACCCACCAACGACTTTTCTCTTTTCAAAAGCGTAATCAACATACTGGTTTTGACGTGAACGTTCCCTACAGACTCCTCGTACAGTATGTTTTCGAACTATGGGATTTACCCATTTCACTGTAATTCACTTCGTGTGTAATAAAAAAGCGCGTAACAGGAACTGGGAAATGCTGTGTCCCGGGTCGGTAAATAGAAGGAAGGCACGTTTGTACGGGTGAACGTGTACCCGGTACCAACGTACGGAAAGTACAAGTACAGGCAAGCAAGTGAAAGTGCAAACACGTGCAAGCACTTGAATCAACGATGTGTGCAATCGAGAGGGTAAGACAACTGTAGTATTGGATCAAGCTGCTCAGGTCCATGCAACACGTGGCACAATCTGATTGGTCAATGCTGTCTGGGTCAAAGTTGGACAAACGTCAACTGTGTACGTGTGTATACGACTGCAGGCGTGTGGCCATGATTGCATGGGATTCAGATCAAGCGTGCGTGTGTGTGAGCACATGACTGTTGAAGATTAACACAACAGAAAACAGTAGGGCCTGTGTGATGATTGTTCGTAAACTGGTTATTCATTGTCACGCTTTTATACTACTACATACGTTCGACCTCGAATTTTGTGGACACAAAATTGCAGTTCTTCATTCAAATTACGTTCAGTTGGATACTTCATTCAGATTCCGGATAGCTGCTTCTGTTTATTCACTTCAGTGATATTTCACATCGTCCTACAGCGATCGAATTTTTTTGATGGATAAGGGCTCAGGCCTCTTGAAAGCATTCCGTTGCTAAATCAAACCACAGAGCTGAATTACGATATGAAGGAAGATATATAGGTTCAGGAGGTTCTCGAGAATCAGCATCTTTGGAGAAAAGGAAGAATCAGGAGATACTTGGGAAAAATCGTACGAGGTTGGTGCGGCTAACAATTAGACGCAGGATTAGGTGACATAAGGAAGTGAAAGACTAGTGTCCCGGAGAGTAAACTAACTATACGAACCCTGGTGAATTAGAAGTGGTCTTTTTACCAAAGAGGGTAGGATGTAAGGGTATATGTTGATCTCGTGTCAAAATAAAACCCGCCTTGGCTGGCAGACCAGCTTTATCACCGTGAATCAGGAATCGTCCAATCAGTTCGCTGTGCTGGCAACCCATCGGTTGTTGCATCTAAATCAAATCGAACCGGACAGTCAGAAGAAGCGGGTGCCAAAAAGGCCCTGAGTGTGGCGGTGAATATAAGAAGAGTGAAACTCGAGTCTGGTGCTTCCAAGTGCAATGATGATCGAATGACCTGAGGTAGTCTGAGGGGCAGTTAGTCGGGCAAAAGTATCATCAATCCCCCAACCTACTTGCGAGTAGTTGTGAGGTGCATACGAAAAATACACATTTCAGTTAGTTCCGTGCATTCTCTGATTGAGGTCACCCGGTATTCCACGCAAACTATGTTTTACACTGATAAACGACATGGTTCGTAGGCAGTTTACCCCCTATGACTAGTGGGTTAGCTCAAAACAACGGCCAGATTCTGGACCTCTGTTGGGGTAACTGGGAGATCTTGTAGTACGACCTTGGGTATGGATAATGGGTCGTTGCATCGGAGGTACGTTGATCAAATTCAGTGCTGAAGCAGATATTGTTCCAAGTCCCAAACATGCTGATTCCAATTCACAAGTACCTAGCGGAGCTGTGTTGAGAAGTTCCGAACACATGACCATCAAACCATCTGCAGACTACCAGAATATCCAACTTCATTTGAGTTGTAGTGGGTGTGATGATTTTTCATAAACTGGTCATTCATTATCATGTTTTATACTACTACATACACTTGACCTTGGATTTTAGGAAGACAGAATTGCGATTCGTATTTCGAAATATGTTTAGTTGTATTTATCTAACAAATCGTGAAATACCCCCATGGTCGGTGTTGCGACTATCCCGATGTCTAGGGCTGTGAATCTAGCAGTAACTTAGTTTCACTAGCTACACGCACGATATGGGCAGAACACGATTACGAGCAGCAGAACAAATTCCAATCGAATAACCGTGTTTATCGATGATTCGTGGTTCTAAATAATACAATAAACATAAATATACAGCAAATAAAGGACTTACAGCCAGGTGAGAAACCAAGAACAATGGGCAGTAAGCTTCCGAAAATCGGGACAGCGCAGAAAATAAAAACGGTCCACTTAGCAGGCAGCTGAACGAAACTGTAGCGCAGTTCGGTTGCGATACAGTCAATAAATCAACAGCGTTTATCGTCAAAGATCAATAAATCGATTACAAACGCGTGAATTGGACTGTGGTTGCAATGGTAAAAAGTGTCGTTAGCAAATAAGTACAAATAAGCTAAGTCTGTGGAGTAAACAAAGGCACGTTGTTAATTACCAATCGTAATTAGAGTTTGTCCTTTTGTCTTCTGTTTAGTTACTTATTAGTAGTAAGTACATGCATCGTGAACCCCGGACATTCGTAATGTATTTTCTCTGTTTTTAAGGTATCACATCAGTTTATACTTGAGTTTCATGGGACTTATTACATGAACAGTTCACGTATTTGTTCATAACCTTGTTTTCCCGAAGGTCTACACTTTTACTGTTATATAATCTTTCTGAGTGTTTCATTTGTACTGCCGAGCGGAGGCTCGAACTCCCAGTCTTATCGTTTCTGTCAGTGCACTCCACTATTGGCCGTCATACGTCAACGGCATTAACAGATCTAGTGCCGGATTCGCCTATTCATGTTGACACGTGCCTTTGTTTACTCCACAGACTTAGCTTATTTGTACTTATTTGTTAACGACACTTTTTACCATTGCAACCACAGTCCAATTCACGCGTTTGTAATCGATTTATTGATCTTTGACGATAAACGCTGTTGATTTATTGACTGTATCGCAACCGAACTGCGCTACAGTTTCGTTCAGCTGCCTGCTAAGTGGACCGTTTTTATTTTCTGCGCTGTCCCGATTTTCGGAAGCTTACTGCCCATTGTTCTTGGTTTCTCACCTGGCTGTAAGTCCTTTATTTGCTGTATATTTATGTTTATTGTATTATTTAGAACCACGAATCATCGATAAACACGGTTATTCGATTGGAATTTGTTCTGCTGCCCGTAATCGTGTTCTGCCCATATCGTGCGTGTAGCTAGTGAAACTAAGTTACTGCTAGATTCACAGCCCTAGACATCGGGATAGTCGCAACAGTTAGCCAGATTACCAAATCACTGCTTTGATTTACTGCCCGAATCGGAATTGAAGGAAATTCTGTCAAATGCAGCCCCGCCACGATTCCGACAGTGAACGTCAGTTATTACAAGGCCCGTCCCCGGACTCAAAGCTGAATCAAGAACTTAAATTGGCAAAATTAAAGATACAACGGTTGGAGCTTAAGCAGGAAACTGCAAGGCGTATCAGTGATGCCAAAATGAAGCTCGCGGAGAAGATTAGTGATCTACAAGCTGAAGAACGGTCATTATTGTCGGTCCAGACCTCTCGACCACCTACCCCACAGCCATTTGAGAAGCTCGAACGAGTGAAAAACTAAGTACAGTCTCTCCCAACTTCAAATGCTCAACCTGTCGACCCGATATCCTTCAAGGAACCTGGAATTCATGTTTTGACTCAGGAACAACCAGCGGCAAGCAACGTCTTTGAAACCGCTCAGCTGCTTCAAGCTTACATGAGCCTGCCAGTCCGAAAATTGGTAAAGTTCGATGGAAACCCAATGAAATACTTCAGGTTCATGCGTAGCTTTCAAACTACAGTGGCCAGATACACCTCCGACCCCGCTTGTCTATTGGATTACCTAATTTCGGCCTGTGAAGGCGAAGCTGCTGAATCAATCCGAAGATGCGCAATCCTTGAACCTAAGGAAGGCTACGAAGAAGCATTACGAATTCTCGAACGGCGTTTCGGTGAGCCACATGTAATCGCAAGACAGTGCATAAGCGAACTGACAGACGGGCCAACCGTGAAGCCTTCAGACTCTAAAGCTCTAATCAAGTTAGCTGACGAAATGAAGTTGTGTTCTGCCACGTTGGAAAGGGCTGAATTATCAGTAAGACTTAAACGCCTGTCACACTCTTACAGCAGTTGTGCAACGGCTTCCCCATCACATTCAGTCCAAATGGTTCGAAAAGGCATCTCGTATCTTAAGGACCAAACGTGAACCTACATTCTGTGAGCTGATGGACTTTGTTTCGGACCAAGCTGATGCCGCCGTAACCGGCCTCGTTTATATTACACATCAAGATAATCGTGTCCACGCCCGGTCAGAATCCCAACGTCTTACGACTAGACAAGGCTCACAAGATCGACTGGCCACAGTAATGTCAACAGAGACTGATGTAGCTGCAGCAAGTCTGAAAGCTTCGCTAAATCCAATTTGTTCTATTTGTAAGGGGCCACATTACGTGGACCAATGCAGTACCTTTCAGGGTTTGAGTGTTGCCGATAGAAACGAAGAAATAAAGAGACTAAAGCTATGTTTTCTATGCTTGAAACCAAACCACGTCGTTAAGAATTGCCGATCACGCAGAACCTGTGGTCTGAGCGACTGCAAAGGTCAACATCATCCAATGTTACACAGACAAGGAACCCCAGAGGGTAACAGCCGGAGTATTCAAGTAACTGAACGTGCTGTATCGGTTGGTCATGTCTCAGCAAACGTCAGTGATGCCATTCAGGAAGTGTCTTTCGCCATATTACCAGTCCGGCTCCGAGGTCCATTAGGAGAAGTTATCGTCAATGGTTTCCTTGACAACGGTTCAGATTCAACGTTCATTGACGCCTCGCTCATGAAGAAACTGGGTTTAAAGGGAAAACGAGAGTGCCTTACTGTCAAGACTGTTACTGGGGGTTGTGTGACAGAAGGTGTCACAGTATCCCTAACGATAACCTCACTGGATGGACAAGAGGTTATCCAGGTCCACCGAGCCTGGGCAGTCGAAACCCTTCCAAAACTACAGCCGTTTATTCAACCGCAAGACTTCAGCAGGTGGGAGCAGTTGAAAGAAATACCGTTGTCACTTATAAAGGCCTCCGATATCTGTATACTAATTGGGGCCAATATTCCGAAGGCTCACTGGGTCTTGGAACAACGAACTGGTGGTCCCGACGACCCGTACGCCGTGAGAGGACCGCTCGGATGGGTCATACTGGGGCCAACTTCACAACAACGACAGAACAAACCGAAAGCCCACGTGCACCACGTCACAACCACCGAATTGGGTAAAAGTCTGGAACGTATGTTTAATTTCGAATTCGTAGAAGCGGCCTGTGTCAAACGTAGCATGTCAGAGGATGACAAGTTGGCTCTACGTCACATGACAAATTCTATGCGTAAGATAGATGGCCATTACGAGATTGCCCTGCCATGGAAACCCGGCTGTCCATGCCTACCGGATAATAAATGTCTGGCTCTCAAAAGATTGCTGTTCCTCAGGAAACGCTTTGAAAACGATCAGTTATTGAAGGAAAAATACTGCGTAACGATTAACGAATATATATCAAAGGGTTACGCTGAGATGGTACCCGAGACTGAGCAAAACTTAACTGGCCCCCACGTATGGTATCTTCCGCACCACGGCGTATATAAACACGGAGACCGAACCAAAATTAGGGTGGTATTCGACTGCGCTGCGGAGGTTAATCAAACATCACTGGACAAACAACTACTGATGGGACCAGACCTTGTCAATAGTTTGTGCGGGGTGCTGTTGAGGTTCCGTGAGTACAGGTACACTTTGGTAGCCGATATTGAAGCTATGTTTCACCAGGTGAAGGTCCCATCAAGCGACCGCGATTGTCTGAGGTTCCTCCGGTGGCCTGACGGTAACGTGACCAACAAAACAAAAGCATATCGTATGACGTCTCATCCATTTGGGGCCACCTCGTCGCCGTCATGCTGCAGCTTAGCCTTGCAGAACACTATCGACTGCAATATGGCAATTTACGGTGCTGCTTTGATCAATCAAGCCAAGAAAAGCTTCTACGTAGATGATTGTTTGATGAGTTTACCTAAAATGGAGGACGTTGTAAGAATGGGAAGAACATTGCGGTACGCTCTACTGCAAGGCGGTTTCAACTTGACTAAATTCTTTAGTAATGTGCCACATGCTTTGGGAGAACTGCCGAAAGCAGAAACCAAACCCATTTTCCTTGATCGACAGCCAGCTGAAGTAAAGCGAACTCTGGGAGTGCAATGGGAGCCAAATCACGATAGCTTTTTTGTAGACGTTACACCTTGGGAGGGAAAATATACCCGGAGAGGTTTACTTACCTATATCGCTTCAATTTACGACCCCATGGGGCTTGTATCTCCAAGTTTGTTGCCTTCTAAATTGCTTTTCCAGGACCTATGTCGAAGACAAGCCAAATGGGACGAGGAAATGACCCAGGAAGAAATCGACCGATGGATTGTGTGTCTCAGTGAAATTCAAGCAGTATCTAATCTACGAATCGACCGTTGTATACGACCGATGAATGAAAAAACGGATCCAAGACTGGAACTACATGCATTTAGTGACGCTTCAGAACTGGGTTATGGAGCAGCACTCTATTTACGATCTGTTACCGAAGATGGAATGATAAACTGTTCTCTAATATTGGCGAAGTCTCGTGTAGCCCCCTTAAAATCCGTGACCATCCCGCGCTTGGAGCTTGCGGCTGCTGTTGTCTCAGTAAGATTAGTCGCCTTTGTCAAAGAAGAACTTTACGTACGTATCTGCTCGACTACGTTCTGGACAGACTCGCTAATTGTTTTGCAGTCGATACGAAATACCAAGTCTCGTTTCGAAACCTTTGTGGCCAACCGTCTGGCGGTGATCCGTGAACTTTCGGAACCTGAACAGTGGGTCCACGTGAACAGCAAAGACAATCCAGCTGATTTAGCTTCGAGAGGTATCAGCCCGAGAAGGCCGCTAGATGCACTTTGGTTTAATGGCCCACGATTTCTCTTGCAGAATGTGTCTTCGTGGTCTGCACAGCCTAGTTCCACCGTATGCACTCATATTGAATTAGTCAAAACGGTTCGCGTGGACGCAGTGCAAACATCGGATACAGTCGGCTGGATACAAAGATTCCGCAATGCCAAATCTTGGTTAGGCTTGCTGCGACAGATTGCTTGGTTGAAGCGGTTTTGTTTTTGGATTCGACAAAGACATGAAACGGATGTTAACCAGCTGAACATCGCCAAGCAGTTGAAACCATCAGAATTACAGTCATCAGAATTAGCCTTACTTCGTTTGGTGCAAAAAGATTGCTTTAGTAAGGAGCTAAGAACAATCTCCGAAGGATCAGAGGTCCCGAGCATGTCCCGGCCAGTCTCAGGACGATCGCAGAAACTCCATCCGTTTAAACACTGTGGTTTACTACGAGTGAGAGGTCGCCTACGATGGGCACCTCTACCTTTCGAGTCAAAACATCCTGTAATTCTACCGAAGGATCACTTCATCATCAAACTTTTAGTGCAACACTATCACGAAGTGAATGGCCACGCTGGTGCAGCACATGTGTTGTCACTACTAAGGGAACGTTATTGGATTACACACGGCTACTCTACAGTTAAAAATATACTACGGGAATGTTTTCATTGTAAACGTTGGCATTCCCAGGCACAAAGTCAAGTAATGGCACCACTTCCTGAGGACAGAATGTTATTCGGCGAGAATCCGTTTACTGCTGTCGGAGTAGACTACTTCGGTCCCTTCTTGGTGAAGCACGGTAGAGCCACTGAGAAACGTTACGGGTGTATATTTACTTGCCTCTCCATGAGAGCCGTACACCTAGAGGTCGCCTACACCCTAGACACCGATTCCTTCCTTTCTGCGTTTTCTCGATTTGTGGCAAGACGAGGATGTCCTATTGTTGTCTACAGTGACAATGGAACGAATTTCCGAGGCGCTGAAGCAGACTTGAGGCGATGCCTGAAGGCTTGGAACAAAGACAAGATTCTAAAGACACTTGGGAATAGAGACTGTGAATGGCGCTTCTCTCCACCGAAGGCAAGTCATCGCGGAGGTGTATGGAAACGTATCATACGATCTGTCCGCCGAATTCTGCTTTCACTTCTAGCTGATCAGTTGGTCGTAGAGGAGGCGTTAGTAACGATGTTCTGCGAGGTAGAAAGAATACCTAATGATCGCCCTCTAACCAGAATATCGAATGATCCCGATGATTTCAACGCGATAACACTCAATCACCTTCTTCTCATACGAGGTATACCAGCGACATTTCCTTCCGAGCTACCAAACAACCGGTTGAACCGAAGATGGCGACAGGCGCAAAAGCTGGCAGATGCCTTCTGGGCTCGCTGGTTGAAGGAATACTTGCCAACACTACAGACAAGATCAAAGTGGAATAAGCCTAGCCGAAAGCTGAACGTAGGCGACTTGGTTCTCCTAGCTGACACGCACGCACGGAGAGGGGCGTGGCGCAAAGGGATAATTGATGAAACGGTTATGGGAAGCGATGGACGAATCAGAGAAGTTGCAGTACGCACAGCCAACGGTGTTCACCGGAGAGACATATGACAGCTGTGTCTTCTAGAGTCGGACTTATGCTCATGAGTGTGGTTCGTGACATTCCCCCACCCCGGGGCAGTGTTAATTACGAATCGTAATTAGAGTTTGTCCTTTTGTCTTCTGTTTAGTTACTTATTAGTAGTAAGTACATGCATCGTGAACCCCGGACATTCGTAATGTATTTTCCCTGTTTTTAAGGTATCACATCAGTTTATACTTGAGTTTCATGGGACTATTACATGAACAGTTTACGTATTTGTTCATAACCTTGTTTTCCCGAAGGTCTACACTTTTACTGTTATATAATCTTTCTGAGTGTTTCATTTGTACTGCCGAGCGGAGGCTCGAACTCCCAGTCTTATCGTTTCTGTCAGTGCACTCCACTATTGGCCGTCATACGTCAACGGCATTAACAGATCTAGTGCCGGATTCGCCTATTCATGTTGACACGTGCCTTTGTTTACTCCACAGACTTAGCTTATTTGTACTTATTTGCTAACGACACTTTTTACCATTGCAACCACAGTCCAATTCACGCGTTTGTAATCGATTTATTGATCTTTGACGATAAACGCTGTTGATTTATTGACTGTATCGCAACCGAACTGCGCTACAGTTTCGTTCAGCTGCCTGCTAAGTGGACCGTTTTTATTTTCTGCGCTGTCCCGATTTTCGGAAGCTTACTGCCCATTGTTCTTGGTTTCTCACCTGGCTGTAAGTCCTTTATTTGCTGTATATTTATGTTTATTGTATTATTTAGAACCACGAATCATCGATAAACACGGTTATTCGATTGGAATTTGTTCTGCTGCTCGTAATCGTGTTCTGCCCATATCGTGCGTGTAGCTAGTGAAACTAAGTTACTGCTAGATTCACAGCCCTAGACATCGGGATAGTCGCAACACACGTGTCAACATGAATAGGCGAATCCGTCACTAGATCTGTTAATGCCGTTGACGCATGACGGCCAATAGTGGAGTGCACTGACAGAAGTTCTTGATTCAGCTTTGAGTCCGGGGACGGGCCTTGTAATAACTGACGTTCACTGTCAGAATCGTGGCGGGGCTGCATTTGACAGAATTTCCTTCAATTCCGATTCGGGCAGTAAATCAAAGCAGTGATTTGGTAATCTGGCTAACTGTTGCGACTATCCCGATGTCTAGGGCTGTGAATCTAGCAGTAACTTAGTTTCACTAGCTACACGCACGATATGGGCAGAACACGATTACGGGCAGCAGAACAAATTCCAATCGAATAACCGTGTTTATCGATGATTCGTGGTTCTAAATAATACAATAAACATAAATATACAGCAAATAAAGGACTTACAGCCAGGTGAGAAACCAAGAACAATGGGCAGTAAGCTTCCGAAAATCGGGACAGCGCAGAAAATAAAAACGGTCCACTTAGCAGGCAGCTGAACGAAACTGTAGCGCAGTTCGGTTGCGATACAGTCAATAAATCAACAGCGTTTATCGTCAAAGATCAATAAATCGATTACAAACGCGTGAATTGGACTGTGGTTGCAATGGTAAAAAGTGTCGTTAGCAAATAAGTACAAATAAGCTAAGTCTGTGGAGTAAACAAAGGCACGTGTCAACATGAATAGGCGAATCCGGCACTAGATCTGTTAATGCCGTTGACGTATGACGGCCAATAGTGGAGTGCACTGACAGAAACGATAAGACTGGGAGTTCGAGCCTCCGCTCGGCAGTACAAATGAAACACTCAGAAAGATTATATAACAGTAAAAGTGTAGACCTTCGGGAAAACAAGGTTATGAACAAATACGTAAACTGTTCATGTAATAGTCCCATGAAACTCAAGTATAAACTGATGTGATACCTTAAAAACAGGGAAAATACATTACGAATGTCCGGGGTTCACGATGCATGTACTTACTACTAATAAGTAACTAAACAGAAGACAAAAGGACAAACTCTAATTACGATTCGTAATTAACACTGCCCCGGGGTGGGGGAATGTCACGAACCACACTCATGAGCATAAGTCCGACTCTAGAAGACACAGCTGTCATATGTCTCTCCGGTGAACACCGTTGGCTGTGCGTACTGCAACTTCTCTGATTCGTCCATCGCTTCCCATAACCGTTTCATCAATTATCCCTTTGCGCCACGCCCCTCTCCGTGCGTGCGTGTCAGCTAGGAGAACCAAGTCGCCTACGTTCAGCTTTCGGCTAGGCTTATTCCACTTTGATCTTGTCTGTAGTGTTGGCAAGTATTCCTTCAACCAGCGAGCCCAGAAGGCATCTGCCAGCTTTTGCGCCTGTCGCCATCTTCGGTTCAACCGGTTGTTTGGTAGCTCGGAAGGAAATGTCGCTGGTATACCTCGTATGAGAAGAAGGTGATTGAGTGTTATCGCGTTGAAATCATCGGGATCATTCGATATTCTGGTTAGAGGGCGATCATTAGGTATTCTTTCTACCTCGCAGAACATCGTTACTAACGCCTCCTCTACGACCAACTGATCAGCTAGAAGTGAAAGCAGAATTCGGCGGACAGATCGTATGATACGTTTCCATACACCTCCGCGATGACTTGCCTTCGGTGGAGAGAAGCGCCATTCACAGTCTCTATTCCCAAGTGTCTTTAGAATCTTGTCTTTGTTCCAAGCCTTCAGGCATCGCCTCAAGTCTGCTTCAGCGCCTCGGAAATTCGTTCCATTGTCACTGTAGACAACAATAGGACATCCTCGTCTTGCCACAAATCGAGAAAACGCAGAAAGGAAGGAATCGGTGTCTAGGGTGTAGGCGACCTCTAGGTGTACGGCTCTCATGGAGAGGCAAGTAAATATACACCCGTAACGTTTCTCAGTGGCTCTACCGTGCTTCACCAAGAAGGGACCGAAGTAGTCTACTCCGACAGCAGTAAACGGATTCTCGCCGAATAACATTCTGTCCTCAGGAAGTGGTGCCATTACTTGACTTTGTGCCTGGGAATGCCAACGTTTACAATGAAAACATTCCCGTAGTATATTTTTAACTGTAGAGTAGCCGTGTGTAATCCAATAACGTTCCCTTAGTAGTGACAACACATGTGCTGCACCAGCGTGGCCATTCACTTCGTGATAGTGTTGCACTAAAAGTTTGATGATGAAGTGATCCTTCGGTAGAATTACAGGATGTTTTGACTCGAAAGGTAGAGGTGCCCATCGTAGGCGACCTCTCACTCGTAGTAAACCACAGTGTTTAAACGGATGGAGTTTCTGCGATCGTCCTGAGACTGGCCGGGACATGCTCGGGACCTCTGATCCTTCGGAGATTGTTCTTAGCTCCTTACTAAAGCAATCTTTTTGCACCAAACGAAGTAAGGCTAATTCTGATGACTGTAATTCTGATGGTTTCAACTGCTTGGCGATGTTCAGCTGGTTAACATCCGTTTCATGTCTTTGTCGAATCCAAAAACAAAACCGCTTCAACCAAGCAATCTGTCGCAGCAAGCCTAACCAAGATTTGGCATTGCGGAATCTTTGTATCCAGCCGACTGTATCCGATGTTTGCACTGCGTCCACGCGAACCGTTTTGACTAATTCAATATGAGTGCATACGGTGGAACTAGGCTGTGCAGACCACGAAGACACATTCTGCAAGAGAAATCGTGGGCCATTAAACCAAAGTGCATCTAGCGGCCTTCTCGGGCTGGTACCTCTCGAAGCTAAATCAGCTGGATTGTCTTTGCTGTTCACGTGGACCCACTGTTCAGGTTCCGAAAGTTCACGGATCACCGCCAGACGGTTGGCCACAAAGGTTTCGAAACGAGACTTGGTATTTCGTATCGACTGCAAAACAATTAGCGAGTCTGTCCAGAACGTAGTCGAGCAGATACGTACGTAAAGTTCTTCTTTGACAAAGGCGACTAATCTTACTGAGACAACAGCAGCCGCAAGCTCCAAGCGCGGGATGGTCACGGATTTTAAGGGGGCTACACGAGACTTCGCCAATATTAGAGAACAGTTTATCATTCCATCTTCGGTAACAGATCGTAAATAGAGTGCTGCTCCATAACCCAGTTCTGAAGCGTCACTAAATGCATGTAGTTCCAGTCTTGGATCCGTTTTTTCATTCATCGGTCGTATACAACGGTCGATTCGTAGATTAGATACTGCTTGAATTTCACTGAGACACACAATCCATCGGTCGATTTCTTCCTGGGTCATTTCCTCGTCCCATTTGGCTTGTCTTCGACATAGGTCCTGGAAAAGCAATTTAGAAGGCAACAAACTTGGAGATACAAGCCCCATGGGGTCGTAAATTGAAGCGATATAGGTAAGTAAACCTCTCCGGGTATATTTTCCCTCCCAAGGTGTAACGTCTACAAAAAAGCTATCGTGATTTGGCTCCCATTGCACTCCCAGAGTTCGCTTTACTTCAGCTGGCTGTCGATCAAGGAAAATGGGTTTGGTTTCTGCTTTCGGCAGTTCTCCCAAAGCATGTGGCACATTACTAAAGAATTTAGTCAAGTTGAAACCGCCTTGCAGTAGAGCGTACCGCAATGTTCTTCCCATTCTTACAACGTTCTCCATTTTAGGTAAACTCATCAAACAATCATCTACGTAGAAGCTTTTCTTGGCTTGATTGATCAAAGCAGCACCGTAAATTGCCATATTGCAGTCGATAGTGTTCTGCAAGGCTAAGCTGCAGCATGACGGCGACGAGGTGGCCCCAAATGGATGAGACGTCATACGATATGCTTTTGTTTTGTTGGTCACGTTACCGTCAGGCCACCGGAGGAACCTCAGACAATCGCGGTCGCTTGATGGGACCTTCACCTGGTGAAACATAGCTTCAATATCGGCTACCAAAGTGTACCTGTACTCACGGAACCTCAACAGCACCCTGCACAAACTATTGACAAGGTCTGGTCCCATCAGTAGTTGTTTGTCCAGTGATGTTTGATTAACCTCCGCAGCGCAGTCGAATACCACCCTAATTTTGGTTCGGTCTCCGTGTTTATATACGCCGTGGTGCGGAAGATACCATACGTGGGGGCCAGTTAAGTTTTGCTCAGTCTCGGGTACCATCTCAGCGTAACCCTTTGATATATATTCGTTAATCGTTACGCAGTATTTTTCCTTCAATAACTGATCGTTTTCAAAGCGTTTCCTGAGGAACAGCAATCTTTTGAGAGCCAGACATTTATTATCCGGTAGGCATGGACAGCCGGGTTTCCATGGCAGGGCAATCTCGTAATGGCCATCTATCTTACGCATAGAATTTGTCATGTGACGTAGAGCCAACTTGTCATCCTCTGACATGCTACGTTTGACACAGGCCGCTTCTACGAATTCGAAATTAAACATACGTTCCAGACTTTTACCCAATTCGGTGGTTGTGACGTGGTGCACGTGGGCTTTCGGTTTGTTCTGTCGTTGTTGTGAAGTTGGCCCCAGTATGACCCATCCGAGCGGTCCTCTCACGGCGTACGGGTCGTCGGGACCACCAGTTCGTTGTTCCAAGACCCAGTGAGCCTTCGGAATATTGGCCCCAATTAGTATACAGATATCGGAGGCCTTTATAAGTGACAACGGTAATATGGCGAAAGACACTTCCTGAATGGCATTACTGACGTTTGCTGAGACATGACCAACCGATACAGCACGTTCAGTTACTTGAATACTCCGGCTGTTACCCTCTGGGGTTCCTTGTCTGTGTAACATTGGATGATGTTGACCTTTGCAGTCGCTCAGACCACAGGTTCTGCGTGATCGGCAATTCTTAACGACGTGGTTTGGTTTCAAGCATAGAAAACATAGCTTTAGTCTCTTTATTTCTTCGTTTCTATCGGCAACACCCAAACCCTGAAAGGTACTGCATTGGTCCACGTAATGTGGCCCCTTACAAATAGAACAAATTGGATTTAGCGAAGCTTTCAGACTTGCTGCAGCTACATCAGTCTCTGTTGACATTACTGTGGCCAGTCGATCTTGTGAGCCTTGTCTAGTCGTAAGACGTTGGGATTCTGACCGGGCGTGGACACGATTATCTTGATGTGTAATATAAACGAGGCCGGTTACGGCGGCATCAGCTTGGTCCGAAACAAAGTCCATCAGCTCACAGAATGTAGGTTCACGTTTGGTCCTTAAGATACGAGATGCCTTTTCGAACCATTTGGACTGAATGTGATGGGGAAGCCGTTGCACAACTGCTGTAAGAGTGTGACAGGCGTTTAAGTCTTACTGATAATTCAGCCCTTTCCAACGTGGCAGAACACAACTTCATTTCGTCAGCTAACTTGATTAGAGCTTTAGAGTCTGAAGGCTTCACGGTTGGCCCGTCTGTCAGTTCGCTTATGCACTGTCTTGCGATTACATGTGGCTCACCGAAACGCCGTTCGAGAATTCGTAATGCTTCTTCGTAGCCTTCCTTAGGTTCAAGGATTGCGCATCTTCGGATTGATTCAGCAGCTTCGCCTTCACAGGCCGAAATTAGGTAATCCAATAGACAAGCGGGGTCGGAGGTGTATCTGGCCACTGTAGTTTGAAAGCTACGCATGAACCTGAAGTATTTCATTGGGTTTCCATCGAACTTTACCAATTTTCGGACTGGCAGGCTCATGTAAGCTTGAAGCAGCTGAGCGGTTTCAAAGACGTTGCTTGCCGCTGGTTGTTCCTGAGTCAAAACATGAATTCCAGGTTCCTTGAAGGATATCGGGTCGACAGGTTGAGCATTTGAAGTTGGGAGAGACTGTACTTAGTTTTTCACTCGTTCGAGCTTCTCAAATGGCTGTGGGGTAGGTGGTCGAGAGGTCTGGACCGACAATAATGACCGTTCTTCAGCTTGTAGATCACTAATCTTCTCCGCGAGCTTCATTTTGGCATCACTGATACGCCTTGCAGTTTCCTGCTTAAGCTCCAACCGTTGTATCTTTAATTTTGCCAATTTAAGTTCTTGATTCAGCTTTGAGTCCGGGGACGGGCCTTGTAATAACTGACGTTCACTGTCGGAATCGTGGCGGGGCTGCATTTGACAGAATTTCCTTCAATTCCGATTCGGGCAGTAAATCAAAGCAGTGATTTGGTAATCTGGCTAACTGTTGCGACTATCCCGATGTCTAGGGCTGTGAATCTAGCAGTAACTTAGTTTCACTAGCTACACGCACGATATGGGCAGAACACGATTACGGGCAGCAGAACAAATTCCAATCGAATAACCGTGTTTATCGATGATTCGTGGTTCTAAATAATACAATAAACATAAATATACAGCAAATAAAGGACTTACAGCCAGGTGAGAAACCAAGAACAATGGGCAGTAAGCTTCCGAAAATCGGGACAGCGCAGAAAATAAAAACGGTCCACTTAGCAGGCAGCTGAACGAAACTGTAGCGCAGTTCGGTTGCGATACAGTCAATAAATCAACAGCGTTTATCGTCAAAGATCAATAAATCGATTACAAACGCGTGAATTGGACTGTGGTTGCAATGGTAAAAAGTGTCGTTAGCAAATAAGTACAAATAAGCTAAGTCTGTGGAGTAAACAAAGGCACGTGTCAACATGAATAGGCGAATCCGGCACTAGATCTGTTAATGCCGTTGACGTATGACGGCCAATAGTGGAGTGCACTGACAGAAACGATAAGACTGGGAGTTCGAGCCTCCGCTCGGCAGTACAAATGAAACACTCAGAAAGATTATATAACAGTAAAAGTGTAGACCTTCGGGAAAACAAGGTTATGAACAAATACGTAAACTGTTCATGTAATAGTCCCATGAAACTCAAGTATAAACTGATGTGATACCTTAAAAACAGGGAAAATACATTACGAATGTCCGGGGTTCACGATGCATGTACTTACTACTAATAAGTAACTAAACAGAAGACAAAAGGACAAACTCTAATTACGATTCGTAATTAACAGTCGGTTTTTAGAATACGGTATGTGACAAACACAGATCCGTCTTTTCGGTACTTCACATCGGACCAATACAGTACACCTACGGTGTTTTATCGTGCAGTGCGCGACAAAAGCAAAGTACCTAACTCATTTTCTGCACCTTTAATTACGTCTGTTTGAAGTAAATCTTAGAGCCGGTCAAATAACGCTAACGGAAACACAACAAAATAGTGGAAAGCATAAGATAGAACAGGATGGGAGAGAACAGTTAAACGTAATAAATGCGAATATCTCCTCAGTGTTTTTCACCGTTCATGATTAGATATTTTTGTATGTTTACGAGAAACGGACGTACATCAGACAGGTCGTACAGCATTCACGCCACCGACCTCTATTCTCAGCCATGTCCCTGAATGTCTCTAACCAATTACAGTCCTCGTTCTTTGGGCCCCAACATGGTAGGTGGGAAGCGCCAACCGAAGCCAAAACTGATGCTAGCTTCTTCACATCTCTACGCCAAGTCGTGGCCTGACCGCTGCGTCGTTTCTTCTGTCCTTGCCCAGCACGTGTGAATAGAGCAGGGGAAGGTAGACGATGGGCAGGCATACGCAAAAACATGGCCGAATCGCCGTGGGTGGCGCAAAGCGACCGCTTCAGTTAAAAGACTACCATCCGCCCCAAAAACACGACGACGGACCCCATCATTACTCACTCGATGTTATCGCCAGACGCGATCAATGCTTCATAGGCATCGGTTATTGAACACAGAAAAACGCCGAGCATCCTCAACGCGAACTAGCCAGGTCTTGTAATTGTCAATCAAAACACTACGAACGGCGGCGTTATACGCCCTTCCCTTTATAGAGAGAACCAGGTGTCGCGGCGGCTCCACAGATTTCGAAGGTATGTAAAAGCTGCTCTAGCTCCCACTCTCTCGTGATTTTATCTCATCTCCGAAACCACCTCCATCCGTAATCAAGCCCCCAAAGTACTTATATTTATCAACTAATTGCAGCTGGTCACCGCTACGTGTGAGTGCAGGCACAGGCTTTCACCAGTCTTGCAAAATTACTTTGCATTTGGAAGGTGCAATGTGTATACCATATCTATACACCTAAATGGCCAATTGGTCCAAAACGTGTTGCATTGCCTGTGCATTGTCACTTGGGAAGGCTGTACCATCGGTGTATTCCAAGTCGAAAGCTCTGTTACCTGGGCGGAGTTCAACTTTATCGTTCGTGAGACCGGACAAGGCCAAGTTGAAGAGGAATGGGGATATACGGAAGCCTTATTGAACTCCGCTAGAGATGATAAAAAAGCGAAAGTTGGTTATAGGTCTTTACTCGACTGGAAGTAAGGTGGCATAATTCTTTGAGGACCGACGCATACTTATCAGGTGCTCCATTTCTCAACAAACAGTTGCACAGCACGATGCTATTGACAGAGTCGAAGGCCGCACGAATTTATAGGAGTACGATGATCGTGGGTCTCTGGAACGTATAAAGGTGCTCTAGTAGTTGTCGGCAGCTGAAGGTGTGATCGATACATCCACAACGGGCTCGAAATTCACTCAGCTCCTCGCGAGTTCGCTCTTCACGTATTTGACGCAACCTTCAAAGTGTGACAGACGCAAGCAACTTCAATGTTACTGGGATAAGCGTGATAACTATGGTTAGGGCAGTCACCATGCGGGCTCTTCTTGAAGATGGAGACAAAGGTCAACTCTTTCCAAGATTTGGGGATCTTCACTGAATTCCAGGCCTTTGAGAACAACACATAGTTCTCTAACAAGATGTACTCTACCATCTTTAATAAGGACTGGGGAAAGGCCGTCAGAGTCCGGGGCTTTTTGACGCTCGAAGGCTTGGATTTATTTATGGATCTCCGTCTCAGCAAGTGGATCTGTCGAAACAGACCACGGGATGAATGTCTGAATATCTGTGTGTGAACCTGACACAGGAGGCTAGCTGAACTGTATCTGGAAGTCCTCCGTCCAGCGTTCGAGTCGCCGCCGTTGATAGTGATTCGGCAAACCGTTAACTTCACGGATCGTTTCGCTCACATCTAATGGCGTCCTGATGGTGACGCAAAGGAGATGAAACAGCTTATGGGAATTGTCCATGGCGGCAGGACGCTTCATCTCTTGAGTTGAGTTGGATACTCTATCTATTTTCGTGATAGCTGCTTCTATTCATTCATTGCGCTAATATTTCACAACCTGATATGCGGGTTCGTGTTTCGTTTATGTTAACCGATAAACTGCGCGACATTACTTTCCCCGGTATTCGACCACCAACTGAGATGTTATTGCCCAGGCTAATGCTTCTGGTAAGATTAGTGTTGACTTAGGACACGTCTAGTCCTGATACAGCATTTTGCACTCCAAAGATGCAGAACGCATCCAAAACATCGCTGCACTGTTGTACGTGCTATGGGGGGGGGGGGAGGAGAGAATTTGCAACCCACTTGGATCTTCGCTCAAAAGCACAACATTATTCGTTTATTTCCGTGTCGGACAGTTTGAAATCTGAAAAAAGATGGCTACCACTAATTTTACACGAGGCTAGGACTATCGGTAGAATAATCTCAATTACAAAGCTGAAAAGGAAAGGAGATAGAAGGTAAATCTCATGAACTCTACTTAACGTAGTGAACTCGGCTGAAATCACAAGCTCGTATTCGGTTGCTTGTGGTTCGATGCAAAAATTTAAATTTGTCTAAAATGAATCAAGAATTTGTTTCACTTATCAAGTAGAATATTTGAAGGTACGCTCAAACATCACGATGAGTGGCGCACCCAGGATTAGACCTTATTGTTTATTTGACACTGAAACTCCGCTTTTCCCCTTGTAACCTACACTGCGTTTTTCTTCTCAATTACGTTGAATTTCTGTTACTGAACTCGTTTTCTTTTTATTTGAGGTGAGAAACTGGCCAAGGAACAGTGGTACACGGAAGACCAGTATGGTGCGTTACTTCATGAACTCAATGAGAACCCGGACGCTCTAACTGGATTACTAACCACCGAGATCACCTTACGTGCGAACATTTCTACTTTGTCCGAAACAGCTTTCGGCAGTTCATTACCACCTACATTAGCGGAGATAGCAAAACAGGTGAGCAGGTCCTCTTTCCGTTCACGTAAATTGTTCCTAAATATAACTGGGTTACCGTAATGTATCGTTATGTGCATAGAGCCAAACGGGCATATTAGGTTGGGTCTTCGTTTGATCGCGCTGATGACCGAGAATAAGCGCCTAGATTCACGCCCAGTGACTGGGTCAATGTCGGTAAGACTATCGTCTTTGAAAGTGCGACGGAAATGTCAAAAAAAAGTTAAAGTGGCCGATTCAGAATACTCTCAGTAAGTGTAGCCCTCGCTTGGTGAGACCCCTTTGGAGAATGATCCACCTGTTCAGCTGATTAGTCGAATTATACTGCCGACTTGGCGATCTCTTAATTCGGATTGAATAAGAAAGCACAACACTGCAATAAAAGGTCGGTTTTTCGGGAGGCCTTGCGATTCACATTTTCACCGCCTGCGACGCCGAGTATTTTGTCTTTATTTTTCGAGTCAACTTTTGGAGATGAGTTAGCAAATAATCCATGATAGTCTCGAGTCGGATTTGAAAATATGGTATGATTTCAATACTCAGTTTGTATAATTGTTTCCGTTCTGAATATAATTATTCTACGTTGGTTAATATTCAAAAACTAACGACATCCTACGCGATCGTTATGAGAATAATCTGGTTTAGTAGTTGCCCACACAATACAATTTCTTTCATTCTACGCTCGTGTAAGGCTTCGGAGGCGGACGCAGACCCCATGGTAACAAGGGCCCCATAGGTTGAGCCTTGGATTGGGGAATCACATGAAATCCTGAGTGGTCAAGCAAGATTGCGAGTCTAGTCACAATGGAAATGCCAATGACATAAAATTCCAAAGCTAACCGATGACTGGACAAGACACGGACATCTTGGAAGGCTCGTTGACCACATGAGAGACCGAAGAAGAACCACTTAAAACCCTATCAACTTGTCGTTTCCGTATTACTTTCGTTTTGCTTACACTTGATGAACGCTTATATTCCAGGCTACTTGAATTGTTACTCAGTAGATTCTTTTTTATTCACACGATATGATGTACTAAAATACAGGTGAGTTTCTTCGTTTTCAAAGTGCTCAAATTATTTTTGTCACCGGTGTTCTACTTGGCCATCAAAACGAGGCCGCATTTTGGTACGGTACGACGGCTTGAGTGCCTCTATGAAACAGAGCTACGCAGGATCACTTTCTTAAGCCAGGGATGCAACCAGGTCTGACAGGTTGATGGGTAGAGGCCAGACAAAGCTCCGTCTCTAAATCAGTTAATAGGTGGCCTCCGGTTCCATCTACAAAACCCCTTGAGAAGAAAGTCTAGCGAGTTAACACGGAGAGAAGCAGTCTACCGGTCGAAAAATCTCCACCAGAGTACCTGGGGTTTCATGCGACAGGGGAGAATTTATTGCATTTCACTGAGAAGCTGTCACCTACCGAAGTTGGTGTGAAAGTACATGGATTAGTGAACTTTTGTCCTGTGAAGCACCGTGATATATCGTATATTGAACAAAAGTATGTAGAACATCGTGGTGAGTGAATACAATAAAAATATCAAGAGTCACACCTATCGTCATTCAGGAATGCCTCATCCGCCACACGTTGAATTTAGCTCCGGGTGCTTGTAGTCTTTTACAAACATCGCCTGTATTCTTGCTGATCTTCTGACCATAGATTCTCGAGCTTCTTAGATGGATCCAGATTAAATGTCGGTATCTGGAATAGGAGCATTACTGATCGAAGCAACAGCGGAATGGTCTTCAAACTGACCTTCTATGTTGAACTGTACCCGATCGATGTGCCTGAAGTGACTGGACAGATCATGGTATTCATGTGTGGTCACCATTAGATCGAAAAATTACAAATAACTCGACCCAGTTCAGCAGAAGACTGAGGATTAATAGAATGTACAGCGCCCTTAAGGGTACGAATGAAGTTCTCAGCGAGTCTATTAGGTTAAGGATGGCGACGTGCAGTATAAAATAATCACCACATATCCGTGAGGTTTTGCCATCTGAATTTGGGCGAGTTACTTTGGGAGTAGCCCAGAGAGAGGATTCAACTGGTATGATGATCGTTTTTCACACATGGATTGTATAGCGAGGCGAACTGTTTCGTGTAGGCCAAATGGTATGACGCACCGTTTTAGAAATATCGGGTCTCCAGACACTTCCAGTTTAATAGGCGGTACGAGCATCCCACCAGCAGTCTTGGAGCATTGAATAATAGTGTGTCGAAGGAGAGAAACATCATTTTGGGTGCTAAACAACGAAATATTCACATGTAACTGACAAACACTTTTCAGGGCCAGGACTGATGGATCGGAATCAGAAATTAGAAATTCACACTGAATGGGAGAATAATTGGAAACCTGGGTCGGTATAATATACGAACCTTGAATTGTGACACCAATGGGCTGAATATGAGGATTGGGGGAAAATATCCAGATGAGACTTTGAAACGATTCATTCGGTACTACCGGTGTTAACAATAAATTTATGGGAATTACCGTCCGGGGCAAACAAAGTCTGAGTAACATAAGAAGAAAGACGACGGACAAAAATCAAAGCCAGAGAAGAACGGCGGTCTTCAAATGAAGCTGGGGTGGAATTTGGATCAACGGTCATGCGAAAAACTTTACGTTGTCGACAGGCATTTTGTGTATGGCCAGTCTTCCCACAGGAAAAACACTGAGAATTTGGGTGGACAAGAAAACCCGGAATGAAGCCGTTCACATGAAGCACATTTTCCTAGCGATTTCTCCCTGGAAGTACGAGAACTGCTCGGACCCCTGGAAGAAACAGCACTGGTGCCGAAACTACCCGAAGCATTGAGTTGTTGCGGAGTTTTTCCTCATATTTCCTTATGATGTTTGATTGAACTGAACAAAACTGGATCTCTGGCAGATGCAGTTATGGATATGACGTTGTGATACCGTTGACAAATATTTCAGATGCTGTGAAATGTCAAATGAATTAGTAATCCTAGTTGCAATTCTGGCGTGTTTAACCCAGTAATCAAACTTACTCGTGGCTGAACGTTCAATTGTGCACCATAAACACACTTCGAAGTTTGCGTCTGAAGTTCAAGAATGAATTCACGAGCGGACTGGTTCTCTGTGTGGACCAGGGAATTGAACATGGCTCGTTAGCTGCAACAAAATTATTGGATTTAAAATGATGCCACGAAGGCGTCCTCAGTTCCTCATAGGAGAAATTCACTGGAGAATCCGGGAACGCACGACTTTTCACCAATGCGTACGCATCTTTGCCAGTGAAATGTAAGAAAAATGCAGTTTTCTTCTCAGTATTCAGTCCATCTTTGGTCACACACCGCACTTAGAAAAGTTCGAAGTAGTCCTCGCGTTCTCTGAAGGTATAATTCACATCGAGTGGTTCCATATCAGCTGAAATTATGTTATAATTTCCCTACGTGACGACGAATGTGATATTGTGTGGATTAATGAAATATTATCCCACTCAGGAAGCCACAGAATCAGAAAGTGAAAAAGGCACGCGACGTACCGTAGTATTTCGTATATTCCTCAGAATTATGTACACTATCGTGGTAAGGGAATATGATAGAAACGCCGTCACACGCATAGTCAGTCATGATTACTACAAATGAGCAGACCCTAGCACAAAACACGCCATCCCTTCCACGTTTCGCTTGTTCCATTGATTGCACTGTTTCTAAGGTCTGAATCCGAAAAGGCAGATCGATAATAAAGCACCAGCGAAGACAATAAACAGTGGGATCAACAATCAACTTTCACGTGACAGACCAGATGAATTTCCTTCACGGGTGTTTCGGTCACATTCCCGTGCTGGGTTAAAGCTCCGATACATTGTGGGTCAGACCATTGAATCAAAGGCTACGGTTAGGGTACCCGAAATAAAACCCTTCTGTGATGGGGACAGCCGTGATGTATGGTTTGCCAAGAAATTTCCAGTGGTATATCGGAAAACATTTGTTGTCCCTCTGCACTTCATCCTTGGCATCGCAGTTCTAAGTGGATACAAGAAGCCAAAATGAGTTGTGACCGAGAACTTGTAATTAAAGGTACAGATAACAACCTGAGGATAGGGAAAAACCGAGTACCGATTCTCAGACCTAAGCATTCTCCTCTCATAGGTGCTTTCAGCGTTCACACACTGCCTGACGAGGCAGAAGGATGCCCTAACTGGGACTCCTAAAACCTTTAAAATGGATGTGTACTGTGTCTCCGAAACGCACATACAAGACCGAAATTCAGTGTTAAAGCGTCGCGTTGGTATCGCTCTGAGCATGAAGGCTGAACGCGCACTGATCGTTTGGATCCCAGTCAGCAGTCGTCCACGCTCATCTCGGTTGAACGGTTCTGTGTGTGCCAACAACAACAGACTGAATCGTCGATACTCCTTTATTGTTTATCTGCATGCCCCAACTAACCGTAGCTCTCCTGAAGCCAATGACTATTTTTAACATGGACTGTCTCAGTTTCGCAGCATACTCTCTACGGACATCAGGTTGTTGTTGGCGATTTCATCATTCAAGCTGGAAGTCTGTATGAGACGGAGAGGTATATTGCAGATGGATTTGGCATTTCGGCCGATCTAACCGATAACGGTAGCTGAGTCATCTAACTACGTTCTGACCATGTGCTATTCCTAGCGAGTAAGCACTTCTCTCACAGAATGTGACATCCGCTAACTTGTCGTCCTCCTACACCTTGTAGTGTACTAACTAGTCTATAGAGTACAATAGTGAATGTCAAGACCATCTAAGACGTCACCAGCAGACGAAAATAGGCGGAAGAGTGTGGCTAGATGATTAGACAGATATATTCGCACCATAGCATTAAAAATGAGACAGGGAGCACAAAACGAACTCACAACAGTTCATCGATCACAGTTACATCTCCAGGTAAGTGAAGTTCAGAACAGTCTCAAGTGAGAAAACGAAAGTGCGCCAGACAGTGCGTTTATTCACCGATTCGTGATGTCGTACGGATCGGTCGTTTATGTGTGTGTGTGTGTGTGTGTGTGTGTGTATGTGTGTGTGTGTGTTTGTGTGAGTGTGTTTGTGTAGGTGGGTGCATGGGTTCAAAAGACAGTACTGCTTATTTACATTTCGACTTTGACACACCAAAGAAGTGCCGTGCCAATGTACGTCATATGAAAAAGGTTGGAACATACAGGTACCTACAACGTTTACAGCTTACAAGTCCAATTGATTAAATCGTTATCGGTGACCGCTGGCGATCATTTTGGTCCACGTCTGTAGACATTCATCACGTTCTTGTCCGTACACGTCTCAGCCTACGTCACACCGGTGGACGAAGCAACACCAGGGCCAACCGTCTATCGCAGCTGCTACTAGACGATGACCGTCTATCTGTTTTCCAAACAGAATTATCCACCAAGTTATCATTGCAGTCAAATGCCCAGGATCCAGAAGAGCGATGGACAGAGATCCATCGGGCCCTACTTGAGGTTGCTAATGCTACTCAAGGTCCAACGACCAGATACACACAAAGAAGCAACAGATATCTGCATCCTCAGTTGCACTTTTAGATGCTCACAGATCGACTCCTCCGGATTCCAGACATGATGAGGCACAGAGATGCCTTAAATACAAGCCGACTGGTTCGTAGCCTGAGAAACGACCGTGAGGAGTGGTGGACTGCGAAGTGTAGGGATATAGAAAAAGCTGTGGTGATTGGCACAGTTGCCATCTTTAACGTCTAGTTTTAAATACCGGCCCACCGAATTGAGACAATAGCGAATTACTCAAATAGACGAGCGGCTTATTGATGCAAACTCAGAAATGTCGTCTAGGTCGTTGGGCGGAATAATTCGGGAAACAGTTTAACTGGTTAATACGGTGGTTGGAGTTCTGGGTGTTGATACCACTCCTCTGTCAGAGAAAAAGGTTTGCCGTTAGATAAGCTATCTCAGGGGGCACAATGCTGATGAACCGGATGGGTTTTTGTAGCTACCGAATTGTCGGAAATGAAATCAGGAGACGCTCGAAGTGGCTCTTGAATTTATTGGTTGTTTAGCATAAAAAATACGGTATTTTACAGGCATGAACTACGCAACTGAAAACATGTGCACAGTCTTAGTTCCATGAACTGATAGACATGAACTTGCTAAACACTGTCACGTGATTTGGAGTCGGATCATGCGTGCGAGACGTACGCACTGCGATTATCAGAATCCAAGGTTGCCCTAAGATGAGTCATACGCGCACAATATATTTGGTTGTCTATGGAAATACATGGATGATGTGATTGGAATACACACTGAACAAATGAACAGTGGTTGGTCCAAAGGGGATTTCCCGTATTGCATGCGAGTAGAGCACAAAATCTCCACGGTTCGGTATGCGTTTTGCACTTTCAAAGTGCATGATGCTACTGCAGGACTGGGTTGTTCCGATACAAAACCTTCCGGTATCTGGAGGGTGTAAGAATATACGCTGACTCATCGTTGGTAGACAGCCAAGTCACGTTAGCAATCAGCATCTGCGCCGTACCGAGCCTCAGGCTTAAGACGACGGAAACACGAGCGACGGGATAGCCGATCGAAAACGTGGATCGATAGAGTGAGGGATGAATCCTGTCAGCGGTGTTTAAGCCTCATGACTTGATCACTCACACCAGTTGGATCAATAAATGAGTGCAACGACTGGTTACATGAGCCGACAGCCAATATATACATTGTTTCAAACTAATAAAACGAGATGATTCGCAGACAGTAAACTCTTCTCACTAAAGTTAGTGGGACGGAACAGAACGGGGAACTATAGACCAAATAGGTAAGTTCTGTTATGTAAGTGGGTAAATTTCGCCCGGCGGTAGTACATCGTATGAAGTGTCTTCATATGTACAGAACTATTCGAGTACATTCTGTGTCACTTAGGCCGGTGCATCTGTATGCTTCGGAGATATGGCCACTGAGACGGAGGACATACGAAGATTGTCAGTGTTTAAACACCGATGTCTTCGTAATATTGCCCGAATCTGGTGAGGATAGCGCATCAATAATGTTGAGGTTGGGCGGAGTCTTAGGTACACGAACATAATCATTAGATGAAGCACTAAAGGTGACCAGGCTAAGATGGTTCGGACGCGTTGTGCATGTTCCTGGATATGATTGCAGGTTTTTAGGTTGCGGTAACCAGTCTTCGATGAAAGTGCTGTGAATCCCTGTGGATAACGGGAATGCTTCTCCAACTGCGCTCTTGTTTAAATATGGAACATACAAAAACTCCGGGCCTCGTTCACCATGTGATCTGCAATAAAATTGTCGCACACTCTCTGCGTTCAGTCTAACAACTATTTCGATGAGAATATTTTAGCTTAGTATGCCACATTAGCTCAGTCTGGACTTCGGATTAAACTGCATTTTGTACATGACCCGCAGATAGGTGATTCTTGAATGGTCAAAATAATGAATTTAATGAAGAAAAATATAATGCTCTGTAGTTCAGATTTCATTGCCAATTGACCAAACTCATTGACAGTCAATAACTCATGCCATTTGCATCTGTTATTTTCAAACGCAGCGCACACGTCTAATTCAGAATGCGGATATGAGTGATGAGGAACGATTTATTGAACTGTTTCGTTTGTTGGACGAAAAAGACGATGAGATCAATAAACAGAGTCAGACTGTGTCCAAATTGGAGCATCAACTGGTGCAAATTCGTGAAGATTATATTAAAATGCAACGGGACAATGACAAACTACAAACCCTGTTAGAGAAGGCGCAGGTTTGTCTCGCTTTTGTGGTTCATTTCCTATCTTCTCAAATTTCTAAATTAATTTCATTATAAATTACTGTTGTGTTTTACGATCGTGGAGTTGGATAACTCGGCGCGAGCCTGTGCATTAGCATGAAAAGTTACGTGCACGTGACAGCCGCCGTGTTGTTGTCAATTCGAGTAGACAGGCATCTGATTGGTCAGTACGTTTATGCGCCTATCGATCGGGTACGAATGGACACATTTGGCATGCATAAGATTGCTTCGTCCAACCAGAACTATTGTGTCACATTGCTCTTATAATCACCCTGGGTCTACGGTTGAAAGTCACTGTGCAGGTGTTTCATCTCTGTTAGAGGTCATTAGCAGTGCGTAGCCACGGTGGGCTATTCTAGCTAGCTCTTTAGAGCAGTTCAGTTCAGTTCCGACAATCATTAACTATTCACCATGTGCTGTGGCGGCAGCCTCAATCGGACACAGTGAGAAAGGACAGGGGGTATGAATGCAGCAGTAAGAAGACTACAAATATCAATATCAAATCCATAAAGTGTGTGGATGTAAAAGCGTCACTGATCGCGACACCTAACCATATCCTCTAATGCATATAACCACTTAAGAAGTCTAACACGCCGTACATAGCTAGGTGCACAGGTTAGGTTTTTGACACCTTTCTTCAGTGTAATGGACTAGCCACCCGCACTCATCTTCCAACCGTTACCCGCCTCAGCGAACACTGCGCGCCGGAGAATCCCGCCCGGAGACTTGCTCAACACATGTCCTAACTATCTTAGCCTGGTGAGCTTACGTGTTTCATCTAATGGTTTGATCCTTGAACCTAAGACTCGCCACCGAACCTCAGCATTGCTGATACGGTGTCCCCAGCAGATTCGAGTAATGCTACAAAGACATCAGTGTTTAAATACCGACAATCTTCGTATATCATCCACCCACAGTAGCCATATTTCGGAACCATATATTAGCACAGGCCTGATTGCTGCAGTGTAGACCTGACCCTTGGTAGATGAATGGATGTCATGTCGATGCCACAGATGACTGAGTTTGGCAAAAGCCAAACAAGCCTTCTGTATGTGCAAAGACATCTCATCCGATATGCGACACCGGATGAAATGAAGCTGTCCAGATAACAGAACTTATCTACCAGGTCTATAGTTACTCCAGATACTGGAAGGTTTGGTGTTGGATCAACCCAATCCTGCAACGGCATCCTGCAAAATGCACACCGAACATTGCTACGCAATTACTGGAGGTGCCCAGAAAAGCGTGCAGCTTATTTGGATCTTCACTTAGAAAAACTATGTCGTCGGTATATTCAAGATCTGATGCCTTTCCGATCGGGGAAAGTTCAATACCACCTTCTGCACATGTCAAAATTGCGGTCCCTAGGACCATACGAATCTCGGCGTTAAAGAGAAAAAGAAGGGGGGGGGGACAACCCTGATGTACCTGTGGTGATTCAGCAGCTGTAACACGTGATACGGCCAGGTACAGCCTCGATGCTGTCACAGCCCGCTCCGTATCTCCTCTAGCTCGGTTAATCTGTTCCTGCAAATGAGTTGCATTACGTTCGATCACAGACTGCACACGGTTCACGAGGCCGTCGTTCATCTCATCCATATCTTTCAATTCTACTCCCAACTGACGTGTGGTACGCAATTTTAACAACTCCTGATTCACGGAAGCCAACTCAGTTTCCAAGCTGGATATTTGATTTTCGCGTTCAGCTTTTTGATGCTCAGATTCAGCCAATAAAGCGTTTAACTGAAACGAGAAGTGTTGTGAAACTGAAAAGATTTGGACATAAAAAACTGTGTATTTCACGTGACAAAAGAAGTTTGTCTTGAGTCTGTTATGAACTCCAAAAATTACGGTTGTATAAATAGGGTCAGTGTGTGCTGCAGTCAGAAGACATGAAATTCTAGTTGATCAGAAGAGAAGACGAAACCTATCGCATATTTGGTCTAACCAAGTAATTTTACCTAAGGAGCCGAGACTGCCCTAAATTATCAAAGTGATTCATCTCATTACGACCCCAACTCGGTTGTGCAAAGCTTTTAGTTTCGTTTCAGTACGTAATCCGGTCTTGAGTTTTTTAAATCATAAGTTTCATTCCGATGGTGGAAAATGAGCGTCTTCGCGGTGTTATGTATTCCCTAACTCGATAAGTATTATTATGATAATCTTTATGTTTGATAAATTTTCTTACGTATGTTTCTTTTACTTTTTAGCGTATGGAAGATCTTCAGATGAATAAAACCTAAATCACCCAGCATCGTTCTTTCACGGTTTCTCGTATTGGCGTACCTACTGCAACAGTACAATCGTACCTAATCGCATTACACGCGGGAATCCGGTTGGGCTTAAAGGCTAATTGGAGAGACAGGGTTAGAGCGGGAATCCTAGTAAACTCATTAATCCGCACTTATTTTGATACCAGTTGTGATTTTTCCCATCGATTTAGTTCAACGGAATAGTTTCGGATACGAAATCCATCCAACCAGTCAGCAGTATCCGGAGAGTCAGTTCGGTGCATTTGAGTGTTCGTCGATCGAATAAACTCACACTTGTGGGCCGATCCCTTCGTCCCTATCATTCAAAATGGCTGGGTAATAAGAATAACGATGATCATGAATCCAATTTAAATACTTTGGTTCCGACCATAAGTTGACTCGTCGCATGACAATTTGGTCAATATGGTCATATCACGTGACTGAGCTATCCGGTGAACCTGACAAATTCTATTCGTTGGATGAGAAAGAACCCTTTTTTGAGGGGAGCCGATCTTTGTCCTCATCATTAAAAAGGGCTCGCACGGTGGCTGTGCCAACCGCAGGGGTTCAAGTGTAATACCGATATTGTTTAAGCTGCTTGCGTCCGTTATTCTTCGCAGGTTGTACAACACTTGTGATAAACAAACTCGCGAGGAACAGGCTGAGTTTCGTATCGGTCGTGGATAAATCAATCAAATCTCCCCCCCCCCCCCACCTCACCCCTCGGAGAGCTGTTAGAGCACCGTTTTGCTATTTATAGGCCAACGACCATTGTTTCTAGACATCTGCGCGGCATTCGACTTCGTCGATGGGTCTACACCACGGCATTGTTTGCTGAGAAATGGTGTACTGTGGTGATTCAGCCGCTGTCACACGTGATACAGTCAGGTACAGCTTCATGGCCACACACGCGGATGAGCCTCAACCAATCAGGATTGCCGAGGACAGGTACGACAAAAGCTTCCTGTGATTGTTCATCTTCGAGCCTACCAATTATATTCTCTAATTTAACATATACAAACCCATTCTGCAATACAACTAACGTGCTATTTCGCAGCCTTGGTCTTCTTGCTGCTTTTGTTCGCGTAGTTCTGGGTGGAGGCAATTTCAACACGTCCTGTCAGTTCAGTTCATTATGAATATTACAGTACCCCACTTTCCGTGGTGAACTTGGGTGAAAGATAACCTTAAGCCCGAACTCGGCTTCGGCTATCCATCTACAGGGACTTTATGATGGAAATGAATTTCTCAGGCACACCCTTTAGGAAGACGCCGCATCTGGGAACTGTGCGGTTGACTGAGTCGAATGCCGCTTCGAGATCAGGGAAAACGAATATAATTGACCTATGGAAGCTGTGCCTATGTTCTAAAATTTGTCGAAAAACGAAGAGGTGATCAACAGAGCCTAGACCAGGTCTAAATCCAGCTTGATTCTCGCGTGAACACTGTTCGCGAGCGGTTGATAAGCGGTGGAGAATGATAACAGCGAGCAGTTTAGATGTGATACTAATAAGATTTATTCCCCAGTCGCCTTTTCTTATAAATCGGTACGATCATCGATTCACACCAATTGCTTGGAACGTGTTCCCTATCCCATACCAAACGGAGTTTTGTTAACTCCAGTGACAACGTTGAGCCACCGTCTTTGAAAATAGATAGAGGCAACCCATTCGGTTCAGCAGCCTTGTGTCCCCTGAGATAGCTTATCTAACGGCAAACCTTTTTCTCTGACAGAGGAGTGGTATCAACACCCAGAACTCCAACCACCGTATTAACCAGTTAAACTGTTTCCCGAATTATTCCGCCCAGCGACCTAGACGACATTTCTGAGTTTGCATCAATAAGCCGCTCGTCTATTTGAGTAATTCGCTATTGTCTCAATTCGGTGGGCCGGTATTTAAAACTAGACGTTAAAGATGGCAACTGTGCCAATCACCACAGCTTTTTCTATATCCCTACACTTCGCAGTCCACCACTCCTCACGGTCGTTTCTCAGGCTACGAACCAGTCGGCTTGTATTTAAGGCATCTCTGTGCTTCATCATGTCTGGAATCCGGAGGAGTCGATCTGTGAGCATCTAAAAGTGCAACTGAGGATGCAGATATCTGTTGCTTCTTTGTGTGTATCTGGTCGTTGGACCTTGAGTAGCATTAGCAGCCTCAAATAGGGCCTGCCGGATCCCTGTCCATCGCTCTTCTGGATCCTGGGCATTTGACTGCAATGATAACTTGGTGGATAATTCTGTTTGGAAAACAGATAGACGATCATCGTCTAGTAGCAGCTGCGATAGACGGTTGGCCTTGGTGTTGCTTCGTCCACCGGTGTGACGTAGGCTGAGACGTGTACGGACAAGAACGTGATGAATGTCTACAGACGTGGACAGTCTTGAGTTGAGCGGCACCAACTATAACCGATGGCAATGTAATTGACCTGAGTCCAACACTGTGAAGGCGCAGGAGAACGCCAGATTAGTTGCTGCGATATCCTTTGAGAGGAATTTGTACTCGATAGGAATAGACCGTTGTCGGAACATTATTGGATGAGTCGGTCACCGTTCTCTGCTCTATTGGCTGGAACGCTAAATCGGCCTCCTGTATGTCTTTCCGTCTCATCTAGGCTTCTGTTTTAAGTATTGAAATCATCAGCATCAACCAATTAGTCCGTAGAGTGCACGCTGCGAAGCAGTCGAGACAAATCTTGATAGAATTCGTCTTTAGCCTCAGGGGAGCTACAGTCAGTTGGGGCATACACAGACACGACAAACAGGCATCGGCGTTTCAGTTTATTGCTGCTGACATGCATGTAACCACTCAACCGAACCGCACACAGACAACCGCTGACTGGGATCCAGTCGAGCATTGCACGGTCAGCTTTCATGCTGAGAGCGATGCCAACGCCAGCCTGACCAGAAGCACCAGACATCGGATCACCCGACACTCGAAGAGTGAAACGAGAAGCCGAGCTTGCATCACTGGAGGTAATTGGTAACACTGAATTTGGGTCTTGTTTGCGTGTTTCGGAGGCAAAACACTCACCAATGGTAAAGTTTTCAAGAGTTCTAATTGGGGTAGCTTGTTGCACCGTCTTACAAAATGTGCGAACCCTGAAAGTAGCAAAGTGAAGAGAATGCTTAGGTTGGATAATCGACTGTTTTTCCCTCTGCCTGTAGGTTGCTATCCTTACCGAGAGCTGTCATTTCTCGATCACGACTCACCGTGGCCTCGTTTCCATTCAGATTTGGCATGTAAAGAATCAAGAACAACGAGATCCGGAAAGTTTCCGGAGGGGTTGGTGGAGGCTTCTGGGCGCATCATACTTTGCAGCTGCTCACACCGCTGAAGTGGTTTTTCTTTGGGAACCCCAAGCGGAGCCTTTGATTCAAAAGTCTGACCCAGAAGGCAGTGGGGACTCTTTATATCAACTTATTTTTTCCAGTTCATTTCTCTCAACTATCTTTAAACTTGCACTTCTGTTCTCTGGTTTGGTTTCTACCTCACAGTATTGTCGAACCGAGGGCAAACTGAATACAGAATCCCCCCATCAATAAAAGCTAATGCGGATCACTCAAATTGTTTCTTACTGAGAGGAATCAGATTTAGGGAGAGTGATATTTAAAGGAAAATAATGGCCCTGCAAGCTAAAGGTGTTTCTTTCAGGGGGGATATTGCAACCGCGGAGGTTGCAGTCTAGGTTGGGGACTACTGTATAAGCATAAAGTCAAGAACAAATTACTAAGCGGAATTCACGGATTGAAAGAAAGAGTCGAATGAAACTACGGTACTGGCCCGGAAAAATAACCATACCACTTAATGTCTCCGGTTATCTCGTAAGCTGGTCTCGTGGACCCCAACCCGAAAATCCGACACGTTTTACTGTGCCAAACCCACTGGTCTTATTTAGAATCCTTATTTTATCCTAATGGCTATCCTATCGAACTAATGGCCGGAGCTTAAGACACGTTTTTTAGCATCTTCATTCATAATAGAATTATCGAGGTTCAAAAGCTTTTTTAAACTAGCTGAACACCAGTTGGAAAGAACTATGATAATGCTATCTCCCGCCCTTCGTTGGGGATGTCAAGAACGACAAGTGGAGATCATCATTAAAACCAAACCTTTAGTGGCCATTGTCTAATTTTAACGCAACTGCGTTAGATAACTCCTTCTAGTTACGTCCGTGGCCGTCAGACAACATACGAATTTGGCTGGAATAACGAATCGGTACTGGCAAACGGACCAAGTGCACAGAATGATGTTAAACCTACTCTGTTTTTCCTATGATTTTTCTTGAACCAAGTCACCAAAGTTAGCATGTTGATGTGTCAGCCCACCACTGTATTAAATGTGCCTACGAATTTCAAGCGTGGCCCGGATGAATCAAATATCCCTGATAATGTGCCTTAGATTGAGCACAGGGTTATTATCTTTATTCAGTGTGCTGGTGTCGGAGTCAGTCGTCTGTTTCTCTTTTGTAACTGAAAGCGGAGATTTTCGGTCCTTTAAAATCGCACCTCAAACTATCACAGAGCAAACTCCAAAGACTCAACGACTGTAGTTCTACTTGCTATTCCTGAATTCTTTCCAGTAGTCCATGCCATGGGAATTAAACTTTCCTTCATTGCTAAATATCACATCATTTCACTCAACATTCCAATTGATGTGCCTCTTGACCATTCCTTTCAACCTTGTTCAGCGATCCAAGGTTCTGATTTCGTATTTCTATGCTGCAGATGTGACGCAGAACTCAGTAACTGTAAACGATGATTGTTTATATTTCACTTGCAAGGAGCTCTGCAGCTTCGATGCACTTGTGAAGACCTGGGATAAATTGATTTACCAGGATCACATTTAAAACTCGTATGCATATTTAATATGATAGTGGGTTATTATATCAACAAGCTAACTGTGGTCTCCCTAAGTGACTTGGTTCCAACCGAATCGCCGAAAACCAAGATGGGTTCCATTATATTTCGCGCACTATACCATTGAAGTACCAAAGACACTATCCTAACCCAGCACTTTTTTTTGAAAAGGTTACCTTAGTTAGGATATGTGTCGTTCATTTTTTCGGACAGACCTGCTCTCGTTGTATTAATCACTATGCTTCTATTCTTTTTGCCCTTTAATGGACCATGCCGGAAGGTATCAACGGAAACCAGAGCACAGAAATGCGAGGTTAATTGTTGAATAAACTGAACTGAACATATAGCAGTTGGAAAATAGGTCAGTGAGGATAATCAATAACGTTTCAGTGGAACATGAAAACCCCTAACATTAAACCTGATCATTCTAAGCGTGTTGGTTTTCCAGGTTGATGTGTCCATATCAGACGATTATTGCGAAGTTTTGGATTTATGTACTTATTTGGATTTGAGTTACTTGTTCTTTGACCATCCAACTTTTTTATCTTCGTTCTGCTAGTTTGCTGCCAATGTGGCAAGAAGATCGAAACGGGTTAGATAAACCGGTAGTTACTGAGTCAGACAATCCAAAGTAGTATAAGATTCGCGTTCATGCCCGCACTACAACAAGGCCGATCGTCCGGCTAACTGCACATTTCGGCCCTGTTTTATTGATATGACTGTACCCATTAGGCTTATACGCATCATTCTCTCTTTCTGTTACCCCGACTGACGTTTTTGTCTGCGACCCTCATCTTGAGCTCTCTTGGTGGTTAGCGGGGTTTCAGCTGAGATCCGTCTGCTTGTTAGTAGGATTCCTTTTTCCTGTTACGGAATGGTTCCGAAATGAACACGGCTTCTTGTGCGACCTGTTTCTCTTGGTTGGTTTGTGTGATTGGCTTGAAAGCCTCTTCCTTTTGTTGCCACGGCGGTCTCCGCTACACTAAAGCTTCGATGTGAGGTAGCGAAAACAATCGGAGCACTGAAATGTGAGGTTACTGGTTCACAACACAAACTGGAATAGTTTTCATTATGATGAACAGCTGACGCGCTCTAGAAGAACATGTTTCAGTCAGTCCCAGTTTAGAGTCGGATATTTGTACCCGTCAACCGAAATAGAGCACCGTTGCTTACTTGCAGATGGTGCCAAACAAGAGAAACTAGTCGGAGGTATTGACATTGGGAGAAAAAAAATCAATATACGTTCCATATGGATCTGTAGACCTTGGAAACCGAATTGCGGAAGCCAACGTGTAGATAGATCAGCAAACGGACGGAGTCTCGTTTGATCTGTTTTGTGACAGAAGACTTGAATTTATGAAGTGATTCACGATTATGCAGCATCAACACTTCATTCATCACTGAAAACCATGGGGGCAGTCCACAACTAGTTCCTTCTTGCTAGGGATTATAAATTGCAATGCACATCCATCGAGTCCCAACTGATACTTAAACCCCGGGAGTGCGTGTTTCACGCGCACGCACGCAAGCACGCACGCAAGCACGCACGCGCGCATGCACGCACGCATTTATATATATATATATATATATATATATATATATATATATATATATATACATTACCACTAGGTTACCGGTTCAGAGCTGTTGACAGTAGAGCACTGTATCATGTAGCACCGATGCCAACAGAATCGTTGCGAGTCAGCACGGATAGCCTAGTCGTGAATTATGAGACACCCAACCATACACCTTGGGTTCGAGTCCCAGTGATGTCTTCGTGGGTGTGCTTTTTTGATGACTCCTAACAAGGGTGAAACAACTTTACACGGTGATTCCACGTGTTTTCAGTTGTGAGCTGATACTTGATTCTGTACAACGAATTATTTTGTAAGATACTTCACTGTTTGGTACTGCCTGTCAGAGATTTTTCCCTATAATCATTCTCGTGGCATGTTCATGTGGTATACAAACTGGTCAGTTATATGTTCAATAGACTGATATTAATGAAACTGTGCACTGCAAACTAGTGATCATCCACTGGATGATCTGGTGCTCCCTTGTATTCGCTGTGCCCTGTCACCGTTCGATGGGGAGCTATCGGAGATGTTCGATCCTATCATGAGTTGTACCTGAGAAGGCGGTCTTTGAAATACCTTTGTTAGTGATGCTAATAAAAGAACGCATATGTAACACGGTGTGGCCATTCGTCACCTGCAGTTGTGAGTTCATTTTTGCAGAATAAAACAGCTACACCGGACCTCAAACAGAAACCTCATTGCTAACTGCGTTGTGTTTCTTCATGGAGCGCTGACTGTTTCCGAGTCTTTGATGATTTGAGCCAATAACGCAAGGGTTTGGTGCTTTTTTCTTAACGGAGTAATTGCGCCTCCTTTGATTACCAATAAAGATATTCCGTTCTACTCTCGTTTTACCAGACTTGTTTTTTTTTTTTAACTAAAAGTTCTGATCACGCAGCATACCTTGATTGCGTCAACTATGTTTTACTATTTTTGGAAACAACGTGGTGCAAAGTTTCATATCATATCTATTGAAATTCCGCTTACAACCCCCTCTCCCCTCTCCCCATTATGTTCGTCTATCAGCATGAGGCAGATATGAGTCGTTCAGAGACCAAAGATGTTCTACAAGCTTTAGAGGAATTGGCCGTCTCGTATGACGAGAAAAACAACGAATCAAAAGTGTTAGCTAAAGAACTCGAAGATATGAGCGGTCGACTGACCAGCTTGCAAGGAAAAGCCGAATATCACGAGTCTGAGGCCGCCGAGGTCAAAGAACGTACAACAGCAATGCGAGAAAAGTTACATGAACTGATTTACAACTTGAACGTACAAATGGCCACAGCTGGGTCCAACATTAATAAGATGTTTGTGGTACGTGTTTTGTTCTAACCACTTCAGTTTTACTTGTTTGTTATGCAGTTACCGCTTAACTGAGCATAGGTGATCCCCCGTTTGACTGGATACTTCTGCTGGCTACCTTTTGCGATTTACTTTGATACACTGAGAGGTCGGTGTTTTGTGAACCACAGCCATGGCTGTTATATCGCATACACCCAACGAACATTATTCTGAATACAATTCGAAGCATTTTTGTTGTACTCGGTTTCCAGAGGCTGATAGGAACCACGGAACACACGCCAGGTACATTTGACTAATCGGAAACTCCAAAAGATGACCTAGATGTCAATCCGTTCTGTAGAACATGTTCGGTGCGTTTTACCTCATTAGGATTCTAAGGTCACTTTTTCGGTTGCATGCTGAATTAGTCACCTTCCCGTTTTTTTTTTCTTAGAGATAAAAGAATAGAAAGCAAATAGAAGTCGTGCTATTCAATTTATTCAAGCAGGACCGCTAACTTTAACTGGTTTCATCCAGGATGTCACTGTTGCATTGTGCCATTCTAGTCTCGTAGCCCAGTTGGCTCGATTGATTCCATTTGCTCTACATTCTCTCGGAAATCAAGTGACGCGGATAGAATTACCGAAATGGCAATGTGAGACAGATGATGTCAGCAATAAAAGACGATACCCGTCTTATCGCCTGACAGGTATTCGTGAAATCGATGGATCACTTATGACTGTGGTCGAGCGGTTTCGAGCGTTTACTTCCCACCTCTGTCGGCCGGCTGGTTACCTCATCTGACCTATTTGGAGCATGTGAGAGCGACGGTCAACACGCAGTTTGTGCTTCTTATCAGATCGAAGCCATCATAGTGAACCATGGAATATGCCTAGCCCGGCCTGTCCAATGTCAGGATCGGAATCATAAGCGTCAGGACAGCCGATCAGTGGTACGGTTTGACGAAATGAGAGATAAATCCTGTTAGGCGCCATTTCGCTTCAGCACTAGCTAGTCAACAGGCTTTGTCGCCCAAATCAGCCGGACCAACGTGTAGAAGACGTGTCGACTGGCGGCTTAGGAACGTGTTTTCTATGGGGCATCGAAGCGAGCTACGAACGAAATCCACTTAATCGAACAAACAGAGAGGACTCGTGTCCGTGAGCAGCTGCGAGCGTGTATTCTATGTCATGGCACCGAAATAGTACCGATGCGAGAAATTCACGAAAATCAAACTAAGGCAAGGCGAAGCGAAAAGAGGATCGCGCGCACAGTCGGCTAAAACCGAAAATGTGTCAATGGCGAGGTCGACGGAAACGTCGGGAAGATCAGTTCAGTAAAACCCACGCAAACTAAGAAAAACAGTGCAATCACAATCAGGCGTCAGAGAACATCCAATATGATGTCCGAAAAGTGTTCATTTGCTCAGACCGATAGAGGTCACTGCAAACGCGTATTGTTCAATAAATGGGTACAAGTGCTACAAATAAGGCGAATTGAATGGGGCACACTTACATTCGACGGGTCTGACAATTCAAGTTGGTAAGGCATGCGCAGTGCGTTCAAAAAAACAGCAAAGAAACAACCCCACAGGAGTGGAAATACCGAACTGACCACTACAACACCACTTACTAGGCAGATTAGTACTAAAAAGCTGAGTGTGAGTTGCGTTGTATCTATGATACCCCGTCTGAGTTTTTGTTCAAACACCGATTGGCCGGTTACGAAATAGGAATTTTCTTGACAAGTAATGTAACTGTCGATAAAGTAGTGTCAATCTCAGGTAGTCAATCAGCCCAGTCAACAAATCAGAGAAGCGAATTGTTGTAACCCGAATTCAGTAAGTAGAAGGAAGGCACGCTTGTACGGATGAACCTGCGTTCAGTAGCAACGTATGGAATGTGCAAGTACAGGCAAGCAAGTGAAAACGTAAACACACGCATGTACGTGAGTCAGTGGTGTATGCAAGCTAAAATGTAAGACAACCGCTCAAGGTCGTGCAACACGTGATATCATCTGATTGACCAATGCTTTGCGGGATGAAGCTCACTAAGCCTCAATTGTGTACGTGTGTGTACGACCGCAGAGGTGTGTCCATGATTGCACGGGATTCAGGTAAAAAGTGCGTGTATGTGGGCACATAACTGTCCAGGCCAAACACGACGCGAATGTCTCACAGATGAGCAATTGCACTGGTTCAGTAGAACGCAAGAAATGGAAGTAGAAACACCGGGTTTGTATGCCTTTCTCACCAAATCTACTTAAGTAAAATGACGAGATCTGTTATTTCGATGGGTAACATCACAGGAGAGTGCTTCATATTGCAGTCGCTTTACAACTCACGCTCGACTGGAACACTTTGCCCGAAATTGAATGCGCTGTTTGAGGTATTTCTCCCACAGCCCAGGGATATTATGGGATGAATGTTTTGGTGTCCGCTGCAGGGTCAATGGAAATGACGCTAACTTCCGCGTACTGTAGCCTGTTACAGTTCAGTTTCATTCTCTCTGATACTGAAACTGGAACACTTTTCGCAGTTTTGAGCACTGGTGTCCGCTTGGTTGATTCAATTTGTTGACTGTATAGTTGGTATGAGGAGCTTGAATCTTTTATAAGGAGAAGTCTCCTTGCAGCTCCGCTGTTAGAACATCTGCCCGGTAGGCGGAATGTTGCCGATCCCGTTCCGGCTCGTGGCGCTGAACTTTTGTTTGTGAAAAATGCTGGTGGATCTTTCTTCATAAATGATTCATTTTGAACGAGCGTAATTGAGTTTCGATAACTAGCATCACAAACGTTACTTAGCGCATGGTAGTTTGTGATCTAGTGGATTCTTTGACGCAGCGAGTTGATCTATTTTGGTGGGTATCTGGTTTACTCACATAATAATAAGAGAACCCAAAGCCCTGAATGCCGTTGGCTCCATGCACGATTTCATTCAAAGACTAAAGTGGAGATGGAGATGGAAAACCACGTGCATTGGACTGTCGGATGTGGTGATATTGCTATCGGTGGTAAATGAATGGAAGTGAGGTGAATCACATTAGGGGTAGTTGTGTTACGGGATTATCAGGACGAACGCATGATGGTAAGTCAAATTAGAAATATCCACTTCAAACACTTCCGTATTTCGCGATTGAAATATCATTTTCTAAAACCCGGCGTTTCTGAGTGGTGAGTATATTTATGCTGACTATCTGGGGGTGCTTTTCAGGCCGATACATATTTCCCTAGTAGACCTAAGTGGATCATGTCAGATTCTCAGTTATCCATTTGGAAGTAAAGAGAACCCGGTAAATAACAGTTGTCGCACTACTCTCCACCGCTAGGTAAAAGACGAATAGAAGTCAGAACAATCAGGCTATAGTAGTCCCGATTGGCTGCGAGATCCTCCCAGAATGTTTGTTCAAAATTACCACCTCTATTTATCTTACAGGCTTGCATACATCTTACGATGTCTGGGCTGGTTCTGTCAGCCATGGAACTTGATATTTTCAGCACACACTATCTGTCCTGGCCTTCAGGTCTCGTGATTTTTCTCTGTTGGTCAAGTACATCATGTTGACTCGATGAAGAGTCTTTACGTATATGAGGAAACCCAAAGCAAAAAGAGAAAATAAGATGAATAATCCCCATGTTCTTTCTCTAAACAAATCGTCTCATCTATGGTCTAGTTTACCTTTAAATTCCAACACGGACGGGACACTTATACTGTTGCTCAACAGTTCATTCCAGTCGCTGACTGCATTGACGGAGAAAACGTTTACCCCCGATTCGGTCCTTACTCTCTTTCTCAGTAATTTCAGACGGTGCCTTCGAATTACTGAGTTATTATTCAGTCGTAGCATTGGGTTGAGAACTCCACTTACACCGACTGTGTCTTTCATCAGTTTGAAGGTGGTTTCGCATGCTTTACCGTAGGACCAAGGTTTATAAGTGAAACGAACCCAATACTATTTACAGTGGTTCCCGCACAAACAGATTCTGCTTAGTGAGGGTCAAAATCGACAAAAGTGAAATTGGAATTAGGTAAATTGCTCAACAACGTATGCGGCGCACTTAGCGAACGTTCACCGTCAAGGTCATTGGTGGGAATCACACCAAACCACAGAAGAAATGCAGAAATGCCTAATAGTACATATTTTAATACACGAAACGATCAAAGTGGCAAGTAGACCAAATTAGAGTATAAATTTATATAATAAATGTGAAATTTCAGAGACGGGGTAAATTCACAAACAAAGATGAGAACAGAATGGACAGACAGGTGTGTGAGGTTATGATCTGACATATCGTTTGATAGAAAGTTTAATCTCACTGATAGACTTTGCGTCAGTACCGGCCCCGTACTGAGCCCACGGAACCACGAACGGCAGGACGGCCGATCGATGACGTGAATCGATAGATGAGAGACGAATCCTGCCAGCCGCATTTAAACCTCAAGATGTGGTCGTCCATACCAATTGTACCAATGCGCTGTGGGTAACGAGTGGGTACATGTAGTGACAAGTTATATATTTTTTGTTTTTCACAAAAAAAACGAGGTGGTCTGCAAGCAGAACAAAGTTCTCACTCGAGTTAGTAAGCCGATCCAAAACAGTGAGGAAGTCGGAGTAGGCCGGAAAAGATTCCTTTCAAGACACTGAAATCACACTTCGCGCTGGGTGATCACTGTGTAACAAAGAAGGCGTGACGAGTGGGGTACACTTGCATTAGACTAGGCAGATAATTCAAGTTCGTGAGGTATATACAACGGTAAAAAAAAATAGTTCTTTTTACAGTTTGCGCTGTTTCAATATTGGTCCTATCACTGCCGGAGCAATTCTGCTCCGTTTTAGCCAGGTGCCTGCGGTCACTGCATCGGTTTTTTGCACACCATTCCCGTTTTGTTGGTTCACTCGCTCCCGTTGATAACGATCGGTACGGTATTACCCCCAACCCTCACGCCGCACTCCAGAAGCCTTGGTCAGTATGCGTCTTGCTCGTGGTATTGCATTTAGGGAAGGAGATGATCCAAAGGCGGTAGTCATAAGAGTAGGATCATTTTGAGGGTGTTTGCTAACAGTAAGCAGTTCATTTTCAATTTATACAACCACTGATATCGCACTTAGGTGCTCTTGTTTCGGTTGCTACCTTCCAGATCGTCCAATAAAAGGTGAAAAGAATAGAAGCATAAAGTGAGAAAGGTCCAAAAAATCTAAGTAATAAGCGAAAATTACGAAGGCAAAGAAAGAGACTGAAAGCAACTAGGCCACTGACCGTGACACCTAGCCATATCACCTAATATTCCCAACTATTTGGTGGGCGGATCACGTGGACCCCAACCTGGAAGTCTAACACATCATACTTGGCCAAGTATAATGATCAAGGCTTTCATGCCTTTTTTGCCATGTCATGGACTGACCACCTCGACCTACCTTCCAATCACTACCTGCCTCGGAGAACAGCGTACACCGAGGAAGTCTATTGGTGGGCATGCGTAAGACGTGTCCTAACCACCTTAACCTGTTTATATTTAGAACTGGTTCCAGCGACTAACCACGGGTTCCCTCAGCTTTGCTCCGGAGACATCGATGCCCGAACAGCGACAGTCTTCGCCTATCTTCTACTCTTAACGGCCATGTTTCGCAGCGGTACAGAAGAACGGATCTAACCGCCGCATTGTACAGTGTTTTTTAAGTAGTGAAAAAAAATTTAGACGTGCCGAAGCCCATTTAAACCACATTCTGCACTGGACTACTTCTACGCTTGTCAGTAGGCAAATTACCGAAAAATCAACTCACGATACGAGCGTCGGCCTGGTTGCCCAGGCCGTATATATTGCATACTGACAAAATTCTCGCCAGTAAAAGTTGCGATGAAACCGAGATTATCGACGGATGTATACCTATATGTAATTAGTTCCTCTGGAGTCCACAAGGTTATGAAGCCGGTGGTCCAGATTGCTTGCCGACAGTCTTATTGCATGCGGTACAAAGTTATTGTTACTGATTCCTTTTAAATATATAGGACAGTTAAAAAGTTGGATCTATCACACTAGTGACAGAGTGGAAAAAAGTACGATCCGTATGGTCCATATAAATTCCTTAGGGGCATGTGATATCTTATTTCAAAAGATTCCTGATGTGAATCATCAGGAGTATTACCACTCAAACAGTAGATCAAATACTGTAACCTCCCTAACGTCATGGTTTTTTTCCATTACTCATCGGGAACCGTGTGGTGTCATGATGTTGTCAATGGTAATCGGATGGATTCAGCTTCATCAAGCTTTCAAACAGAGATGGATGATGATTACTTTTGTTCCTTCAGGTAGAATAGGAACTAACTGCAATTATTGTGTGCGCGATTATTTTATCGTATAGCATAATATGCGTTATCTCTTTATTAGCACTAGAACGCCAAGGGAGTCCAAGGGGACACTAGCTCGTAGTAAAAATTGAATAACCTGATTTTCATAGTAATTTATTGAATTTTCGTGACTTTTCCTGATGATAAGTTTCACGCCTTTCCTTAAGGTTTCTCTGAAGCGGTGTTTCATAGGTGCATTCCATTCGCCTAATAACTTTGGTATATTTGAAAAAATCTCATTATTTGCTTTCGACTTTGGTCCAATTAGCCTTCGTGGAGCATATTTTTCTGGCATTATGATTCAAGGTGTCCGTAAAAACATGTATCCAATCTGTCGAGATTTTTTCCTTCGTCTTTCCAGTTTGCGGCAGCTTCTCACTTGGTTTGGTAAAGTAGCATATCAGGGAAGTTGGAAAATCTTGGACATTTCGGCAATTTTTATTGGAGTTCGTTGTCCCCTTATCATGGTTGCTGATCTCCTAGTGAAATATTTTGTCATTTTGGTAAGGTCCATTGAAATAATATCACGATTCAGTGTTATCTTTCACCTTAAATTATTCAGTTTCCTAACAGAGGAACACTTCGCTTCATGTGGCAAACCGTACAGCAATACCTTAATTTGACTCAACTCGAGAAAACTGGAGGAAGTTGCAATCAACTTGTGTTAAAAACAAGCAATTATAGTGAATCACGTATTCGCCTAGAATTCTAAATAACATCAATTCGCTATTCTATTCGGCCATATCGGTAACGGTACGGTACATAGAAATACACAGAATACGTTCGGTAATGACGCAGACCGAAAGTTAGAAGACATTGTCGAACAAGCTACTGCCCACGCCCATTCGTCTCAGCAAAGACGTGCTAAAGATTGGTATTCCTGCCAACACACCACTAAATCCGTCAGAGAGAAAGCTGCTTTGAAATTGCATTGACTTGGAAGTGAGACCATATATCAGGTGCGAAACAAACAGTCCACGTTTTGTCATCAGTTTTGATCATACGCTGTATTACAGTCCAAACTGAAATGACTAGCTAGTTCATCAGTACGTATTCACAAGTATGGGGCTGTCAAAGGTGCATCTATATGTTCGGCATAACCCTCTTAGTTAGTCGTCCGAAACACGGAAAGAAAGATCGAAGTAAATGAATTAAGTTCTAGTTGTCATGATATGCACTCGTTTATGTCATCCCGTAATCGCAACCACCCTAATAAGATAAAGATGTATTGGGTATACCACCATCCTCAGCCAGATGGCGCGAATGCACATCACTGCTATCTCAATCAGGACTATCAATTTCGCATGCCAATTGGTATCGATACTTCTCGAAAACGATGGATCTCCAACAGACTACCTTTAGCAATTGAGTAGTAGGAGACTAGATTTGTATATAATATGATTGATCATGCAGCTTGAACGCTCAACTCACCATTGAAAACCATGGAAGCACTGTACAGCTGTTTCATCCTTGTTGGGAATCATCAGCAATGGTGAGTTGAGCGTTCAAGCTGCATGATGAATCATATTATATACAAATCTAATCTCCTACTACTCAATTGCAAATAGTAACCAAGCTCTGTAGGTTGTTCATAACGGAATGCCCTCGTTGTACTTAGGCCCCTACAGAGAAGTCATCCATCATAGGAGTCGATCGCTGTGTGGGAAGCGGGTTGTTACCGTTCAAAAGCCAGTGACGGAAGGGTGCTATATCATGTAGTGTAGATGTTCAACAAACCGTTGAGAGCCAGCCCGGATAGCCTTGCGGTTAAGGTGTGCGATTCATAATCGTTCACCCCGGGTTCGAGTCCCCATGCTGATGATTCCCATCAACGATGAAACAGCTGTGCAGTGCTTCCATGGTTTTCAATGGTGAGTTGAGCGTTCAAGGCTGCCTTTAATTTTTTCACTTCTCAACCTTCTGTTCGTCCTGGAAGTATATCATGTGTTCATTCCGCTGCCCTAACGGGACCAGTGTGTCGTTCTGTAACTGTCACTCAAACGGTTAATGGTAGATGTTCTAGGATTTCTCCAGTGTTGGCGATTCACACACCCCCAACACACTTTTCCTGTCAGCAACCTCATCAGTCAATGTTGGGTCACTGCAACCCTTCACACTTAAGCGGCGAGTTGTTTTTCTGGTCATGCACACTCGAGCAGTCCGGTGCATTAAAGTCCTCCAAAGACCAGTTTCATCCCACCCTTCATAAGATTATCTCACCACTGTCTATGTGTTGTAGTTGGCGAACGCATGCACACACTTACCGGTAGTTTTCAAAAACGATGACTCCTCGACAGACCCATTAGTTTTATTTCCCGCAACCTGCAGTCGTGGAGTTTATTGAGTGTTAGTCACAGCGAAACGCGGTTATCATAATGCGTCCAAATAACCTTTTCACTCTACTAACCGCCTGATCCGACCCTCCAACACTCGTTCCATGGTCTGCTTCGATAGATCCACTTACTGATGCGCAAATGTACAATGAAAACCAGGTCTTAGGACGTCAGGAACCGCCGGGCTTCGATATGTTTTCCCGGCCCTGTTCAAAGATAGCGGAGCGAAACTTGTTAGGTAGGGATTCCTACATTGTCTCTGCGCTGAGCCACCTAGATCACAACTCCATTATTTTGTAATAACTTTATGTAATTGTATTTAATTGACGCTGACAACTGACTGAGAGAATATAAAATCAATCGAGCGTTCTGTCTACAGTGTTTTTCCTGCCGTATTAAAAACAACAGTTCTGGTTCGTGAAAAAATTGTGGTGAACTTTGATACTCAAAGACTCAAACCAAACCAAACTGGTGAAATTAGGAATTATTTTCACTACTGCGACTGTCATGCAGGTCCCGTAACCAAGCCCCAGTTCACATGCCGATCTGAATCGATCACAGAATGCCGCTGTTACGAGGCTAGTAGCTAAGGCTTTTGTGGATGTCGGTAACACAAAATACAGAAAAACACGCTCAGAACTCGTGCACCTGCGAGTTTATACATTTTGACATCCGGAGTGTGGCCTAGCTGCCACCCGAAGACGGGGCCTAACTATTATTAGTATGCCCCGATAGTTTTTTTTATCCCCACGCGGCAACGATGAAGACAGGTGAAAATTCGGATACATTTACTCCATTGTAACCGCAATACAGTTCTCGTTTTCCATTCTTATCCTCGGGGTCAATCTGTGGCCGCAGTAACATTTCTCCTGCTTTGTTCACTTCTCCCAACTGGAACGCGTAAAGCCGACCGAGGGGCTTGTCTCTGTCTACTGATCACTGTCAATGATTGCCTCTCGATCACCTGGTTCGGTCACATGGTAGTAACTCAGCCTCTTAGCTGTGGTCACGACAATGTCGAGTCCACGTGCGTAATTGTGGACGCACATTATGGGGCGACGCCCAGACGACGAGCGCACAGTGGGGCCACCTACGCGAAATGCCTAGGGTGATTGATACGCCGGTCTTCAGACCAATCAGGAGGAAATCTCAAACAGCCAATCGGGTGGCCCTCCTGAATAACATTGACCGAACTCTGAAACAATGCGGAAAGTGGTATGAAGTTAGTGGGTTTGATCGAAACACCTGTAGTCCATGTCTGACGATTAAAAAGACCACAGAACAGACAGGCCTTCAGTGAAAGCTGGGTGACTGAGTGAGCGTACTTGTGTGCGTGCGCACGTGGGCACAAGCTAGGAACAAAAATAAAATGCAGTGGGGCTGGTTAGGGTTCGTGACTAACCCACGCGTCAACCCCGCAATGACGTGAGTACCCAAGTTGAGCAGTATTCGCGTTGATGAACATACCATTGCCAAATCACACACGCACACTAGGCATGTTCCGACACGAAATGTTTGTGCTGCGTTCGGGATGGAAGGCCTCGGTCTACGTAAATCATGCAAACAATTTCGCTGCTGTGCCTAGGTTGTGCACATGTGTGCACGCACACAAGTACGCTCACTCGGTCATCCAGCATTCAACTAAGGCCTGTCTGTACCGTGGTCCCATTGACCGTCACAGTTTCAACAACATGATTGAATTTCGATACCGGATGGAGCTGAGCCCTTTGCCCATAGTTTGTCTTAGTCACCCACGCTCGTATACGTCTCACGTGACATGTTTGCGACGTGCGTGTGAAGCGGGAGGTTAACAACCCGAAGCCGGAGACCATAGAGGAGCTGAAAGCAGGGGCTGTATCCGTGACCCAGACAATCCCAACATCTATGTTGGAAGCAGTACAGTCCGACTCCATGATTTGCTTGTGGGCGCAATACTGCCAGGTTGCCCAAGCCAAGTCAGGTGGTTTTCTTAGGGATCCACAACCGAAGCCTTTAGTTATCGAAAGCCCAACCCGCAAGGCAGCGGGACGAAATGTGGCGTCCATAACACACTGGGGGCTGGTGACTGATAGCTCAGTTCATTCGCCCTTTGGATGGGGCCAAACATCCTGGGTGCCCAGTGCACCCTTCGCCACAGATGCCGGTGAGCGTACCGTTGTACGCCTAGTACGCCACCCCTGGTTGGCTTGGTATCAGGGTTCAGCCATCTCCCTTGGACTGACTATTACTCAGCCAACACGGTGGAGAGCGCCGGGTATTCGCTTTCGTCCTCTTATTTTAGTGGGAACACCTCCGCCACGAGAAGGCAGTGAGTAGGTCTTCCTCAGCAGAGGCTGTGTTAGACGCACGGTTACTTGGAGCAATTCGAGAGGTGTTCATGACAAGTAGCCATCTCGGAGCCTGAGACATCCACCCCCGACCATATTGAGGCATTTGGAGGCCCAGGTGATAAAACTTATCTACTTCGTCTAGAGCTCTTTATGCCAATAAGAAGTTTCATGCTGAGCCAACCCAGTCATGCAATAGCATTTTACACTTTGAAGGTGCAAAAACGCATCCCAAACATTCCTACACTGTTATTAATGCTATCTAAAAGAGCTTGCAACTTACCTGGATCTTCACTCAGAAGAACAATATCGTCCGCATACTCCAAGTCAGACAGTTTACTGCCTGAGCAAAGATCGACGCCGCTATTCTCGCACGAAGACAGGGCTATCTCAAGAATCAATTTAACTACAAAATTGAAACGGAAGGGTGGAAGAGGGTAACCCTGACGAACACCACTTTTCGTGGTGAACTTGAGTGAGAGATCACCATAAGCACGAACTCGAGTTTGGCTGTTCGCATAAAGGCACTGGGACAGAGAAATAAACTTCTCTGACACACCCTTCAATGAGAGGCAGTGCCAGGGAACTGTGCGGTCCACTGAGTCGAACGCCGCTTTCAGATCAAGAAAGATACAGATTGTGGGCCTATGAAAGATATGTCTGTGCTCTAAGGTTTGGCGAAGAGTGAAGATGTTGTCGATACAACCCCTGAAACCGGGTTAATTCTCACACGTACACATTTCGTAGGCACTGGATAAGCGGTGGAGAATAAGCCCGGTGAGCAGTTTGGATGCGATACCTACCAAGCTAATTCCTCTGTGGGTTTTTACTCGGGTATCTGTCACCTTTCTTGTAAATCGGCACAATTACGATTCGCACCATTCGCTGGGAATTCGCTCATTATCCTAAATAATACGGAGGAAATTTGTTAACTCCTAAACCAAAGCTTCGCCTCCATCCTTGAAAAAAGATGGAGACAATCCATTCGGTCTAGTGGCTTTGTACCTTTTCATGTAACCTATCTCCCTCCTAATCTCCATCTCTGACGAAAGAGTGATGTCCACCTGCATCGCTCATCTAACAGATATATTTGGAAGGTCCACCGTTAAAGTGCTCCGTCTAGCATTCCAGACGACGTCCCTGACAGTGAGTCAGTTAGTCGTCGGATTCCTTAATTAACTCAGTTAAGCCGGGCTTCCTTGGACCTGTACCTCTAATCAAACGGAAAAGGTTGCAAGCATTGCTAATGGACGCAGCCTTTTCCATTTCCTTACATTTTGCAATCCATCACTGCTCACGGTCATTTCTCAGGCTCCTAGTCAGTTGGCGTCTCAGGGATTTACGCACTTCATTGAATGTGGCATCCAAAGGGACGGATCTGCGAGTAACCAACAGAGCAGCTGATTTTGAAGATATCCATTGTTTGTGAGACTGACTTGAACTAGAGTTCCGGGTGGCATTCGAAGCGGCACACAAAGCTTCCTTGGTCCATTGCCGCCGTTCATTTGGCTCCTGAATATCTGACTGCATCGATAACTGCGTAGACAGCTCCGTCTGGAAATCAAATCGCCGGTTATCGTCTAGAGGCAACTGCGCGGGACAAGTGGCGTTTACGTTGGTGCGACCACAGACGAGACGTAAATAAAAGCGAGCACGTACGAAGGCGTGATCTGAGTCCACAGGCGCAGACCAGAATGAACGACAATCTTCAGCTGATCTACGGCAACGGTGACCAATCACAATATGGTCAATCTGAGTCCAACGTTGTGAAGACGAAGGAGGACACCATGTGAGTCTAAGCCGCTTCTTATGGCAGAAATTCATACAAGCCAGAAACAATTTGGTCAGAACACAGTTGAATCAGACAATCGCCGTTATCGGTACGATCGGCTAGGGTAGCAAATGAGCCTCCAATGTGCCTTTCGGAATCTCCCAAAAGGCAATTTTGGCGTTGAAATCCCCAGTAATGACCAACATGTCCGTTGAAAGCATACTTCGAAGCAGCTGAGACAAATCTTGTTGGAATTCGTCCTTGGATTCAGAAGAACTGCGGTCAGTGGGCGCATACACAGACACGACGAACAAACATGGGCGCTTCAGTTTGTTGCTATTGACACGCACAGAACCCAGTCAAGAGGATCATTTAGTGCCCGACATTCTCAGCTTTTGACTTTTGAAACGGTTCCACGGAATCGGATTAACAGCATCCACGCCGTAAGCGATTATCACATTAGTTGAATAACATCCTAGAGGTTTTTTGTTTTTTCCTTGAAAAAAATTGTCCATAATAGCCTTTGCGAAAGTGTATCATCTCTTAAATCAAGCCACACTAAGACCACATGCTGATTAGAAGCTACAAGGAGAATGACAACAATTTAACTCAAATAAAGTTCCAAGTGCTCACTGTGAGTGTTCAGCAGTTAATGAACTCTCCACTCAGTTGTAGTCAGTGCAATCTTCCAGAGGTTCAGCCAACCCTCGAATAAACTCCCTACCATCCAGATGCTACGGTTGTTCCCATAATGAACTCCAATTTGCGGCCGGTTTTTGAAAGGTCTCGAATTAGCACTTTCGCCGATGATTGAGGGTTTTAATTTTTCGCCGGGTACACCATAGCATAGTGTTATTTCTAATTAGTATTTTGCTTTCTTTCGTGCGAGAATGTTTTCGACCTACGTGCACAAAGCTTTTGCTTGGCATGCTTTGAAATGAAAAACCTGGTTCATCAACGTTGGATATGTTGCTCGACTCGTGATAATGTGATGTCTTCTCTCAAAATTCATCAAAATTTGACACAAAATCGGCTTACTAGCATATTGATTAGCGTTCACCTCCTCAATGTCTTCGGCATTTTGACAAGTGAACATTATCGATGTTTCCTTGTCCGCACGTTTGATCTCCGGCCATTCGATAGAACGGACATTTGGTGGCCGGACATTTCGTCAAACGGACATTTCGTTGACACAGGTTTATCGTAACTGGACAGTCCACTGCGGCTTCATGAGCAACTCATTTGCTTTTGATTTTATCCCTCGTTCTTTACTTTTTCATTGGACATTATCTTTTGAATGTCCCAATTCTTTACTTTCATCGATACACGATCCTTTTTTCGATAGATCCCAACGAACTGAATTCTACCCTAACTTGTCGAGTCCCTCAATTACCATCTCCGGTGTTCTTCAGTGTTTTACTTTTTTTACAGCTTTCTGACAACTTATGTAACATTACTGCTGTGCAGTAATCTTCCTGGACCTACTTTAGAAGGAACTGCTCATAACCCGATTCAGCGGAAATAATACTAACCCGATTAGCAGTGAACACCCAAAACTCGTCCGTTTGCATCGTGACTAACCCAACACTTGAACAATATCGAACAAGAAACATAAAAAATGGTTTTCATAGATTATGTGCGATTGCAAGCAAAAAATGTACATTATACTGCTCAGCTAAACTGAGCAAACGTACATTGACAAGCATTTTTTCTATGGTCGTATAAGTATGCCGGACGATAATTGTTCTACTTTTAGTTTCCATTCTGACCGTTCTTTCCTGCGTTTCCTTCCGGTCATTCGAGATTGCGTTTCGTTTTTCAGAAGAGCGCCTCAAGGGGGAAATCACAAATACAGTTCTGTGTGAAAGACGAAGTCGCTTTTTCTGAATACGATGCCATATGTTTAATATGCTGCATCGTCTTCTGTGCTACGTTTCGTGTAGCACCAGGTGGATGAGAGTGGTTGACATTGTGTAGAGCAGTGCTTAGGTTTTTTCAGCCGTCCACAGCACCAACTAGGTTGTTCATATTTCCAGTAGCTAACGTCAGCGTTCTTTTTGTCTACCGTATAGGAGTAGCCTTGGTAGAGTGGCTTCTTTCCGCTTTGCCTGACTTGACTCCATTTTTCATCCGAAAGAAGAAAGCTGTTAGACAAAGGCAAAACGACTAGCTGTTTGATGTACTATAACTTCTCCGCAGGAAATAACAACGAACTGACTCGATTTGTTCGTCTGCACGAATGTGGTCCCCGTTCAAAACTAGTGATAGACGGGCATCATATCATATAATTTTGATAGGAAGAAAATCACTGAAGGCAAATTCATCTGTGGGACTCAAACACACGGGCCGACCTTGAGCCTCCATTGGGACCAAGTGTATACTGACCAAAAAACAAGCTTCAATACAGTGTTGCTCCCATGTTTTTTCAATCGTAAGTAGTACGTTGACACTTCATTCCGGATTCGAATGTTTGTTTTGACCTAAATTGTTAACTGTCTTGATCAACCCCGTCACAGAACACTCATCCGGACAAAAGTGCTCCTCTGGAAGAACAAGTAGCCTTGCTCAAATTGTACACACTTCAACTGAAAAGTGAACTGGAATCGGCTGCAAATCCTCGGCCGACAGTGAGCGTTGGATTTGAGACTCAAACTTCTCGAACAGAAAGTTCAACTGACCAAAGCGATGAAATGCAAGCAGAATTTGATCGAAAGACTAGAGAAGTAAGAACTTGTACTTTTCACAGCGAATCACGTAAAATGTGTTCTGTGGTGCACTTCCATCGTTCCCTTATCTATATCGCTACGTTTTACGTTCTTTTATTTAGAACCTCGGTTATTTATTTTTGATTTTCATAGGAAATACTGACGTCTGTTTCAGTTTTGAGTGGTGATAGAAATAGGCCATCTTAGTTGCCTGTCATTACGACTGGAGATCGTATTCTACAAAGAGAGATTCTGACGCCTAACGGATATCACAGTATGAAGGAGCTCGAAGCGTGACTTACACAGTAAACCAAAGATTTGTTCTAAGCAACCACGGTTCGCTCTTCTCTACTCGGAAATAGACTAAAACAGCAATGCTTTGGTAGATTCTCCATTTTGTCTGCAACCCCGGAAAAGCACATTCAGCACAGAATTGTAGAATCAATCAAGGTAAATAAGTAACCTCCCAGTTGACGGATGGTAATATGTACTGAAAATTGACTCACCGATGTGCGGCAGTTCAACTAACCCTAGCACACCACCGAATCGAAATCGATTCTGCTATCTGCGGTAATACCACACCAGTGATGGAGTAGACAAAACGTTTCATCAAAAATATAACAACATTGTCGTGTTCGTCTTGAATAATCATGTGCTCACATACACCCACGCATGATCTGAAACCCGTGCAATCATGGCCACACGCCTGCAGTCGTATACACACGTACACAGCTGACGTTTTTCGTGCTTCCTCCTCGATGGCCCTGGCCAATCAGATCACATCACGTGTTGCACGACCCTGAGCAGCTTAATCCGACTGTACAGTTGTCTTGCTCCTTCGACTGCATACATCACTAACTCACGTACTTGCATGTGTTTACGCTTTCACTTGCTTGCCTGTACTTGCGCTTTCCATACGCTGCTACCGAATACACGTTCATTCGTGCAAGCTTGCCTTCCTTCTGCCCACCGAATTTGGAACACAACAATGACTACACAATTCTGCTCTAGGGCTTCGATTAGGTTTGGGATGAATCACTCGGACCATTAGGTATGTTAAATGAATAAAAATAAATACCCTTTTTACTTCCTTCTTTGTTATTTATCATAGAACGGTGTACAACAATTCAGGAAGGGGGCCGCGGCCAGTGGAAGGCTGCCAAATAGGAAAGTGACCGGTGGTCGCGAGAATCGAACCCAGATCGTTGCTGTCCAAGGTCCACGATGATGACCGTCTTACCACCGACAGTCCACTTATTCGACGCTGTACGCCATACGGAGCGCGGATTTCTGGCGACAAAATGCAGTGATTCGAGTGTCTCCACACGCGGTCCAGTGCGCTATAGCTTCATTTCCTGCGTCCAGCCAATCACGTGAAGCCCGACTGTAAATGTTAGATCGTATAGATACAGCGAAGTCGCCTTGTGATTGGCCAGCACGTTATCTGCCAATGAATACACGCCTATTTTTGTATATAAACGAGTGAGCACCAACCAAATGCAACAGAATACATTCTTGCTGTTTTTGTCTGGTCTTGTTGTTCTTTAAATGCGCGTAGTCCGAGTCCAGGTTATTTCATTACGTACGATTGGCCGATTGGATACGATTTTTACACAAAATTCTAGTCGAACCAGTCCGGCCTTTTTCTGTTCACAGCATGATACTTTACCGAACATATCAACTGAGTTGGATCAGTGGCTTATTAAACTTCAACTCGCAGTGGAACCTATCAAATCAAAGAGAGAGAAAAAATGCGAGAAAACCTTGGACATAATATTGTCCATTGGTTTGTTTTCACTTAGCTGGTAAGCTATCTTAAAGGTTACTATAGGAGTAGTTTTTCCATCCTGATTTGACTAAACAGGATTACCTTTGCTCAGTGTATTTTTTGGCACAGACTAATCCAAACCTTCCTTTAGTGTAAAAATTGCCCGGATTCAAAATCAGAATACACTGGAACTGCAAATGTAAGTGCAAAAATCGTATCTAATCGGCCAATCGTACACGCACTGGAAGAATAACAAGACCAGACAAGAACAGCAACAATGTATGCTGTTGCATTTAGTTGGGCATAGAAGCAATAGAAGCTGTGCGCGAAGAAGCAAGCACAACTGCCAAAAATAACGGACTTTGGAGAATCTAAGAAGTAGGATAAGTCAGACCGGCACGATGTCATTGGTTGTGTTTGGGAATACGTGCGAAACAGGGGGAAAATTGGGGTCAACATTAGGACTAGAAAAAGTAGAAGAAATTTTTTTCTACATGTTCACCGTACACATTTTGTACTTTTTTTGCGTCTGTTTTCAATTGTTGATGAGGAACAGGAGATCAACAGACAGGCAATACAGCATTCGCGCCACTGGGTTCGGTTCGGAGTCATATCTCTCAGTGTATCTACACACCGGCAGTTCTCATCTCTTGAGCCCTAACCGAGAAGGCGAAAAGCACCAACCGAAGTCAAAGCCGAAGCTAACTTCTTCATGCCCCTTCGTCAAATTACGACCTTACCGCAGCACCGCTTCTTCCAACCTTTCCCAGCGCGTGCAAAAAGAGCACGAAAAGGGAAACGACAGACAGGCATGCGCAAAACATGTCCGAGCCATCTGAGGGGATGTATAATGGTTATCTCGATCAGGGGCGACTATCGGCACCGAACACACGATGACGTACATCATCATTGCTAACCCGATATTCCCACCAAACATGAGCAATGCAATGTGGTCGAATACAGAAAGTCGTCGGCTATCTTCGCTGTGGAGAAGCCAGATCCCACAACCGTAAAGAACACTACGAAATGTGGCCCAATACACCCTTCCCCTGGGGAAAAAGCAAGTGTCATGGCGGTACCATACGTGGCGCACGTTCGTGAAAGCTGTGGTGGCTCTCGCAGTTCGTAATGTGATCCCGCCCCCAACTAACACAGCTACCAGCTGTAATCAAGCTCCCGAGGTTCTTGAAGCTATTGGTTGCCTCTAACTGATCACAACCACAGATGAGTGCAGGCACAGGCTCCTATCAGTTTTGCAGAGGTATTTTGCATCTTGAAAGCGCCAAGCACATGCCGTACCGGGTTACCTCAATCGCCAAGCGATCGAATGCGTGTTGTATTGCTTGTGGACTGTCCGTTAGCAAGGCGATATCATCGGCAAGTTCAAAGTCAAAACTAATGTTTCCTGGGTGGAGTTCAACTCCGCTGTTTGAAAGTCCAGGGAAAGCCTTGCGGAAAATATCCTCTGTAATATCTGTAAAGAAATGGAGATGTTGGGCGAACTTTCGTACTCCACTAGAGACGGCGAACGGTGGCGGAAGCTAACCGTTAGCCCTACCTAACCCGGCCTGAGGTATGATGGTACAACACTTAGAGGACTGACACACCTTTCGGGTACATGTGGTAATCACAATGAACTGTACTGATAAGGCGCATTCAAACTGCTCCCACCTAGAACTACGCGAGCAAAAGCAGCAAGAAGACCAAGGCTGCGAAATAGCACGTTAGTTGTATTGCAGAATGGGTTTGTATATGTTAAATTAGAGAATATAATTGGTAGGCTCGAAGATGAACAATCACAGGAAGCTTTTGTCGTACCTGTCCTCGGCAATCCTGATTGGTTGAGGCTCATCCGCGTGTGTGGCCATGAAGCTGTACCTGACTGTATCACGTGTGACAGTGGTTGAATCACCACAGCACACCATTTCTCAGCAAACAGTGCCGTGGTGTAGACCCATCGACGAAGTCGAATGCCGCGCATATGTCTAGAAACAGTGGTCGTTGGCCTATAAATAGCAAAACGGTGCTCTAACAGCTCTCCGAGGGGTGAGGGGGGAGATTTGATTTATTTATCCACGACCGGTACGAAACGCAGCCTGTTCCTCGCGAGTTTGTTCATCACAAGTGTTGTACAACCTGCGAAGAATAACGGACGCAAGCAGCTTAAACAATATCGGGATTACACTTAAACCCCCACGGTTGGCACAGCCACCGTGCGAGCCCCTTTTAAAGATGAGGACAAAGATCGACTCCCCTCACAAAAAGGGTACTTTCTCATCCAAAGAATAGAATGTGTCAGGTTCACCGGATAGCTCAGTCACGTGATATGACCATATTGACCAAATTGTCATGTGACGAGTCAACTTATGGTCGGAACCAATGTATTTCAATTGGATTCATGATCATCGTTGGTCTTATTACCCGGCCATTCTGAATGATAGGGACGAAAGGATCGGCCCACAAGTGTGAGTTTATTCGATCGACGAACACTCAAATGCACCGAACTGACTCTCCGGATACTGCTGACTGGTTGGATGGATTTCGTATCCGAAACTATTCCGTTGAACTAAATCGATGGGAAAGATCACAACTGGTATCAAAATAAGTGCGGATTAATGAGTTTACTAGGATTCCCGCTCTAACCCTGTCTCTCCAATTAGCCTTCAAGCCCAACCGGATTCCCGCGTGTAATGCGATTAGGTACGACTGCACTGTTGCAGTAGGTACGCCAATACGAGAAACCGTGAAAGAACGATGCTGGGTGATTCAGGTTTTATTCATCTGAAGACCTTCCATACGCTAAAAAGTAAAAGAAACATACGTAAGAAAATTTATCAAACATAAAGATTATCATAATAATACTTATCGAGTTAGGGAATACATAACACCGCGAAGACGCTCATTTTCCACCATCGGAATGAAACTTATGATTTAAAAAACTCAAGACCGGATTACGTACTGAAACGAAACTAAAAGCTTTGCACAACCGAGTTGGGGTCGTAATGAGATGAATCACTTTGATAATTTAGGGCAGTCTCGGCTCCTTAGGTAAAATTACTTGGTTAGACCAAATATGCGATAGGTTTCGTCTTCTCTTCTGATCAACTAGAATTTCATGTCTTCTGACTGCAGCACACACTGACCCTATTTATACAACCGTAATTTTTGGAGTTCATAACAGACTCAAGACAAACTTCTTTTGTCACGTGAAATACACAGTTTTTTATGTCCAAATCTTTTCAGTTTCACAACACTTCTCGTTTCAGTTAAACGCTTTATTGGCTGAATCTGAGCATCAAAAAGCTGAACGCGAAAATCAAATATCCAGCTTGGAAACTGAGTTGGCTTCCGTGAATCAGGAGTTGTTAAAATTGCGTACCACACGTCAGTTGGGAGTAGAATTGAAAGATATGGATGAGATGAACGACGGCCTCGTGAACCGTGTGCAGTCTGTGATCGAACGTAATGCAACTCATTTGCAGGAACAGATTAACCGAGCTAGAGGAGATACGGAGCGGGCTGTGACAGCATCGAATAAACTGCGAGAGTGAGTCCCGCTTTTCCTCAGACTTCACATCTCCTCCCCTTGGGATTTCACGGTATCCTCATTGTCAGCAGAAGCAACGGAAACAGTGGTAGAGACATTAGTGCATTATGCAATATTCTGCTCACACTGAACAACCATCAATCATTCAGCAGGTTCATAGGTCTTGGTCACCGTCTATGATCATGTTATGAATCATATTATATATAAGACTAAAGGTTGATTGAAAAGATAGTGGGATGCACTACACATTTAGGTATAAGGTGGACAATGATACTGTGAACGGAACAGTTGTGTTGGTCGAGTTGTATCCTCTAACTTCTAGGCGGTTGAAACTCGTTGATCCACCCCATTTTGGGAGGTTTGAAAAATTCTTGCAAGATTAATTTCTCCGACTGAATAATTGTTAGCATCTGTCTTCTTCTGACCAAAACTTTAATATGAACAGTTCACCTCAGTTCTTTCAACCAATAACCTCGCTCCTCTATCCTCCGGTTTTGTTCGTTAACTTGTAGCATCCTCCAGTTGGAATTAAAAGGAATAGAATCATGGAGTGCAAAAAGAGGAGGAATTTCTACCTGGTAATCATACAGACGAAGAAAGAATTTGGATGCAGCTACGCTTTACTAATTTGCATTGATAGCCCAGCTTGAATACCGCAACTGAAGCAGCCCACTGTAGATAAAACTGTATCTCTTGCACACTATATTCTGCTTCTCACTCCATAGGAAATATAAAGTTGTTTTTTATATTTTCAACTGAGGTTCCCACAGAGAGATAGCAACCAGAGCCACTGCATCCAGTGCATAGCCAATAGTTGTTCGAACTGAACTGAGCTGAACCAAAACGGTCAGTATTTGTTCTCTAGACTATAGTAATGCATACAGGGAATATCTGCTAACTATCCGAGCTGAAACTGGTACCTAGCCCTAGACCGAAACTTTGCTGACCATGTTTCAGCATCTAATGCAGTAGTGGATAGACTAAACTCCAAAACCGTGGATTAAGCAAAAGCCTGTATTACCCAGCCCATAATCATCAGTTTCAATGCCAATTCAGTTGAATTCATTAAGTTGGTCAGATATCCTCTAAATTTTCACGGACATTTATACTACTGACGAAGGCTCAGTAGAATCTGGAAAACCGGAGTGATTTAAGGTTTCGTCGGGTCTCTCATATGATAATCTCAACTTTCAATTGTCCAGGCAAACGATCTAGGCTGAACTATTTTCACTACGATCATTCATGGTCTCATGAATGTATTGGTCTCGGTAAAAACGGGATACTGACGAACGAAGTAAGATAGCTTCCTCAAATTACATCTGAACTTTACCATTTTTAAACAAAGAATGAATTAAAATCAGCATATTATGCGCTTATATTTCAGTAATGAAGTAAAGTATTCATCTGAATTCAAAATAAATGCCCGAACATCTCATAAAGACCCAAGCACTTGAAATAAGGTCTTCATGAGTATTCCCGACATCCTTTGTTGATATGTGTCCAGAAGCTATTTATCACAGGTCTGCGGATGACTGAACGGCACCTAGGAAGAAAGGGAGCTTTCTCCGTGAATTTCATCCTGAATTTCCTCATGGTGGTTGGTGCAGACATCTTTTTATCGGGGCGTAAACGTTTGAACTCATCACATGTGGCCGATAAATTACGACCGGTCGAGTTTGATAAAGCCAATTCAGCTGAACGTATACTGTGCCGCGGTGCGTTCAGTTTTGTTGTATGGTTGCGAAACTTGGAGTCTGCGTGCTGAAGATATTCATCGTCTTGAGGTTTTCGACCATCGATGTTTATGTAGTATCGCTAGGATTGGGTGGAATAGCCGAGTAAGCAAAGATGTGGTCAGAAATCGAGTACTGGGTACTAAATCAGAGAACGTTCTGTCACAGCGTATCCGGCTTAGTAGACTTCGTTGGTTGGGACACGTGTTACGTATGGCAAACACGTCTGCCATACCGTGTCCTATTCTCCGCCCCTCCTAGGGAGTGGAAGAAACCACGTGGAGGTCAACAGATGACGTGGCAGCGAGGAATGAGAAAATGTACAGCAGACTTAGGAAAAGATGCTTCACGTCTTCGTGGTTGGGGTCCAAAAGATCCCTCAACCAGTTGGCTGGAGATAGTGAGGGATATGGCAGCAAACCGTGAACAGTGGCGATCGTGTTGTCACTTTCTATCGAATCAGAATGGCTGATCGACGTGCGTTTGTACAGTTAGACTGTGTATTCCGTGTGTTGGCTATTAGGGCATTCTTTCCTTTTCCCACCCATGTAGGTCTATTCCCTGTCCATCTTGTATATTCATACTTTCTAATTCAACGTGCAACATGGTGAGAAAGGCAGTGGTCAGTGGGGCTTGCCCTACTGTTTAACGCTGTACGATGATGATGATGATGATGAATTCAGCTTTGTCGTTCAGCGTTAGATTCATAGCGAATATTGCCTGAAAATGAAATAACCGATCTGATTTCCACAGGTAGCATTGAGCCGGTGAACACCGTCCCCATTCCATTCCCTTCGCCTTTTCACTATCACCTGAACTTCGGAAACGCCTAACCCACCTTCTATTGTTCGTTAGCACCCCGTTTGTACCGAGAATACTCAATTCATAAGACCATGAATGGAAGTAGTGAACACAGTTCACCCTAGATCGTTTGCTTGGCCGAGTGAAAGCTGATATCAACACGACTGATTCAGCTGCGCCTTCGTCACTTTGCACATAATGACGCAATCCCTACTGAACCATGGGTTTAATTACCTAGTGTGTGTGTGTGTGTGTGTGTGTGTGTGTGTGTGTGTGTGCGACAGCCTCTGTGTCTTTGTATTGAGGGTGCGAGATTTCAATCTTTCGATTTTCATCGTTCGCTACCCTTTTCCATTATCATGGCACACCTTGTAGATGGAAATGTGTGGCATATGTTGAATTAGGGCCACGGAGTTAGTCTGCTTACTGGTAGCCCATGTGGTCTTTACAGTAACTTAACGTATTAAAGTAGTTAGATGCGAATTGCTACTTTCCCCGGGGTGACTCTGGGTACATTGAACAGTGTGTACTCCGATTGAGGGAATAGTTGAAGGATAGGTAAAGGCGGGTGGAATCTTGACACTGCTAGCAGGCATGAAAATCAATAATGGGCTTGGCTTTGTGGCCGAGAATGGTCCAGTTCCTCCGAACACACGACACTAATGTCGAGACTCGAGAAAACGTGCTTTAACTCTTCTCGGTTCGGTTCGAAATAGATCTCACCTCCGACTGCTTGAAGGAAATTAAAAGTAATAATAGACTGCGGTGAGCGGTTCCTATTTGCTCAGTCATTCTGATGCATTAATCACTTAATTTGCGCATACTCATATTGTTCATTCTTATGCCCCACTTTTCATCCTTCTTAATGGTGAGATGAAGCTGATTCGTTAAAATGCCAATTACTGTTTCTTAATTTAAAATAATGGTGAATAAAAATTCCTGATATAAATGACAAATCCAGGATAACTTGAGCTCAAAAATTTTGCCCATTAAGAAAGTTGCTGTAATTTCGGGAAGATTCTGTACACGATTCCTTACGATCATTCGCGAACTGACAGGGAAAACATTGTGCTCAAACTTCAGTTGGAACGATTCGTGAACGAGGCAGAGATTCTACGTCGACGTCTAGACACAAATGACGCCGGCCGCACTGAAACTTCGAGTGTGTCTGCTTCCAAAGATCAAGCAAAAAATGAAATCAAGGCGATGGAAGACTCCGTACTACGTGAGCTTCAAGTACTCAATTCGCTAAGACGCGTGTTCATCACAGATCTGAAGAATCGAGTACGCAAGGTGAGTCAGCTCCATATTTACTTTCTGTCTGTCTGTCTGTCTGTCTGTCTGTCTGTCTACCCTCCTGTCTTTCTGTCTGCCTGTTTGTCCGTTTGTCCCTGTCTGCCTATCTATATTTCTACTGCTTAACTACAGTTATCGTTTTGCCAGGAAGAAGGCATCATCAATAGCTATGCACTTATAAACCATTTCTATTTATCACCTCACTCTCAACTAAATCGTTCGAAGCGTGCATGGACAAAGAGTTCATTTTTAGGATCACAAGGGGATTCTTCGAGCGGCAACAACTGCGAAACCGGTAGTGTACTTCGGGGAGAATTTGTCCCGTCATCCAGAAGCAATACCGGACTACTTATACTTCTGTTTATTTCGGAATTGTGTTAAAATAATTCCGAATTGTATCATAAGAGTCATCTGATTGGTCGGAATATCTTTCTGATTTGTATTGAATCAAGCGCACAACCTTCCCCCTCCCGCATGAGCGTTAGCGACCGTACTGCGCGCTCATTGCTCAATATTCTCCGGATTCACGTTGATCTATATGGGTTCAATCTTGTCGTGATCGGGGTAGATAGCCTTGGTAACAATCTGTGATATGATCGTGTGATGGCATGGTGATCGATTGCCAAATCAGTGGGCTGATGAGGCCTCTCGATCTTGCAGCCAGTTTTCGCTACCTTCATGAGCAAAGCAGAAAATCAAGTTAAAATACACCGCGATCACTGAACAGGTTAGAGGGTGGTAATCAGGCTGGTTTACAGTACGTCCAAACCAACACAAATATGATCACATCTTGACGAGAATTTGTCCCTTGAGGTTGGTCCTCAGAGGTGAAAAGGAATTCTGCGTACGAGGATCTGCTTATAAGAAGACCCTCATCCCGAACTTGGCTTGTTTACCGTTTTAAAGTATTAAAGTAACATACTCCAGGGAGGGTTGTCAAATGTTACTGACCAATACGAAAACGAAACACAATGCACCACGAGGCAAAACAATATGGACGATGTTTTAGAATTAAAACGATTTTGAAAATCCCCATCAACTTTTCCAGTAACACTTTGCGTTCAAGACTAGGCTTTGAACAATATTCAGCTTGACTGTGAATCTAATTATTGATCGGCACGCAGAAACCTAATGTAAACAAATTAATTAACGGGACTTCCAGCTCACTGACTCGGATTCAGAAACACCTACAACTCCGGTTGGGGCGTTTCTCCGGACAATATTCTATAGCTTCATCTACGACGAGTGTACTGCAGGACAGAGTGGACACAGGTCAACATGTAAATAAACCAATCCTTCGTCGGATTAGAAAGTTCTCCGTGAACTAGACCACTTCAAATTTCAGAATGTCACCGTTCAGTTCCAAATTCAAGTGAAGCCACTAATGGCACCGCTCTCTTAACACGCACGTGATTCGCTTAATGGCGGTGACCGGTCACATGACCAGGAAGCCTCTCCACCCTGTTGTGATCCACATTTACAATGTTGATCTCCATCACGGATGGGCTAAATTTTCACTAAGTCCAACAGCTTGTGCCGGAGCCTTCGGGACTCAGGGGACAGTGGTGCAGACTGTTCGCTTCGAAAGCTGTAGTGAATGTGACACGTGCCACAAGCGTGACCAATGCTGTGATCGATCGATAGTTCGCTCTGAAGAGACAACGTGGTGACCAAATCGGCGGCTTGACTGAAGGACAAAAGACTAGGGACAGATCGAGACGACCTCAGAAGTGACAAAGTTAGTTGACCCTATTCATCCGTCAGAATACTATGAGAGCCAAAGTTCATCGTAGCAGCTGATCAACCCCGTGACTGAATGCGGAAAAAGCAAAGATCCCGTTGTCCTGTTTGTGAATCATAGTACTACGAGAATTGCCGATACGGACTGAAATGAGAAAGTGGTTGTACTAGCTGGGATGAGAAAGAGGGATTGAGGAAATTCACACGTGCTGACTGCTATCACTGCCCGATTCGTAGAATTGTTGGTAACAGAAATGCGCCATAGGTTACTACAGATTATTCACGCATGGAAATCTAAATTGTAACTAAGCGTTTAAAATGACCGCACTCTCTTATGTCTTTTTCTGTTTCCATTAATGATCCGAACTGTCAAGTAATCGGACACATTACTTTGTATTAATATAATCTTGTAAACAGGCATCCACATTGCACTGAAATATATTTTCTACTCATCATCTCGATAAGTGTTTAAAGAAAATAGGGTATAATTAAACTTTTGTAACTATCGTAACCCTATCTTTACTTGTGTAACATGCATGTATTTGCCTGAAGTGAATTAGGGAGCACAATCCGAAGGATTGGCGCAAAATGGTGGTCGTACTCATTTGAAAATAATAATAAATTCCGTAAGAATCACGGAGAAGTTACCAGGGTACAAGTTGCGTCCAAGTGGGCCACTGAGATTGATCTCTGCCGATAATTTCCTGACACTTGCCAACTGTGCTCAAACGAGGATAAAGCTGGGTCCAGACCAAGTCAAAGTCATATCGATTGCATCGTCGACTCACTTCACCGGTCTTGAGACAGACCTGCGACTCAGTCGACTAAAGAACTCTTTGTTGCTTCAGCCTGTTGACTAGTGTAAATGTGGGAGTCGTATCTAATCAGTCAATCGTACGTAATGAAATAACCTGAACTCGGACTACGCGCATTGAAAGAACAACAAGACCAGACAAAAACAGCAAGAATGTATTCTGTTGCATTTGGTTGGTGCTCACTCGTTTATATACAAAAATAGGCGTGTATTCATTGGCAGATAACGTGCTGGCCAATCACAAAGCGACTTCGCTGTATCTATACAATCTAACATATACGGTCGGGCTTCACGTGATTGGCTGGACGCTGGAAATGAAGCTATAGCGCACTGGACCGCGTGTTGAGACACTCGAATCACTACAGCCTTCCTCCCTCAGAAGTTCCTCATCGATTTATCTTGACTGACGTACAGATCTTCGAACTGAAGCGGTACTCTGTAGTTGCGTTTCATCGACTATTTTGTCTTCATTTGGAGCAGCACGATCATCATTCTCGGTCACGGTTTCTGCTGCGCATTCAGGAGCTTCTCTTAAGTGAAGTTGACTAAGGTGGGGCCGGTGTACGGTTTCATCCTCAAGGTCCGTGATTTCGTCCATGGATTGACCAAGTTGCCTTGTAATCATTTCATTTGCTGGTCGGAGATCGTTGCCTCGAAAGCATGTTACACCGCTGGAATCCAACCATCTTAGTGACGATCTAAGACTTCTTGATTTGAACAACATGGCTGGAGTTTCTTTCGTCGTCGAATGCACTATATTCCGATTTTGCAACAGAAAATTGTCCAGAAACGTTTCCGATTCCTTCAGTGTCTTTGGATTGGCTGAGACAATAGTACTCTTTACAGTACGTACCAAATTTCCCGCAGCACCGCTAGAATATGGGTGGCGAGGTGCCTTTTGAGGATGCCGACAGCCAGTGCTATCCAACCAACATTTCAACTCAGATGCACAGAAATGGGAACCATTATCGGTGACGAGCACTTGTGGGATACCTTCCCGACTGAAGGATTTCCTTAGAGCCTGGATTACAAACTACGTGGTTGGCGTTGATGTTAAAAATACTTCAGGCCATTTTGAGTATGAATCGATCGCAGTCTTCCGGAGTGTAATAACTTCCTTGCAAGAAACGTTTCTGCCGAGCAAGAAAATTCTCTTCGTTTGCGTATCTTACCCGTTGTATGTAATACCTCTCAGTAGGAAACGATATGAGCTATCCGAACTGGTGTTTCTTGATGGGGTCCACTGTATATGACCAGGGTCCTCGTGTTGTAAGCACCATACATTCAGTTAAGTGTTGCAAGAATTACTGTACTACTTTCCCTGAATGTTACACTGCTGATTGGAAAAACTGTACTCTCAATGGAATCGACAATTACATAATATGAGGTTCATCACGCAGTGTAAACGGTAAAACCATTGAAAACCACGGAAGCAGTGTACAGCAGTTTCATCCTTGTTAGGAATCATCAGCAGTGCATAACCAACGAGACCCAACTGGGATCCGAGTCCGGGATGAGTGAAAGTGAGTCGAACACGTTAACCCCGAGGCTACCAGGGCTAGGTCTCGACAGTTTATTGAACTCATACACTGGATGATATAAAGTCCATCCGAATCCATTGTTGATCAAGTTCTCAGTTCTTTTGTATCGGTTTCAAAAGGAAAATGCTTTTCTTGTTTGTAATCCTTATACTTATTTTCTTTCTATTCATCTACTGAAACAAATGAACAACAGAATACAACCAATCCAAACAGTTTTCTTGAAGACGAACCATTCGAAGCTGAGTCAATCGGTACAGCACTACAGCGTGAACGAATCACATTCTTACGCAGCAGCCTAGATAATTTGACCCGGGTGCACAAACAACTGGTTCGAGACAATGCCGATTTACGATGTGACATACCAAAGGTGAGTCTCACTAATCGGCTGAATTCCGTTTGATGTGGGTTAACGATGGTGTGACCAAACCAACAAGGCGACTACTATCACTCAAGGATCGTAATTGTACGAATTCCTTATCACGAGATGCTTGCGCAATGATGCAAAAGAAAAGGAAATACCCCATGACCTCAAGGTTTCATCGAAGTATTAGGGCTAACCGGAAACCTGACCCTGGGACTTAGACTAGACACTACATAACGTCCCTCCATAGGTAAGATGTGGTGAAGGGCCGGGCCACAGTTGTTATTTTCGTGTCGACTTGTATCCGTGAGAATTGGGCTGACTTATACTCGAGGAAAATTATAATAACCTCTACTTCGGTTACTTGCAAATTTCAAGATGCACAGTACCACCAATAATTTGGTTCTTCACTCAACTCTGTCAGTCTAACAGTTCAGTTTCCACACCCATCAATTAGTAAAGGTTGTGTCTGACGTGTACACTCTCTGTATCAATTGTATCGTATACTATGACAAACATATTTCACTAGGTTAATGCTGTGTGGCTGAATCAGCCACGTGATGCAGCGGGGCTTATCTATGAGGCGTTCGTGATTCACTCGAGTCCCGTTCGTCTTACCCTTGCGCATCCGATACCTGTCTGTACCACGTTCTGCACTGTCCTACTGCACCAACCACATGCAGCTGACTTCGTGCAGACTGATATTGATCGACAGATTTCGTTCCTTTGAATCATACTTGTGCTTGTGTTGGTGCTAGTATTCACCGTTCGCTGATTCTGAATGCACCTTCCCCGTACATATGTGATTTCGTACTATCTACCGAATTGGGGACATAACAGTAAATTTTCAAGCTTTTGCGTCGTCACCCGGTTACTCTTCACATGGCTGCTTCAGTTACTCCACCTCCGCAATACAAGCTTAAGCACGGATAACAATTCTGGTCAGTCTTTGTGAATTCAAATTTGTGATTAGATGCGAGTGACCACGGACAACTCACTCACGTTTTCTTCTCGCCAATGTTCGTCACATAAATTGATCTTCATTACTATGGTTAGCATAAATTGAATTGCTTGTGAAATAATTCGCCCTGTTCAGTCAGCCCTTGGCCCATGATTGAAGACCGTAAAAGCACAGTGCATTTCTTCATCTGCAGTTTGTAGGGAACCAATACCACTGGAAGGTCCCAGCTACGACTCGTATCTGGGGTTCTTCATTGTGAGTCACTCACGTGAACCTTTAGATTGTTCGGGTTGAAAGTCAACCGATTTCTTTCTTCCCTTCACCGGGGAAGCCTTCCTTGGAGGCTGATACATCTTAACTACCGTACCGCGCTTAGATATTCACCAGCTTCATTCCCGTCCGATTGGTCATACCACGATGGCTCAGTTCATACAGTTGTATGATGCGTTGGCGTCCTTGTAATGATCGGCTAGCAGTTGTTAAGATACGCATCAAATAATCGAATAGCGCAAGGATTCGATTGTGGCTTACAACGCGGTTCCTAAATAAACAGTCATAAATATGATATACGAGCTGTATAAACCCATTGTTAACCGCTTTGTGAATTAGAGTCAGCCAAATGCAATCAAATTCATAATCGCTTGCAGTTCAAGTGGTCCAGTCAAACAGAACATCGAAGAAGAATACCAACGGTCATGGATGAGAATCAACAACGTACCGGTCAGCATCTACGCAATATCCAACGTGTTTCAATCAGATGATAGGTGTAGTGCTGAATATTAGTGAGAAACACATATAGGGGATGACGAGACAAGTTGGATTCGCCTTTGGGATAAGGAAACTCGAGTTCAATATTTTTGTCACTTGCAGTACGCATTATCATTGAGGGAGGCACACCACCAGACTCCCACATATTTCTGTTGATGAGCAAAGTTTTCCTTAACAATCTTCTTTACGACACACTGGAATCGTTTGACATATTACATTTCTTGGACTAATCACGTTGAAACATTGGTTAGAAAAATCCGGAAACTTTTCTTTCTACGGTTGAAACTGAAAAACTCAGATTCCACAGTTATCATGAAACACGTCCTTGCAGATTCTATCATTCGGAAGTATTTCGATGTTTTTTTTTGATAGAATTACTAATTGGTTATTAACTTCTTACAGTCTCTGCGTTACTCAGTATTTGTCAAAGTCGTTTTTTTAATATTTATCCCGTTCAGAATTAGGAATGATCTTCATCCGTAATATGTGTGGAAACGGTGTCATTCTTTACATTGCTCGCCTGTTCTTGCGAACCGCAAACACGTGGTAAATGGTCGTTTTTCTCGCCTCCGGAATTAATTCAATTGTGTCGCCCAGTCCATTATTTACCGCATTTAAATTAGCCTTTTTATACTTGATAACCACGGATTTCTCCGTAAATCATGTATGTACTGAAAATTAACCTTGTGTTCAATAGATCTGCAGATAACATAGGGAACCTAAAATTCGCAACTTACTACTTTATTGCTTGGTAGTAGGCAGCATAGTGTAAAGAACTTCTGAGACTACGCATGGGCAGTTGAACTACACAGGCCTAATTCCTCGCATACTCACACACTTCCGGTTAGTAAAAGCTGTCATGAAACTTGATAATTAGCTTAGAAGTTTAGCGAAATTTTATGACATGTTTCGGTATTTATATGTAGAATAACTCTAGTTTCACCATAACTAAGTGCTGTACGATCGGTAACAATGTTCATCGAGGACTGCCCGAGGGTGCATCCCCATATGCGCTTGATTTCTTTGAAATCTAAAAGAGTCCAGTAGTTAATTGCAATGATACGAGTAGGTTAAAAATAGATCGAGTACACCTCTTTGCCATCGGGAATAAAACGCTAGCACTTTTCTTAGTACCCTTGTCGGAAATCAGTTTGGGCCACTGGTTTTATCACAGCTGACCTAGATTAGCCCCTCCTACAGCATTTTTCAAGTTATTTCGGACTAGTGTCAAAATTATTTGGAGTTGTCCCCTTATGAGTAGTCCGAGATGCCATTCTGATTGGTCTCAAGCCCAGTGCATCTTATTCTTAGCGTTTGCAGCTCTTACAACGAATCATCTACTTACAGGCATCATAGTAGTAAGTTCCGGAGCGTCCATTGATTTTCTTTGACTCAGTATCATAGAGCACTGTTGTTTAGATTGAGTAGACGTTGCTAGACACCTCAGAAGCACTTACTTTCACTAGGGTTTATAGTTTTTTGGCTTGGCACATCATCAGATAATGAATATACAGTGATGCGAAAATAAAACACCCGTTCCTTCGGATTTGAGAGAAAAACAGTAAACCCATATTTTATGGCTTTTCTTAATTCCTAGTCATATCTTTGAAAATGTGCGTAGTTGCATGGGCAGGACTGTCTCTTCTGTGTAGTGAACGCCATAGCATCGATTCAGCTCTTTTTATCATTGGAATACGGACTAAAAGATTTGACAAATGTTGAATTGACCCAGGTGTTAAAATTCGTTGCACTCTGGTGGGATGTGAGACCTGTCAAACCACATTTCATAAACGAATATGCCCCTTGTGCTCAAATGGCGCACAGTGATTGACTCATGGCGTAATCCTGCTGTAGGCAGATAAATTACAAGTTTATTGTGGAGGATGTCTTATGCTAATGTAATTCGGGTGGCCAAATCTTATGATCTACGTGCGAAATGTTCAAAGCCCCATGGGGTAGCCTCGTAGCCTACCTGATGGAGCACACGCGGTACTAAAGCGAGAGTAATGTCCTTGAGTGAGCTCGAATCCCCTCGGGGTCAGGGACTTCTAATATTCAGATCAATACAACATTTGTTCAGTTCTGTGATTGTGTCCCATCATTTCCCGTGCATCTTTACATTAGTGAATCATTAACAGATTTGATGATGAAGGGCGGCCAATAATCCGCGAATGACAACTCCCATGTTTATTAAGATACCCACCTTGGTTCTAAAAACCCAAATCTTGCTCGTGTCTCTTCGTGGCTCATGCTAGCTGGAAAAACGTGTCAAAGCCAGTGTGGAACGAATACGGGATCTGGAGAATGCCTTGCGGGGAGCCAAAGAACAGATGATCAAGGACAAAAGACGTTACCATTACGAAATCGAACGAATTAAAGAAGTGAACTGGATTCGTGGAAATACACGGCTTCGTACGAATATCGGTAAGTGATGGTCGAGAGCCTCGATTACGCTGTGCAAATTTGCGTATTCCTCTGTGAGTTCGAATGCGAATGGTATAGCCAGATTGCTTTCATACTTTAATCCCCCTCGTTGATAGAATGTGTCAAACTTTTGTACCGATTACGCTCTTTTAAAATGATAGTTTCATCGAACTAGCCTGGAGGAGAAAAGTGAATACTATTGTGCACGATCTGTGTTGCGCGCAACCTTCCATCTCTTGTCGTCAACTAGACAATTTTTAACAATCGTGAATATTTTATTATTTATGAATTCGTGCACGTGAATAACGCATGCATACCAGTCTCACAATCTGTCCCCCCCGTGGAAAAGTTTCAAGACATTTTTCCGCCATCAAAACGTGTTTCGTAAGCAACTCTATAAACTCAAGCAGTGACCATTGTCTGCTTCTGTTGAGGCCTAAGATATACTGCCGGTCGGCTTACCACTTTTTCAGGAAAACCTGCCAAATAAAAACCCATCTCCGAAATTATTCTCTTACAGAAATCCATTTCTCAGGCATCTTCCTGGTTTTCTTTTGAATTGTCGCTCAGTAGCTACGTCAAAATTTTCGTACAGACGGTCAATATACCTTTCGACACGCGCTGCCCCTTAGAAACCCGCGGTGCCACTTCTCCGATGCAGAAATCTTTGAGAAGACGGAAGGAATATTTCTATAAAGCCCGGGATAATTATAAAGTGAGATACATTTTGTTTCTGATAAAGAAAGAAATCAAACATACTGACTCGCTGCATGCTAGTCAGCTCCTATGTAGCCACAACGGTAACTGACTATGGCAAGGCGTTCGGCTTCTGTGTGGAAAAAAATGAAACAAGTGAAATTTGTTGCGGACTTTGACAGTATCAACAGTGCACTCATCGACCCATCAAATGAATTTTCGGTTGCATTCATTCCAGAAGATGGTGCGCAAATAAAGCCGTTCTCTAAAGAAGAAGTATTTAAGTTTCTTCACACTTCCAAAATAACCTCAGGCGTGGGTCTTGATGGTCTATCGTCATCACTTTATGAGACATGGTGCTGTTCCTCTGATCAATATATTTACTCCTCTTAACCAGATTTTATGCTCATTTTTCACTCCTGACTATTGCAGACCACTCACTACTGTTCTCATAACCAAACCTTGTAATTCTGTTGTCATGGCTAAATGGTTTCGTCACATCGCTCTAACTTCACCTGGTCTTAAACTTACAGAGCGTGTCATTCTTAAACGTTCGAATTCCTCTATAAACTCCCCCGGCCACCCCTTACAGTATGTCCATGAACCAAACAGGTCCATTGTGGATGCTATCACTTCCTTAGTTTGCCATATAATCAAATCCTTGGACAGGTCACTGAATTCTGTGAGATGCGCTTTTCTAGACTACTCATCCGCCCTTGATTCTATTACGCAGTCTCTCCTTTCGGTTGTCCCACACTTTCATTAGCATGGCTGTCTGATTATTTTACCAGCAGAACTCAGTGCACACGACTAGGTTTTAAAGCATCCAAACCATTAGTGAACAATTCAGGAGCGCTCCAACTAGCTGTCCTTTCCCCCTGCTTGTTTTCCACCTACGTTAGTGATGTCTCATCCAGTGCTTCTGCACACGTATTCAGATATGCCGATGATGTGACCCTTTGTCAAGCTGTTTCTTTAACTCGGGACTTTATTGACTTTTCCAGTAATCTGTCCCATATCTATGGTCTCTCTGTCCGATCCGGTTGAACTTTAAATTTGTCCAAATGCTTTGAATGCGTGCTTACCCTTTCTTGATCGGCTTATCCTTGCGATCCATCTGTCATTTCCACAGAACCACTAGCTAGAGTGAGTTCTGTAGGTCGGCAGAAATAACAGGGGAACAGTAAAGTAGAACAGGAAAAACACATTGCTAAACGAAATGGGGAACAACACTCTGTTTAACGTTAAAATGCCTAAGCCTTCGGATCTGGTAAGACAGCCGGCGTAGTTTTTTCACACAGTTTGAAATGTGAGATGACCACTTCAACCTACCCGTCAACCTCAAACTTCCTCAGACAACAACGTACACCGGAGAAATAAGTCTCTGGGTGTGTACCACATGATCCAGCCATCTTAACCTGTTTAGATTCATCGCCTGTCCCAGTGACCAACAGACACAGCCACGGCTGTCATTTGATTTCATCAGCTTTTCATGAACATTCTCGGATCGGTAATAAGCGGCTCTGATACTTTGCAATGGACGTTTACCGTATAAGATTACATCTGTCACAGTAACCAACAGACCAAGGAACACGCGAATAACCACATTTTTGCTTATCGGCACTCGATATTCAAGTAGTTTCTTTGCAGAGCTGTATTTACTAACCAGAATTCCGGCCAATACGCTCCCAAAGGTCAAAATACTTCTGATGAACAAGAGCCACTAAGTATCAAGTGCTTCTCATCTTGACCAGTTATAAACGGCCAACGAGAACTTACAGGAAACACAACCGAAACGCCTGCAAAGTGCTCCACAGAGGAACAAAATAACTCAATCTATAGATTTCCGCCATTGCGAACTAAATCCGGTTCAGGAAAACTCCAAGATCAGCCCGCAGTTCAGATGTTTGATCTTCCTTCATTGCGCAATGGCATGGTCAGCAAACTCTATTGGAATGCGAAATCCGAGCCGCAATTTCGTAACACTAACCAATTCGTGACACGTTCTGAGTCGGTATTATTGCCCGGATTAGCTACGTCAAGCCCGGTGTTATCCCGCACTAAGGAAGCGGAAAGAAAGCACACATGGATGGATGAACACGGGCTTAGTACCGATGTGTAGGAGGCGCAAGCCCGAGTGGAAACGCAAACAAGTACGTATTTGTGAATCAGAGTTGCACGCATGCCAATGCGTAGGCCGAGCGTAAAATCGAATTAGGCTACGCAAGGACGTCCGTCATGTGTTGCGATCTGATTGGCCCGTGTAGCCCGGAACGAAGCGTGTGTGTGTGTGTGTGTGTGTGTGTGTGTGTGTGTGTGTGCACGGCTGCAGACGTGTGCCCATACCTGCAACGGATTTGGAACAAGTGTACGCAGAAAGTATGTATGAATGCAAGAATATCTGTCTGAGCGCATGGCTGTTCAGGCCGAACACAACACCTGGAACTACGCTTTGACACAATATTAAAGTCATGAATACCTATCGTTCATTTTTAATTTGAATCCATGCATTATATCACCCCAACGATTGTGTCGTTTCAAGTGGCGATAAAAGCATTACGATTTTAAAGTGAAACGCAGTTACGTGGAAATCGTGTAAACCATCGATCTGAGTGGGAAACAACCACTATCGCACATCATCCGTATAGAATAATGCAGTCGCTAGACGACGTAATAGTCAATTAAAATGCATCAATTGGCTATATTTGGAGGATGAGGATTTCAGTGATGAGTCAAGTAGAGTTGGCTAAAGTGGCAAAGGTTTCTTTTCACTTTGTACCTGTTGATGGGAGCAAGTGAACTCTGTCTCATCTTCTTATGACCAATACTTTGGTTTCGGAGTTAACAAATTTCCTCCGTATTATTTAGGATAATGAGCGAATTCCCAGCGAATGGTGCGAATCGTAATTGTGCCGATTTACAAGAAAGGTGACAGATACCCGAGTAAAAACCCACAGAGGAATTAGCTTGGTAGGTATCGCATCCAAACTGCTCACCGGGCTTATTCCCCACCAATTACCCAGTGCCTGTGAAATGTGTACGCGTTAGAATCAAGCCGGTTTCAAACCCAGTCAGGGTTGTATCGACCACATCTTCACTCTTCGACTAACCTTAGAGCACAGACACATCTTTCGTAGGCCCACAATCTGTGTTTTCTTGATCTGAAAGCTGCGTTCGACTCAGTGGACAGCACAGTTTCCTTGCGCTGCCTCTCATTGAAGGGTGTGCCAGAGAAGTTTCTTTCTCTGTCCCAGTGCCTTTATGCGAACAGCCAAACTCGAGTTCGTGCTTATGGTGATCTCTCACTCGAGTTCGTGCCTATAGTGATCTCTCACTCGAGTTCGTGCTTATGGCGATCTCTCACTCAAGTTCACCACGAAAAGTGGTGTTCGTCAGGGTTACCCTCTTCCACCCTTCCGTTTCAATTTTGTAGTTAAATTGATCCTTGAGATAGCCCTGTCTTCGTGTGAGAATGGCGGCGTCGATCTTTGCTCAGACAGTAAACTGTCTGACTTGGAATATGCGGACGATATTGTTATTCTGAGTGAAGATCTAGGTAAGTTTCAAGCTCTTTTAGATAGCATTAATAACAGTGTAGGAATGTTTGGGATGCGTTTTTGCACCTTCAAAGTGTAAAATGCTATTGCATGACTGGTTTGGCTCAACAAGAAACCTTGTGTTGGCAGGGGAAGCTCTAGCTGAAGTGGGTAAATTTAGTTACCTGGGCAGTTACATCTCACCAGGTGGACAGATATCGGACGAAGTGTCATCGCTTATACAGAAGGCGTGTTTGGCTTGTGCCAACCTCCGTCATCTGTGGCGTTGGCGTGAAATCCGATTGTCTGTTAAGGGTAGAGTGTACACTGCGGTGGTTAGATCCGTTCTTTTATACGGTTCAGAAACATGGCCTTTGAGGGTAGAAGATAGGCGAAGACTGTCGGTGTTCGAGCACCGATGTTTCCCTAGCATTGCCTGAGTATGGTGGGAACACCGTATCAGTAGTGGTATGGTTCAGCGTATGATGTTGGGAACAAGAGGTCAGTCTGTGGGTCAAGTACTGAATGTAAACAGGTTAAGGTGGTTGGGACATGTGTTACGCATGCCCGCCAATAGGCTTCCTTAATGTACGCTGTTCTCTGAGGCAGGTGGTGATTGGAAGGTAGGTCGAGGTGGTCAGTCCACGACATGGCAAAAAAGGTATGAAAACCTTGACCAGTAGGCTAGGCCGAGTACGACGTGTTAGACTTCCAAGTTGGGGTTCATGTGACCTGCCTACTAAATGGTTGAAGACATTAGGTGATATGGCTAGGCGTTGCGTCCAGTGGTGTAATTGCATTCGGACTCTTTCCTCGTCGTTTTGATTTCGCATTGGCACTTTGACTTTTTGGATGTTTATCACTATGCTTCTATTCTTTTTGCCCCTCACTGGACGATGCCAGAAGGTAGAAACCAAAACCAGAGCACAGAAATGCGAGGTTAATGGTTGACGAAACTGAAAGTGAAACATACCGCTTATTCACAAATATAAATCAGGAAATCATTCGGCTTCAGAACCTATCCTCCGACATTCACTGGCAGTTTTCTCTATAAGGTGCCCAGTTGACTCTCATTTGCACCTTACGGTTAGTCGCTTTAATAACACCGCGAGTGCGCTTTTGATCTGTGTTGCCTTTGTAGTATCATAGTTCTGTTGAACAGCAGGATTTTTTCCTCACTGTCGGAGTCGTTCTATGCTAAGACCGTCGTCATACAACAATCCAGGATGACGTAACGGGGTGTCTGAATGCATCATTCGGCAACAGTTGTCTACAGTGCACAAATGGCAAATATATATGACAATAGACGAAGCGGAAAAAGCAAGACCGCCAAGTGATGAACGTTGCTACGGTTTTGCTCATTCAGGTGTTGTGGTTGGTTGTTGGGGTGCTTTCCCCAAACAGCACGTCTCCGAACTCCCGTATTTACCCAAATTATATTGAAAAGTTGGACTTTAATGTCTCGCTTCCCTAATTCAAGAGCGCAGATCCCACCTTCACACTGATATGCTGACATCTCTGGTGATTGTATCCTACTCGCATGCAATTCGAGGAATCCCATTTGAACGAATCATTGTTCATTTGTTTAGTGTTGGTACAATCAAGTGACATAAAAAGGCTTCACGCCTAATTAACAGCCTGTGTGAGGACGGATCAGAAAACACAAACCACCGTCGGTGTCCAGGGGATTTCCTCGTCTCTGTGTTTTGAAAAGCGATCTGGGTTTTCCTAGAATGTCAAGCGATTAACAGACTTCAGCGAAACTTTAAGGAAAAGGGGGAAATTTATCATCGAGAAAAGCCACATAATTCAAGCGAATTGCTATGAAAATCAAAAGTTATTCGGTTTTACTATGAACCAGTGTCATCTTGGACCCCTTCGGCGTTCTAGTGCTAGCAGAGAGGTGACATAAAGTGTGCTAAGTGTTACACTGTACGCGCAAATAATCATGCGCACAATAATTGCAGGTACTGTGTATTCCACCAGAACAAGCAGAAGTAATCATCATTCATCCATATTCGACAGCTTATCAAAGCTGAATCCATCAGCTCATCATCAAACACCTCATGACACTACACGGTTCCCGATGAGTGATATGAAAAAAAATTTATGGCTTTAGAGAGAATAAGTATCTGATCCGCCGTGTGAATGGTAGTGCTCACAATGGTTCACATCAGGAATCTTTTCCAGTAAGATTTCCTATGCGTTCAAGGTATTCCATACGCACCATACGGATAGTATTTTTCATTCTTTCACTAGTGCGACAGGTCTAACTATTTAATTGCCCCGTATATTCAGACGGAATTGGTATTAATAACAGTAACTTGTTACCGCATGCAATAAAACTGTCCGAAAGCAATCTGGACCAGTGGTTTCATAACCTTGTAGACTTAATAAGAGCTGATTACATAATGGCATCCATCTGTCGATATTCGATCTGATCGCAACTTTTAATGGCGAGAATTTTGTCAGTATGCAATATATACGGCCTGGGCAATCAGGCCGAGGCCCACAGCCGAAGTGGATTTTTTGGTATTTTGCCTACTGACAAGCACAAAAGTCGTCCGGTGCGGAACGCAGTTAGGACGGGCTTGGGCAATTCTGCAAAAAAAATTTCACGACTTACAAAACACTGTACAGTTTAACTATAACTCAGGCACCTCCATGCACAACCAAATACTTAGTGCTCGTATGACTCATACTAGCGGAACGATGGATATTGATTATACCATTGCGCATGTCTCGCGCGCATGATCCGCCTCCACATCACATGACAAGTTTGTGCCACCAATCATATCGTTCGCGGACCAATCACAGTTTTACCTTACATATTTCAAGCCTATAAAAATGCTCTTTTTTAGATGCTAAAAAAAGAATATACAACAGAACTAGTTGGTATGTCTTCTGATTTCATTTCGAGAAATCCGGTCACTATAATCTCTTTTCAACAAGCTTTTGAGTACGTTATCTCTCCCAGACTGTTGAAGATCCATAACATCAAATGATCGTACGATGATTGGCCACAGTGTCCTGTGTTGACTACGCTGTAGTACCTGTGGTCCCCACAACCCCAATCAACTTACTAGGAAGCCTAACAAATCTAGTTTAGAGGCTATTTCTTGTTCATGGAATTGATAAGTCCCTGACCGACTCGACAAAATCTATCCCATTTGTTTTCGTTGGTTGTTGTTCTACCTTCGATTCCATTTCCTTTCTTATAAGCTTGGAATATTTGGTTGCTCTCCATGATTAGAAGTGAATCAGTAATTGTTACTGTGAGGAACTCACTGTGTCCAAATGAGTGATAAAAGTTATCCACACACTTTTTGGACAACTCCGATATTCCGCTTATATCAGCGATTTGTCTACCGAATACCAGTTACATATTTTAAATGTGTCAACACTGCTTAACGTCAGGCAATTTTTAACATCCGAGGATTTAAGGACGTTTTCTAAGAATTCATCCGGCTGATAAAGTATCACCATCACCACCTCGCTACATCTCCGAACAGTCAGTGATCAGCACTGATCGTTCATTCATAGTGAATTCAATTATGCAATGAGATTACGCGAAAGAATCTCACAGTCTCAACGCATCTTGTAACCACCGATCTGTCCTAATGTCATTCGCACTGGCCCACTCGATCAATACTTTGACTCCATATTCACAAATTAATTTGTGTAAGAGCTTCATTACCTCTTACCTAGACTTTATGGACAGAGAATACGGAGGATAAATTTAACCGAGCCACCTTAGTCATTTATGAAGATATTGGGTGTGATTTTGGCTGTAATGAAATCGTTCGTCCACCGAACCTGCAATGACTTGTATACGCATTTATATTCTTTCCCTTTAAATCCAATTTCAGCAAAACCCATCAGAGCCGGAAAAACAAAAGACTAGGCCCATATCAGCCCCATCGATGTTTATGGATTTAGGAATGACGCGTTTGTTCTTTGCCCTGTGCTTCTTTTATTCCCCTCGTTTCGTTCCCCGTGTTGTTCGGTTTCCATGCGTACGGAGACTATTTCTGAAGTGAAAGCAACTAATATATATCTATTGCTACTGCTGAGTGTATTTCTCTTTCTGTTGTAATATTTACTCAAAGTGCAAATTGGGCTGAAAATTAACCATCGGCTTTATTTTTTGTTTAGCTAAAGACGTGGATAATGATTCATTTCCATTGGTATATAGCGCATTGCCATTCCAGTGAGCACTTAATTATCCTCGGCCACTCACCATGCAGTATCAGTGTTCAACCTACCATTAACAAAACCAATGAAGACACTGTCAACCTTACTTGTTAAGTCTCATCAAACATGTACTTAATTATTAAATGAATCACCATGCAGGGATAAAATTGAGCTTAGCAATGAAAACCTGGGAAGCTGTTTCATCCAGCTTATAAGGAATTGTCATTAGTTGCGGACTTACATGTGTTGTGTCAGCGCGCAAAACTCTGAATTAAACCCGGTCAGTGATTCCTCGATCGTCCAATCCCGACGGAAAAGTAAGAACGAACAGGTGCGGAAACTGTATTTAATTGCAATCAGAAATCAACACTTTATATAGCGGGCGGGTATACTGTGATCCATATGCAGAAAGTCGAAGGTCCTCCGGCGTGGCCTCGTAGCTCAGCTGGTGGAGCACCCGCGGTACTAAAGCGGGGGTGGCGACCACGCGTGGGTTCGAGTCCCGCCGGGGCCAAGGACTTTTCACATTTGGATCACCTCAAAACATCATCAAAATCTGCCAACCATCAATACATTGTAAACATGCCCAATGCACTTAACTGGTGAAGTCCGGTTAGTACAAAGGGAAATCCTGCTATAGGCAGTCAAATTACAAGCTAGTTCACTGTGGTGGATGCCATGTGCTACTGTAATTTGGATCACCTCAAAACTTTATATAGCATAGGGCAAGGATTGCATGAACACATAAGTCGGACCACAGTATGTCAGAAGTTTGAAGGGTAGGCAGTAGGCTGTCTGTTAGTGGTCGGTGTGAACAGTGACGTGTGATAGACTGATTGGTTCATGAGCACACGCGCCACGACTGCACTGCTATGCGGGTTATGCGGGCCTTGTCATTGGTTTGTGTTCACCAAGCACCCTCTCTGTGGGTTGGAAAGAAGAGGGCTTCAGCCTTGCTGATGACGTGTTTTCAGAGAGATTTGTGACTCCCTGACGTCTCCTCTTTTTAGTCGACTGACCTGAAGTCGGGGCGCACATGCGTCATGTTGTGTTAACAAAGCACGGGCCCGTGGATTGAAAGAATGATGATTGTCACCTGGTTGATGACCTACTTTCAGGGAGACTTTCGATCCCTGACAAGGTGATGAGGCGCACTTTCGACACTGGCATTTCAAGAGTAACAACCCGCTACCCACACACAGACTGACTCCTATGATGGATATTCAAGCTGACTGTCCTACTACTCATGGTAATCAAGTAGCCAATCTCTCTCGGTTGTTTGTAAGGTAATGCCTTTGTTTCACTTAAGCTTCCTACGGAGAAGCATCCATCACAGGAGTCAATCTTTGTTGTAGGAAGCAGACTGTAAGCATCCGTATTGTCGTTGAATTAATTTAGGTGTAGGGTCCTGGTGATGCATCTACTGAGCCCCGGCTCACGGAGATTATCTTGTTGGTTTTTCAGATTAGACACGTACAACCCCTCGGCGGAGGAGATCACCAGACCTTGTATGCGTGTGCACGCGTGCATTTTCTAGGATCGGTAGCGAAATGCAGCGAGGTTAATTGTCAATCTCGATGGGGTTGTTGAATGCAGACTTATGAACAAATTCTAAGGAACGGAATCGGCTGAAGATAGAATGAAGTGCGGTCGACCGAAGACAGCCACAAGCAATGATTTGTTACACGAGACTCTATAAAGCTTTCGAGACCACCTGCAGAAAAATATCCTTGCACTGGTAAGGTGCTGTCATCAGTTGCGGGCGTCCGCTGCCCGGATTCTACGAGAACACAATGTGAAGCCACTTACCGAGCGTCATATGAAACGGTTATGCTTAGAAGATGCAGATTGTCGCCTTCAGTTTTGCACCTGATATCTCAGTCGCGACATCGTACGGTGCACATTGTTTAGCGATGAAGCCATATTTCACGCACATGAAATGGAAACCAGCCGAGTTTACTGGTGACAAGAGAATCCCAGACAGTTTGTCACTGATCGATATCAGTATAATACCAAGTTGTTGGTTTGGACTCGAATTCCGGGAGAAAAAATCATCAGTCCCTATTTTTTCGATGGAAACTTCACCGAAATAGATTTCATTAAGCTGAGTCTCAATAAGAAGGTCGTATCCAGACATTTTTCGAAATTTATTAGCTCTCATTTGACAATTGTTTGAATTTGAAATGAACTGTATGAGTTTATCTGGAGTATGAATGTTTGCTCACAACTTGATTCTCGTAGGAATAAATATTCGCGCATTTATGTGCCATTTATTATTATTGTTATTATTAATATTATTACTAATATATTGCTGTTATCATTACTATTATATACCATTAGACGATATATTATTTAATACCTTCGGAAAGTAAACACTAAGTGAAAGCAGGTGTCGCAAATGCACACTGGTTGACTTACGTGAACGTCGGCAAGTCATCAAAATGAATATCGATCGGCAGTTTTATCAGCGAGACGGGAAACTGACCACGTTGATCACTTTCTCTCTATTTCTGCTCTTGGTCGCGGCAGTAGGAAGTAGAAGGTATAAATAGTTTGTTGTCAAGATTCGACGGAAATGGAGAAAGTTCGTGGCATAGTGTTCAAATGAGAGCAACGAACTGGGCTCGTTTATCTGTACGTGGCGTGTGAACGGAATTTCCCGGAAAGTTGTAGGCGATTCAAAACCCGTGACCATCGTGCTTGACGGGTAGTAATAGTGACTGTCAATGCTCCGACCTAGAAGTTTGAGGGGACGGGCAGTGTGAACGACGAACACTGCAATTGTAGGCCCCAAACTGCAATCAGCGAATGCTGGGCTGACGAAATCGTTGGACATCCGCAGTATGGTAAACAACGACTGGCCCAACAGTGTGGCATAAGTTCTGGTTCCGTCGATTGCTTTTTAAAAGGGCGTGGTATTAGCCAGTTTTCTGAGGTTCATACTCAGGAAATGAAATGTACGGATTTCATCACGAGGGAATCATTTTGTTACTTGTTTCTAGCTGTGAGGGACACATTTTGGGCTCTGTTTAATGACGAAGAGATTTCTTGTTTGCATGGATCGAATGAACGACGCAGTTTTTGGGCTGCCCTCAATTCTCGATGATACAATGCATCCAAGACACAACGCGACCAAAATCTGATGATGTGGGCCGGAATTCTGGGCACAAAACTTGTTGGTCCTTTTTTTCTTTCAGAAGCATGTAACAGGTGAGTAATATATGCATTTTACATGAACGTTTTCAGGATTATCCTACAAGCAACTTATACACGAAGTGGTGTCGGTTTTGGATTCTTGGGGGGTAAGTGAAAGAATTTGATTTCAGTAGGACGATGCTTCACCAAACTGCGCACGAATAGTATGAGAATACCCAGATGAGATGTTCCTTGGGAAACGGATCGGCCGTGAAGGCTCGCACGAATGGCCACCACGTTCACCAGATATCAACCCCACTAGATTATTATTTGTAGGGGCATTTAGAAAACAGGGTTTACTCCAAGTGGCGGTAATCAATACAGCAACTGAAAATGGTTATTGGGGAAGAATATCGCAATATACCATGAAGTACTTTGATCAAGGTACAAGGATCGTATCTGAGGCGAATGCTTCTGTGTATACAGAATCATGGAAAACAAACTGAACAGTACAATTTTCATACACAAAATAAATTTCAATTAACTTGTTCTGGAGATATTTGCGATAAAGTAGACTGGGTTATCGGTTTCAGAGAAATTCGAATATCTGTGATAACATGATATGTAACACAGTAAAATAAGTGACCGGTGGTTAGACATTTGTTAGTTAATGGTAATATAATGATAATAATGGCAATACTAATGATAATATGACACAGAAACGCATGAATATTTATTTCCACTAAAATCTAGCAGTTCATGTGGCAGTGAACAAGCGTTCATACTTCAGGCAGTTCATTTCAAATTCTGAAGAATTTTCAAAATATCACCACAGTCCCTAACTGTGTTTTGAACGCATACACCATTGGGTCGTATTCCAATTTCTCGGTTCGTTTTTATGCATGAATTTACCGAGCCCGTTCTTTGGTCGTCTAATGATGACCAAATATGTGATCACTACCGATTCGAATACTTTCCAGAACCCGATGTGATGTTGTTTTGTTGCTGGTCCTTTTTGGTCGAGCAAACATCTCTTTGTTCTTAGCGCTGCCGATTTTCTGTTTTGGCAAAATGACTGTGGGTCGATATTCACTGAATCAGGCGGTTTTCTAACGGACGAAAACGTAAGCACCAAAGGGCTCACGCATCTGATGCACACCCGCGAGCTAGTCATCACACTCGTTTAACCCGATATGTTTATGACAATCGGTCCCACTGCAAGCGTGACTACAAAGACAAGCTGACTCTCTCAGATCAACTGGACTTGTCCACTTGGCGGTTTTGAAAGGAACATATTTGTTTTCCCGACCACTGTCTTTGCAAAACCTAGGTAACCTTACTCATAGCTCGACGGCCACTTCGGGACATACCTGTTGAATGACATGGGTTTAACGTAGCGCATAAAATGGAAGTGGAGATTTCGATTCTCATTTGTCCACCGAATAGTATCGCAGTTGTCAGTTTGACAGTTCACTACCCGTCAAGTTTTTCTAGACTTTTGAGCACACCGTATTTCTACGAAGTCTCACATGGGATTCGAATCCAGTTGCAAAATTGTTGCTCCTAAAATTGATTCTGGAAGCTATCCGCCTTGGCCTTTGTCAGCTTAATTCGCATCAACAATGCACTCGATAAAGCATTTGTCTGTCACTGACTTTGAGCCTTGACGAACTGACGACTGATTGAGGTTCCGCGTGCAAGGAAGACATCACAAACAATCTACACACAGGGCACCAGGTGGACAACGAAGCCTTCAAGATAATTTACAAAGTACGTGTGAATTCCTCAAAAGCCGTTCGCCAAATCTAATTGGGAACAACAAAGGCAATACCGATTACACTGTTAAATCCATCGCTTTGTTCATACAGGTGATTTGTCAAATCACTTCAGCTACCCTGGCCGCAATCGGAAAATGGGAGATGAAATCAAGATGACCTCGACCGTGACCTTTCAGTCGTGACAGGAAGCAGCCAACCTATCCCAGATGTACTTTCTACACCGGATTTTCCCAACCACGGACAATCAACTTCCCAATCTGTTCCAAACTGCAGAACACCTACAACGATGATTAACCAATCTTAATTTGATACTGTAAACACTTTTTTCCGAATATATATATATACATTCACTAGAATCTAATTTGAATCGTCTGGAGTGTGAATGGATACTCTTCATTGAAGAGCCCACAAATGAATCACAACTGTGATTTCTCATAGTTATTCGTGTCTGGGTCACTGCTAACCCAACGAACAACGAGGCTGCATGTGCAAGCGCTCATATTGGTAGTAAGTAGTATGTTAACGTGTGGACAAAAAGTTTTGTCCAAACGGTAACATACTACTTACTATATATATATATATATATATATATATATATATATATTTCCTGTAATGCAGTGGGATTATTCAGTTTTGTATATTCTTGCGTAATGACATATCTTACTTGATCCTCCCTTGTTAATCCTACCGGTCTTCGACTGAAAAAGTTTGTCATTTTGTATAGGCCTATCAAAAGAATATTACGATACATTAGTATCTTCCATCTGTAGTCCTTAATGAGACACAGGTTGATTCGTGTGAAATGCTTTTTGCACAACTACTGGATCGGACTTGACTCGTCCCCGGCATACGTGTTCAGCTGTGCGTGTCCTCTACATCCAACAGGGGTAAAAATACGAGTTATTTTACTCTCGAAAAACGGCTCATCGTCTATCTGTCGGCCCTAGCTTACCCGACCTTGCAAGATATCTCAACAATTCATTACTGGTGACTGATGAACTTGAAAAACCCGTCTTAGCTCTTTCTGGTCATCACCACCACCACTTTAACCGACGGCCGGCCGGCCGGACACACGCACGTACGTACGCATGCATGTTGCATAATGCTAGTCTTCCTTGGGTTGCATTTAAGCTGATCAATCATTTACCTGTTTGTAGTCGTCACTCGCATTCTGGCGTCAGCCGAATAAAGCTGTCGTCTTCGCAGTGGCTCTCGCTTACCGAGAGAGCGAAGCAAACAAAACGTGAAGTCACAATGAGGTCACCGGACGGGTTTGAGGGCGATAATCCATCAAGACTACACTACGTTCAAACCAACGCAAATGTCACCACGTAGTAACGGAAATTTGTCCCTTAAGATTGGATTTTGGAGGTGAAAGCGAACTCTGCGATCAACCGTTTTGTGTTGGATATGCTTTTGTTTTACCACACCAGTGGCGTTTCGTGAATTAGACCGATCTGCCGACTAGCACATAAGGGAGAAAGATGGATATGGGAAGTGATCGCGTAAAGCAGCTTATCGTGAAGGTCCCAGTCCTAGCATATTATGACCACACCTTACCTCTGTGCATACAATGTGATTGTAGTCAACATGGTTTAGGTGCCGTTCTTTTACAAAATGGGCGCCTGCTTGATTATCGCGGTAGGACCTTACCAATTTGTGAACAGAAATATGCATAAATGGAGAAAGAACTATTGGCAATTGTGTACGCTCCGGAGAAGTTCAACGATTACCCTTTCGACGGACTTACCCGCATATATTCAGATCACAAGCCATTGATCACGATCGTGGGTAAGCCGATACATCGAGTACCAAGAAGACTTCAATCGACGCTAATACGTCTCGAAAAGTATAACCACGAACTACATTAACAGCAAGGAAAACAAATGCTCGTAACTGACACATTCACTAGCCATACTAACGAGTACGGAATACGAATGTAGGAATGAAGCGGTGGACATTGTATTGGCGGTTACGGAAGCTGAATTATCCCAACTTCAGAAAGCCACGATGGCAGATCCTTGTCTACAATCTCTGAAGAAAGTTATCACCCAAGGTTGGCAGGAAGATAAAAGAATTCTATCAGCAAAAGTATTACCTTATTTCAAATTTCGCGATAAGCCAACAACAGAGGATGAACTGATTTCCTGAGGTCAGCTTTTGACGGTCTCGCAAGCTTTTCGAAAAGATGCTTTGCGCCGGTGACACTGTTCATACGCTTGTAACAATGACTGTATCAGCAGAGCCAGAGAAAAATACCACTGGCCAGGTATGGCAGAACAGATTAAACAGATGGTAGCATATTGCGAACCATGCAGAAAAGTTGATCATCAACAAACAAAACAACCGATGTAGATGCACCCAATACCTGATTGGCTTTGGCAAACTGTGGCTTTGGATATCTTTTATCATGGGAAAGACTGTTACCTAGTGATCGTTGATTATTGCAGCGATTTCTTCGAAGTCAACCTTCTGGGAACAGAAACAACTACGGGAAAAATCAAACAAATGCGAGCCAACATTGCACGACAGGGAATCCCGATTCGAGCGGTTTCCGATAGTGGTCCTCAGTTTCTCAGCACGGAATTTCAGCAATTCTCGGAGATGTAGATCTTCAGCCATCACATCACCAGTCCTTACTACAGCCAGCCTAATGGTGGAGCAGAGAGCACAGCCAGACGGGCGAAGAAGATACTCAAGAGGTGAAAGGCCGAGGGTAGCGATCCGTTTATCGTTCTGCTTGAGCTTCGAAATATGCCTTCTGCAACGGCGGAACAAGCCCGACGAAATGCCTATTTAGAAGACGAACAGGCACGACTTTACCCGTTGGTGCTGGGTACTGGACCCAGATGTCGCAGCGTCTTCATTAATCAAGTTGAAATTGAAGGAGCCAACGGCGGTGCAAAAAGATTTTACAATCGGGGCAACAAACCACTGCATCCACTCAAGCCAACTGACATAGTCTGGATTCAGACAACAGAACCGACAGAAAAGTCCTGAACGAAGGGAGGGGTGCTATAGCGCGTAAAAAATAAATCATACCTAATGAGCTCTAGAAGTCATCGGATGAGAGGGTACAGAGTGCATCCGAGAAAATCAGAGAAGGGCGGTGATGAGAAAGAGCTAAACGACGGAGGCGACAACGAAAGTGAAGAACAGGAAACCGAAAAAGATGGGAAAATGACTGAAGCAGATAGCACCGTAGGATCATTGGTCGGGGACGTGAATTTATCATCTGGAACTCGAAGTGGGCAAAGTTATCAGCCGGTGTGTAAGTGGAAGCTTCTTAAACCAGGAAGGATATGTTGGATACACTTTTGTTTTACCACATCAATGGCGTTTCCTGTTTGGTTAGAAGGAGATTATGGTTTGGCAAATGACTGGTGCAAGAGAATTTATAAACCGCTGAAGAATTAGAAATCGTTCAGGTTTTTTGTGGCACGCTGTAACAATATACTGATCGCTTTTCCCGTCTGTTTATGAAAGACTTCATTCCAAATTTGGCTAGTTTCATGATACAAAGCATTATAGTAACATGTTTCACGGTAAGCTATTAAGGGCTACTGTTTTCGAAGACACAACACAATATAACGCAGTGAAATGCGTAATTCCGAATGAGAAAAGACGAAAATTCTGTTTTTGTGTAATGTTCTCTGCTTATTATCACACAGCAACAATCTAGTGTATCCTGGACATGTTATTCGCATGCACAATTTCACTTAAGGAAACAGCATCTATGGGGAAAACCTGGCTGACACTGTCTTTGTTGATGAGACTCGCTATTTTGGCATTTCCATGCCACGTTGTGTCTTATTTCTTCAACAATCATGTGGAATTTGAAACAGACAACAACTGGCGACTGAGTTGGACGTGGGATGTGAGTTAGATGCTGTTCAAGTGTTGATATATGGATATGCGAAAAAATTGATGGTTCACTGGCGCAGGGTTAGTTCATCCAGGTTCGGGTGTACAAGGGGAAAAAAGAAATTCTTCGACAAAGAAGGGAAAAGCTATCTTTTAAATACTGTACGTTTGTGTTGTGGAAGACGTATTCGAAAGAACTGACTAGAAATATCCTTTTACGGACTCCCACGGCCAAGGCGGATTCTCCAGTCGTTTTTCATGATCGACAACACAGCCCGTGTAACCCACCATGTTTTGTTGCCTACGTTGTGTACGGACGAGAGGTGAGGGAAGGGAGGTGGAAAGTTGAAAAATAGAAAATACCGAGAATGCCTAAACGGGTATTTTATTTATAATACCTCTTTTTGCATTTGCGAATTACCGCGCAAACTTTCATACAACACCGAGTAGGTTTTTCATTTGAAACGAACAGAATCACAAGAATCAAACAAATAGAAGAGAAATAGATTAGTGAAAAGCTGGTAGACGAAGAAGGAGCGCGATTGCAACCACACCACTTACCATGGCACCTGATCATGTCAACTTATGTATCCAGCCATCCGGTGGCCGGAAGTTGATTCAACCAAACTCACGCATTGAGGTTTCCACACCTTATCGACATGTCGTGAATCGAATACCTCAACTCGTTTTCCTCCGGTTTCCAACACCCCAAACCTAATCTTAGATTATGCGATTGCAAGGGTGTTCGTGCCCAGGAACACCTTTTGCGGTGATTATCTAGAGATATATGGTTCAACATAATTTGGGTCCTGTACTACGAATGATGGTGATATCGAACGAAAAATCTTATAACAGATAGAAAAACCCCAGACTGGTTTTCTTCAGTCAACAAAACTGTTATGCCTTCACGATATCCATCGCACTCTCTCTTTCTCTGTGCCGTGGTATGGACTAAAGCACACTAACACAGAAGAGACTGCTTTGCTGGAGTTGATTGTTCCGAGTATGGGACAAACGACAGTCTTGCACACGAGTGTGACTTGACGCACGAACGAGGTCTGTGCCGCTTTCGCACAAAATGAACGTGGAAAGACAGATGGTAGCAACGGCCGATCATAACCTAGGATGATTTGCGGTCAGCTGACCAATGAGAAACTGGTCACAGGTCAACGGGCTTCCGATAGCGTGTGTTTGTGTATTAAGTCGTTCTCTGATGAGAGTGATTAGTGATGATTCGTAATTCATTCAACTCAAAATGGGCTATCTCGGAAGTGTTGCAGATCTGTTCATCTGGTTTGTTAGGACTCATCAGCTTCGGTGCATTTCTACCGAGTCCGAACCGTGACTAGAATCCGGGGTATATGGCTGTGAATCACGCAAGTTATCACAGGGCTATCCAAAGTGGCTCTCAGCGATCTGTGTCGCGTCAACTCCACATTAAACAGCCCAAATAAGGGGATGATGATGTTTAGAATGAATGAGTATTTCTACCTGCATGGAATTCAAGGTTTTGAGTTCACGGAATGAAGGCTTGATTCGGTGCACCGTCTGATCTGTTTCCGTTTCACAATGAACTTAGTTTGCAGTCCGATTTGTCCGTTTACGTCATGATCCTAGAAGTACTAAAAATGCATCACAGCGATTGGTAGGCACAACTGACTTCAGTCGAAAAGCGGAGGCATTCATACGGCTGTACAACCTCTTCATTTTTCTGAGTCTCTATTGTGCACAAACTTCTCTCTCTCCCTCTCTCTCTCTCTCCATTATTTGGTCTCATGGAAAAGTGGCAAATAAGTTTCGTCACTTTTTTCCGTTTTAAGCGAATCTGACATCCATTTGTCTGATGTACCACAAAGATCGAATTCGAAAAATTGGGTCCCCTCTATCTAATTCATTAGAACAGAAAGAAGACATAAATTGCGAGATGCAAGCATTTCGTTTACTCTGGTCAACCGCGGACGTAAAACGTGTCAGTATATATATATATATGTACATGGTACAGTAAGGGGGTTAATGCAACAGTAAAGTAGGCACGATCGAAAGTGCTTACAGTACGTACGTTGAGGAGAGTGAGATCTGTCGTGTTAACGCCAAGATGAACAAACGTTTTAAGTTAATCGTTTTTGTGCACAGAGTGCTGGTTGATGCATCATGATTAGAATCGCTTCAATGAACGCTAACAGTTTCGGTGTTGGATTGCGCAACAATGCTTTGAAACACTGGGTCAGGTCAACTTTGTGGCCTGACGCAACATGACGGACCTCATTCTCCTCAATGTACGCACTGTAAGAACTTTCGATCGTGCCTACTTTACTGTTGTATTTATCCCCCTACTGTACCATATATATATATATATATATATAATATATATATATATATATATATATATATATATATATATATATATATATAGAAATGTTTTACGTTCGCAGTTGACAAGAGTAAACGAAATGCATGCATCTTGCGGCTTATGTCTTCTCTCTGTTCTAATAAAAACGGAATTGTTCGAAACCTTTTTCAGTTATTCTACACCACCAACTTACGTTGTTCCAACTCCCGAAGTCTTCTGGCAAACCGCTCATCTTCAATGCTTGAAGATGGAACTCTTTCGAAATTATTCTCATTGAATGTTGGAGCTCCCCCGCCCTATTCCTTCTTTATATCAACGATTTATTATTATCCGGTACTCGTGACTCCTCTCTTAACCTATTCACCACTTATCCATTTCTCACCTCATCATCCTTCCAGTCATGTACCACATTTCACAGTTGCAGACCAGCGTGTACTGATATGGACTTAATCTTGAACATCGGTGTTATCTGGAAAGCCGGATTCTAGTCATCTCCAAAGCGTTCAAGACTCCTTACATGCGTGTCTCTCTCCTGGATGTTTTACAGCCCAAGATCATCTGCAAAGGTGCTGATTTGTTACCTGGCTGGAATAGGCAGCTTCTTGCTCATCGCCTGACGGGTGTTCCACTGTACTTCGTTCATTCATGGAGTTTTCCTTCTCACTTTATTACATTGACTCTCCTACTGCCGATACTTTTCTTACGTGGACACACAAGGCCAACGTAATTAGATACATGAAAACTTCTCAAAATTCGCCATGCAAATCTTCATTATTTACTAAAATAGCGAGGCACTGAAACATAATCAAACTCCACCTTTTCTCAACTCGGTAGAACCTCTGGGTATTTAGGTGAAAAGTCAATAAAATTGTCTTTTTTGTGTTACTCTTATTCCTTATCATATATTAGGCACACTGGATAACTGAATTCACCCCACTCATTATATTTTACTGTAGAGACTCTATACCGTACTCACACGCACCATGGTGAGTTCCACTTGGACTAACTACAATTCATCGATCCAATGTGTGCGCAAATCATGAACCACACATTCATACACACTACTAACGGCTTCGTTCGTACGATCCATACCATTGCAAACATTGCTTGTTTTGACCGGTTATTCTTTCTTCTAGTTGTGCGTCTCTCGTCACACGTACACGTACACACGCATACACATACACACACGCATGAGATTCGCCTCCACCTCATGTGCCAGCATTTGACATACTACTATCTATCAACCATATTACTCGTGACTCAACTGTTGCTTGTACGTTTGCCTGCCTGTAAAAATGTTGTATCTTGTATATCAGAAGAACGTAACTTTCAACTACCACTTTATATGCATTTTGGTTTCATTTGTTCTTGCCAATGTATTCAAGTTGATGAATCATTCCAAAAAAGGGTGAATGTCCCATTAATAAATGTACTGATCGCTTAGGCCCGCTCAAAATACCAACAGTCAGACAAAACTTGTTTACACAAAAGCTACTCTTATGTAATTCCAATCAGGTTCCACTTACGGGTTGATGAACGGCCGACTTGGTACAACAGTGCGCGGCTTCGTCAGTGGTCGATACATTTTGTAAGGATTATCATCCTCCACACGACAGTCTTCTGTTCCGTGACATCCGCTAAATTGGACAGAGAATCAACAGTTATTCAGCTGGCACAGAGGAAATTGTCCGAAAAGAAATTTGTTTTTGGCGAGGATTGATAAATAGGTCAAAGATAATCTGCATTATTGCGCTCCGTAGCACCGGATCACAAACGAGCTTCATGGGCCTCTGCAACCAGCTGCACTGAACGACGTGCTTCTCTACTACACGGTCAGCCAATCATCCCTTCCACGCTTCCCGAAACATTGTCTACGGTAGCCAAGCTGACGTTTTTCTTCGAAATGCAGTTTACCAATACTAATATGTGTCACGCTACTGACACTTTTACGAGTAACATGAACACGGAATAGTTTCTCTCGTTACATCTGTAATTGATAGGTTTGATTCTACTAGATAGGAAGAACACAATACAATGGCTGATGGAATCGACCACGTTCCTGTTCTGACCTTTTGCTTTCTTCTCGGACAAATTTGCTTCCGCGAGACGAGCGAAATTTGAGTAAAACCCACTCTGAGAACTGTTCTTCATTGCTCATTTGATCTGCTTATCAGCAGGATACTATGTCACCCAAAATTGCATCAGACTTACCTGTACGATGGAATTTGTTCAATCCGTGGCGCATAAGTGGAGCTAGTTGCAAATGAGAAATACATGCGAAACGGTAGTTGAGAATGTTGTAAATGTTACAGAAGACAAATAATAGTTCTACTTAACAACTTTTCCAACTTTTCAACACGTTCATAATGAAAATCTATCTACCTCTAATGGCCCAAATGTCACCGGGCACGTCCCAAGGTCGCAGATAGGGAAATAGCCACTAGTATGGTGGTTAACCGTGAATAAGATGAACCCAGGTTCGCCGAATAAGCAATCGCTGACGAGTGGCGGCAGTGCTGGAGAATGTGGTGGGTTTTCCGCCTGACTAGCGCTATCTCTAAAAACGCCACTTCTATCCGAGAACAGCACAGTGCCGTGACCAACGTGGTTCGCCACCAAATGTGGTTTTTGCCTCTAGTCGTGTTGCACACCCAGCAAGATGATTCACAGGAGGCGCATGAACCTTTACTGGTCACCGGCTCGCTTGGAAAATTTCTTCTGCATTGCAGGTCACGTTCGGTTACGCAAAAGCTCGAGGTGCATCCTCGAAGAAAAAGGCCGGACGAGGTTTCGTCAATCACTCTTCTACTCTGAACTTGGTGAATGAGTAGTACTACTGCCCTGCAACACTCCCAATAATTCAAGTGGATTTCAATTCCTTAACAAACATTATTCACATTTCCCCTCTCCTCTTTTTGTATTTGTGGTGCTGGCACCAGACCCGACGTACAATAATAACAAGTAATAATAATATCAGGAATCCAAAACTTATTAAGGTTATGACTACGTCGGAGGTTTTATTTTTGATAGATCTCAGGAAGTGATACGTTCTCTTAGAATTCGCATTTTCTTGGACTGGCCAATCAAGAGCGGTAAAAACCGAATAATTTCATGGCAAATGTTAGCTCCGAATGAGAGTCCTTTATTATGCAATGCATTAGTTAGTACGTTTCATAAGTTTCTTTCTTATTCCTCGCAGTTGCTGTTTTGGATGAACTAGTAAGACAAATGTCACTTATTCCTCATTTAGTGAAGCCGTAACAGTCAGGGAAACAATATAAGCGAAGAAATACTAGAGCAGATGTAAACGAGAAGCACTCAACCACGTTCACAAATTCGGAAAGTACTGTAAATGAAGCAAGGAACAAAGAAATAATGAAATAAATTTAGATTATTGCTGCCATGACTCATCAGTACACTGTTATACACAAACCATCATGGCAAGTCTATGAGATCTGGCCTAGATTGTATCGAATAATGTGAGTCAAAATATGGGATTTGGATAATTCAGTCTTATCCTAGTGAATTCATTTGTTCTTGATCGTTGGCAGTAGTACTGCATAGATCACCGAATAAAGAACTTGAATATGCGCTTTCGAATCCTTCCCCTATCGGTCATATTTGACCGTGGACGCGCTCTCCATCACTCGAAATGCAACCAGAGACCAAAGTTTGGTCTACTGCTAGACCAGTACTTGCAGCCATACATAGGTTCTCCGTGTATCAAACGGAATGGTGAACAAAACTTTGACAATAGACAGTTTCTCATCATCTCCTGTCCATTTCTCACTGGTTTACTCAACTGAACCTGCATCGAGAGTTGTGTGTTCTACCTGGCACTAACTGAGTTTCTTGGTTAGCATCATCTAGTCGAGAGCGAAACGAATAGAAGAGTAACAATCAAGACACAATAACATTTAAAAGTGGAAGTATAGAAGGAGTGGACGAACAGAAAAGAAATTCATGCATGAAAATCATGAGGACGAAGGAGGAGACCGTGCGCAGATATATCGTTGAACATGAAACCTAGCCACACCACTTGTTTTCAACCATCAGACGGGCGGGTGCCTAAAACGTCCCACTCCATTGAGTCCACCAGCCAAGGTTATGACACCTTTCTTCAAGTCATGCACTGACCATCTTGACCCACTCTACCGCTTCTCACTGTCTCAAAGAACAGTGTACACCCAGGGAATCTCTTGGTGGGTACTCATACCATTTCAGTCACCTTAATTTGCTCAGATTAAGCGCCTGTTCCAATGACTGATCTCCAGTTACCAGTACCCTACTCCTAAACTCAGCGTTGCTGATACGATGCTCCTACCGTACTCGAGCAATATTAAAAGGACAACCATAGTCAAATAGCGAGTCTTAGCGTACTTTTTACCCATAACAGCTTTTTTGCTGAGCTGGATAATAGGCCGGACGGAATGCCGAAATGAAAAGTACGCCGTTGATGAACAATTGGATATTACGCCGGCGGCACAAGCCAAATGCAGTTTCTGAATACATTGGAAACATTATTTATTTTTATTACCCAAGATTCTCCGGTTAGGAATAGGTTTGATGGAGGCTCAACGCAATCCTGTAGCAGCATTTTACGCTTCGAAGATGCAAAAAGCATCAAAAGCATTGCCACATTGCTGTTCAATGTATCTAGAAAATTGAAAATCACTTGGATCTTCATTCAGAAGCACAGCATCGTCCGTGTATTCTGAATGAAACAGTTTACTGTCTGAATACAGATCGATATTGCTATTCCCTGACGAACTTGTCAAACTGATTGTCCTAATCATCCGTTTGACTCCTATCAATGTAGAGACTTGAAAATGACTATTCGAAAGTGTTCTTTGCTTCATTCATCTTCTCAGTGATACAGCTTCAGAAAAAGAAGAATCCCCACGTCCAAGTGCCTGTAAGCTAATCGGAATGCTGACTCCTTGTTCGCTGAATGATTACATGTCAGTAGATGCTTCATCATTGAGGAGCAACGACTTACGGTCTCACTCGATCTGTTTAAAATGACACTTACAGTCTTGTGATTGATTCGACCTGGCATGTGCTCTTGTAAGCGTGCGTGTTTGTGCATGCTGGGCTCGTGAGGATGTCTTGACGACGACCGTCCATAGGCAGCGATGGGGTGTTAAGGTTGGTACGTTAAGGTCTCTACTTCACACACTGTTCGGTCCTAGTAGTAGTCGAGTAAACTGGGTACTCGAAAGTATATATATATATATATATATATATATATATATATATATATATATATATATATATATATATATATATATATATATATATATATATATATATATATATATAATGATTCAAGCACTTCAACTCCCCTGGCTAAAAGTCAACTGGGTCCTGAGACTGGCAGTGATGTAAGCTATTTAATTATCATCGATTGCGCTATTCAGTTGTCCATGCACGTGTTAACTTACCCGTCCAGTCCCCACCCCAGTCTCTTCTAAAGAACTAAATGAGTTATTTGGAACTCTTCTGATTATCTCATTCCTATCATTTTTTTCTCCTTATATTCCTTTAATTAGGCAATAGGTGATATTTGGGGAAAGTTAACCTAATCTTATTTCTGGTCTCGGGACTCAGGGAAATTCAGCACAAAATCAGATAAAAAAATGTCAAAACGTCAATGAAGGTTGAATAGAGTGCCGTATTCTGGCACGCTATTTTATACTTGACTCGAGAAAAGTGTGAGAGTGTAAGCTAACACATTACTAATGGACGGCATGGCTGGTTTAGCGGACACTACGATGGTTTGGCGAGCAGCCAGCAAGTCTTTATCTACCCTCACGAAAAACAAAAAATTTCTGCATTGCCCATCGTAACAATACATCGTGTGATCTTAAAGAGTTGTTTTTGGCATTCCTAGTGAATCCGTGACATAACTTCATCTGTTCACTGAACAGATTAAAAGAATTATCGTTTTGTGCGGACAAGGGAATAAAAAAAGCGGAGTGTACATTCCAATAACTTACAATTCGTATGGACGAGGTTCGTTGATATGACTATATCGAGGTAGCAAAGCGTCAAAGCGATCAGCATTAAAGTTTTCAGGCTGAAAAAAATAGGGACGGGAAGATTGATGCTGCTGAGTTCAAATAGTAGGAGATTGAATTACAATAATCATATAACGTATGACCGGCGGTGATCAAAGGGTCATTATCGTGGAATTTGGACCGTAGCGTCCCGGGTTGGATTCCCGCCGCCACCAGTCACTTCACCATTCGGCAGCCGTTGATTGGCGGCGGCCCCCATCCAAAATGATCGTTCATTGTCGTAATATTATTATGATGAAGTATCAATGCCCAGCTTGAAGCAAGCTGCTTAAAGATGGGGAATGTGCTCAGATGCACGGTGTGACTGGGTGATTTTGCAGTATGCGGATGGTGCTCAACAAGTACGGAAAAGCTGCCTGATTTTTTTCGGGTTTTATATGATCGGTTTAGGTTTTTTCAGGCCTGAAGAATCACTGCAGTAATAAACGAGTATAAGGTGAACAGGTATCAGGTGTCTAATTTAACGCGCTCATTGTGATTGTCTGGTAGTACGTTTACTTCATCTGAACAGGGTTGTCCCTTCTTGAGGGCTTATCATGTCACCAGTGAGTGCTGACAAGTTCATGTTAGCGTGAAGCATCTTGGGGCTTGACTTGATCAAGGCAACTGTAGTCAGCCAATGCAGAATCGTTTCATCTACAGACAACTGAATGTGATTTAAATCTATCGTTTCATTTCAACTAGAACAATCCCTGATCATCTTTTCATATACTTACTTTTTATAACGTTTTTGTATTCGGGATTAACGGAGAACACAGTACGCAACAGATCCGTCTATTGGCGCATCAGTAAACACGCACCTAGGCGATCAAGCACACAATTGAATCATCTATTGGCAAGCAAAAGCATGTACATGTGATTCAGTGCGGTCAAGCGGGACGGCTCAGCAATAACGAATCAACAAGCGTACGGCTCAGTGCCGAAGTCTGATTCGTTGGAGCAAGCCGTTCGTGGCACGGGTAAAGTCAAAGTGATGTGCGTACGTGTGTGCATGCATGTATGACTTGTCTTGGCAGCGAACAGCCATCATTTAATAGGCAGTCAATAACGGTGTGCGCGTGTGAGACTGTCTGATTGAGTACGTGACTGCCTGAACCGATACAACAAATATAATAGCAGAACAATATTTCAGGAAAGGTGTCACGGTCAATCAAAGACTACCAACTGGGAAGTGATCGGCAGTGGCGCGAGGATTCCAGTCCGGGACAGAGGCGTCAGAAACCTACCACGATGATGACCGTTTGACCACCGCCGGCGGCGATTTGGTTGTCGTTATTCTACTTGTTATCGCCCATCACGATGAGACTGCACCTTGGCGTGGTGTGGTAGCTTAAGTGCCTCAGTAACCGAAAGAGTTACACAGGATGGTTTCCCGAAGCTGGAGATGCAATCATGCCAGATAGGTCGATGGACAGGGATGAAACACAGATTTTGGGCAACACCTGGTTCTATCCACTACGGACTTGGAGAGGACACACCAGCGAATAAACACGGAGAGGAAGGGTTTGCCGATTAAAATCCTTCACTAGATGAACGTAGGATTTGAGTGCCCGGGGTTTCGCGGTGTGAAAATTTATTGCACTTCTTTAGGCAGCTATCGCTCGCCAAAGCTGGGAATCCCCCGGACCAAAGGATGCTGCCCCGTCCACGTTCCGCCTGCCACACGGGTTGCGTGGACCTAAGAACGGAATCCGGAAAGCGGATCGATTAAAAACACCAGCGAATACAGACCAGAAGAAGTTCCTTCCCGAGGTTTTCGGTCGCTTTCCCTTGCTGGGTTAACTTCACATTGTTTTAAGGGACAGAGTGTTGTGTCAAGGGTTACAGCTAGGGTTCTCAAATAAAAACCCTATCTGTGGTGTGAACAGCCGTGAAGTATAGTTTTCCCAGAAATCTTCAGCGGTTCCTCAGAAAACATTTTTTGTCTCTCTGTTCTTCACATTCGAGTTCTGAATGGATGCGAGAAGCCGCAAAGAGTCGGGGTGAAGAACTTGTAACTCTCGGTATGGATAACAATTTCGTGGTAGGGAAAAACAGAGAACCGATCCCCATACTTAGGCATTCCTTTTGTTTAGCTGCTCTCATCATTCGCACACTGCCATACGGGGCAACAGGCTGCCATAATTAGGACCCCTGAAACCTCTAAAATAGATGTGTGTTATGTCTCTGAAACACGCATAGAAGATCCTACTTCAGTGATAACACTTCGCTCTCAAGAAAGAAGCTCGGCTTCCTATTCCGCAGTTCGCGTGTCGGGTGGTTCGATGTCTAGTATTGGTGGTCCGGCTAACGTTGGCATCATTATAAGCCTGAAGGCTGAACGTACGCTACCCATTTGGACCCCAGTCAGCAGTCGTCTATGTGCAGTTCGGTTAGATGGTTCTGTGCGTGCAACACAGCAACAGGCTGAAGCGACGATTCTTGTTCGTTGTTTCGATGTATGTCCCAAGTGACTGATTTCAACCATTAATTTTCTAAATTGGTTCGCAGCGTGCGCTCTATGGACGTCATGGTCATAGCCGGCGATTTCATTGCTCAAGTTGGAAGCCCGAATGAGACGGAGAGGCGTACTGGAAGCCGGTTTGGCATTTTTTCCATGTGATAGCTTTATGCAACCGGCAGAGAATATTCAGCAGCTGCATAATCACTAAATACAGGCATAATTAGAGACAAATACATGGAAAATGAGAAAATGTTTTAGCTCAGCCGGTTTTTCCCTTCGTTTATAACAGTGCTAGGCTTGGTGAGAAATCTGGGACCAATTAGCGAATTCAGTGACCCTTTGATGCAAGAGAGTTTGATGAGAGCTAATATAGTGGGGCACACCAAGGATTACGTCATCAGCATACTTGATAAACAAACTGTCGTCGTATATAGGCATGGAAGAGTTATAATTAAAAAAAGGGAGGGTGAAAGAATGGACCCTTGTAAAACACCTGTTGTAGAAAGAAGCGTCGTATAATTTTTACTATCAAATAGGGATTATAAAAGTAGTTAGACAGTAAATGTCAACGAGATGTACTGACTTTGCAGTCCTCAAGACCATGTTGTGGTTTCGACTTTTCGACGCAGTTAAATGCATCACTAAAGTCAAAAAACACACTCTGACCGCCTGAACTTTGCTGTCTGATGAGGATAAAATAATGTGGGTAGGTGATGCTAGAGCATCCACTGATGAGCGGGAGCGTCGGTATGCTAAATGGTTGGAATCCAGGACATTGATCTGCGAGGAGATCCAACGCAGCGTCTTGGTGGTGGCCGAACTTACGTCAAAGTCAACCGTCCTCTGCAGCATCTGCTGGACGATAGCCATCGATCTGTTATTCAAATAGAATTATCCAGGAAGTTATCGATGCAGTCGTATGCCCAGAATCCAGATGAACCATAGACAGAGATCAAATAGGTCACGCTTGAGGCTGCTATTGCTTCACAAGGTCCGAAAACCCGACGCACACAGAAGCGATGGATATCTGCATCCTCAGTTGCACTGTTAGACACTCGCAGATCGATTCAACCGGATTCCACGTATGACGAGGCACGAAGGTGTCCTAAACAACGACTGATTCGGAGCCTGAGAAACGACTGTGAGCGGTGGTGGATTGTGAACTGTAAGGAGATGGAGAAGACTGGGACGATTGGTAACAGCCGCGACCCTTTCTGTCTAATTTGAAATACGGGTTCACGAGTCAGACTTCAGCGAGCTAATCGAACAGGCGAACGGCTCAGGGATTCGTAATCGGGAGCGTCATCTAGGTCGTTGGGCAGAACACTTCTAGGATCAGTTAAGCTGATCTTCATCAACAAGAGGTGTGCTAAGTAGCAGGTTAGAGTTCTAGATGCCAATCCTCCATGACAAGCGGAGGTTCTCCATCAGACGTAGTCTACGTAAAGTGACATAAGGTTGCTGAACCGGATGGGTTTCCTCCGTCTACCTTCCAAGATGGTGGCTCAGCATTGTCGCTGGAGTTGAAAAACTCCTCGGTTTGATATGACAGACATGAAAATTTTCAAAAAGTTGGTTTGAAGCGGTGATCGTACTGATTTACAGAAAATGCTACTGGTCCTCCTGTGAAAACCATAAGGGAATAGGTCTGGTTAGCGTAGTATTTAATTTGCTCGCTAGCATTATTCTCTAACGTTCATCCAACGCTCGCGAACATTACTTGCTCGAGAATCAAGCTGGCTTCAGACCTGGTTGAGGTTTTGTTGATTACATCATCACTCTTCGACAAATTTTAGAGCATAGACATACTTTCCGTAGGTCCCACTCCATCTCTGATTTTTCTTGATCTTAAAGCGGTGTTCGACTCAGTCGACCGCACAGTTCTCTGACGCTGTCTCCTGTTGACGGGGTACCACATTAGTTTGTTTCCATCTCAAAGTCCCTGTAGATGGATAGCCAGTGCCGAATTCGCGCTTAAGGTGATCTTTAACTCGAGTTTGGCACGAAAAGTGACGCTTGTCAGGGTTGCCCTTCTCTTTTTTACCTTTAACTTGATGAGTGAAATGGTCCTTGCGGCCGCCCTTTTGTCAGAGGAGGATAGTAGTATTGAACATTTTCTGGGTGGAAAAGTGTCAGGCCTTGAATACGCGGACGACGGGGTCCTTCCAAGGGAAGGTTCAGGTAAGCTGCAAGTTTTTCTGGACAACTTGAACTACTGCGTAGCGATCTTTGGTATGCATTTTGTGCCTTTTAAATGCAAGATTCTGTTGCGTTGGTCTAACACAACCTTTCGGTATCTGGGGAGATTGTATATGAAGCAGACAAGTTTTATTGACTAGTCAGCTGCATTTCAACCGGAGGTCGGATATCGGATGAGGTATCTTTGCATATACAGAAGGCTTGTTTGGATTGCGCCAAACTGTCATCTGTGGCGTCGACATGACTTCCGTTTATCTACCAAGGGTCGAGTATACGCTGCAGCAGAGGTGCTAGAGTTTCTTCGTACTTCAGGAACATGGCCACTGTGGGTGGAGGATATACGAAGATTGTCGATATCTGAACACCGATGTCCTCGTAGCAGTGCCTGAATCTGGTGGTAACACCAAATTCGCAACGCCGAGGTTTGGCATAGAGTGTTGGGTGTACAAATCAAATGATTAGATGAAACGCTTAAGCTAGACATGCTAAGAAGGTCAGGACATGTATTGCACATGTCCCGGGATAGGCTTCTTCGACCTGCAGTGTTCGCTGAGGCGGGTAACGGCTGATTGGAAAATGAGGAAGGATGCTCAGTGCCTGATACGGAAGAAAGGTACAAAATGCCCAGCAAGTGAACTTGGCCATATGGCGTGTGTTAGGCTTTTTGAGTGGGGTCCAAAAGACCCTCGAATTGGAGTATATGGCCAGGTATCGTCGCCAAGGACACTCTCGTGTTCACGAAATTTTCTTATTGACTTGGTACTACTATTTGTATTTCTCTTGTTATTCTTGTTTTCGTTATGTTCAGTCGAGATTGGCTTTGAGCGATAGAAACCAAGGCCATTGCACCCAGTGACTGGTTGTCCGAACTGAATTAAGCTCTCCGTTATCTCTCAGAAAACGAACTGATAAGAAGTTGAAAGATAAGTTGTAAAAATTATTACGCGCAACACCGCAGACGATGAGGAGATAGCGGAATAAAGGGCACCACTTATCGAGGAAAACTCTAATATCCTCGAATTTCTCCAACCGTTGGACAGATGGATAGCATGGACCTCACTCAGGGAGTTACAAGCCCTCTACATAGGTGGCCAGTTCCACTGGTGAATGGTTTCAAGTGAGTAGTTCGATGCTTTTACTCAGATTTCAACTCCCGTTCGCCTTCGTAGGTGTCACAACCACGTCCCATACATAGTGGCCTAATGATATAATAACTTATCTCTTATGCTCTCCACTTTATGTTCACCCTCAGTTTTGCTAACCCGATGTTCTTATCGGATTCGAGTTGTGTTTTGGAAGACTTTAGTATGGAAACAAAGACGAAACTCACGTGCCTTTAATCGGTAGGAGATACTGATACATGCAGAAAAATTGATATAACTACTACGGCACACTTCTGACCTTTAATGGGCGGACAGACGTCATATTGGGGCCACAGATGACTCAGGTCGGCGGCATAAGCTCATCACGGCAATGGCACTTCACCCGATAACTGATCTTTCGGGTAAAAGCCAGCCGCCTAGATGATGAAACTCCTCCGTCTGATTTAATGCTGTTGACTTATTACTACTGCAAGGTTAGGCGTTAAACTAGACCAGTCCTGTAGCACTGGTTGCCACTTTGAAGGTGTAAAACTGTGCTGAAAATTAATTATACTCGAAGTTTGAACTATTTCTGCATCGAATGACAAACTCTAATAATCGGATAGCACTACCATCGTGTCACGGATCGCAACTAATAAGACGCGGAAGTCAGTGTATACCAGCAATAGCAGTCAATTAGGAAAATAGAAACATGATAGTAATAATGAATCGGAAATTGATGCATTGGAATGCTACGTATGTGGGGATGTCAGCTTGCCGGTGAACGCAGAGAACATCGTTCAGTACTGCAAGGCGCAACTGATGAGGATGTACGAAATGTGATTGGTGGTAAATCCGCCTAGGTGTGTATGAAAATGTGGTAAACATGCACCGAACACTTGAATCAGTGGGTATGGAGACGCGGAAGGCATGGGTCAAAAATACAGGCCTGTGCTCATCTGTTCTCACTGGCAGTTAATCCGGTTACAAAAAAGCTTCCCGCCACGCTGTTGCGCTTACTGGCCAAACAAGCCTGCAACCAAGCCATAAGATGTATCGTTCGCGTTACATGAGGATATGGCGGACTTTAGGGCCATGTCCATAACGAAGTTGGGTGGAAATGGAGCGTGAGGGCAACACTGAAGGGCATGAGTTCTCGTAACGAACTGCAGTGGATCACCGTCAAACCGAAGCCATGTACAGTAGGGGCAAAAATGTGGGTACATTCTGGGGAAGTCGATTTACTCAACTTACTACTTAAGATCTTGCTAGTAGGCAAAATGAAGCAAATACCACGGCTAGGAAGGTCTGCGGATACGGAGTGACAGAAAAGCAGGACGGAAAGACAGTTACGTCACAATAATTGCCACATTTCGTTACAACGGCAATGCTAGACTGATCATATGATCGCCCTATTTGCACAGCTCAGAGTGATGCGTACGGATCTACAAGGCCTCCATATATCTTAATAGTTTGGTATTCGTGGTCGAGCTGGCTGCTACGACCACCCAAATTACGATGACACAATGTTTGATCTCGAAAAGATGTCAAGTAATTGATGACCTGACAGACATTTGATCGTTTGGTGATGCTTTTGCGGCGAATTTGCTGTCCTTTTCCGATTTGGAGATAATTCGACCATGTAAGTTTTCGATGGTGAATGGCAACTAAGTGATGCAACAAAATAGATCGGCCAATAAGTTATTCACTGAAGTCTCAAAATAGACTAATAAAAGTAGTTGTATGTGTGGGATAGAAATAGAGCGATAGGATAATACCCTGAAGAACGTCTGTCGTTGAAATTAATTGAGGCTTTGTGACCACGATCACGTGTTGATCATTCGCGATTGGTAGAGGGGTCAGATAAATGACCTTCGGTGGAAGGCGGGCTACCATCTACACCTAGTACATATTTTATTCTCGTTACGCAACCAAATGCAGCATTACAGTTTCAAATACAACTATTAGCGACTGTACATATCCTATAGAATGAAAAACGAAATAGTGTATGACAAATAATGGCGCTCAATGAGACACTCAAGTGACGATAATCAAGCTGACCGGGCCAGTTGTTCTTATCTCATGGGAAGTTCGATGCAACAAAATTCTTTGAATACACAAGTCCAGAGTATGAGATTGCATGGCAGTGAACATGCACTCGTGTCATGGATGCTACTCTAGTATAACCCAAGGTATTTCCACAGAACAGAAGTTGACTGTATAAACATGTTAACGATGACGTTGAAATGAGGTCAAATTTAGTTTGCCACCTTGGTGACAACCCGTCTGGACCGCTGACCTTATCACACTTCATCTTTATTGGCACCGTATATGGGGTGTCACCTAGGGACTCTTCTTTTGAGATTAGTGTGGAGCCTAGATCCATTAATAAACATTAAATAACTGTCAAGTCTGATAATTTGTTTTTCTATCATCCAATTTTCACGCACGCTCTTCTAGCTGACCCTCTCGTTTACTTCGTGGTATTTGCTTCATTTTGCGTACTAACGAGATTTTGAGTAACAAATTGAGAAATTCGACCTCTCCAGGGTGTAGCCGCAATTTTGTCCACACTGTACGGATATGAAATGATGAATGTAACTTTTCCCAACACATCCACCAACAAGAGACAGATGCACGAGACCAAATGGTCAACCGAGCCAGAAGCTCCTCTTAGATGAAAAAATGAAATCTGTTGAAATGTGAAGATGTATCTGTGTTCTAAAATATGTTGAAAAGTGGAGGGGTGGTCAATACAATCCGGATCGGGTCTAAATTCAGCTGGGTTCTCTCGGGAAGGGGAAAATCAGACAGGGAGATAGAACTCTTCTTTATACTCTGGGCAACTAGCGATCACTGACTGTGGGACTATTTGTTTCTGAAATCAGACAACTGATATATGACGATCAGTTAGCTGGTTGGCACTGCATCTGACTAGGCTGAAATTCATGGTGCCGTTCGCTATTATTTCGTGACAAAAATGACCACAATAGGTATGCAACCGATGCCATGACAGCTGTCAAGATTTCAGTATTGGTTTTTTATCTAGGAGATGGGATAACCCTTAATTGCATCATGAATTAAGAGATATGTTTTGGTCTCTGGTTTGCAGGGAAAGTTGCTATATATTCAGAAACAGAATTATCAACAAATCACACCGAAAAAGATTGATACCACGAAGAAAGGAGAAAAACCCGTTCGGGAAGCTGAATTCTGTACACAGTTTCTATGCGGCTTTTTCTTGACTGAACCAAAACACTAGATAAATGATGATCAGAAGTGTTTTGATCGGAACACTCACTCGGGAGATAGTCTGACTGGGATTGTTTTAATGATAATGAGTCACATAATAATAGGTCAATCTGTAGAGGATAGATGAGGTTTGTGACAATTCTCTTCCCAAACACCACATCGTTTGTTGATAAGAAAGCTTGTAGGGAAGGGATGAACCTGACTGATAGCTGCCAAAACACAACGTAGCGGGTGGGCATCTTTATTAATTGGACTAAGAAGTATCACAGAACATCAGTCAAATGGCAACAGAAGAAAACACTGACGGGCTGAAATGATACGATCTGCCCGCGAACCTAAAGTGATTATCACTGTACTCACTTGCCATGAATCGGTGGCCGGATAATGATCTGAACTTCCAGCAATTTTTCTTAGCGGATCTGGTAACGTTTCCAACGTTCTCAACGGGAATACGCGCCGATATTTATGTTCCCAATAATCAGCTGATTTTCCATAATTGCTGAAAAGATTCGTGTTTCTACTTGGAATGGAACTCATCAACTCACTCCTGGTACGTCGAAGTGTACAAATATTTCTTCGCCATTTTCTCTTCGTCCGTTAACGTATCGTCAATTTGGTAGGGCTACAGATCCGAGGCAAAGCAATCAGCAGGGTTCATATTTTTTGGTAGAAGAACGTAACTACTTACGAGTAGCAATTTCGTGTGAACTGTTCAATCAAACCACCGAATAGAAAACGACGAAAAACTCACCATGTACGGAAAGACACTGGAAATTGGCTTTCGTCGTGGCACAGTTTCAGGCGAATTCCCTTTCGACTGGGCTTTTATTTGTGTTCTAATAGAAGGAAATTTTATGTTTGCTGTTCTTACCAGATATCTTGGCGCGTATTGCTCTGTCGGACACATAGGGTTCATCCAAAGGGATAGGAATGCCTTTAGTTTCGGCCGGGGCATTATAAAAACGCTTGCAATCTGAGCTCATATTCTGGAACGTGTAGTTCATTTCACATAGACAAAGCGTAAGTACTCACGTACGGGGATGAATTCTGTGGTTTTTCTGGATTCGGTCCGAACATCTTGATTTTCACCATCCTCGTTGTTGATTGGTCTTCGGGCGGTTTGCACTCATCCCTGTAGTCCGCATTCGGTTGAACTTTTGGCCTGAGTACGGGAAAGCCCTGTTCTTCCAACTTCCTGATGGCCTCTTTTCGACGTTGTTCCAGTCGGCTCTTCTTGGCCTGTAACAAGCGTTTTTGATATTCCAAAGTGCTTTCGTGATCACCCTCATCCACTTGGTGAAATATTTTAGTATCTCTAATATATGTGCCCGTCTCTTCCAATTTTTCTATTGTCTTGGCTATCACCTCATTCATTATGGTATCTGTGAAAATTTTAAAGACAAATAAAGTGAAGCCCCAATAATCTGCAGAGTCAACATTGTGATGAACGCAAAGTAACCTCAAGTTATGGCACATCAAACTGTTATTTCTTTTTTGGGGGGAAAAGGCATGACAGCGAACTAGCTCGTGTTCGGTAACTTCATCCTCCGGCTAAAACGGTTACACGTGTATGATAGGAATGCGTTTTTTTCAAAAAGATCTTTGCAGTATAAAATTAAGACTGGTCAATCAATGTTGAGGATGTTGTACAGTTCGGAAAAAAGGGGGGGGGAGGGGGAGGGGGAGTTATTCACTCGTGGTTGGGAAAATCCTGCATAGAAAGTACATCACAACAGCAAGGACAATCAACTTCGCACCCCTTTTCCAAGCCGCAAGGCACTTACAAAATTGATAAATCAATCTTAATTTGATACTGTATCAGATAGGAGATGAAGTTACCGAAAACAAGCTAGTTCGGTATCGTGTCTTTTTCGCTATAGTGCAGTGAGATTATTCAGTAGTATTACTTTCTTCCTTTACCACCTACTGTTCTATGCTGCAGCATGGCCATAGAGCTCAACGCAATATTTCGTACGACTTGCAATATTTAATTCGAGGTTTGGAATGTGAAGTTACATAATCTCAGTAAGTTGGATATCATACTGAATCTGGTGACAACTTTACATGTTCCTTTGGCGCAGACTTATAAACAGCAACCTACGTTTAGAGCGATAAATCATGCACGAAAGCCTTTGGGATTCTCCAGCCTTCGGCTAATCAAGTGTATTATTTGTGGTGCATCGATCAACAGCGGTAGACGGGTAACGATCTCTGATCGTGAAACCTGAAGAGGTTTAGTCTCGCCACCGCCACCTAACTTCGACGGAGGATAACCTGGATCGTTACACTGTCTCATCTCGGTTCAGTTCAGTTTATTCAACATCGCACCCCTGTGCTCTAGTTTTGGCTACCACCTCGCAGCATCGTCGAGTTGAGAGTAGAATGAATAGAAGCATACTATGCCAGTGGTCATGACACCTGGTCATATCACTTAATGTCTCCAGTTATCTGGTGGACGGATGTCATGGATCCCGACCCTGAAGTGTAACATGTCCTGCTTGGCGAATTACATTGGTCAACGTTTTCATACCTTCTTGCGACGTCATGGACTGACCACCTCGACCTTTCTTCCTGTTTGACTTAATGGAGTCTTATGTGGTTCCCTACTATACTTCAAGTCTCAGGTTAGCATTTCCCATTCCTGATGCAGACTCCTTTGTAATGAGCTTTTTTTTGGCTGGGAAGCATTTTACTCTCCTGCGAGGGGATGACCCAACGTCATGGATGTTTCGAATGGCACCAGAACAACGACCGGAGAGGATGCCTAAACACAGCGAGATCCAGTTCTGTTTCCAGTTGCAAACGCCGTAGACAAACAACAGTCCTAATAATCCAACATCTGATTTGATCGCGTTAATCCATTTTTTCAGCTGTCCTTCAAGGCGGACATGGGCACTGAACGGAAGACTTTTAACGTCGTAGTATACGCCTAGTCCACTACAGTAATTGCTATCGAAGGAACACCGACAGCTTTTCCATATCGAAACATAACTGTCATATCGCTTCATTTGAAAGCACGTCGCTCCAAGCCACTTACAGGACCCAACTTAGACACCAGTGGTCCAACGCTTACAACTTCCTGACGTCATCTACACGTAGTAGCAATGTTTTGGAGCCGTAGGTAGGTACTGGGTAGATAGCTGCGCGGAAGAAATAGATTTCGGTCCTGAGACTTACTTCGTTGTGTGTCTAAAGTGCACTGTGAAGATGAATAACCGCTCTCCTGGCGCTACCGATGTGTAGTTTAACTTTGTCTTTAGCTTGGCCGTTTGATAGGGTTGTGGAACCCAAATATATGAACTTAGGAACGAGCTCGATTTGTTCTCCGTTGACGTGTAGCAATTGTAAGAACTGTATAGCGCAGGTCGAAAAGATCTTGGTGTTTAACATGTTGATCTCTAGTCCCATAGCTTTTGCAAAGGATTCTACGTGATTATGAACTAACTGTAAGGCAGGCAGGCTATGTTCAAGGATGAGGACGTCGTTTACGAATTTCAGGTTTGCGAGTAAAACATCGGGGCCCATCTGGGAACCAGAGTAGTTGATGACTGCCTTATGGATTGTCCATTTGATGGTGTCGCTGAATAGCACTGGCAACAAGGAACAGCCTTGTCTAACAATGCCATTGAGGGAAGTCACTAGATTCTTCTCCGTAGATGAGCATTCTCGCACGCACATTTCAGTATTATGACCTCACGAAGCATTTCATCCGCTCGTTGTGTAGTTCATCGAGATTTTATCAGCTGAGTCTAAGACCACCCTCAAATCAGTAAAGTCAGCTGCTGAAACTTGTGCCAATATTTTAATACTCTGATAAGAGTGACTAGTTGATCAATATATTCCCCATCACGGTAGAAGCCTCATTGACTGGGGCGTTTAAGGGCGTTCCGCACCGCAGGGGAGCAGTTAAAAATACGGAGAATATCTTTACGGCCGCGCTGATTAAACTGACGTGATAGCAGCTTGCGCACACAATCCTGCAACCCTTCTTTGGATGTGGGGTTAGTATTGAATTCCCCAATCAGTAAGGAATTGTCCTTTTTCCAGATCGAGCAAGACAGGATGTGTTGGAGCTCGACGAGTGTAGAAAGACACGATTCATATATTTCTGGTGCGATGCCGTCTTCTCCAGGAGCCTTTCGATTCTCCAGTTTGTGTGCTTTATCGATAATGTCCTCTCGACTAACAATGCCGTAGCATCTGGTCTGTGTTGATGGGATTTGATTCTCAGAGTTTACCGAAAGACCATTCAATAAATACTCAATGTTCGGTCCATTTGTGAAACTTTTTATTTTGCTCAGAAATATGCAGAACATCATCATCGTGAACGAGGGGTTCTACCGATTTTTGTCTACCGGATGCAGTACGAACAAGGTGGAATAGTCCCGAGAATTCACTACAGTTGGCCGCAACCTCTGTAGTTTCCGTGGTTTTGGACCAATAATTGTCGCGGTTGTTTCTGACCAAAATGGGAGAGGGGCTCCTGTCGGACCTGACGGAAGCCTGAATAACTACGTAGGTGAACTTCTCTGACCTTTGGGAATAACTAGAGAGTCTCCCAAAAGACCCAGCCCTTATGTCATCGTCACAAAACATCCACTTTGTCTAGAGCGGATTGCTCAATGGATGACTTCAGTGTGGTCCACTGATATTCCACGCTACTCACGAATCGCCTCATAACCAGCTTAGCTGCTTCTGGTCAGCACGCCCTTACCCATAAATACAAGTTTTTCGAACGGAATGAAGAAACACAATTACGCTGAAGGGAAATTCGCTATTAAGTAATCTCCCTTCACCAGGTTGTCTTTGACGTCATTGATCATCAAGAACATTCCATCGCTGCTGAAAACCGATATCGAAACGAAAAAGCAGTCTGGACTGATGCATTGGCCGCAACATGTAAAGTTTTATAGGGAGTCATGGTTGAATTAATTTTTTCGAAAATTTAATAATTCAGCTAATTGGTTTCAGTTTTTATCGAGAGCGTTGCAGACAATGCAAGAATACCTCTTTCATTCTCCGGTAAAAATGAATTATTCACCGGGTTCACCTATATATCCAAGTGCGCGTGAATTCACCCTTAATCTGTTACGGATTTATTCAATAACTCACAACAACAATCGCAGCAGCAGCAGCAACAGCAACGACGACGACGACGACGACAACAACAACAACAACAACAACAACAACAACAATCAGAAAAACACGTAGTCTCGGGTCCCATAGAACTCAATCTTAGTAAACAGCCGAAATAAACACAGACTAGAGATACCAGCGACAGTATCGATCGACGGCATCACTGCATGTTAGCTTTTAGGTTTCATCATCGGTGATATGTCAATGGAGTGTCATATGGGAGACTCATCACTGATAAATGAGACTGCATAATCAAATCCTCATTTTCTCACATTATTTTTTATAGGGTCACGGTTCGCTCTAATTCATTACGAAATACAGAACTCCATTTAAAGTGTGTTGCTTCTCCGGTAGGACAAGTTCAGCCTATTGAAGAAGTGGCCGGCAGACGCTGTACTGTAAAACTGAGTGCAGGATACGCATTAGCATCTTCGAGGATCCACACAGACGATATTTTTGTTTTACCTATGCCAGACTCTTATGTGTATTATGCTACAGGACAATGTTGATAAAACTGTGAACCATATCGTAGATTTGGGTGTCAAGTGAAGTTTTCGCAGCTCACCCGAAACTAAGATAATAGTGCAAAATGTTTCCTAAAAGTATAGGTCGATATAAATTAAGTGGTACGGGGTTTTTACACAAAATATGGGTTTTGATTACGAGTTTCAAGGTACCGATTTTGGATTAAACATCTTATGGGGGAAATGTTTGTGGAACAGACAGGACTGTATGGTAGTTGCTTGTGATTTGTCGTAGAATTGCCACGAAATAGAAGGAGATGGAAAATCATTTAGGTTGATGTGTTGTGACGGGTTCTGTCCCATTACAACATCGAAGACGACCAAATAAAATGATGGGAAGGAAAATTTGCACAAGCCAGGTGGGAATGGTGTCATTAAAGGCGGAATTCGTTAAGCTGTACGAAGTGTGCCACTGATGTGATTTACCTTTGGGAAATCAAGCTTCTATCCCGGGACAGAAAGTAAGAAAATCGTAGACAAAAGCTGGCTAGAGCCGCAGGTCATTGCTGTTTGTTGAAGCCGTGCACGGTGGTGCTACACACTTTGAGGAATAGCCATTCCATTCTGACTTGCTGTGCGAAAGGCGTAAATAAACCCTGTCCCCGTACACACGTTGAGCCAGTACAAAGTGTGTAACTGCCCGTGTGAATTCCGTTTTTGACAAAACCCTTCTGATGACTGATACACATGTCGGATTTTGTGCATCGCATGACAATTATGAAGATTATTGAGGTTATATTGAGTGCAGCTATCGTCTGGTCACTTCCGTCTATCACTCGTCTGAATGTATGTTTCCCACACGCAGCAATCCTAAATGTTACTTCCGACACATTTCCCGAAGCAGGTCAGCGTGCGGTTTTTGTGCATAGACGCTGTTCTAATTCCACAGCCTCTACCTGTTGATCTCTCTGACGAACGTCGATCGTGTATGCGCAACTGATATCCCTTGGCACCACATCGGGGAGATATATGCTAAAATCGGGCCGTTTTGAAAGCTGTACACGGGCAAAGAGTTTCAATACAGTGGTGGGCAATGTAGCACGTAATACTGTGTACTGATTACCCCAATGTGTCGATAAACTGATGTGAAAACACAAATATGTGCCACTTTAGTGGTATGATGTATACAGCAAGAGTAACACTGCTGCAAAATGTACATTTGTTTAGAAAAGAGACGCAGTGAAACTAGGATAGGAAGACAGCGAATTATGCCATTCTCCGAGGTGATAAACTTTACATCATTGAGAAAATTGAAAGCTTTGCTATATGTCACTAACTGTCTACTCCAACCTGTTGCACAGATTTTGTCTGCATCTTCCTAATGGTTTTAAATGTTGTTGCGGTTCGTAGCTCAGTGCCATAGACATTAAACATGTCCACATTTCAACGTTTGATGTTCTCAGAACTACTATTCTGATAAATATTAACAGGTTATAGATTTTCTTTGTTTTAGCTGCATGCCCAATGAATAAGTCAACTAAAGCTAACAAAGCGGCCTCGCCTTTTACTTTTATCTGGGGGTTGACGGTTGTATCAGAAAACTGGGGTTACTGATTTACATGGGTTCCGGATAGAGAGGCTTAGTATTCAAGTCGCAAGCATTTCATCAACAGCTGAAGCTCCATCAGTATTCAGGTGGCTGTTCTTGTACTCGTTGATATCGTCCACATGTTCTTTGGTCTCCAGCGAGAAGACCACCGGCACACAGAGGTTGTTGCCACAAAAAGATGGGCAGTGGGGCGTTTCGAGAAGCTTGCAATGGGATGGTGAAGTGAGTTGTAACCTTCCCTCTCTACCAGCCCGGTATTTTAAAGACCTATGCTTCTGGTGGCCTCATCGTGGAAGACCAATGCTCAAGCAAAAGATTATATATATATATATATATATATATATATATATATATATATATATATATATATATATGAGAGAGAGAGAGACATGGACTGCATCCTATTACGAGTTTGACACCTCAACAAATGGACAAACCTGATGTGTGTGTCGTTCACCGTTTTGTTTCACAAATGAGCTTTAAACTTCTGGCGAAACTATTCAGTCATGTACGAATGGACCTGCAGAGGGATCTATGCATTTTAGGGGAACGGATTTAACGCATAAAAGGTCACAACTAACACAGTGAATTGTCTACGGCATTCCCGCTGGCAAGCGCAGATGCACTTTGAGAAATCGATGCATCATTTCTGGAGGAATACAACAGACGAAAATTGGTAGATGTTGTCCTACCTAATACCGTAGTAAAAAGAATTACGTTTTCATGTTCACCTGTGGTGATACATTTGCACGGCATATGCAACAACTGGTGACATATCACCTTAGAGGTGAACTACTTCAGAAAAACACATGAACGAGCTAATTGTCGTTAGGTTTTTCTATGGACAATAAAGCAAGAGAACTTCAATGCCAGGTGCTACACTCAAACAGGAAAATCCCCGTTTGGCGGGCAAGCCGGTAGTCGAGTTTGTCATACTAAAATGGATCCAGGATACGCATTGAAATCTATGCACGGTCACGCGTCCAGTATAACTTACTTCGATCAACCTTTTATTTAAAATACATTACAGGACACCGACGATGTAATACAGGAATACGGTTTGGATTTCGATGATGCCGAATTTCGCAATCCATTTGTAAACTGGTTTTATTATTACAATAAATTATGAAAAACATTACACGACATCGTACAATCAGACAGATTTTTGGGTACAGTATTGGTTTAGTTACGTACAGTTGATTTCCGGGACATTTATTGGGTTGACTTATTATGAAACGGGCGGTTGGAACGGATCAGAGACTCATCGGTCCTGCTAAGATGCAGAGGGAATAAAGAATGCGCAGGGATTATGACACCCTCGATCGTTCCGAAACAATGAACGTTTTCCGGATACTATTTTGGATTTATCTGCTCTATGATCTCCTCCGACGTTTGACTTCGACCGCACTGATTTCTTGGTTGCATACGCCTTACTGAACTGATCTTCACGAAGATTGCGTCAACTTTGCTTTTGACAGACTTTTGGTTTTCGCCGTGCGTATGCGCTCGGTTTACTTCTGCCTCACCGTTGCCTTTTGTTTTCCTCTCGTATATTGCTCGTATCGGTACTATTTCGGTGCCACGTTATATACAACACACTCATCTGTCTTCGGACTCGAATCTCCTCTGTTCTTTCGGCCGAGTGGATTTCGTTGGTAATTCACTTCGGGACTCGGTATAAGACATGTTCGGGGGTCACACACCTTTTCTCTCACAAAGAATGGTGTGGCCAGTTAGTTTTCCGTATTATCGATGAGTACTACTGGAAGCCGAAATGCGAAAATAGAGAAACACATGCACGCAGTTATAATTTCTTGAGGGACGGACTCCGGGCCTGAAAGCAGTGTTTTAGCTACGGTCTCTCTACGCCTTCCCTATTGGTAGCAGGACCTCTGGTCTCCTTGAACTCACCGCGTGCTTCAGTTGGTAAAGTGCGAGTGAGATTTTCTTCACGGCTTTCTTACACTGACTGCTTGGTTTGAAGTCTTCTTCAATTGCCACGCCCAGGTTCTCAACCTCTACTTTTTGTGAAGGCGCCATCTGATTGTTTTATGGGCCTAAATAGAGATTGGGCCGGGGTTCTTTCTCAGTATTGAGGTGATGGTATTTGTTCACATTGAGAGGAAGATTCCACGCTAAAGACCACACATGAACTTTATCCAGATATCTCTGTACGACGCTATCTGCAACCGTCCCAAGCAGTTGACGTCGTCACAAACTTATTTCACTTGCTCTCCAGTTCATTTTCTAGGTCATCCTTGAACAAGACGAACAGCGATACACTAATATGCAATCTTCCCATCCTGAACAAAATTTCATCTACTCACAGCTGAAAATGCCTTCCAGTAAGCTTTCTGATGTCCGTCTCTCTATCATCGGACTCGACCTAAATTCTTCCAGCTTACCTCCAACAACCCGTGATAAACAGAGTCATATGCCCTCTGAATATCTAAATAGCAAACTTCAGCTTTCGCCTCTCTGTTTAATCTCTTAGTTACTTCATCTAAGTAGTGTCAGGTTAGTCAAGCATGGCTTACGGTGAACGAATGCGTGCTAGTGGGGTGATATCAACCGGTGGCTTTCCAGGTGCTTGATTATGCGTTCTCGGATAAACCTCTCTGTGACTTTCAGTAATACTGACGTCAGGTTTATCGGTCGATAATTCGCAAATCCCTCCTTTGTGGATTACAATGACGGTGGACGTAAGCACTCCTGTGGGACCTCACCTTCTTCCAACGATGCGTTGAATAGAAACATTAGGGTCTTGGCTTACGGATCAACTAACCATAGTACTTTGCAATGAAGTAAAAGTATGTTTTATATTTTAGACCAAGGAAAAATTCACCAACTTATGCCACATCGTTAAAGTAGCCCAAAAAACCCCCAGGGACGTGTTATTTAACAATTGTAGCACGTCGCCCCGTGGGAGTATCCCAGGATTGGGGATGGCCTCAGAGTTTCCCCATGGTGCCACCTGGGGGCTTGAAACTTCCAGAGCAGTACGAGTGTTCCCCTGACCGTCACATGACAGTCTCCTGACCGTCCCATTGAGTCATTCCTAATGAGACGTAAAAAGTGGCACGCAGGAGACTGTCAGCGAATAGTCATAAAAATGCACCAACGAGCAGCAAAATAAATGGAATTTTTCAGGAATGTCGACTGTTTTGGACTAAAATACCTCAGTTTCACGATTTTTATACTTCTGGAATATCTAGCTTATGTCTCCAAAGGGGACACTCAGCAGCTGGGGACCCAGTCAACACAACAGTACCCAAAAGGTCCCAACTTAGTCCCGTTTGAAACATCCCAGGGACCTTTTTAAAACTTGTTTTAAACACACCGAGAATGCATCGGCTTATGTGCTTTACTTTTAAATTTAGGTAGGCTATAATACATTAGTTTACCTTCAGGTATTAGGTATTGAACGTTGAACAAATTTCAGTTGAAAAAATAGCATGACTCGTAAACACTTTTCAGAAATTATTTGGCACTACCTGGGTACTTTCCGATGTAGCATTTTACAAGTCAGGGTGTGCTTGCTTGTTGGGAACCATACTCAAAGTAACGGGCAAAATTATCCAACTTATGTCACATTAGTAAAGTAATCCTTCGAAGGATTTTTAAGTAATAAATGCTCTCTCTTTGTGATGACTGGGTTTCGGTTTTCAGAAAAAGAAAAAAAACTGTTTTTCCATGTTTCGGACCTTTCTAAATCTAATGACATGATGAAAACTCAGCTCAAACTAAATTGTAAAAAATAGTCCCTCGAGTGACTTTTGGGATTAAAAATGCACCCTTGTGCTGTTTGGAACGACAATCAGCGCCCAATTAGCCCTCCAAAATTGGGCTTATCTGGACACTGGATGGAAAACGCTGGGCATACCATGGGCATTTTCATTGGAAACGATGGGCTTCTTTACCGGGGCCCAGAGGGGCTTAGCGCATTGCCCGATTTTTTTATTCCCCAAATGGGTGCCCATTTTCTACTTTTCACTTCACCCATTCCCGTTTTGTGGTTTCTTACTCTATTCTAGTAACACCAATCTTATTTAAACTGGCCCGACTTTCTACCAATATCAAATGTAAACAGAACTCATCAATAACGATAAACATGATGGATTTATTAAGAACAGTATTCTTTTAGCAATTTCAACTAAGCTTGTATTACTAGATGTATGTATTTGTAATAATCAGAAAATTTCATGAAAGCTTATGTAGATTTTTCCAGTAAATACAACAAGAAGTTCTGCTCAGCATTCGCTCATTCTACCCAGCCTTAGCTCATTACAGCCGGGCTGTACCCATTTTTCCCCGCGGTGGCCCAGTGTAGTGCTAAACTATATGCTAATCGGGCGGATCTTACAAATTTATAACCGCTTCCTGTTATATGAGGTAGAACAACAATCATTTATACATCCCTGAGGTGAGTTCTACGTCTTTTAGGAAAAACGGATTTAAGTGTTCCCTTTTGTGACACTCAGGGGACGGTCAAGTGTCCCCCTGTGCTGTTTGGGTTGGGTCGGCTATTCTTTGTTCAAACTGCAAAAGCATAACAAGAAGTGTTGAAGTAGTGCGCGGGTTAGAGGATGGTGCCCAAATGTTCCCGGTTATTAAGGTTTCTTCCTTTTTGTTGTAGTCGCTCCGCTGAAATCAATAAATCTGGACAACAGGGGACGACTACCAGAGGCAAGTGCAGCAAATGGTAGCACAAACAGTGGTTTTAGAATGACCAGTAATGCGACAGTAATGTGATATAGATATTACGCTCGAAAGCAAACGAGAACGCATACGACAAAACAACACATCAAAAGCACAACACCTACACATATAAAGAGACGAGATAGTAACATCACGTTTTTTGTTCTTTATTTTCCTTAACTTTAGGTATGGAGCGCAGCATAAAAGTCAGCGTGAACAAGATTCAAGGAATAGTAGACGTGGGTTGAAATGATGAACGAGTTTAAGAGGTAAACATCAACCTTAGGAACTTATCCAACCGCTTGTTAAAATTTTTATTGGCTCGGATTATCGATAACCTCCTGTGTTGAGTTACCACAAAACGAGACTATTCTGTAAGTAGAAAAGGTTCTTACAAACATTTGCACGAGCGAGGCTTGAGTAATTTCTTAGCGTGCTTTCTGAAGGTGTCGAGGCCTTAACTCAAGAAAAAGTGATCTGCAACCTTTGTAGGGATAAAGTTGTACATTAAGAAAAGATCTCTAATTCTTTGAGTTTCTGAAGGATATAATTTTTGATCGATCAGTCTTTGAGGATAAAGAGTATGCAAAAGTCTGCGAGTTAGTTCTGTGGCTTCTCTTTGTAAACTTTCTAATGTGTCTCGGTCCTTGATCAGGCCGGAATGTACAATCTGACTGCAGTGTTCTAAAAGAGGTCAAATATAAGTCCAATAAAAGATCTGGAATTCATCATCCGGAATTGTAGAAAAGTTTCGTATCACCATGTTGAGAACGCAAAAGGCGGACCTATTGGTATGTTGGTGGCGATAGGAGAAAGACAGCGACTCGTTTAACAAAAGCGAAAGACCTTGTGCTGTTCCACATCCCGGATTGGCGCGGCTTTGCTTGTCCAGGAAAGTTGAGCGGAATCGTTGCCAAATGATACGCTTAAATATTTGTAGTCAATAACTGGCAGGCTCCAGTCTGCTGACCATTTATTAGCATGGCCCATCGCCGAGTGTACATCTGTGGCATTGTTGCCCCAGATCGTAACACCACCAGAGTACATTGAAATGTTCACTGAGATGTTGTTTGGCAAGTCATTAATGTAAATCAGAAACTATAAAGGACCTAGCACCGATCCTTGGGTGACTCCAGCGAGAATAGGAGGTGGCTCAGAAAGACAAGGACCCGCTCCAACTGTGAATGAGCCATCCAAGAAGAAGACAGAGTGCGTTATGGGTAGCTCCATGATATTTCAGTTTTTGCATAAGAGGAATATGACGTACCCTGTCAAAAGATTTTGAGAAGTCGATAGAGATTGCATATTGGATGATGCTTTCATCGTAGGCCTGAGTAAGACTATCCATTGAGCAAAGCATATTAGTAAAAAGCCTTGCTGAGGAAGAGAAATAAATCCATTCTTGCGCAGGAGTACCAACATTACACATTTTACCATGAGCTCAAAGATCTTACTAAGACTTCTAATTAGGCTATTGGGTCCGTAGATCCTTGATTGGTGGCGATCGCTTTTTTGGAAGATAGGGCACATTATCGCCCTCTCTCAAAAGGTCTGCGTGGATTTCCGTCGGTGTTGCGGACGTTGATTCAAGGATTCAAGGGTGGGTCTCATCCAGGCCCATCGAAACAAATGAATTATGTTGTTAGAGATGGCTCTCTACCTCTTGCCTGATAAAAAGTACAGTACATAACGGTAGTTTGACTGGCAGATCTGGGAGTTGGGGGTGGACAGAGATACGGTCTGGAAGTGCAACTTGAAAATTTGTGCCCCTTGGGAAAATGTTGCAGCTAGATGGCCATCTCCAAAGCAGAGCGTAATTGGCGGGAGGGGGGGAGGGCACCTGACTGCCTAGTTGTGCGCATAAACCTGGGAAGAGCCGATCAGTCCGAGTTTGCTCGCTCGAGGATAGCCCTTTGCAGTTCAATAAAGAATTTCCTCCTTTTAACCTTGCAAACTTTACGAATGCATTTAAATTCTGCAGCGTCCTTTTCTAGCCCCGTGGATTTGAACTTGGAAACCCTCCTGACAGAGCGTGGCAGTGAAGGTTTACTGTCGGTTGTGACTCGCTTCCTAGGGACATGAAAGTTGTCAGCCTGACGAATACAGTCTTCCTAGTGGTTGTTGAGGGTTTCTGTTCTGATCTGAAGTGTTAACTTTTTGAACCAGAAAGGACATTAGATCATCAAAATTGGTTCTCCGGAATGTACGGTTGAGATTTCGTTGGGAGTTACTGGCTGGTCAGCGAGTTATGTAGTCATATCTAAGGTCTGCGTGGACCTTCTTGTCTAAAGGAGGAAGTACGTTGGCCACATCCACTTGGTGGTCCTCGCTGGAAATCATCGGATCGAACAGAGAGGGATTATGCCCTGTACGGTATCTCGTTGGTTCGCCGACGTGTTGTGACCAGGAGAGTTAAGCTACTAGGTCTGTTAGTACGCGGCCAAAAGGGTTACCAGCGCTGTTTCTCGTTCAGTTGACACCTGGAGAGTTGACATCTTCTAGTAATAAGAGGTGAGCAAGATGAATAATGGTTTGAGACCTCTCAGCTGTTGTATAAGATGAAGAGATTCATCTAAACTAGTGTGTAGGACGGCAGACCACATCCAGTAGGTGATTATCTGAGGACGATGTCCTAATCCTCACCCATAACAAGCCAGTAAGGGAAGTTTTGGGAAGAGATTAAATAGAACAGGAGGAAAGACTACTGCCGAGATACAGAACCACCCCACTGATTTTGCCTCTTAGGGATCCTTTCGGATTGAGGTGTATTCTGTGATAGAAATTTCACCATCAGGATTATCTGGGGTAAGCCACCTTTCCGTGATTGGTAGATTGCGAGGTTTCCTGTCAGCCACCAGCTGCCCGAGTTCCAGTATCCTATTGGAGATGATCAAACAGTTGACAGAGAAGCTTATTAGAGCATGCTCAATAGAGATTTTAGAAGATTGAGGACTATGGTTGAAGCCATCAAGACGAGACTGCACCTTGACATGGTATGATGGCTTGCGTGCCCCCATGACCCAAAGAGCTGTGCAGGACGGCTTCCCTAATCCGGAGATGCAATCATGCTTGACAGGTCAATGGGTAGAGGCCAGACGAAGTCCAGTCTCAGAACCAGTTGATAGGCCACATCTGGTTCTAACCACTGTGCCCCTTCAGTGTTATTACTTCGCTCCCCAGATATAAGATCGGCTTCTCGTTCCACTCTTCGCGTGTCAGGTGACTCGGTGTCTAGTGCTCATGGTCAGGCTGGTGTTGGCATCGCTTTGAGCTTGAAGGCTGAGCGTGCGCTGCTTGACTGGATCTCAGTCAGCAGCCGTCTGTGTGCAGTTCGGTTGAATGGTTCTGTGCATGTCAACAACACTAGACTGAAGCACCGATGCTTGTTTGCCGTTCCTGTGTATGCCTCAATCGACTGTAGTTCTCCTGAGGCTAAAGACGAATTATACCAAGATTAGTCTTAACTGTTCCGTAGCGTGCGTTCTACTGACATCATGTTTGTTGCTGATGATTTCAATTCTCAAGTCGGAAGCCTAGATGATACGGAGAGGAATATGGGAGGCCGATATCGCGTTCCAGCCGATCGAACTGATAGCTGTGATCGAATAATTCAACTATGTTCCGACCATGGGATATTTCTAGTGAGTACAAATGTCTCTCACAAAATGCGACACTGACTAACCTGGCGTCCTCCTGCGCCTTCACAGCGTTGGACTCAGATTGACCATATTGCTATTGGTTACCGCTGGTGCGGATCAATTCAAGACTGTCGATCATCTTCGTCCACGTCTGTATACACTGATCACGCTTTTGTCCGCGCCCGCTTCAGCTTGCACCTTGTTGGTGGCCGAAACAACGCCAAAGCGAATCATACCCCGCAGCTGCTACTGGACGATAACCAACGACCTGCTTTCCGAACAGAATTATCCACCAGGTTATCGATGCAGCCAAATGCTCAGGATCCAGAAGAGCGATGGACAGAGATCAAACAGGCTCTACGTGCGGCTGCTGATGCTACCCAAGGTCCAATAACGAGACACATAGAAACGATGGATATCTGCATCCTCAGTTGCATTGTTAGATGTGCGAAAAATGATTCTTCCGGATTCCAGATACGATGAGGCACGGAGATGCCGTGAGCGCCAACTGGTTTGGAGCCCGAGAAATGATCTTTATCAATGGAGGATGACAAAGTGTGGGGAGATGGAAAAAGCTGCTGTGGTTGGCAACAGCCCAAACCTTTTCCGTCTCATTGGACGAACCGGTCCACCTAAACCAGGCGTTAGTGAATTGATCAAAGAGGCGAACGGCTCACTGATTCAAACTCAAGAGCGTCGTCTAGTTTGCTGGGCGAAGCATTTCGAAAATCAGTTTGGTTGGCATATATCCTCTTCAGACTTGATCACTAGTGCACTGGGTACAGCTCTTGTTGCGGATATCAGTCCTCCGTCAGAAACAGAGGTTCTTTGCGAGGTAATCTATCTTAAACGACATAAGGTGCCTGACCAAATGTGTTGTCTCCGTCTGTTTTCAAAGTCGGTAGCCCAGCACTCTTACTGGAGCTGACAAAACACCCCGGTTTGATATGGGAGAGGGAACAAGTTCCAGAGAGTTGGTGTGAATCGGTGATCGTACCGATTTATAAGAAAGGCGGCAGATCCTCCTGTGAAATCACTAGGAATAAGTCTGGTTAGCATCGCATCCAAACTGCTCACCGGTATTATTCTCCACCGCTTATCTAACGCTCGCGAACAGTGCTCGTGCGAGAATCAAGCTGGGTTTAGACCTGGCCGAGGTTGTATTGATCACAACTTCACTCTTCGACAAATTTTAGAACACAGAAACAATTTTCGTAGGCCCACCATCTCCGTTTTTCTTGATCTTGAAGCGGCCTTCGACTCGACTGACCGCACAGTTCTCTGGTGCTGCCTACCAAAATCCCTTTAAATTAATAGCCAAAGCCGAGTTCGGGCTTACGGTGATTTTTCACCCGAGTTCACCACGAGAAGTGGTGTTTGTCGGGGTTACCCTCCCCCCCCCCTTCACTTCACTTTAAAGTTGTGATAGAAATGGTCCTAGAGAATGCACTTTTGTCGGGTGAGAATGGCGACATTGAACTTTTCCCGGGTGGGAAAGTATCAGACCTTGAGTATGCGGACGACATAGTTCTTCTGAGTGAAGATCCAGGTAAGTTGCAAGCTTTTCTAGACACCTTGACGAACTGCGTAGTAATATTCGGTATGCGTTTTGCACCCTCAAAGTACAAAATGCTTTTGCAGGACTGGATTGGTCCAACGCCAAACCTTTCAGTGTCTGGGGAGACTATAAACGTGGTAGACAAGTTCTGTTATGTGGATGGGGGGGGGCTGCATCTCACCCGGAAGTCGAATATCGTATGAAGTTTCGCTGCGTAAACAGAGGGCTTGTCTGGCATTTGTCAACCTGAGTCATCTGTGGCATCGACATGACATCCGTTTGCCCATCAAGGGTCGAGTGTACGCTGCAGCAGTAAGGCCCGTGCCTCTGTGTAGTTCGGAGACATGGCCACTGCTGGTGGAGGACATACGAAGATTGTCGGTATTCGAACACCGATATCTTCGTAGTATTGCTCAAATCTGGCGGGAACATCATGTGAGCAATGCTGAAGTTCGGCGGAAAGTCGTAGGTTCAAGGACCAAATCAATAAACGAAACACTTAAACTCACTAGGCACAGATGGTTGGGACATGCGTTACGCATGTCCCCTGACAGGATCCCACGGCGTGCTATGTTTGCTGAGGCGGGTACCGGTTGAAAGATGAGTACGGGTGGTCAGTCCACGGCATGGAAGAAAGGGAATAAAAGCCTAACTAATGGACATGACCATATGGGGCGTGTTAGACCTCCTGGGTGGGGTCCAAGAGACCCTCCCACTCAATGGTTAGGTACGTTGAAGGATATGGCTAGATGCCGCGATCAGTGGCGCTCTTGCACTCACAAACTTGCTTCATTGACTTTTCCCATTAGTGTAGTTCTCTTCTTACTCCTTTCATACTCTTTTCTCCTTCATTATTTCCTTTTGAGGTTGCCGCCAGGATATAGCAACCAAAGCCACCGCACACAGTGCATGATTAATGGTTGTCTAAACTGAACTGAACTGAACTATGATTGAAGAGAGGAGAACTGATTAGGCATTCTGTGGGAGCTGTTTTTTGTTAGACTCCGTCCGTGGGGACTTTGGCGAAGGCTTCGCATTTCCGAGGTCACCTTTTCCGAGGTCGCTTCTGGGGTCCGATCTGTGTCGAGGTGGTGCAAGAAGGACTTCGATGACAGTCAGGCTTTTGGGGCTGCTGTAGGATTCTATAAGAAGAGACCTGTACCAGAATTTCTTGATGCGGCCATATAGTTTTTTGGGAACAGCGGGGTGGTGAAGGAACTAGGAGCCGGATTTACGGAGGGACTGCCTAATGAGCCTTTCTTATTTCGCTTGAACCTCGGAAGCTTGTATTCCTTAATAGCCGGGCTAGGAGTGTTGCTTTCTTGGGAGCCTGCCTGTTTATCGGGAGATTTTGTAGTCTCAGGCAGGTTGTCAGTGACCGTTATTTGCAGTTCGCTATCTCAATCCTCTAGAATCACATTTGGCAAGCTGAATGCTAGAGGTTCGGTAGATGTTTAAGCTACATGAGGAGAAGAACAAGAAACTAATGAAGGGGGCACTAAGAGGTGCGAGTGCCGCAGAAAAAACTGCTAACAGGGGCTCCGGTTTGTCGTCCAGTTTGGCTAGGACAGTTCGAGGGGAGCAAGGAAACTTAGGGTCTTTGTTCTTCTCTGTGTGGGGCACCTTCGACCTGCTTTCTTTCCCAGAGGGCGTGGAGAGCTTTGTCTTGTAGAAACCCTCCAATATGCCCAAATATCTTTCTTATGGTACTTGTCTGTCTGAGAAGATCCAAGACAGAACTCTCAGAGTTGAATTCGAGGATTAAGCCCAAGATGCCCTAGCCAGCTAAGGAATTTTAGTGGTTAGCCTATTCCGCTGGGCTTGGAGTTTTCGGGAAATAATCTCAAATCATAGCTTTCTTTGCTGCGTTGGATGTCCTGCTGATTTCTGCACCCGTAGTTATTAGCACAACACGTAGTGGTGGCGTAGCATTTGTCTGTAAGAGCGGAAACACAAAACCCGGCCGTAGCCGGCGAGTAAGCCGCAAGCAAGCAAGTGAGTTGGCATAAAGAGCTAAACTACATTTACCGTCACACGCAACAGAGTATGAGCAATCAGTACATAGCAAAATCGATTAATCAGTACTGCTGGCGCCAAGGCATGATTGTGGATCAAGGCAAATCAGACGTATGCCCGTTCATGAGAGGAATATTGATCGGTTGTCCGCGTAGTGTGCGAGACTTTAACCAGACACAACACTGATTAAAACTATCCTATGTCACTGTAGCACACAACCCGCTCGTAACTTTGGTTACTGGACGGTTTCCGACCAGTTTGTTTACCAACCATTCTCCGTAGGTCAAAAGTTAACTGATACGAGGGAAATGGACGACCGGAGCACTGTAAACTGTTTAATGGGCATTTTATTTCAGTAAATTCATTTGCATACATTGAATTGCCCTTTGATATCAAGTTGTAAATCATTCCATTTCACACGCCACAAAATGGGCAAAATAATGGTAATTATCAAAAATCCATAGTTTGAGAGGCGGAAGTGAGCAAGGGAAGACGTAATTTGAGAGGAGTGACAGAAACTGATGAAGTATGTCACATGTATCACATGACTGGTATAAACTGCTTGGAAACCGCTCAGTAATCGCTCAGAAACCACTCCGAAACCATATAGAAACCATCCGAAAACCGATCAGTGCAGTGGCACAAACCGCTCAAAAACCGGCCAAAAACCAATCGGTTTCAGAGAGGCTTTGCTATATAGGTGGAACACTGTGACTACTTAGGTTTCTGCAGAAGTTGCCGGGAGCAAATTCATGATAAAACCGAGTCTCAGTAAGTACATCAGTAGAATTTCCCGCCTACATCTACGGAACAACGGGACCGTGGTCTACAGTGTCACGGAATTTGAAACTCGCTGCATAACGTATGGTCCGTCACACTAATGAATGCCTTTTATCTTTTCCAGCCGATCACATCAACTCTGTGAAGCCAAAAGGAACAACTGAGGCCAGCACTGATACTGTGGAGGCTGACTTGTAGTGTCTATCTTCTTTGTCGTTTAATCTCACTGCAGAGTGCCACATTTTTCCAGATATATTCTTGCATTTTCAATTTGTGTTCTTTCTGTGGACTGTTACAAACTAGTGCCGCGACTCGGGAATCGTGTCAGAGAAACCAGATGACACCGGTAGTGAGGAAATAGCGAACAATCTACCGGACCGCTTGGCTCAAAGTGATGCCAGTGTTTTGCGAGTTGTATAAACCCTGGCGTAATGAAACATACTAAAACGCCATCGTGCATGACACCGGCGCCCCAAAGAGTTTAGTATGGGAGGAAACTATTCACGTTGGGAAGAACAAGTCAAATGATACTGTAGTTTAGAGCCGACGAGCAACCCGACGTGGTAATGAGTTTAATTTCGGGTGAAGTGTACAACCTTGTTCGCGAACCAGACGTGTTTAAGTAAGATCACATGTAGAAAGCCTTGAAGCAGATGCGCAGGGCATTGGACGCTCCGAAGCATTCGGTGTTTTGGCAAAATTCTATTGTTCAATAACTCAGCGTGTTCGAAATCATTGGTGGGTTGTCGACGTTTCGGTCACCAGGGGAAAATTTTTCAAGACTGGTTTTATAACTGAATGAAACTGAGTGTGGTAGAGTGTGGTAGCCTCAAGTACCCCACAGTAAAGCATCGGGCTCCCCTTCGGCCAATCATCGTCGGCTTTCCAAACGAAAGGGTAGGTATAGACATAGTTCGACAGCTGCCGATAAAGAGTGGGTGAGAAGTATATTTTGGTACTAGTTGGCTATTTTACCAAGTGATGCGAAGCGCTTCCTCTTGGTGAGATTGATGCACACGGGGTCCCTGATGCTATAATTCGGAACTCGATCTGTCGTTAGAGTGCATCTTGCCAACTACACTCTGACAAAGGACCGGATTTCAAGAGCTTTCTCATTTCCTAATTGTGTCAATCACCCGAAATTGATGAAACACGCACAACTTACCATCCCTAAGACAGTGGCCTTGTATAACGCAATTATCGGACGCTTATCGGATTACTGAAAGTTTTTGTCGAGAAAAACGACGATTGGGATAGGTAACTACTTAACTGCTTGCTAGCTTATCGTTGTGGGACAACCTGGAGACTACTGAGTTTGAATGTGTAAATTTGTGACCAAAAATTACTACAGACAAACATAACTAACTAGTACCTATCGCTTAGCAGTTTGTATGCTGATCAATGCCATAAGGCTGTTCGTTGTTTGTCTGCTTGCTGCAAGGACAGTAGGCTTCCACCAATTGAAAAACACTTTTGGCTGCTCTGCTTGCGGACGGATGAACCTTGAGCTCTCAGCCAGTATCATTTCCGATGTAGCCTTATTCGGTGGACGTGACTGACATTGTTTTAATGGAAATCGTTCTTCACCCACCCAGCGGACGTTTAACGTCTTCTGGAAGCCGTTGGAACTTCTGTTTAGTTGCCCATTCCTTGGGTCATTATCAGGATATAGTTAGTACCTGGTATCCGGAGTACTAAGGTAGTACCGTGCATTCGGAGACCAATCAGAAGTCAAGTATTGTATGCACTGGCCGAGAGATCCGACTGTTGACAAATTTAAGTCTAAATATTACAAATGACCTACAGCCCTTGGTAATGGAATGTGTGAACAGTCTCTGTAGTTCAGTCAAACGAGGGGAGGAGTTGGCACGAGTCCATCCTCAAATGGCTCAAAGAGGTACTACGACAAGAAGTTCGGTACGCCACTGCAGTCAAATAATGTAGTGTGGCTCTATGCTTTGGTGCCCACTGGGGCTTGCTAGCCAAATTATCGAGACACTGGAAAGAACCGTTCATGGTTGAAAAAGTATCATCAGCCAAAAATAATTCTTCGCACAGGTGTGTAACGGTAATTATCTTCGTTTGTTTGGTTAACTTATTATTGTTTAGTCAGACTCTTGCCGCCGAGCCCGGTGGCCATCTGACCAATGCGCGTGCACGCTCTTGCAATACCTGCTAATCACATCCTCTCTGTTTTAACCGTTGAAGTGACACTCATCTTTGGTCATTTGCTTAACGCACACTATTTTTTATCTGAACTCTTGCTGCCAAGCACGGCGGCCATTTGACCGTTGCATGTGCACGTTACGTGCACGCTTTGCAACGCACGCTAACCACTTTCTCTCTCTTAATCATGTCCTTCATCTCATGGGTCATGGAGAGCAATGCTCTGGTTATCGTGCTTGTGTTGTGCTCGACGTGATGCCAAGGTCACACAAGTTTCTTTTCGTCCGCCTACTGTCGTCTTGTTTTTTGGTATGCCGATTTATTGTAGAATAATGTTCCTTTTCCTCACTCGTTACACATGTATTATTGGTTTTTCTTCGATCGTCCAGCCTTTTTTCGTTCCAATTTTTTAGACCATTTGTAAATGGTTTTGATTCCTGGTGGTTCTTTTTATAACTACCTAAAGTACGCCGAAATTTAATTCAGCACGTTCGATGGGGAACTACAGCCCATCTGCTTGACCATTCGTCATTTGCGACACTCATTCAAAGATGTCCGTTTACGGTGTGTACAGATCACAAGCCTATGGTACGCACCAAAGTCAGCTTTCAATCGACACCCACCATGCGACATTCGCCACTTAGACTTTGTCTTACAGTTTACTGTGCACATACAACACCTCTCTGAAACACAATCTCATCACCGACGCCCAATCGTACATACATCAACTAAGTCTGTCACCAGCGCCTGACACCGACTTAGACGCAATGACATATGTCTAAAGAACGAGCGTATTATCCAGGAAATTCCACTAAATAACTCATTACGATTATTGCCGCAACTAGCACTCACTGCCCGCCTTTATACTTAAAAAACCCCTCAACTATCAGTTTCTTTTCTGATTTCCGTGACCTACAGCAGCGGCGAACGTCATTTGTGTCTGTTATCCTGGTCATACATCTGCTGGCGCTCGCAGACGCATTTGTTACCTATTTTGCCTTATCTTATCAGGCGGGTTTACAGTCACACTGGCTACATCCATTTTCTCGCTAAAGCCTGGCACGTTCAAGGAAGTAACCACTTACTGGAAAACAGAGCGACTGGTCAGCGTAGCGCTAGAGCCTGCAGCTGGACGCATTTTTGAGTGAACTTTGAAGGTTCAGACAACAAACCGTCGCCATCATTCATCCGATTTCACGCCAACAATGCAAAAAGCAACATGCGCGGAGTTTCTGGGACACCAAAGCACTCGGCTCAAGTCCAAAATTGAAGTCCGATCCCATCAAACTTCTAAAAGGAGGTCCGCTGTAGCGACATTTAACTTTGATCATGTGTTCAACACACATTATAGTTTATCTAAACTCATGCCACCAAGTACGGTAGACGTTTGACCGTTGCATGCGCGCACTATACGCACGCCTCTACAACACAAGTGAATTATTTCTCCACTACTAACCCTGTTCTCCATCTCGTGGGTCGTGGAAGGCAACCCTCGTAGAACAAACGTCATTCGTAACATCAGTTTTCGGCCAATTTCTGGTCGGTTTGCTTAGTAGTGGATTTACTGAAGAAAAATTCATATATTTTAAACGGAACTTGCAAAATCACCATGGAAGTAAAAAACCCATCGTGGAAACATGATCAAAAATTGCCATACATCTTCGTCGAACTTTTGTCCAAACTGATCAATGCTTGCCACATGGCAGCCATCACCGGAAGTCCGTCACAACAGTCGTTTGGCTCCGCGTCAGATAATCTGGGTGATCTGGAAACTGTACCTCATCACTAGTAAAGTTTTCCAGGTTTCATTGGACGCAATGGGTAAGCAATGTCATGCGATAGCATGATTCTCAATTGTACAGGTGCAGTGATCTGATGCAGCTGGCAGATCTAAAGTCGATTAAAAACTACAGACACCTTGTAATATACTTCCTTAATGCTAACGGAGTAACCGATCAAAATTCTGCCTAGAATGGCTGTAGAAAACGCTGCTGACTCAATCAGAAAAATATTGACCACAGTTTCTTCTGATGATTTGAATATGGAGCGCCGAGAGCAGAAAGGCGAGGTTCAGTTCACAGTAAATTACCACCGCCGCAACGCTGAATTTCGTTAAAATTTTGAAGTAATCACGGTATGAGACATAAAAACTCTGTCCGTACATATATTCTTCATCTTTAACAAATGGTCCATTATTTTAGAAATTCAGGTAACGTGATACCCAAGACGCACGTGTCCATATACATTTCATTTCCGGTAAAATAATTCTAGCAGTAGACATTTTTTATATTTGGCAAACGGATTTTTCCTTCTACCAATTTGCCTATTGTAAGTAAATTGTTTGTTTTTGCACGTGCACAAAAACTTTTTTCACCTTTTCACTTCCGTCTGTTCATCCACAGGCCGAAAATGGATTGATAGACCACGGTGATCCTGTACACATTTTGCATGATTGTACATATTTTTAAAGTTCCTTTTTCTACTTTGATATATTACCTTCTATTCCATGATATAAGTGTTTTTTTCTCGCCATAACAGAAGGGTATAAAAGAGATTGCTGAAATGATTTCATTGTGATAATGGGATAACGGGGTAAATAGAGACGTAATTTGAGGGAGGTGGGATCATATAGAAGAACACACTGGCCGTTTCATGAGATTTAATGTGAACCGCTCTGAAACCGTCCGAAAACCGGTTGTCGCAGTAGCAAAACCGACCAAAACCCGGCCGAATACCAATCGGTTTCTGAGCGGTTTTGCTGTATGAGAATGCTCTGATATTGGTGCCAGCGTAGTGCAAAGCACCATAGTGACAGACAGGTGGTCCATGCGTTGCAGAAAAGATTACCAAACTCGTCCAATTAAAGGAGCATCACGGTAAGGTTTACCGGACCTTATAAGTGGCATCAATATGACTAGTGACGCATTTTGGCATAATCGTCCATTGTTTAAGGTTCATTTTGATAAGCTGAAAGTTTATCAGGGTGTTATTAGTCAGAACGAGGGACCATCACAACCAGCAAAGCTAGAGGTGGAGGTACCTATGGAGCAAAGGTGAGTTGTGGTCCTATAGGACATTACCGCTGTACCCGACGAAGTTTTCCTCCAGTTAAACTGTGACGGCACTTCTGTGTTTCGTTCATCGGACCTGCAGCTGTGGCCTGTCCTTGTCAGGGTGGTTAAGCCTCATTGCTTGCCCGTACTTACTGCCGGTTTTTATTGCGGTCGTGAGAAACCATCAGGAGTTTCATCTTATGTGAGTGAAACTGTCAGAGGGCTGCACCATTTGTTGACAGAAGGCCTCAAGCTTGGTGAAAGGTCTGTGAAGTGTCACCTGTCATCCATAATCTGTAATACTCCGGCACGGGCCCTTATTAGACAAGTGAAAGGTCCTACTGGCTACTTTGGCTGTGAAAAATGCATCCAGCTTGGATTTCACTGCGAAAAAAGGATGACATTCCCACTTGTCAAATGCAAGTTACGTGACAACGAGGCTTTTCCAATCACGTCGACACCACAAACATCATGTTGGCGTGAGTCCTTTTATTTCCCTCCCTATTGACATGGTTAAAAACTTTCCACTGGATTACATGCACCTTGTATGCTTGGGTGTGATGTAGAGGTTGGTTGATTTGTGGTTGTTTGGTCCGCGTGACGCATTTGGCCGCTTGGACAAAGCTGCTACTGCAGAACTTGGAAGCCGTATACTTCAGTCACACTCAGACACGCCGTGTGATTTTCAGCGACTCTGTCGACACGTAAATAATGTTGAATGATAGAAGGCCACCGAATTTCGCATATTTTTGTATTTGGGGCCGGTTTGTCTGAAAGGGTTGTTGTCGGATGATGCGTACAATCACTTTATGTTATTGTTCGTTGCCATTTACATACTGTGCCACTTCTTTTTGTACAAAACTTGTAACGCATTCGCAGAAACTATCCTGCTTATATTTGTACGAAAAATGAGTTCCATTTATGGTATTTCTAACATCGTGTACAATGTTCACGCCGTTATTCATTTACCGGCAGACGTTTTTATCATGGCACGTTAGACTCTTTCTCTTGTTTCCCATTTGTGTCCTTCTTACGGACACTTAAATTCTCCATTCGAGGTCCCAGGAATCCTGCTCAGCAGCTGTATTGGCTTTTGTGTGAGAGAACACTTCCCGATAACAACGAATCATCTGAGGCCATCCGTGATGACGTTTGGAATCCGGCTAACCGTTTCCGGGTATGCAAGACACCGATGGTGGTGAGGGGAATGGTTCTGTCTTGCTTACCACCAAACACCATTTTTGTTGCAGGTGGGAAACCAGCAGTTGTGGAGAGCATTTCTGGGGATTCCATAAATATTCGTTATTTCTTAAACACACGCGATTTTTTTCTTACGCCAATGAGATCCAGTCACTTGTACATTTTTTCTGTTGACGGACTGGAGGACGATGTTGTCAAAGTTTCTGTTGATACTATTTTATGTAAATGTTTCCGTATTTGTCTCGATAGTAATATTGTTTTGATACCCGTATTACATACCTTCATAAAGTAAAACTTCTCTTTTCAAAGCAGATGTCTTAGGTTTCTGTCGCTCCTTTAACATGCGACCGAATGAACTAGCCTTTTTGATGTCTTGTTTGATGCCGATAACTCGGTAGCCATTGTTCACAGCAATTGGTTTACTGATGGGAACCAGGTGCGTTGGCCGAAGTCCTCCACTTTTCAGGCTTATCAACGCATGTTGTTGGACGGTGGATGTTTGCCAGAAAGAGTGCCAGCATACGAGTTTCATGAGATCTGCCACACAGGTAACATTTCCAGTTATATGCATTCTTCTCAAATAATCTCAAAGACGCAATTAAATTCGAAAGGGATTTTCTTTCCAAATCCGGTATGTCAGCGTCAACTGATGATACCTTGCCCGTGACACCATTTTCACAGCGGTACACCGTTTGTCGCAGGTACATTGTTATACGTTATCACATTCTTTTAGAATACTGGTACCATTTTCATCGGATGACGGTACTATCGAGATACCTCTGTCGCAGAGGATTCGAAGGGAGTCTCCGATACAGTCACCCGACTCCCCCGATGATGTCATGGCTCTTGGCCACTCATCACCGAGGCAAGTCCAGTGCGAACTTCCCATTTCATATAACTTATAGTCCACCAATGTTGAAGTATCAGAGGAGGTCCACGGGAGATGCCACATTGTCAAATGTGGCCAGTACCAGGTGTGTTGCGTAAAATTTACTAACACTCCTATATTTCCATTAGCACAACACAACTTGCAACAACGCCATTATCTCCACAACATATGCCCGCTTACGCCAAGAAGTGGCAAGGTAACTTTCTCATTATCAGCTACTACGATTACCAGACTACTTTGAACGTATGCTGTCAAATCAAAATGGCCTTCGCAACGACATGGCGTTGATGATCGCAAAACTGGATCGCATTATTTGTCGCCTGGATGCGACAAGTATCACGGCCTACGAGCCTTCACAGGCCAACAGTATGAACGATCTTCTGAAACTGGAAGATCTTACGGAACTGGACAAGTTTACGGGCACTGTAAGTGAAAGAATAATTCCGCATCATATTATAAGGTCAACGCACTCAAGCGTCATCAATGCACCGATCTTGGATTAAGTATCCGCCGAATGCTTGCATCCTTGATCGGGGAGAACCTGGTACTCACATGCAATTGAACCGGAACAGCTGGGAAAATTGCATTTGGGAGTTTCAAGTTTCCTAACGCCGTCATTGGTCAGTCTAATGTAGTGTAACTACTGTTTATTTACAGATGCCATAAAATCTACCACTCGTTTCCGGGAGTCTTCTACGCTAGAGATCAAGCGTACCATGAAACGATGGTTTACCGATGCAAGAGATCGCGGCTTAGGACGCAAAACCGCCAGGTACGTTCACTGATCACGCATTTGTAGTCCCATGGTAAGTTTTTTTCATTTACACAGACAACGACAACGAATATCATGATTTACTTTAGTTAACTAAATATCGTTTCGAGGTCGCTAGTATATATATAACTACAGTAATATATTTGTATGTATATAATTATTCATATCTATACATATACTGTTTTTCGTTCCACAATTCATCTTATTTCTGAGTCACACTTTTGTTATCCTTTGCAGATCTCAGCGCGAAACAACTTGATGGGAAGAACTTTGTTCAGTAAAGTCAGACTGTAAATATACCTACTATATAAAATTTTTACTTCGTACAATTTGTTCTTTTTGAAATGTCTAAGGTTCAGCATTTTGGAATAAGTCTCCTTTAGGTTGCACTGGCCGTTGTAAGACGTTAGATCGTGCTGTCCTTAGGTAAGCATTGCTCTGGGAATGCTATGGGAGAGTGGAGCGAGAACGAACTTTCGGAATGCAGTAGCAGGCAATTATAAAACTGCGTTTGCAAAGTATGTGGAGATAAGACGGTTCACGTAGGTAACTTGATCGATCAGTTGACTACTTGCGTAAAATTCGGACAAGCTAGAACTGCCTGATCGCTGGAGGAGCGTGTGCGACTTCGAAAATCGGGTTTAAATTTAAAAGTGGATTGAAACCGTAAGCCGATTTCGGCTTGATTCCGGTTTGCCCTTCCGGTGCCGGCACTCCGCCGGTAACATGGCCGGCAAGCTAGCGGCAACATACAGGCACTTGTCCGTAAGGCGTCCGAAAATTACCGGCAAGCTACCGGAACCGGTCCGCGGATCCGGCCCGGAACCGGTTTGCCACTAGGGCCCTAGTTATTACCGGTAGTCACCGGATCCGGGGCCAATAAAGAGGGGATGTATCATCAGGAAATTGGTCATTCGCTGCAAAATGTATGGTCCGTCACACTAATGAATGTCTTTTATCTTTTCCAGCCGACCACATCAACTCCGTGAAGGAAGAAACAACAACCGAGGCCAGCACTCATACCGTGGAGACGGACCTGTAGTGCCTATCTTCTTTGTCGTGTAATCTCACTGCAGAGTGCCACATTTTTCCAGATATATTCTTGCACTAACAATTTGTGTTCTCCCTTCGGACTGATGTAACAGCTTTGCCGTTACAAAGGAAAGTCAAGGATGGAAAAAAATCAAAAAGTCCCTGACCATGAACCTCATAGAAACATTTATATTGACCCGGTAAAACAGAGCGTACCTCCCAATTTCGAGAAGTAAAAGGAAGTGAATCTTATATTGCGAATTTCTGCACATATACTTTATGGGCTTGATCTTGCAGGTTCCCGTCTATTTTTTCACTGTTTTCACTTGTTCAGTTCTCTGCAGCACATAGTCGTGCAACGAATGTCCACTTCTATTCCTGCTTGCCCAGTTTCACTGAGCAGTCTATACTATACCTACCACCGTACCGACCACTTGTCTGTTTATCTTATTTTTCTTCTTGGCGCCGAGGCAACTACGCCTTCCTACGGGTGTACTCTGCAACTGTGGGTGTTTGCTTTCTATTGCGGGAAAAAGTGTAACTGGTCCCTTTTCACTGATCTGTGGCTCTCAGTTGGCGAATGGAAAGTTCCGAGTTGGTTTTCTTCCTTGATTTTTAGGATTTTATGTCAGTTAAGTCAGGACCTGCTCCCGTATAGAGTCTATAGCCCGTGGTCCTCGGTATGTGACACGATAGTGAATATACTCGGCAGCGCGCAAAGCAGAACTCAAAAACGCTGGAGCGGGACAACGTGTGTATTGGAGGAGCGCAACGGCGTGCAGACGACGTACACAGGCGGAGCAAGTGGCGCCACCAAAAACGGTCATTGTTCAAATAAACAAATTTGATAGTCTTCGTCATCGAGTGCTTTATTGGTAGCACTACAGGGGTCTCCCCCTAGAAGGCCGACGCAGTTGGGCTTCGACCCGTGATGGGTACGTCGGATTCGGTGGCGAGAGACGTTTTCCATGCCTCCCGCCGCGGTCAAACACAACAGCGAAGCCAGCACAAGCCGTTCTCCATGACTCACACTGGTCGCTGTGCGTCGATCGCAAAATTGCGTCCTCCTCAAAATGTTCCGACCGGGGTAGATCCTGTTCGTGACCTGGCAGTGGTGGTTGTGTTGTAGGGTTTGTCGTTGTCGGCATATCCCAAAGTTCCGTGTCCCTGTGGTTGTCATTGCCTTCGTAAGCGAGCCAGCGTCCGGCGTCAAATGGGTCCAGTCGCGATCCAGTGAGCCTTGTGTTGGAGCCATGCGAGATCCTGGAATTCCATCTGGTTCTGTCTGACGGGACGAGCTGGAAGGAAAGAAACACAAGGAAGCTGCGCCTCGAGGCGCGATCGGATATTCGACTGAGGGGGACATACCGGCGCAATACAGGCTGCCGCCACTCTTGTCGTGATCACCACGTGGTCGTGCATTCATGTATAATAGGACTATGTACAAGTTGAATATGAAGAGTAAACTTAAATATATACAACTGTTACATATTCAGAAAACCTCGTTGGCTGTCGCAGCTCGCGGCCGCGTCGATTTCTCCTGTTGATCGGTGCAGCTGTGTCTTTCGTGGAGTTTGGTGTTGCAACAGGTAACGAGGGGTCGTTAGTGGGAGTAACAGGGGCCGACTCGTGACGACTAACCGAAGGTTGTGAGCAGGTAGGGACACTGAGAGGGTTGTTCGAGGTGGGTTCTGCCTCGATGAAGGCTGGTTTGAGGCGGTCTATGCTGATGGTCTCCTTCCTGCCCTCGACGTCCACCACGTATTTCTTTTCCTTCCGCTGGACGACGCGGAACGGGCCAGAGTAAGCCGCCTGCAGTGGTGATCGCACTGCATCTACTCGAATAAAAACATGGCTGGTGGTAGCTAGAGCGGTAGGTATGTAGTTGCTCAGGGTTTGTTCTCGTGGTGGGGTGGGCTTTATCACCCGCATTTGGTGCGACAGCCGTTTTGCGTAATCCCCGTAATTAAAACTCATAGGTGGTAATGGAGAAACCAACTCACCTGGAAGTCGTAGTGTGCAACCATAAACCAGTTCAGCCGCCGTAACACCCATATCGGCTTTAACGGTGTTACGCAGTCCTAAGAGAACGATCGGCAAAACTTCACTCCATAATGGATTATCACGAGCACGAAGGGCAGCTTTCAGCTGGCGATGGAATCGCTCCACCATGCCATTGGCCTGAGGATGATAGGCTGTCGTCTTGTTGTGTCGACAACCGAATGCGTTTAGTAGCTCGTGGAAGGCGCCGTCGAAATGAGAACCGCGATCAGTGGTCACGATAGCAGGGCAACCGAACTGACTCACCCAACCGGTTAGAAATGCTTTTGCAGCTTCCTCTGAGGTTGGGCGAGGAATAGGTATGGCCTGTGGCCAGCGAGTGAAACGATCTACGCAAGTGAGGATGTAGACGCAGCCATTGGATGGCGGAAGTGGCCCCACGAGATCCACATGCACATGATGAAAGCGTGCGTTCGGTTCGAAGAATGTGCCCAAAGTAGATTTGGTGTGACGATGTATCTTAACTCGTTGGCACTGGAGACAAGCACGAGCCCAAAGACGTACGTCACGTTTGACGCAAGGCCAGACGAATCGCTCGGTGACTAGTTTCACTGAGGCGGTTACCCCAGGGTGCGATAAGTTGTGGAGGCTGGTAAAAACTCGTCGGCGAAAACTGGCAGGAACCAGTGGTCGGGGTCGACCTTGTGACACATCGCAAATGATAGTTACGTCCGAAGTTGGAAGGGCCACTGCCACTAGGTGCAGGGAGCTGTTGTGTCTGAGTTGCTCTACCTCAGGATCTGTCGTTTGGGCTGCGGCGATTGCTTCTAGGTCTATGCCCATGGGTAGTGGGTAGTCGATATTGTGGACGCGTGAGAGTGCGTCTGCCACGGGATTGTGTGCCCCAGAGACGTGTCGAATGTCCGTAGTAAACTGCGAAACATAGTCTAAGTGGCGAATCTCGCGTGGCGAATATCGGTCAGAAGCTGACTGGAGGGCGTACACTAGTGGTTCATGATCTGTAAACACTGTGAACAATTGGCCCTCGAGTGTGTGCCGGAAGTGTCGGATACCCAAATAGATTGCCAGAAGTTCTCTGCTGAACGTACTATATCGGGATTCCGCAGGCTGGAGACGCTTGGAGAAGAAAGCTATTGGTTGCCATGAATTGTTGACGAATTGCTGCAACACTGCGCCAACAGCCGTGTCCGAAGCATCTGTTCCTAATGCCAGGGGAGCAGAAGGATCGGGATGTGCAAGGAGTGCTATGTTGGCGATAGCATCCTTGATCAAAGTAAACGCTGCCTGCGCCGTGTCGGGAAAAATGAATTTCCGCTTACCTCCACGTAAAAGGTCTGTTAGAGGCTGCATTATTTCGGCGCAGTGTGGGATAAAGCGGCGATAAAAGTTAACCAGGCCAGAAAATTGGCGCAACTGTCGGTAAGAGTGAGGCTCAGGATAGTCGCGAATTGCCGCCACCTTGTCAGGCAGGGGCTGTATGCCTGAGGCTGAGATTTCGTGACCTAGGAACGTGATGGTCGTCTTACCTAATTCGCACTTAGCAGAGTTAATGGTTACACCGTGTTGGCTAAGGCGCTCAAAAAGAGCACGCAGGTGTGTCATATGCTCTTCTTTTGAAGAACTTGCCACCAAAATATCGTCTAAGTACACGTAGACATTCTTCAAACCGCGTGTTGCCTCATGCATAAACCTTTGAAAGGTTTGGGCTGCATTGCTGAGCCCAAAAGGCATGCGCAAAAACTCGAATAGTCCGAATGGAGTTGTGACAGCGGTTTTAGGGATGTCAGCCTCTGCTACTGGGATTTGGTGGTATGCTCTGACGAGGTCGATTCTGCTGAAAACAGAACAACCAGACAGGGTAGAAGTAAGATCTTGAATATGTGGAATGGGGTATCTGTCCGGGACAGTAGCCTGGTTGAGGGCCCTGTAGTCACCGCAGGGGCGCCAATCGCCATTAGGTTTAGGAACCATGTGAAGGGGCGAGGCCCAAGGGCTACTGGACGGGCGTATTATGCCTAGTTCTAGCATGTGTTCAAACTCAGCCTGTGCTACGCGTAGCTTGTCTAAGGTCAAGCGACGTGGTCGGCTAAATGCTGGGGGTCCTTCAGTGACAATATGGTGGGTAACGTTAGTGGTCACCGCGGGAAGGGGGCCAGATTGTCTTAGCATTGCCGGGTAAGCTGAAAGTAGGTCTGCGTACGGGTGTTCGGCCTGCGGTTCGATGTATAGGGGCGTGATGTGATTCACGGAGGAATACGACCCGGTTACGGAAAGAGAAGTCTGCCGGTCGACAACTCTCCGGCCTCGTGCATCGATCAGGAGGTCGAAATGGTCTAGGAAATCGATGCCTAGTATGGGATAAGGGACGTCCGCTACTATGAACACCCAGCGGAAGGTGCGGCGTAGTCCTAAGTTGAGTGTGAGTGACTTACGGCCGTAAGTAGCAATGGGAGTGCCATTGGCAGCACGGAGTTGTTGGACTGACGGGTTCGTTGCATCACCTGCCTCCTTTGGAATGACACTTACTGCTGCACCGGTGTCAATTAGGAACAGGCTATTGGAAACTAAATCTCGGACATGCAACAGACGACTGCTATTATGGCTGCCGATCGCGTTAGTCGCCGGAACGCGTCGGGATATTAGTTTCCCTGTTTGGCACCTGGGAAGGTGCAACCGGCTTCGCAGCGCCGAGCCTTCTCCCCAAACCGTTTGTGGTATCGACAATACGTTGATCGAGATGGGTTACCCAGGCGGCCAGGGGAAGGGCTTCTGAGACGTTCACGTCGGTCAGAGTTGTGATAAGATATATGGTTTCTACAGTGAGAACAACCAGAAGAGGAAAAACGTCTGAAAGCCCGCTCGAAAGCAGCTATCAGAGTATCCTCGGGGTGTGTTTCTACGGTGGGAGCTGTGGTCTGGGGGCTGCTCGAGTTTGTTACGGCGGTAATTTGTGGATGGTACCGGTCCATAATACCGTCCGCTAGTTTAGCCGCTTCTGTGAGCTTAAGGTGGCTGGAAACCTCGAGCAGTGCTTGAATGTTGGGTGGTAGTCGCTGTACCCACAACTCTTTGAGGACGTTTTCCTCTAAAAGTTGCCCTGCCAGCTGCTGCATTTCTCTCAGTAATGCAGAGGGCTTCTTGCTACCTAACTCTGTCCCTTGGGTCAGCCGTTTTAGTCTGGACGATTCTGACGGTAAAAGACAAGAGATTACCGCGTCTTTCACGGCTGTGTAAGAACTGTTATTAAATATTACGTCGCGTATCTGAGTAGCAACGTCACGGGGAAGGCGACCGATAGTCCACAAGTAACGGGTTCGTTCGCTTGTAATTCTATGTGATTCGAACTCTGCCTCCAACATATGAAACCAGAGCTGAGGGTCATCAATAAAAAACTGAGGGACGGCTAGGGAGACTGTCGAAACGGACGGTTCCGGGTCAGGTTTACGGTCGTTGCTAGCCATAGTTGCAATGGTATATCAAATGTAAAATGATATAAAGAGGTCAGTGCAGCAAAAGTGAAACACTTATAATATGAATATGAGAAAATATATATAAGGGATATGGTAACTGATATCCGGAATTTACCGTTTATATATCGGAAAAGTGTATATGTAAACGAATAAATGTGATTGAGGGACTTACGAATGTACTTCGAGAATTAATTTGTTCTTCGGGCTCACCAGTTTAGGATTTTATGTCAGTTAAGTCAGGACCTGCTCCCGTATAGAGTCTATAGCCCGTGGTCCTCGGTATGTGACACGATAGTGAATATACTCGGCAGCGCGCAAAGCAGAACTCAAAAACGCTGGAGCGGGACAACGTGTGTATTGGAGGAGCGCAACGGCGTGCAGACGACGTACACAGGCGGAGCAAGTGGCGCCACCAAAAACGGTCATTGTTCAAATAAACAAATTTGATAGTCTTCGTCATCGAGTGCTTTATTGGTAGCACTACAGATTTGCTTACCAGTCGGTTTCTTGGGGCTGGTTGATAATGGTGATGGTCGTTATTGCTGTTTTTATTGTCGCCTTCACTGGTCAGATCTCGAGTGATTTTCATGGTTCGGAAGCTTAGGCTAGATTTGGCCTAGTGAGATTCGTATTTGTGCTCACCCTTCGGGCTCTGTTGAGGGAATTCAGGACACACGGGACAAATCCAAATTAGTCTCTTTCGTCTGCTGTGCAAACGACAGGTCACTTGGGCCACCTTTCGCGTCAAACATTGTACCAAGCTCTGCAGAAGTCCTACTTCACACTTTCGTTTGCTGAGTCATTTGAGCATCCCACCTTCTCACGGTAACTCGCTCGCGATATGTAGGTCCCTTGACTACAGTCCCATTCACCCTCATTTTCATGCAGTGGTCCTCTATTTGTTAGATCCAATCCTATCTAACATTTCTGGAAAACTAGGTGAATGGGAATAGAAGTGGACATTCGTTGCACGACTATGTGCTGCAGAGAACTGAACAAGTGAAAACAGTGAAAAAATAGACGGGAACCTGCAAGATCAAGCCCATAAAGTATATGTGCAGAAATTCGCAATATAAGATTCACTTCCTTTTACTTCTCGAAATTGGGAGGTACGCTCTGTTTTACCGGGTCAATATAAATGTTTCTATGAGGTTCATGGTCAGGGACTTTTTGATTTTTTTCCATCCTTGACTTTCCTTTGTAACGGCAAAGCTGTTACATCAGTCCGAAGGGAGAACACAAATTGTTAGTGCAAGAATATATCTGGAAAAATGTGGCACTCTGCAGTGAGATTACACGACAAAGAAAATAGGCACTACAGGTCCGTCTCCACGGTATGAGTGCTGGCCTCGGTTGTTGTTTCTTCCTTCACGGAGTTGATGTGGTCGGCTGGAAAAGATAAAAGACATTCATTAGTGTGACGGACCATACATTTTGCAGCAAATGACCTATTTTCTAATCTTACATGCCCTCCATTGGGCTGCGTCTCCGGGCAGTCAGCTCACTTGTAGTGCTACCGATACAACAAACGATAACAAAGACTAAATATTTGTTTATTTGAACAATTACCGTATTTGGTGGCGCCACTTTCTCCGCCTGTTTACATCGTCGGCACGCCGTTGCGCTCCTATAATACACAAGTTTTCCCGCTCCAGCGTTTTGAGTTCTGCTTTGCGCGCTGCCGAGTATATTCGCTAACGTTTCACGAACCGAGGACCAGGGGCTGGAGACTCTACAAGGAACCCAAGTAGCAATCCCAATCAAATCCCGATTGGGTCCCCATTGGGATTTGGTTGGGATTAGGTTGGGATGCATCGGGATTTGGTTGGGACACCCTAGCCTGAATGTTGGGTTTTGGTTGGGATTTGCTACGCATCCCGACCGTGCCCCAATGGGTCCCAAGTTGGGGCCCCATTGGAATAACCCAAATTTCAGATCGGAACAAAAAGCCCCCCTACTTTTTCCCAGTATTTCTGGACAAGCTCTAGCGAACCTCGTGAGAACGGTCTCAGCTTCCCAGTTTCCACCACTTGCCACATGTGTTGTGTCCACAATCGGTAGCAGAACACGTAATGGTGGCGTTGCATTTATTTATGCCATTGTGAACACAAAACCCGGCCGTAGCCGGCGACTAAGCAACAAACAAGCAAGTGAGTTGGCATAAAGAAATAAACTACTTGTGCCGTCACGCGCAGCAGAGGAAGACCAATCAGTACACAGCAAAATCGATAGGTCAACACTGCTGGCGCTAAAGCATGGTTACGATCAAGGCAAATTGAGAGTATGTCCATTCATGAGAGGAATATTGATCGGTTGTCCGCGTAGTGTGCGAGACCCTAACCAGACACAACATCACCTCTCCTTCCCCCAAGGAAAAAGATCCAAGGCTTACAACGGATGAAAGTGTTCGTAGTATTACCAGCGACGGTTGTATCAGTAGTACCTTCATTAGAAGCAGTTGTCGTGGTAGTATCCAAAGCAGTAGTATCATCAACAACATTGTTCGAAGTCGTAGTAACAGGAACTATGTTCACAGCAGTAGCAGTATCCGCAGTAGAAGTAGTAATATTTGTAACAGTAGTTCTTCATAGCAGCATTCGTAGTAGTAATTGTATCAGTAGCAGTAGTAGTAACAGGAACCGTATTCGCAGTAGAATTCACAGAAACTCTGGTCACAGCATTAGTTACAGTAGCAGCAGCAGTTGTTGTTGTACGCATGTGACGATACAAAACACTGAATAAACCAGCGCCAGTATAACTGAGGAAGCACATAGGACATACTCGAGCAAGAATTGTGGAAAATTGGGCAAAACGTTAAACGAGAACAAAAACTGCATCAACGAGATGATGGCTGGGAAATGAAATGCGGTACCAACAGAAGTAGATGTGGTATTGTTCACCGTAGCAGTGGCAGTAGTAGTAGTGGCATTGCTATTATCAAAAGCAGTAGCATGAATTACACTGGTAGTCATTGCAGTAGCAGAGCAGCGGTAATCATCATAATAACAGGTCATAACGGCAATCGCGGTAGTTCCAGCAAGGGTAGTAGTAGCAACAACAACAGTAACAGTAGTCGTAGAACAGACACAGTAACCATAGTAGTAGCAGTAGCAGTAACGGTAGTTGTACAGTCAGAACCAGTAACCAGAATAGCAGCATCAGTAGTAGTAACGGTAATCGTAGCAGAAATTGTAGTAACAGTTTCAGGACACAATACTCGGCAGTAGTAACGGGCACAGCAGTCGCAGTAGTAGTAACTAGAACAGTAACTGCAGCGGTACTCATGTTCGCGGTGGTAGCAGTCATGGCAGTATCAGTAGCAACAGTAATAGTACGCACGGAAGGACACAAAGCACGGTAAATATCCATGTCCGATTGTAACAAAGGATGTATACAGGACACATGCGAGCGAAAAAGATAAAACACTTGTTAAGCAATCAACAACAAAAACGAAAAAACGTCAGTAATGAAAAAACTCGCCGGAAGCGAAAATGTAGTAAACTGTTTCAAATAGTTCACGTATGTAAATGTCAACAGATGTTGCGGTCCTTTGAATTTCACCATTTAAATCCGTAAACTCGATACCATCCACCTGACTCCGGAGATAACCTTGCCAGACGGTCTTCAAAGCACTCCCGCAAAGTTCCGAAGCGTAAATCCGAAGGGTTTTCTGTGAATGGTGAATCCCTCATAATTATTTCTCTGGCACTATGCACAAATCCACGACACGGGTTCAATGCCCGCGACGCCAAATGTTGTGTCCACAATCGGTAGCAGAACACGTAATGGTGGCGTTGCATTTATTTATGCCATTGTGAACACAAAACCCGGCCGTAGCCGGCGACTAAGCAACAAACAAGCAAGTGAGTTGGCATAAAGAAATAAACTACTTGTGCCGTCACGCGCAGCAGAGGAAGACCAATCAGTACACAGCAAAATCGATAGGTCAACACTGCTGGCGCTAAAGCATGGTTACGATCAAGGCAAATTGAGAGTATGTCCATTCATGAGAGGAATATTGATCGGTTGTCCGCGTAGTGTGCGAGACCCTAACCAGACACAACAACATGGTACAAAGAAAACAACCTAGTAAGCAGCTCAAATAAAATTGTATTAATAACATTTAAAAAAGTGTACAGTCTATTCTTGCGGATTTCCCGGTTGTTCTTTTCTTCCAGAGGACCTCGATTTACATCTGCAACATTAGAAAAAAGAGGCAAATAAAAAATTTATGATGCTCAAGCACTTAAAATTATTACCAGAAAAATTATAGTTAGATGGACCGAAAAATAATTCTGCTTTAAGTTTAACGGTCTAAAAAGATGTACCTGCGTTTTCTGATCGAACCTCCGCGGTCCCTGGAATTGTTAAACCAACGTTGCACATGCTTCTGCACGTCATCATCGGAAGTATCTTTAAGCCGCTGACTGTTAAAGATTGCGTCTGATGTGACATGAATCATATAGAAAATTGAAACCTGCCTTTAATTACATTCATCAGTCGCAAATGCGAAATAGCCGTTTTGCCGACACTGCCTGACCAGCAGCACTGTTTCGCTACGTCGTCACTTATCATGATGGACAACATTTTACGGTTTGACTCACGAAGGTCGTTAGTGACAGTCCTGGTTAGCATAGAAACCTGGAGAAGTAATGAGTGAACTTGTTAACTTACCAAATGGTCATAGTTCGAAAGCACATTTAAATCTGTCCATGGTTTGCAGGTCATCGACTGTGGTCGTTCTTTTTGGTTTGTAAAAAGAGGACACAGGTGTTTTGCGTTTGATAAGGCTGCAACTTCCTTTTGTAAAGCCTTAAAACCCGAATTGACAAGGGTAATCAAGGTAGACAGTTTGATGTTCAGCTCCCCTGGTAGATGCACTGTTAATACAGTGAAGCTAACATACCGAGCATCGCAATTACTGTCTTGTCTCCAGGGGTAATAGACGTTTCTGTAGACTTCTCGTTCGAACTGCCACAGTTGACGTTCGCAAAACTACAAATTTGTGTGGTAAAAAAATAAATTTAATAACGCACGATATTGGAGAGGACATGGCCATGGTTCGCATAGCCGGATGCGGTTTGGAAGACGGTCTAAGTGGAAGGAATAATTAATTTATTCGCCTGACAAACCCCGCCTTTTGAGTTGCGCCGAGGCATATTTCCGGCGATGGTGGAACCGTTAATGGTACCAGGAATTTCCTCTTAGGGTTGGTTTCACAGTTTGTGTCCTCGGACTCACTGGTGAATGTGATAGGCTGTCTGGAAAGAGTAAACTAACCCTAGTAATTTACCTTTTCCGGGTGGTGTACCTTGTACCGAACATGGTCATAGGCGTTGTCACGTCAGACTGTTCGGAAGTTGATTCTTGCAGGTAATTAGATTCACACTGCAGAATTTCGTGGTAGCTTTCTGCCGACAGCGAGTTAAGCAATAAATGGATTCATACCTGAGCTAAATACTTCCCGACCTTCGTATACCGGATTATCCGATGGTAACTCTTTACCCAAAATTAACATGGTCCGGTATTCCGAAGCTCTCTTTACTTTCGGCCATCTGGTATGTGTGGAATCAACAAACCAGTTTCGGCGAATAACATCCTTGATAAAGCGCACGAGGTGATACATCTGAAAAAAATATTTATACAATCAAGCATCCAGAATCGCAGTAGGTAATCATGGACGGAAGAATCATCTGTGAAATCGAGTTTACTTCATGAAAATGTATGCAAAATCGGTATAACTGCGCTGTGTTCCACAGGGTAGTAAAAGACGTTTACACTCTATGTCGTTATTCATAGCAGAAAAATTTCATTGTCCACATTATCCACCGGAAAATATACAGATGTGTGGAGGGTAAGGGTTCGGTCAAAAAAGGTCTTGGATTAAGAAATCGTTTAAAATAAAAAGTGTTTTCAGTAATGCTCACAATGGCACCAGGGAAGTTATGCACAATAACCACATTGTTCGGTGACTGGCTGGAAAAAAACGCCTTCCGAATAATGAAATTATCGCCTTTGGAGGTTCTGGGTAGAAATGAACCTGTGTCATCTACGTAGGACTGTGTAAATAATAGATGAAAATCGGATACGCCCTCAATCAATCGTTTGTACAACTGAGGTCCAGGATTCCTCGGTCCTTTAATGAAACACTTCAGAAAACCAAGATAAGATTCGAAAGGAAAAGAGGAATAGTTATCCGGCGTACCATGCAAAAGTACGTCATCATGCAAATGAATTAAGTTATGAACGTTGTAAACAAGTTCATGTGCTCCGTAAAACACTTCGAACTGTTGAACAAACAGTCGTAGAAGATTTGATGCAAAGTTATTGTAACGGACATAGAGTTGGGGATGCGAAAAAAATAAACAGATATGGATAGAGACAAAAAATGGTCGTAAGCTGTTTCCGAAATAATGTTCTTCAAACATACGGGGCCTAAGTATAACAAAAACTGCCGGTATTCGCTGGCTTTCCAGCGCTCCGTGTCTCGAATATGCCGGCATTTACGTGGGAAATCACAGGGTATGCCAACATGGGATTGAAGAATTCGATCGCCAAGCTCGTCCGCTAAAGATGCATTAATACCGGCGAATCTGTCCCTGGGACCACTGAGCCAAGACAGAAGTAATTTACGCATCACACCTAAACATATGAGATGCATATAGTCATGACAGAATGTACGGACCATGTCAATCTCAACAGCCAAAAATGGACTGTTGCTGTTCGTGAGGTGGTGTTTTATGTGCCTTTTCGCACGAAAGCTTTCGTCCGTCCGTAGCTTAGAACTGATGGAGGGGAAGGTCATTTTACCCCCGGTGTAGAAGCCTGGCTGAATGCACCGATCACAGCCAAAGTAAGCATTATGCCCTTTAACTTGTCGAATATACGACCGAGCAGGCGTATCACAGACAATAGAGGATAAGGTACATTGGTAATGCACACAATTTTGTAAGATCCCCCGTTGCAATACTTGGTTCAGTTCACTGATGCACTCACGAAAGTATTGGTCTAACGGCTTTGGTTTCCCTTTACCACAGTAAAATCCAACAGTGAATACCTCACTGACTTGTGGTCTTATTATTCGCGCCAATACTGGCCACAACTGCGAGTCTGACGATCGATAGATGACGGTGCCGTCACAATGCACTTGGATGTCAAAGATGCACTTAGGTAGCTTCAGTGCCGATATAGACTGCACGATGCCTTTAACAAGTCCAAGGTGAAAATACTCCCCATTCTGCAAACAGCTGACATTACACCGACTGGGAGTCCCACACAGCGTCCTTGGGTCACGAGGAATGCTTGGGAATCGCTTCGCCAGTATGCGCAAAATCACGGCTCGCTGAGACATATTGAAGCGTTATTTAATGAAGTTGTGACGCAGTTCCTGAAGCAGTTCACCAGTGTCATCAACGTTCTCTGCATCTGAAGGAAGTGTTCTGTATTATTCATACGCACCAGTTTACCTTCATCAGCCCTTTGGTCTGCTACGATCGCAGGTATTGGCATCGGTCCGTGATCCTCTTCAAAGGAGACAGAAGAAGTCGCTGGCAGAAAACCAGAATTATCGAAATTGATAGAATTATCAACGAGTGGTGTTTCTGTGGAAATTATGAACGCCATTGAACCATACCGTGGCTGTTGTGCACTGTACATCCATTACGATGTTCCCACAAGCTCGCATATATACAACATGGGCACAGTGCCATCATCAACACTTTTCGCCGAAGGTGGTATCTTTGCCACCTGCACAGGTCAGTCATGTTCGGTTTCTTAACCTAAAAACGCGAATTGAAAGAATCAGCATCAGTACCGTCGTGTAACTTCATTTTCTACTGATATTGGCCGTCATAGTAGCTGAAAACGTACATCAAGTGCACTTTTGCAAACCCAGTAGGATCCCAACCATAACCCGACTTGAGCCTCATCAGGGATTTAAGTGTCTCTTATTGAACTAATTTCATTATGGACATATAAGCATGTTTTCACATACATACGATCACTTAGGAATCCACTACAAAGCTGACAAGGGCATGTTCGTGACCAATAAGATATATCTCACCTACAGGCGAGTTATCCATGGATAACTGCATATTTAAGGCCAACAAACATAATTATGCGTGCATGAAAGTTTACTACGGTGATTGCACGAAGTATATGGCATCTAATGTAACAGAATGTAAAAATATAACCATCTAAAGACGAGAACGGTGAGTCACCGCCATAAAACAACGAACCGCCATTGAGCAATGACCATCCAAAATGGCGAGAGGCTGCACTTTAAAACAAAATGTAACGCATCTCGACGCCTGCTTTCTTCGGAACCTAAACATTTTTGGAATATTTTAACAATTTCCGTCTCAAAAATATATGTCTTACTTCCCAAAAATACTGATTGAAAATCCCAACCAAGTCTTTATCAAAACCCAACGGTAACATGGGGATGTGTGCTACATGGGGAGCAGGTCCTGACTTAAATAAGGAGAATCCTAAGCTGGTGTGCCCGAACAACAAATTCCATCCTCCAAGGACACTCGTAAGTCTTTCAATCACGTTTATTCCTTTAAATATACACTTTTTCTGATATATAAACGGTAACTCTCGACTTTTGCTCCCATATTCCTTTTATGTTTTCCTCATATCGATATAATAAGTTTTTCACGGTTGCCGAATTGATCTTTATGGATCGTTTTACATTTGATATAACATTGCACTTATGGCTAGCAACGATCGCAGACGTGATCCGGAACTGTCCGTTTCGACCGTCCCCCTATCCGTCCCTGCTTCTTTTATTGATGACCCTAAACTCTGGTTTCATACTTTAGAGGCAGAGTTTGAATCACAGAATCACAAGCTAGCGAACCCGTTACTTGTGGACTATCGGTCGCCTTCCCCGTGACGTTGCTGCTCAGACTCGCGAGGTAATATTCGGTAACAGTTCTTACACTGCCGTGAAAGACGCGGTAATCTCTTGTCTTTTGCCGTCAGAATCATCAAGACTGAAACAGCTGATCCAAGGGACTGAGTTAGGTGGCAAGAAGCGCTGTGCAGTACTGAGAGAAAGGCAGCAGCAGGTAGGGCAAATTTTAGAGGGAAACGTCCTTAGAGAGTTGTGAGTATAGCGACTGTAACACGCGTTTGAGCAACGCGTATCCCAATTCGCAACGGATCCCGAAAGCAAAAGGCGATTATCCGTGATATTCTACGATACTAGATTGTTGAATGAACAATGACACCAAAAAGATACAAACCTTAATAATGAGATCACAAGGACTCATTACCGAGAAACCAAATTGCTGCGTGCGAGCAATGAGCACGTGCGTCGAGCAGGTCCAGAACAAGGATCTGACGAAGTAGCGCTCCGGGGGCGAACAAACAACAATTGGTCCATAAAAACAAACAGTTCGTAAAGACACGTCAATAGTGTAAGCAAGTGAGTGATGTTAAGAAAAACACTGAATCGCAAGGGTTTTAGGGGGATTTTCCACGACCGGTTGCTACACCGCCCACCAAAATCCTCCCGAATCCTTAGCAGGATCAAAGGTTTGGTATAACGGTACTGATTCTTCCTACCTACTTAGTCCCTGAAGTCGGTGCGAGCGCCTAATGCTCGTCGTCAACGTTCTATCCATGGCCGCACCTAATCCGTTGGCCACATAGACGCGAGGCTATTCTACCTCTTCCACGAGAACAACTGACCGACGGCGGGCGTGAAGGGGGCACACTGGTGCTGTCCTTGGAGAGGCCGTTCTGCCCTGGGTGTATGTGCTTGCGTGAGTGTGTGTGTATGATGTAATGGCCGCTACCTTCACATATGCAAAAGACATTTCAGTAACGTCAACAAAGGCAAATTGCGAACACCGTCACATGTTTGATAGGGGTTGCGGGACATAGCGAGCATCGGGTATGTGCGTATGTGTATGGGCGTATAATGGGATCACAAGTATCACCACACATCAAAGGAGGACTTTCTGCAACGTCCACGGAAGACTGTGAGCACTGTAACGTGTTTGACGGGGACTGCGTGGCATAAACGAGTAAAATGTAGGCATGTGCGCATGACCTAAGCTCCGCTACTTCTACATGCAATGTTGTGTCGTGTGATAAACCAAGGTTTGGACAACTAACTCCGTAGTAAATCGTGAACACCGTATGAAATTAAACACAAATATGCTTCAAAGACAGCGTGAAGGTCTGGGTCCTACGGCAGAATACATGAGGGATAAGTAAATGAATTCAGCTTCATCTGGTATCAGCAGACATGGATATAGCTTGGTCTGTAGCTTTGGCTTCGCCCACGTCACTGTCACCTTCAAGCAGACATATCTTACGGATATCCCGAAATACGTCTCCTTTGTTCGTTCTTGCCACCACCGTGCGCACGAGGCCATCGATTTCTGTGCGGCAGTCCTTGATCACTCCAATCGGCCAATCGTCTTCATGTAAGTGGCTCTCAACGAGGATGAATACATTGCCACGTCTGAACGACCTGTGTTTGGAGATCCACTTTTGCCGAAGCTGCAGTGTCGGTAAGTACTTCCTCGTCCATCGTTTCCAAAAGGCCCGTACCAGGTGGTTCACTTGTCTCCATCCAACGATTTACGTTCCACGTAGGGTTTTCGGTGTGGTTGCTCCTGCCTTTGACCGAAGTATTACCAGGTCTTTGGGGGCGAGTGCCGGTTCGCCTTCCGGATCTGGGACGATTGGCACCGAGGTCCGTTGTTCAATGTGCGTTCTACTTCTGTTAGTAAAGTAGTCAGCGTCTCGACATCGAGGGCTTGTTTTGAGGTCAGGGCTGTGAGTATTTTCCTAGTCGATCGTAACAGACCTTCCCAAACGCCACCAAGATGACTGACACAAGGTGGGTTGGAGTGCCATTCTATCCCCCTTTGCTAGGGTCTTGTTTTGTATTTTGGCGTGGTCCAGGCGGTTCCACCATTTCTGCAACTCCTTCTGAGCTCCAACGAAGCTCGAGCCATTGTCTGAGTATACATTCTTGGGGATGCCCCGCCTCGCGATAAAACTTCGAAAGACCATTAGAAATGAATCAGTGGTCATATTATGCACTGCTTCAGGATGGACTGCTCTGGATTGTAAACATGTTATCAGGCAGCCATACCTCTTTTGGGTGCCTCTTTGCTGTCGTACAAGTAACGGGCCAAAGTAGTCGACTCCAGTTTCCGCGAACGGGCACCATCCGAGTTGAGCTGTTACGGCTGAAGGGGGCCATCATTTGTTGGCCTGCTACCGCTCTCCGGCGAAGACAATTGACGCAGTTGCCTATGACTCGCTTGACCGTCGCTGGTCCCTTTGTCACCCAAAATCGTCGACGTATAATTTTCAGTAAGTGATTTAAACCTGCGTGTCCCTCTTCTCTATGTACATGGTCTATCAGGCATCTCGTTATGTGGTGGTCAACAGGGATTATTATGGGGTGTTTTGTTTCGTACTCTAGGTTTGAATTCGTCAGCCGCCCTCCAACTCTTAGTAGTCCGTTGGTTTGCATGGGGTTTAGTCTTTAATAATAACAATATTAATAATGGTATATTTCCGGACCATGGTCGAGACACGCGGGCAAGCGCATGATCATGGTGTACAACGTTACTCAAAACAATGAACAATACACGAATTTCAAGAAAGCCAGTCAAAATCGTCAGAAGCAAAGCAATATAGCCAGAGCTAGTTTTAATCGACCGAAATGATAATGGTTTGCGCGGCAAATACGGTTTGGTTCCGAATCCGGGTTGGTTGGTGGTGGCATGTGGGAATGCGAAATATGTGAAAATATAGCGCTGAGGATGCGTTATAAACCAAAATAATGCCAGCTATGGATAACGGAGGCCTATTGGGGTTCCATGAACGGAATAAGTTATGAACATGAAGAGATGAAAGAAATGAATGGGAGTATACTCGTGATCTTTGGTGAATATGAGGAGAACGGCCCTTTATGAAGACGATGATGGCCCAAATGACGGATATTCCCGGTCTCAATAAACGGAGTGCGTCATGAAACGGGGAGATATGAACAAACCGTGTGGAAGTGGACTGGGAAAAGCTGATGAATGTGGGGGAAAGAGCAATCCATATAAAAGTTGAGTTTATGTTCAGGACCAGTAACCCGTATCATTCAGAAAAAAAGAGAACGCTACTTGAAGGCCTTGAATTAGTGAAGAATCAATTTCAAGCCGGTTAACGATCGAAAGAAAAATGAAATCTTGCAAGAGAAAACTGAGTGAAAAACCTCCGTGTAGGCTCGCTCCTTGTTGTTCTTTTACGCTGACAAAAATATATTGACTTATTGATTCTCAGTGATATTCGGCGTCATTATTGGGAACCACGGATAAGGGTGGGGGGGGGGGGGGGTAAGTGGACTTGCTTTTGGATGGCGTATCGAAATTTAATGGGTAAAAAATTCCTGTGTTGCGTATTCTGGCTCTGTCGTTGGATTGTTTCACATGAGACCAGGGTGATGTGCAGCATCCCGTGGGCATGGTTCATCAGGCGGGGTAAGGGACGTTTCAGTCAATCAGTAGAAGGTAGCTTGTGAACTGTTATTTGTGAAGACTCCAGCAGGGATATCAGTGGTAGAGGTGTTGCGTCAGAAGACGCCTATCAATCTACTGGTAAGCAGTTTGGAATGCTTTAGGTCGTGCGGATCGATTGCCATCCCGTTTGGTAGTCTTGAAGTCTTGAAGTACTACACGGGTTCGAGGCTTTGAGCCCAATTGTCCCGGTTCTTAAGGAAATCTTTGACCTTCTGTCGGATTCACCGAGCTGAAACAAGAGTAAAAAGAAGCGGGGGGGGGGCGGGGGTGGCAGCGAAAACAAGATACATATAACCTCATGCAGTGTCACACTGTGGACAGTGCCTTAAGCTGAGTGGGGGTGCGGCATTCATGAACATACATGCGATAAAAGACAACTATTTTGTTTTTGTTTTTTTGACAAAGGGAATTATTGGGAGAGACCCAGGTAGAGGTCTAGCTTTTTCTTGAAGATAGTTCTGTTCTGCGAGAGAACAATATCTTCCGGAAGTGCATTCCACATAGTAATAACCCTATAGCTAAAAAAGTCAATCCTTAGTGAAGTGCGTGGCCTCGGTTTGAAAACCTTTCTGCTGTGACCACGGAGAGAAGGGGCTCGACAGACGGAGAAGGAGCAATCGCTTTGACCTGTTTCAAAAAGGTGGAACATCAAAAACAGATCACCTCTTAAGCGTCTTACGTCAAGGGGATAGAGGTTGAGGAGTTAGAGGCGGACGGAATAAGGTAGATGGGATAGACCCCTTGCTGCCTTGGTGGAGGCCCGCTGAACTCTTTCTAGGATCTCACGGTCTCGGACAAGACCAGAGTGCACTATCTGACTACAGTACTCCAGCAGAGGTCGGATATACGTGCCGAAAATTATGGGGAAATCATCCTTAGATATGCGCTGGAAGGACCTTCGAATCATATTTAGGACTCGAAAGACAGACTTGCTCTCAAGTTCGTGATGATGAGAGAAGGATGAGTTACAATCTAACCAGAAACCGAGCACCTTGTGTCGGTCAACCCTTGGCAGTGTGGTTGCTCCATTAATGGAAAACGCGTGACCAGTCTCTCTGCCGAAAGACATGCTCACGCATTTGTCATCATCAACTGGGAGGTTCCAATCCTCAGACCAGCGTTTTGTTTCGTAAACTGCAATTTGCAGGTCTTCAACGCTTGAACTCCAGAGGGTTACATCATCTGCGCACATGGCAATGTTCGCAGGAAGGGCTGTCGGTAGATCGTTTATATAGATCAGGAAAAGAAGAGGACCTAAGACCGACCCTTGGGGGACCCCAATTCTTACTGGGGAGGGTTGAGACAAAACATTCCCGACTTTAACCACAAAGGTGTGGTCGGTGAGGAAGCTACGTAGGATGGCCAACATGGAGCCTGTGATCCCGTATGTCTGCAGCTTATAAATAAGAGGGGCATGGGGGACCTTATCGAAGGCCTTAGCAAAATCGATGAATACAGCGTGCGAGAGCTGGCCATCATCATAGGCTTTCGTTAGACTATCCATGACAGTAAGCGTACTGGTGATGCATGACCTGCCAGGAAGAAACCCATGTTGGGACGGGGAGAGGATCTTATTTCTATGAAGATGGGAAAGAATCTCACTCTTAAGAATTCCCTCAAAAATTTTGCTGGGGATGCTAGTGAGGCTTATGGGTCTGTAACTAGAAGCAAGGTGTCTACTACCCTTCTTATAGATGGGTGCGATCAATGCCTTTTTCCAGTTACGGGGGAAAACTCCATCGTCAACACATTGCTGAAAAAGCGAGGCATAAGGAGCAGCTAATGTATCCGCGGCTTCCTTGAGAATACGGGGGTGGATTAGGTCAGGACCCATAGAGCAATATTGGTTGAGCCGTCGGAAACCTTGAGCGACTGCACCAATGGGAATAGTGACGCGGTTAAGGGTAGTGGGCGGAGATAACGGGTGCATGGTAGGGTGGGACGATATGGGTATGGAGCTAAAAATTGTACGGAAGTAGGAGCTGAATGCCTCGGTTACTTGGCTAGGGGAAGTGATTGGAGATCCGGCACTATCTTTGAGAGCTAATGGCGTCGGAGTTGTACCCCTGAGACGGCGCATGTACTGAAAGAAACATGCCTTATCGGTCCGTGCTCGATCAAGTACAGATCGTTGGGCTGCATTTTGATAGGACCTAATCTTGTCTTTGCATATGTTCCGTATGATCCTGAAGTCTTCTGCATCACGGGCAAGGCCTGTGGCTTTATATCTAGCAAAGAGGCGTGCGCGTTCGTGTAGAATGCGCCTAATGGGGCGAGGGAGGGGTCGCTTAGCTGTCTGTGGGCGACGAAATCTGGGGACAAAATGCCCATCAGCTAAGAAGAATAACTCTTTGAGATTCTCTGCCATCATCAGCAGAGTTACCTGGGTTAGTTAAATTTAGCTGGGAGCGAAAAAATGTGTAGACTTGGTCAAAATTGGTCCTTTTGAAGGATCTCAAAATCTTAGTTTCTGAGGAAAGAGGAGGCCATTTCACGATATAATCGAATCCAGTGAGAATGTGATCACTTTTGCCGAGGGGCGGCAAGTAATGCACCACAACTATTAGGAACCGATCGTTGGTGATGACCAGGTCTAGTAGGGACGGGGCGTAGCCTGTGCGATATCCAGTCGGATCTCTTACTTTCTGCACCCATGAGTTTTTCAGTACGAGATCAAGGAGGGGTTGACCGAAAGTGATATCCGGGGCATCAGCTCTTTGCCAGTTCAACACACTCAGGCAATTGCTGTAAAAACACTTGAGCACATGCTCAGGAGTTGTTGCAGAATCACCAGAGGCAGCTGGTTTTGGATTTGAGGAGGGGAAAGAGGGGGATTTGAGGATGGAAAGGAGGTCCTGGGAGAGTCGGGGGCTGAATATATTGGGGGGCTAGAGGGTAAGAAGACTGCTGGGGGGACCGGTAGGTTTTGATGTCTAGTTACCTGGGGGGTATCAATCCAGGTGGACGGTCTACATCCTTCGGTCTCCGAAAAGGGTGGGCTGCTTTTTGTGGTTTGCCCTTCTGCGCACTGCTTGATGCACTATTCTGAGTTTTCTTGTTGGTGAGCTTATTTTCATGACAGCACCAGATATATTATCTGGTGCTTTAACCTCCTCACTGCTTCATTCAGTAGAAACAGGTTGCAGGTTCATGTCTGGGCTCAAGGATTAGTGAGTCTCGTCCGTTGGAACAGTCTTGTTGGCCATGATGGGGCCTGGGATGCTTTTCGTGGGCGACAGATGTTAAGTGGCACTAGGCCTACTACTGGGAGTACTTCCGGCGACGGGAAATGGTGTCAGTAGGGAAGCGAGGGATGGTGGGCGTGCAGCTCGGTCCTCAAGGCGAGTTACCTGGACAACTGGCAGCACTCTGAGCTTAGGATCGGCTTTTTGTGGAATTTCTGGCTAAGCCTTCTCACTGCGGAGCCTCAGATGAAGTGGCTTATCAATGGATACGCCCTTGAGCCCTTTAATTTACTCCTTGAGCTTAGCGGCCAAGGAAACAATTCGTTTGGCCGCGTCTGTGGAACCCATTACAATGAGAATACCGTGAACCCGGATAGTGCGTTCGGTTACCAACCAAGTGGACCGACCTTTAAGTGGGAAAGGGAGCTTAAGGCGATTAAACACCTGGGCGTAGGTGTCATGAGGGTGATCTGAACTGAGGAAGCGGTCCCAAAGGATGACTCGCTTGGAGCAGTTCTCGGTATCTTGTAAAATCTTTGCGGCGTCAAGAATTTGCTGCTCGGAAACTCTACACACCTGATCGTCTGCCTGGGACACCGGGAGGGATTTGATTACCAAACTCCTCAGGCTGGTCAGCTCATCCTTAAGGGTGCGGACGGTGGCCCTTAGCTCGGATATCTCTGCAGCCTGGCTTTGGACTGTACAGTTTAGTGCATCCGCTGCCAGCGCATTATGAAGGACCGTTTCGTCCGGATTGAAGAGTGAGACATTGGCCACGGAGGGCGAATCGCACTGCCTCATGGGGAAAGTAGCCTCATCTGAGCGAGAGGTTATATCAATGATGAGGGGCATTGACATTATTCAGGATCCAGTCAGCACAGATAAAGATAAACTTAAATGGAGGGGGACGAGCTGTGTGTTCTAAAAATTTCAAAGACAGCTACACTCACCGAGGGAGTCGACCGCACCGCTGGTGTACCGCAGTTCAGTTGGTATAAAAGATTCCGTTTAGGTCTCTGTCGGTACGGGTCAAGTTGTGGACCTTGGTTACCGAAAAGGGAGCCCGAGAGAGTGGGCGACGACAAACCTGAAATAAATGATGCTAGAAGTCTGGAGGCTGTTCCAGCTCTGAGTTATGATAAAAAATGGCGACAGTTAATAATGAACTGGTTGGGTTTATATGAACCGTCGGTGGTACATTTCATATTTTGGTCTGGGTTTTAATTCGAGAGTTTGAATAACGTAAGGTAGCAGGGGGTTGATAAGTACTACTTTAGGCCTGCAAGATAGCGTAAACCGGGTGGGCTGCTGCGTCTGCATCTCAAAGGATAAATGGCTTGCACGCAATTAGAGGTTCTGAAGAGCAATTGAGTAAGAATGCAGAAAGAACCACTAGGGCATCGGTGGTGATGCGTTAGAGAAAATTGTTATCACGCACAGAAACGTGGACGTACGTTGGTCTGTGCTACTACTCGGTAGTGTCGGCCTACTGAGATTTAATTTGGATGTGAGCAGGAAAATCTCATGACTTGGTGGTTTCTTGAATATCATATTTGTTATAAGAGTGAGGAGAGATAGTTAGTAGGGAATGGAAAAATATGAACAGTTCTCCGTGTTCATTTTTTGTAGACTCAAGTGAGGCAGGTGTTGGTCATCTGTTGCCTCCTTATGTCATCCATGTCAGTGGGCGTAAAGTCCAGGCTGCGGTAGTGATTGTAGTTGGTAGGAGGCTGTGGTTATTGTTAGGTAGGGTTGTAAACCTAAACGTGGCTTGGATGCTAGGACATCGAGAAGGCCGCTTTCTGAGAAAGATGACGGAAGATGGAGGGGTATGGATGGAAAAGGTGACCGGTTTCCACTATGTTCTTGTATCTATTTCTCCTTTTCCGGGCTTTACCGCGGTTGCCGTTGTTCGTCAGGTACGTCTACACGCTGTCTAGGTCAATGGGTTGAATGTCAGGGCTATGGCAGCGATTGTATTTGACGTCAACATGCATGCTAGGTGCGCTTAGGGAGGGTATGGGGTGGTTGAAACTTAGAGCGGGGGGCGGGTAAACGTACGTGGAGAGCCCAGTGCACTGTCACCCCAGTCAGCCTCGTGCGTGAAAACCAAAATCTTGTCGAGCGAACAAGGGCGATGCGGGGTTTCCCCTTTCTCAGGATCAGGTCTGAGCTGATGGGAGACAAACCCATAGATGAAGGTTGCCCAATTTCTTCACAGCCTGATGTCAGTGGTATTTGGAGATCGAATCGATCCCACTAGGACTTTTTGTTTCCACTGTTCTTTTTTCCGGTTTTCTTCCTTTTTTTGTTTCCTGACAGAGGAGTGATTGAGCCCATATAGGAACTTTCCATAGCCCCTCCGCCCGATCGTAATTTTATGCGTAATTGCCTTTTTTCGTAACTGCTGGGGTGGTCTGTTTTCCCCACGTTCGGACGACGCTATGGTATGGGTGCCGTTGATCTCGGGGGTTCCTCTAGCATGGGCTGGGAAAATGCAGAGTGGGACTATGCAAACACACGGAGTAGGACAACGAACGTTGTAAAGTACAAGCTGGCATACGTGTATCAGTCTCATACAGCGCCAGACCATGCCTTAGACCATCAGAGACCATTCCGGGCTAGCTGGTGTAGATGAGTTTAGCTCAGCTGATGGGAAATAGTGTGGTGTATAAGAGGGAATATGATAGTGGTTGGTGGATGGTAGATACAGAGATGAGACGAGAGGACAGGCCACCAAGTAGGTACTAGCAGGTGGGCTTCCGGGATAAGAGATTCTGAAATGAGTTGATTAGGAAAGGCGAAATGAAGCCGGACATAAAACCCGGGCCGGTGGTGGCAGCCAAAATGAACGGGAAAGGAGTGAAGGATGAAGTAAGGTGGTGGACGGCGGAACTCAGTGTCCTAGGATCTAAAGCCACATACCTATTTGCTGCAGGGACAACTCAGGCTAAGGAACTTTGGTTGGCAATAGAACACGAACATTGTCTAAAATTAGGAGAACCGGCAAGCATTATACTAGGTATAGTTACAAAAGTCAGCAAACTGTAGCTACCGTAGTATAGATTGTATGCAATATAACCTAAAAAGAAATAGTTACTCTGGCGTTTGTCATCGGGCGATAGATGAAAGTTCTGGTGCAATAATCCTAGTAATCAAACCCGTTTTCGTAGGCCATCTCTTCGGTGACGATCTGGCCGGTGAGAAGGATCACGTTGGGAACAGTCGAGAAGTGATTTAGCGAGCCTATGAACTGGGAAATTGAGAGACTCTCGCGGATGTTTAGCGGGAGTTTATTCCATAACTTTGAGTATTTTATAGGGAAGAAGTTAGATCTTAAAGCTAATTTTGATCTAGGAATAGAGAGCTGCAACGACCGATGGCGTAGGGCATAATTCGTGCAGGGAGTGAGACGAATGGGTTCAGTACACGAAAAGGCCGTACGGTGGTACAACTTAAGCAGGAAGCATAAATTGAGCTTCATGCGACGCAGCCATAGAGGGTCAAGACTGAGTAGGATGCATCGATCCTCGTAACACAAACTGGAAGAAAATCCCCCTAGTTGTTTGTTGAACTGACGTTGCACGGACTCCAGAGAAATGCGGTCGGATTTCGTCGTGTTGGTGAAGATAATAGGACAGTATTCAAGGAGAGGCCTGGAGTGAGACTTGTAAGTGAGCAGTTTGCAATCATTTAGCCGAAAAGTTCTGGACATGAAACCAGTGGTTCTTCTCGTCTTTGCAATCTGGAGTGGAACATACTCAGAAAACCTAAAGCTACAAGAATAATGAAGACCAGGGTCTCGAACTAAAGGGCTGTACAAGATGGGTAGGTCGTGGATAAGCAGGGTTCCGGGGGCCACTTGACACCTGAATGTTGTGTAGCAGCTTTTGGAGGTCGAGAAGTCCATACTCCATGAATTGCACCAATCCCCGAGTCGCTTTAGGTCACCAGAAATTTCATCCAGCACAATGTTGAAGTTCTGGAAACTCATAGACAATCTTAACGTCATCAGCGAAAGGGAATGGGGTGCCACGGTGCAAGATGGGAAATACATCATTTATGTAGATGAGAAAAGTAAAGAACAGAGTACACTGCTTTTGCATAACACCACTGGTGACTGGAGCAGGCTGTGAGAAACACCCATCAATGGAAACTACTTGTGAGCGATTCGATAGATATGATGTTAACCACGTTAAAAGCGAACCGGAAAAGCCGTGAGTTTTGAGTTTGGTTAGTGATAAAGCGTGAGGGACGCGGTCAAACGCCTTTGTCATATCAAGGTATGTAATGATGATGGATTTACTGTTGTCGGCGGCCGCTTTTATGAGGTTAAAAAAGTCGTACTGGCAAGTGATGCATGAATGTGACTTTAAGAAGCCATGCTACCCACTATGGATGATGTTATGGAACAATAGGAGGTCGGACATCCGCTGTTTGATGAGGCGTTCCATCACCCTAGAAGCAATTGGAGTGTGATTGATAAGGCGGTAATTTGAGGGGTCATGTATTGGTCCTTTCTTATGGATTGGGATGATGGCCGCAGTCTTCCACTGTGAGGGAAATATACCAAACTTGATGAATAGATTGTGGACCTTCAATAGTAGGGCTGCGACATCAGTTCCTCCAAGACGTAGAATTGTCGGTGGAACACCATCATGGCCAAGGTGTGAGGACTTCCGGACACGAGTAAGCTGGTTGGTCACCTCTTTTAGAGTAAATTCTAAATCAGGCAGTAAGTACTCGGTGACAGGGTCTATGCATGGTGGTAAAGTAAGGGGGTCCGTGGTCATGGATGCGGCAAAGTAGGAATTAAGCGCCTCGGCTATCGCTACAGGTGAAGTATTGTGATCTTTATTTTCCAAAATAAGAGAGGGAATACCTGCCGGTTTGCTCCGATTTCCGTTCTTCATTAGGGGTGCCAACTTTGAGGAAGTATCATGGCTTTGCAAGGCCAATACTTTTTGCTTTTTGAGCATATCGTCAGTCTTAATTCTGATTGCTACCGAGAGACGTTGGAGCTGCAAGAATGAAGATAAGTCACTACTGGTGTGATACACCTTCTGGAGCTTCAGGTATTTGTTTTGCATTCGGCTCAGGACTGAACTACGGACTCGGTTTGACATGCTACGAGTTGTAGTGCTTTCGAACAGCAAGTATGATAGGTTAGAATATAGTAAATCAGAAGCCATCTGAGGGACACATTGCAGGAAGAAGTCATCCCAGTCTGACGAAAGAAGCGTGCAGATTATATTGTCCCAGTTGACTGCTGAAGAGAAACGGTTGGGTGGGTGGGATTTATCGAAAGCTTGCAGAACCACGACGACGCAGGACACCATTCTGGGGTCACTTCCTGGAAAGGGGTCGAGCGTACTGGCTGAAACATCAGATAAACCAATCTTGAACAACAGATCAAGGATGTTGTTACCTCTAGTTGGGACTGTTACATGTTGGATCCGGCGCCCTACGCGGATGCATGACATGAAATCCAGTAAGTTGTTTGGGGCAAATAGAGTATTCCAACAGATGCTCGGTGCACTGAAGTCCCCCGCGATGAGTTTAGAGGAACAGGACAGCAATGAAAGATGGTTGAATGCGTCAATAATCTTGGTAAGGTCCATAGCGTTGGAATCAGGTGGCCGATAGATGCAACCAATATGAAGATAGGAGTTAGGTAAGGGAATCGTTAACCACAGAGAATCCTGAACGGCGTCGAGAGTTGTGTGTGAGAGTGGAATGGCCTGCAGAGTGTTTTTGACATAAATTGGACAGCCTCCCCCACGACGAGGCCTATTCCTCCGGAATGTCTGGTAGCCAACTAGAAAGACTCGATCTGACGGAACGGAATCCGTTAGCCAAGTTTCAGCTACAATGATAATATCAAAGTCGGAGTGCTGAGCGATGCTGCGGATGGCTTTAGTTTTGTTCAGTAATGAACGGGCGTCTACGAGTGTGACTGAAAGAGATGATGCAGGCCTCGATGGTAGTGGATGTGGTGGGGGGTTCGGTAGTGGTGATGAAGGTGGTAATTCCAGTGAAGAATAGGTCAAGGATGGGTAGAGGACCTCAGTTGTTCCACCGATTTGATGAGTTGTAACCTGGTGGGGGATAATTTAAGGAAAGAGGGATGGGGAGGTGCTGTTTAGGAGAGTAGTTTGAATGCGGGGAATATTCTCGGAGGGGGCCGGCAGGAAAAAAGCGGCCACGGATAGATGGCAGTGCTAGGCTAAGAGAAGTGAATGGGTCTTGTGGGAGTGGGAAGCTAGGTGAGGCACGGAGGTGGTTCCCAGGGAGTGACTGGGTAGCAGTGGAGGTAAAGAGCAGTTGGTGTGGCGGATAGTAATGTAATGGAGCGGCGATTAGGGGGATAAGGTGTGTAAAAGTAGGGTGGAAACGATAAGGCAGTTAGCCGAGATGGAAAAGAAGAATTCACAGCTACACAAAAGGCTGGTAAAATTTAGCTCGACCGAGCAATTTCCTTATGGTTTGCATGTGCATTATGTTGATGAGTCTTGTTCTTTTGGCGACGAAGTGTTAACTTCTGGGGGTCAGTCTGCACTGACGGGCTAATCAGCGGTGGTGGCCTAGGTGGTAACCAGATACTTTCTGGTGGCGAATGGGTGAGTGCAGCGGGTGAGCTTAGGGGCCTGGTTGGGTTATCAAAAATGCCAGAGGTAACAGGATGCATGGGTGTAGACGGTGGTGGGTTGGTGGTGCAGTGATTTTTAGGTACGGTTGAATAACCCGACATGGAGCTAGCAGGAGGAATGGGGCCGTCTAAACTTGTGGAGAACATGAGCTCGCGGGTGGATGAGTCGGAGGAACCTTCATCAGTTTTGTGAATGCTGGGGCGCCTGTTCCAGTCTTTGGATTTGCTTGGGCTATCCTGAACATTAGGACGTTTGCCAGGTGGCTCATTGGGTGAGGAAGTTGGCGTACTGTCTAAATCTACGGTTGCATTTTGATCTGCAATAGATCGCAACATCGGGTGATGGCCAGTGATAGGTGCACCGGAGTTTCGGGGTGAATTGTTAGTTGCACTATCACCGGGGTTACTTTTCTGGGCGTGACTCTTGTGCACCTCCCTTTGGAGTGGGGTCTTGTCCGGAAGTATCTTGGCGCACTTGAAGCTGGTTTTGGCTACGACTAACGATTGCCGGCTGATAAAGATCTTGGCGACAGCTTCATTTGTAAACTGGAACAGCAGTGGACAGGTGGTGCGCAGGGAAGTTTTGCGGGGTCTAACACAGTGACACGGTTGTGAGCCAAGGTTGCAAACACTTAATATCATATTTTGAGCAGCTGAGAGAGGTATTCGGTCTGGAACGTCAAACAAAATCGCGTTGTTTGCCTTTTTTAACCGTCTGAAGATTTCCGAGGCAATTGTGTCTACAAACTTTGTGGCCAGTAGTAGATTGGTTGGGGTATGGTGTGCAGCTGGATCAAGCAAGAATGCTATAGGCATCAGTTGACGGATGATCCGATCAGCGGAGTCAAAGCGAGAGGAAAGACTGCTCAGAGTTTTGCTCACTTCGGTAGTTTGTCTGTTGGCATTTCCAAGCATATCTACCAGAGAGACTGGATACCGCTGTGCAACAGCCTGCTTCCTTTGGTGTTATCATCTATCCTGGCTAGCTCGCGGGACTCGAACCGGAAAGTGTCTAGTTGTAGTAGGCTTAGAACGTCGAGTTCGGCTTGATTCAGCTCACCCGGTAGAATCGTCCCCACGTTCAATGTGTTTTGTGGTCTTGCGCCTTTCGTAATCAATAAGAGTACTTTGTATCGTGTCCAGCAGACCACGGCTCTTAACATTTTTGTCTAGTTGGGAAATTGGCACAGTTTTTCTATTAGGCTTACTTCTCTCGTGGAGTTTGTAGTCAGCATCAGTCTTTTGGTCTCGATATCGCCATCACTAGCCTTAAGTACTAGTAGCGTTGGCCACATCTCTTTAGCCGCAGTCAGGAAGTTCGTCCCATTGTCCGCAACCTTTCTAGTGTTTTCAAGCCCCTTGAGCAGAAGTCGGCTGGGTTACTGGCGAATTGTACATAAAGCCATTGATCGGTTTTGGTCGACTCGTGGATTATAATGAGTCTTTTGGCCACGGAAGTGTTAAAACGAGTGGTAATGTTGTTTATGTAATGAAGTACCGTGGTTGATTCTGTCCAAAAGTTTGGTTCCAAGTTTAGTCGATCGAAGCATCTCCTTATCAGCGTCGCGGCTTTCACGGCCAGTACTGCTGCCGTCAGTTCCAGCCTCGGAATGGACACCGTTTTAAGTGGAGCCACCCTCCCCTTTGCGAATAATATCTGACTGTGCCGCCCACCATTTTCGTTTACCCAGCAGCCGTAAGCCACTATCCCGTAGCCTATTTCTGATGCATGGGAAAATAAGTGGAGTTGGGCGTCGTTTGTTCACTTGATTCCTATTATGCATCTTTGTGTTTTGATCTCATCAAGCTGCTCCAGGCTGTGCAGCCAGTCGCGCCATCGCTTATCGTCGTCCTGGAGAGGTTCGTCTCAACCCGCCCCTCTTTAGCACAGCGATTGCAGCAAGCACTTTCCCGGTAACAACCATGGCGAAACGAAACCTAGGGGGTCATAGAGGCTTGAGACTGATGATAGGATTCCTCTCCATGTGGCTGGTCCTTTGGGTAGTTACACAGTGAAAACGAATTCGTCACCTCTGGGTTTCCACTGAAGACCAAGCTTGCGCTCCGTTTGTGAAAGGAATCCCAAAGGCTCTGTCGTACACTCCATTTTCTCAGACTTCGGGATAACATTGAGCACCTCCCGGCTGTTTGAAGTCCATTTAGTGAGGATGAATCCTCCGGCCTTCAGAGTGGCGATCAGTCCGGTCATACACTGAATAGCGGTATTTGGGTCGTCAAGGGAGCACAGAAAATCGTCCACGTAGAAGTGGTCCATTGCTCTTCCTAGCAAACTGTTGGTGCCGCCGAAACGCTTGAGGGTTTGCCGAAGGGCAAAATTGACCCACAAGGGGGATGATACCGTCCCAAAGGGATGAACGGTCAGCCTGTACTCGTCAGGTGTGCGACTTGCGTCGTTTTCAGGCCACCAGAGAAGATGAAGGACGTCCTCATCTTTAACGGGCATCTTTGCTTGTAGAAACATTTCACGTATGTCCGCAGACACGGCTTCTTTTCCGAGCCAAAAACGACATAAAACCTCGACTAGTGGTGTTGTCCAGTCTGGGCCCTGTAGTATATGTCCGTTGAGTGACACACCCTGACATTTTGCGGCACAGTCGAAAACCACCCTAACCTTCCCCGGTTTATTTGGGTTCACGACCGGGGGACAGGGTAGGTACCACCTCGAATTTGCGCTGATAACCGCTGTATCCACTCTTTCTATATAACCCGAGTCGATGTAATCTTGCATGGCTCGCGTGTATTCTATCCTTAACCGTGGTTCTCGAATTAGCCTGGTTTTGAGGAAGCCTTATCTTTTCAGAGCCATTTTTCGACTGTTTAGCATAGGTTTCATGTTGGGTCTCCATGGGACAGGAACGTCAAAACGATGTATTACACACTTGGCGTTCTGGGCTACCATTTTAAGAGCCTTCCTATCTTCTCGTGGTGAGGCATCTCTATCAATAGCCAGGTCGGCAAATTTGGCGTTATACAGCTGTTGGATTTCTTGTTCAATGTTCGCCGTTTCCACCGAATTGGAGTTGATTTGAATTAGTTTGCCGCATCTTCCATCCGTACTACCATATAAAGTCCAGCCTAATATAATGCGTACTGCATAGGGTGCTTTGCAGCTTCCTATCCTTTGATCCAAGACCCAATGCGCTTCCGGTACATCACAACCAGTCAGCAAGTCAATTTCGTTATTCTGCCACTCCTCTATCGTAGCCCCGCCGAGATGCGGCCACTGAGTCAGAATCGATTGCTTTGACTGAGTTGCCCTCATCGGCAGGTCCTTTATGGTGAATGCTTCCAGAGTTTCCGCTCTATCGTCGTTGACCAAGGAAACGAGTTGTAGGTGCAGTTCGGTCGACTGGATGACCTGGGCACCACTCACTGTGCTCACAGCTAATGAAGATTGATTCCCTCTGATCCCATATCTCTCTGCAAACTCCTTCCTTACTAGGGTGGTATCCGGGCCACTATCTACGAAGGCCAACGCTCTTGTAACCCAAACTGAGGTTTCTACGCCGACTTTTGTTGCTCCCAGACGAAAAAGCTTGTTAGTGGAGCGAGGCACCGAGCAGATCAAACTTGGCTCCGGGATTTCCTTGGCATTGAACTTCTGGTGTTTGTTTAGTAGGTTATGATGTTTCCCATGGCATCCATCCTGACTACAATTGGGTTTCGTTCGGCACACCGCTGCTCGATGTGAGTCGTTGAGACAGACGAAGCACTCGCCCAGTCCTATAGCCATTTCCCATCATTCGTCGACATCTACGTTGCGGAAGCGGGAGCATTCCGCTAGGCGATGAGGCTCCCCACAAACTTTACACACCAGCAAGTTTGCACCTTCGCGGGATAACGCATGTGTTTGCCCACTGTTGCCTTCTACTTGGTCCAGGTTTGCGTCGTCGTAACCCTAGGTAACGTTCTCGTCTCGCGCACAAGTTGACCGGAACGACTGTTTGCTATTCGGGCGTGGCGGTCTATAAACAGCGTCAGGTCTTCAAACGTGGTTTCTCGCCCAAATCTACTGATCTCTTCGGATACCTCGGCCCATCTACTCTGTAGTTCTGTGGGTAAGCTATGGTCTCCAATGTGTGCAGTGCGTTTAGGTCTGATCGGTAATCTAGGTGATTCAGTGCTATGCTGCAGTTCTGCACTTTTATCACCAGGTTAACTAGGGAGCCCGACTCGCCCTTGGAGCGTTTTGCCTCTGATAGTAAACCATCGATCAAATTCCAGGCGACTTTAAATGATTGCCTAAATAGGTTTTTCAGGATTCCACGTGCCCGAGTGTAACCTTGTTCGGAATCCAGCCTCGAGCACCCGTCGATTGCTTCCCTGGCCTCTTCCACTAGCGCGGTATCTGAGCCACTGTCTATGAAGGCCAACGCTTTGACCACCCTAGTTGGGGTCGTTACTCCCAGGGCAACCACTCCTAAACGTACCGGATTACTGGCAGACCGCGACGTTGAACAAATCACACTGGGCTTGGTACTCGCCTCGGGTAAGGTTACTCTCGCGTGGTGCAGCAATCGATGGTGTCTGCCCATACAGCTCTCGTAATCACATCGGCTCCTTGCTCTACAAGCTGCCGCCCGGTGCATGGTGTTGAGAAAAATAAAACACGCTTCTGCCATCTTCGCCATTCCCCACCGTTCGCCTATTGTGGCTTTGCCGAACTTGGGGCTTTCTGGTAGTCCACGGCTAGCACCACAGGATCTGCAAATTGGTTGGGCCGTGGCATCGCGTGAAATGGAGAGTGCATTGGTTCAAGGTTGGTATTTTGGATGGTCCCGTGCAAGGGTTTGAGCCTGGCTAGTACTGGGCTTGTTTGCTCGGTTGCTGTCTCGGATAGGTCGGCCGAACCTGCTGTCGGCTATTTTGGTTTGCTTGTCCCATTATTCGGTCAGGTCGTCGAAGTTAACCCCCATGTCGCTTCGGATTATCCGTTCCGCTTCTCCCGCCCACCGACCCTGTAGTTCGGGAGAGAGGTGACGGACTGTGCCTTCCAAGGTGTGCATTGCATCTAGGCCAGCCCTGTAACCGAAATGGTCGAGGGCTATTGAGCAGTTCTGCATTTCGATCACCAGGTCGGCCATTGTGTAGACATCGCCCTTGGTTCTATTCGCCTCTACCATCACGCCCTCTATTGGGTCATGGGCTACTTTGAAAGGTTGACCAAACAAGTCCCTTAGAATGTTCCTTGCTCTGGTGAAGCCTTGTCCCGGGTCGAGCATGGTACGCTCATCGATAGCTTTCCTTGCTCGACCTCGACAGTAGTGAGTCATATGGAGAAGCCCTTGCCCAGGGTCGGTTATCTTATTTTTGACGAACGTTTCAAACTGCTTGACGAACTTGCAGTAGAGTTCAGATCGCCCGTCGAAAACCATCAGTTCCATTCTTGGCAAATCGATCAATGGTGTTTTATTGTCGGCGACCAGCGTGGAGTTCCCCATCTTATTGCACCCTGGTCTATCGGAAGTGTTCTAGTCGCTGGTTTCGTGCTCACGCTCTTTCTGTATACACTGCTTTTTTGCTTTCTGGGCCTGTTGTCTAGCCGATAAAAACTGTTGTTCTAGGTATAATATTCTCAGCCCATATAGATAGATATCCTTAAAATCCATATAACACTCAGTAACACATGAGCTAGCACTGAAAGGACTAGATGATATAGCAATAACTAAAGAACCAAAAGTACCCAAAACCTCCCCAGAGACTTGCCGTATTACTTCTTGTCCATATTTTAATGGCTTCGATCCCTTTCTTCGCATTTTGCGTGCTTTTCCTCGTCCCTAATTATTCAATTGGGCATTGTAAGACACGTTTGAGCAATGCGTAGCCAAATTCACAACGGATCCCGAAATCAAGAGGCGATTATCCGTGATATTCTACGATACTAGATTGTTGAATGAACAATGACACCAAAAAGATACAAACCTCAATAATGAGATCACAAGGACTCAACAAACGAGAAACCAAATTGCTGCGTGCGAGCAATGAGCACGTGCGTCGAGCAGGTCCAGAACAAGGATCTGACGAAGTAGCGCTCCGGGGGCGAACAAGCAACAATTGGTCCATAAAAACAAACAGTTCGTAAAGACACGTCAATAGTGTAAGCAAGTGAGTGGTGTTAAGAAAACACATGGAACTGCAGCGGTTTTAGGGGGATTTTCCACGACCGGTCGTTACAGCTACTACCACCCAATATTCAAGCACTGCTGGAGGTTTCTAGCCACCTTAAGCTCACAGAAGCGGAAAAGCTAACGGACGGCTTTTGGAACAGTACCATCTACAAATTACAAACTCGAGCAGCCCCCAGACCACCGCCTCCACCGTAGGAACACACACCGGGGACATGCTGGTAGCTGCTTTCGAACGGGCTTTCGAACATTTTTCCACTCCTAGTTGCTTTCACTTTCGAGACCATAAATCTTATCACAATTCTGACCGACTTGAACTTCTCAGAAGTCCTTCCTCTGACCGGCCGGTTAACCCACCTCGATCAACTCACTGCTGATACCACAAACGGTTTGTGGAGAACGCCCTGTGCTGCGAAGCCGTTTGCGCCTTCCCAGGTGCCAAACGAGGAAACTAATATCCCGACGCGTTTCGACGAATAACTCGGTCGGCAGCCATAATAGCAGTCCTCTGTTGCACGTTCGAGATTTGGTTTCCAATAACATGTTCCCAATTGACACCGGTGCAGCAGTTAGTGTCATTCCAAAGAAAGCAGGTGATGCAACGATCCCGTCAGTCCAGCAAATCCGTGCTGCCAGCGGCACTCCTATTGCAGCTTACGGCTGTACGTCACTTACTTTCAATTTAGGACCACGTCACACCTTTTGCTTGGTGTTTATAGTAGCAGACGTCCCTAATCCCATACTAAGTATCGATTTCCTCGACCATTTCGACATGCTGATCGATTCACGAAGCCGAAGAGTAGTCAACCGACAGACTTCCTCTTGCGTAACCGGTTCGTATCCATCCGTGAATCACATCACACTCCTATACATCACTGTGAAAAAAACCTGCGCTACACCGAGTCGGTTTGCGTGCTGTTATGGGTTTAGTTTCCACTAAGCTATCTAGGGTGATATTAGAAATAATGGATCCTAGGAGTATCCTCACAACTCATAATAATTTAGGATATTTTTGTGAACAATAAACCCATGAGCAACCTGCTAATCTACAAAACGTCATTAGAATGGCTTCCCGACTGCCAGTGTAGGATAGATGAGTGTTCCCCATTATTAACGCGCCTAACTCCAATCTTATAAAAATACATTTCCAAAGAATACCTAAGGCGACTTCAGTCCGCCCTCACCACCGAGTGACAGGCCGTATTCAGTCCGCGAGCACTAAAAGCCTCCGACTCCCCACAGCTTTGGTACCTTTCTCGGTACCACTGGTTGATATCCACAGTGACGCTGGTATCAAATTTAGAGCACTAAAACGAAACCTGGAGCCCTTGGAGGGACAGTTACATACCATGGATAATGCTCTGACCTAGTTGTCACCGCTGGTATTTATCGCCAACCTCTCAAAATACCCGAACACTCAAAGTTTACTGACGGCCGGTCGCTCTTTGGACCCAGTCGTTTCTGAAGTCCACCAAAGAATTAAAAGATCCAAGAATGTCGTGGTCTTTATTATTCCGGACCGTCTTCCGCTTTCCTCGACTAAACAATCGTTGCCCCTAGCCTGCGGTATGTCACACCACGAGTGCGGTTGCGTACGACTAAGAAAAAAGTCACCGCGGTATACGTGCCCACTTCTGTTTCAGTTCCGCGAGGAAAACATTGCCACGGAATTCGTCGGAAAGAGTAAGGCTATCGCCAAAGCCACCACATTCAAAAGCATAAAATTTGTTGCCGACAAGACCCCATTGCAGAAGGACTTCCTGAAGTCGGTAATCGGCCATCCCTCATCGTCACAATCTTTCGATCCAGGGCCGCACAACCCACCTCAGCAACCCACCACAGTTGACACATTCACACAAGCACCATCGACCAGTGCACCATAGGTGGACGTAGACCTCGACATATCCCGCTCGTCGCCAAATTCTTAGCTCCTATCCAAACGGCCCCACATTACAACCCGATCTCCACCATTTTCTATAGCACGTACCGATAGCCGGGCGATACAATCATCTCACAAAGGCAGCTGTCGCTCACCTATGGGGTTGTCTTCCAAGCAGGCCGAGAAAGTGATTACTTCCAACTAACCACCTCGTACCAACGAATCAGCAACAACATCGTCCCCAACGAAACCGAGCATAGCTTGTTCCTCCCCCCTGTTGCTTCCCGTGGCCTAGATCATCTCGGCATTGACGTCATCACGCCCCCAGTTTGCCCCATAAACCAGCCTGGGGCCTCTCGTGTAAGCGCGAAACAAATTTTTACCGAACCACCATTTACATCACCGGCATACCCACCAAAACTCCTCGGTCCCTCTATCAGTATTCCACCTGCGCACCTGAGTAAACATCTAAAGACCCACGTAGCCAACTTCAACGTGGTACGACAAGCTACTCATTTTTCACCGTCGTCCTGTCTACCAGTGCCCCAACATATTGCTAATTTGTCCCTGTTCATACAGCCACCATCATTGTCACCACCATTCAGTCTCTCTCATTTTTCAGTACATCACGCACAGCCTTCGTTGTACTCGCTCAATGTTTCACCCGGTCGAATTCAGTTACCAGGCCTTGCTTTGAGCCTCTCATCCCACTGCAGCCCCTCCCTGTACCCCAGCAATTTATCTACCTCAATCCAACCACGGCAGTATACCATCAACCACCCTTTCGTATCGGGCTCCAACTTTAACCAAACAATCGGTGGTGCATCCCTCGGCTACTCAGTACAGGAGCAAAATACCAATTTTTTCATTATGTACCCTGGGCGAAGCATGGCCCCATACCCTAGCTCTGTCTCAGAATATTCATCCTCAGCTGTTCCCCAATGGAGGTATAGCCATCAGTCCATCAACTCGTATTTCGTCCACAAACCGAGGCCCCGCTTCCATAATTGCGGGCGATATTTCTAACTTCCATCCACTCCACACTGGTTCTTCGCTTCCGACTCCCCCACTCATCTCTAACGAGGCTCCCCTTGCCTTCTTGGTTGATCCTGCGGCAGCCGGCCACACCACGTGCTCCCAGTCGAACTCAGAGATCACCAAATTCGATCGCACTGCCTGTCCTACCAGCTCTCCATCGATCTTTACTGGCCACTCTGATACTGACCTTACTTCTCTCTACTAGTCCTCGACTTACACACACAACAATCTACCCAGGACTGTCTCATCCACCTCGTCAGTACCAGGACTAACAACGCCACTACATCCATCTTCTCCGGCCTCAGCGTTTGCACAAACACTGGTTGCTACAGTACAAGGAAGCACAACACGCATGTCTGTTTTCGTCATCAGTATTCGCTCACTACCAGCAAAAATTCACCTTCTGCGTGCCCGGGCCCTTGTGTCTAACTACGACTTCATCCTCATCACTGAAACGTGGCTCAACGCAAACACTCCCAGCTTAGACTTCACCATATCTGGTTACAAGGCTTCCAGCAACTCGAGAATAAGTTGTCGAAGAGGGGGTTGCCTAATATGCTGCACAGAATCTTTTCCTGTTTTTTAATGCAACACCCAGTCCCCGACGCCGTTGATGATTCATTCTGGGCAACGGTTAAACTGCAGTCACAAGAACTCTTGCTTGAATGCATTTATCGATCACCTGAATCAGCCGGGGACAATATTGTACTTATTGTTGACGCCTTCCACTTTGCCTCCGCTTATCCCATCGATCACGAGTTGATCGCAGGTGATTTCAACGCTCCTGGAGTGTGTTGGCCATCGCACTCTGGTCCACTCTATCAGGATTTCGTTACCTGTACACACCTCGGTGGTTGAACTCAACACATTCATTCACCTACTAGAGGAAATAACGCCCTAGATCTTCTGTTTTCTCAAGCGCTTAATATGGTAACCATCTCTGTAGGAGACAGCTTCCCCATATGTGACCACAGGGCTGTCTCGTGCTCGTTCTCTGTACCAAAAATCGTTATTTCCTCAGCACCGTCTGCCAGACAATACCACCTAGCTCACTGGAGCAGCCTTCCATACACAGTCAGATCTCAAAATTGAGATACATCGTTTCTTTCACCCGATCCTCAGGTGGCAGCAAATCAGCTTTATTCTATTCTTAATCAGTCTTTAAACACCATCACCCCAACTATGCCATCACTGACGAATTCTAGAAGAGACTCACGCGCATGAAATCTAGACTCTCCAAGCTTCAACGACTTGCACTCAAAACCCGGGAGCTTTCGGCATATATCCAAATGGACGGACTGTCACCGACGACCGAATCACAAACTGAACTCACGCTTACTCAGCAAGAAGCAAAAGCTTTGTGCCATCCCAAGAATACAGAAATCCTGAGTAACTTGATGAGAACAAGAAACCCCCAACCCCACAAGATTATACCTTTCATCGCCGTTAGCAACTCCCATCTGGATAAACCAGAGGAAATAGCTGAAGCTTTCAACACATTTTTCACTTCAGCCCTAACGGCCAATGTTCCCACTTCTGGAGTACACCCTGCGTGCCTACCCTGTGAGACTCTGTCTACAGTTTCAATCCACCCCAGTGATATTTCTCCAATTCTAGTCTCTATGAAACCAACTTACCTCCCAGGCCCGGACGGTATTCCACCGGTTGCTTTTACTCTGAGGGTCCAGACATTCCTATCACTCTATCTGTTTTTTTAACCAGTCTATGAACTTTATCTAGTTCTCTCCTTAATGGAAAACCTCTACAATCATCCCCTTGCACAAAAAAGGCTCCGTTCTTGTTCTCGAGATATCATCCTATCAATCATACACCAGTTATCTCCAGAATCAGGGAGAAGCTTATGGAGAATAAGATAATGACCTACCTTTTAACAAACAACTTGCTCAGTGTGGGTCAACACGACTTCCTGAAAGACCGTTCATGCTCTACCTGTCAGGATGACTTCTTGAACTCAGTCATGGAGGCTGCTGACAAAGGCATGTCCATGATTATCGTCGTGCTCGATATGAAGAGGGCTTTCAACCGAGTCTCACACACTCGGCTCCTATCGCAGGCCAAATCTTATGGCGTCACGGCCCGTTTACTCGGTTGGTTGGATGCTTACTTCTCTGACTGTCATCAGTTGGTCCAGACTATTGGGTCCGTCTCGAAACCCGAACCTGTCACCAGTGGTGTCATACAAGGCAGCTTTTTGGGCCCACTACTTTTCCTCATTTACATAAATGATGTGTTCGGTGTCGTTCGCCATGGCAGTCTCCCTTTCTTCGCGGACGACAACAAAATCTTGTACAGTTTTGAATCTAGTCGGCTTAGAACAGTTATCAGTGATATACGGCAAGATTTAATAGCTCTTAATTCATGATGCACCACTTCATTATTGAAAGTTTCTGCGGAGAACAGCGAATTTCTTACTTTCAAATGCAATGCCCCTCCCCGGTATGTTCAGTATTGACTGTACCCCGGTTTCCATTAGCCCGTTAGTACTAGATTTAGGTTTGCAATATTCAGCCATCTTCATTTTCTCTGAACATAATACCACTCAAATTGCTAAGGCTAGAAGACTTATAGGCCAGCTTCATAGGACATTCCGCCTTCCCGAAAGCATCTTCAGCACCTCGAATACCACACGTTAGACCACACGTTCTATGGAGTGCCGCACTAACTGGACCCAAGCACGGTTATGACAGTATCTTTTTCTTTTTCTCCTTTTTCTTCATTCTGTAACTTTCAGCTCCTTTAGATCTACGATTTCCTACAGAATGGTTTTATCTTGAGTCCGGTAATTCTGTTCCACATCCATCTCTTTTGCTAAATCTGGCAACAAATAAATTTCGGTTACTCCCATCCACTCATCTTTTTCACATGACCACGTCTTGGCTATTGATAACCTGCTTGAACGCTCAACTCACCATTGAAAACCATGGAAGCACTGTACAGCTGTTTCATCCTTGTTGGGAACCATCAGCACTGCACATCCACCGAGCCCCCACGGGGACTCGAACCCGGGGTGAACGATTGTGAATCGAACACCTTAACCACAAGGCTATCCGGGCTGGCTCTCAACGGTTTGTTGAACATCTACACTACATGATATAGCACCCTTCCGTCACTAGCTTCGAACGGTAACAACCCGCCTCCCACACAGCGATCGACTCCTATGATGGATGACTTCTCTGTAGGGGCCTAAGTACAACGAAGGCATTCCGTTATGAACAACCTACAGAGCTTGGTTACTATTTGCAATTGAGTAGTAGGAGATTAGATTTGTATATAATATATATACAAATCTGATCTCCTACTACTCAATTGCAAATAGTAACCAAGCTCTGTAGGTTGTTCATAACGGAATGCCTTCGTTGTACTTAGGCCCCTACAGAGAAGTCATCCATCATAGGAGTCGATCGCTGTGTGGGAGGCGGGTTGTTACCGTTCGAAGCTAGTGACGGAAGGGTGCTATATCATGTAGTGTAGATGTTCAACAAACCGTTGAGAGCCAGCCCGGATAGCCTTGTGGTTAAGGTGTTCGATTCACAATCGTTCACCCCGGGTTCGAGTCCCCGTGGGGGCTCGGTGGATGTGCAGTGCTGATGGTTCCCAACAAGGATGAAACAGCTGTACAGTGCTTCCATGGTTTTCAATGGCGAGTTGAGCGTTCAAGCTGCATCATGAATCATATTATATACAAATCTAATCTCCTACTACTCAATTGCGAATAACCTGCTTCTTAACATTCATATATTCACTCTTCTTCTCCCCCTTATCAGGCCTTGCCATATTATACTTTAGTTTGTATACGGATACCTATCCCGGAATTATAAATCCAGTTCAAAGCTCCATCAATCCAATATTTACCCGCTAGACGTCACCTGTCTTTGACTCACTATTATGCCTAGGGCTCAGGGTGTTGAGATAGCTCTCCACCGTCAACCTGCTCATCATAGAACGCCTTATTTTTCTAAGCAACACTCACCCGCGACTGATCAAGAAGTTGTTTCATCCGGACTTACGACCAATTTTAACCGAAACCATTCTTTCTCTTATTTATCAGGTTTCGGTATACTGAATCCCACGAACTTTACAGTTCATCAGTACTTACCTTCAGCGTGCAACTTTCGGTCGATAATCGTTGACTTATCTGCCCTAGTCACCGGTTGCCACTGCACTAGCTAGCGATCAACCTGTGCAAATCAGTGGCGATACCTTACCGCCAATTTCGTTGCTCCCGTGAAGTTACCCTGCATATCAAAATTGGCGTTGCGTTCACCAGATGGTTCGCATATATACTGGAACCCGTCCGACTCTGTTATTGGCAAGATCAAGCTGCTAACTAATAGCCCCAGGAATGCTGCCACTGTCTGAGTGATTGCTCCATCCTATATTTTTCTTTCACAGATTATGGCAGCAACACTCCCGAGGGTTATGGCTTCCGGTCTGTGGCGGTCTCACAATAAGGGGAAACAGCCGTCCCTATCAGTCTCGGACCCAATGGGCCACGTGTAAAGAAAGGGGGGTCGAGGAGAAAAGGGGAGTTTACCCTACAGCGTAAAATTCTCCCTCCCTCTCCTTTACAAAAAGGACGAAAAAATACACTCCTGGCTGGGAAGGTCCTGGGCTAATGCTCTCTGTCCCCTTCATTACAAATGGATTTCTGATAACAGCCTAGACCCAACCCTGCATATGGGAAACCCCACTGTTTCGAGCTAACCGGCAGTTCTTTTTGTCTAGACTAGGGCGAGGTGACAGCATACCATTCGAGTGCTCCACACGTGGTTGCCCACCCCGCCTTCTCAGCCTCAACCCTTTTGGGTTCCCTGCAAAATCCTTGCCCAGCTTGCTGATGCTTATTGCCGTTGTCGATGCACGGTCCGAATGGTTACCTCATGCGACCTCTGCTCGGACGACACCCAGGCCTTGATGCGCCTAAGCCTAACAGCTATGGGAAAAGCCTCGTCTTTATTGGTTGTCGGAACTAGGAACGAAATCATTGCATTTTTATAATTTACCATCCACAAATTTACTTTTCCTGTGTCCCCCTGGAGCCCAAGAACTAATAATGTTGTTCAAAGTCAGCGATGATTTATCTGCCACCTTATAGACTCAGTTACAAAACCAAAGTTCTTACCGACATTAATTCCCTTAGCAGACTTTTATTCCTTTAATGATAGGTGCTCATCTTCACTTAATTATCTTGTCCCAGGCTGTAACTCAGTGGTCTCATCGTCCTTTTGTTGCACTCCTCTGTTAACTCGAGTCCTACCACACAGATAACCATGCTTTATTAACCAATACCCACCGATCAGCGTACTTGCTTTTGGTATGTTAGGACCCCATTCCACCTGGCAAGCGTATGTATCTGAAGAAGCATGACCCCGCGGAAAACCATCACATTCGCATCCACATGAAAAGGCCTCAGCTTAGCTCTAAGCATTTCCTTTTCTTTTTTATAATTTCTTCGCCCTCGCCTACAGCCGGGTCAACAACCCGACTGCTGTCTTCCCTTGTTCCATTCCTATTTCTCACCCCACCCTCTTTCACTGTTTCATCTAATTTTTGATCCTCAGCTGGGCACCTTTACTATTCTACCACATATCAGCCTAACCATTTTGCACTCTGGCTAACCGTGCGCCTAATATCTCCGTCATCAACCAGCTGCCCTGGAAAACTACCAGTCTCCGCCCGGTAATCCCTCGTAGATCGGCCCGCTGGCCTTAAAGTAGCATTACCTTTCTAACTTTCGCTAGGCGGTTAATCATAACCCCCAGCTGGAACACTCTCCAGACTGCCGCATTTCTCCTCTCTTCCAGAACACACTGGTTAACTGGGTAGCCCGTCAACCAAATCGATGTCAACCCTGGACTACCTAACGGACTAAACGATTTGATCGATCGGATTGACCATAGTTAGGCCTATGTTCACACCTGATGAAGCTTTATATGGAGCACCCTACATGGCTGACCGGTGACCACAATCCCATAACCAGGATTACAATCAATCATGATAGTCCCACCGAACCGCCGGACGGATTCCTGACAATACCCATCTCCTCACACTCCATCAGCCTCCACTTCCCGTACTCCACACGAACAGTTCAATTCACTCTGCGTGCGGTACCGAAAGTAATGACCGGAATCTGGCCCTCGCCGTTGCTTTCCGTACCTACTCTCTCTATTTCGTCATCCTAGCCCCTTTTGACTGCTACCCTCATCATGAACTACCTGCCATCAGCAGCAACCAATGTTTTTATGAAACAAAATACCAGCCACTTGGTTATTCATTCTTTTATCACGCATGCAGAAAATCACACTTTTGCACTCAACTTCTTCTGTACCTTCGAGTCTGGCCTCTTTCAGTCGCTGCTGTCTTCCTTCCTCTTTACAACCCGTGCACATGTGCCTGGTTGCATCAGCAGAGTTTGCCTCCAACAGTGTTTCCTCGACGGCTTCTTGTTGAACTTCCCAGTTCTGTGTCCATTCACCATTCACGTTCCTTAAAAGCACACTGCGTTCCCGGTGTAGGTTTCTGCCTCCAGGTGAATTTCCATATGGTATCAAAAGTACCTATATAGAAAGGCCAATCTGATTATCTCGTTCGGCTCACTTGCTTTTGTATCACAGGCCCCCTCCACCATAAGTTATCCAATGGAGGACCAATCTTCTCTTTATGTTGCAGGCATCTCCGACTGCAATTTGATAACACCATGTTAACTCTGTTTTTAATTTCCTTTTAGTAACACTCAACCAGTTTCTCGATACTGATTCCTCAAACATCCAGTTGGTGCCGAGCCGCATCTCCTTCTACACTCCCCGACTCTTCTTTGAATCTTTCACTCCACCGCTCTCTCTATCTTCATCGACTGCACACCAAATTCCATAGATCACTGTCATCCATTCTGGACTACCGGATCTGTCATCGACAGTTATCGGCACCCATAAGACAAATTGTGTATTATTTCTGCCTCAACTTCCTGTTAACGTTGGGGTATCCGACACCAATTGCTTTATAGGTTCTTGCAAACACTGCACTTTTAACCTTCTTCAGTATCGCTCTATCTGCATTCCTATGTCCATCCGACTAACTTCATCCTCCCCGTCCAGAATTTGAAACCGATTCACAATGACCGCGCTGAACCCTCCCCTCTTTATTTCACTTAAACACCGTCCAAGCTTATCGTTCTAATACTGCAATAGTGTAAACCATGAGCTTCAAAATTGTGATTACCCAACATTACTGAGAATTGCTGTGTTCTCTGATCATGCTTTGTGCATGTGCCTTGACCACAATCAGGAAATATACCCTTATCTGAACCTCAGGCCAAACACCCATGCGCAGACCCCCATTCAGCTTACCCGGCAATGCTAAGAACATCTGGCTCCCTTCCCGCGGTGACCACCAGCGTCACCTACCACGTTGTCACTAGAGGATTCCCAGCATTTAGTCGACAACGTAGCTTGACACTAGACAAGCTCCGCGTAACACAGACTGAGCCCGAACACACGCTAGAATTAAGCATAATACGCCCGTCCGGTAGCCCTTGCGCCTCGCCTTTTCACATGGTTCCTGAACCTAAAGGCGCCTGGCGCCCCTGCGGTGACTATGGAGCTCTCAACCAGACTACTGTCCCAGACAAGCAACCCACTCCACATATTCAGCATCTTACTTCCTCCCTATCTGGTTGTTCTGTTTTCATCCGAATCGACCTCGTTAGAGCATACCACCAAGTCCCGGAGGCTAAGGCTGACATAACTAAAACAGCTGTACCAACGCCATTCGGACTGTTCCAGTTTCCGCGCGTGCAATTTGGGCTCAAAAATGCAGCCCAAACCTTTCGAAGTCTATTCATGAAAAAACACGTGGTTTCAAGAATGTCTACATGTACGTAGACGGCGTTTTGGTGGCATGTTCTTCAGAACGAGAGCATATGGCACACCTGTACGTTCTTTTTGAGCGCCTTAGCCAACACGATGCAACTGTCAACTCTACCAAATGCGAATTAGATAGGGCAACCACCACATTTCTTGGTCTCGACGCCTCAGCCTCGAGCATATGGCCTCTGCCTGACAAGGTGGAGGCCATTCGCGACTATCCTGAGCCTCACTCTTACCGACAGTTTCGCCAAATTTCTGGCTTGGCCAACTTTTATCTCCGGTTTGCCCCACACTGCGCTGAAATAATGCAGCCTCTAACAGACCTCTTAAGTGGAGGTAAGCGGAAGTTATTTTTCCCGACACTGCACAGGCAGCTTTCACCCCGATCAAGAGAGCTATCACCAACACAACACTCCTTTCACATCCCGATCATTCTGCTCCCCTGACATTGGAGACAGATGCTTCTGACACGACGGTTGGAGCAGTGTTGCAGAAATTCGTCAAAAATTCACGGCAACCTCTATCTTTCTTCTCCAAGCGTCTCGGCGCGCGGAACCCCGATGTAGTACGTTCAACTAAGAAATACTGACAATCTTCTTTGGTATCTGACACTCCCGGCACACACTCGAGGGCCAAACGTTCACAGTGTTCACAGATCATAAACCACTAATGCACCCCCTCCAGTCAGCTTCTGATCGATATCCGTCACGCGTGATCCGCCATTTAGACTATGTCTCGCAGTTTACTGCAAACATTCGACACCTCTCTGGAGCACACAATCCCGTAGCAGATGCACATTCCCGCGTGCACAATATCGACAACCCACTACCCATGGGCATAGACCTAGAAGCAATCGCCGCAGCCCAATCAGCAGATCCTGAGGTTGAGCAAATCAGAAACAGCAGCCCCCCACACCTAGTGCCAGTGGGCCTTCCAGCTTCGGGCGTAACTATTATTTGCGATGTGTCACAGGGTCGACCCCGACCACTAGTCTCCGCCAACTTTTGCCGGCAAGTTTTTAGCAGCCTCCACAACTTATCGCATCCTGGAGTAACGGCCTCAGTGTAACTAGTCGCCGAGCGATTCGTTTGGCCTTGCATCAGAAGTGACGTACGTCTTTGAACCTGCGCTTTTCTTCAATGCCAACGCGTCGAAATACATCGTCATACTACTTCTACGACAGGCACATTCTGTGAGCCGGACGCACGCTTCCATCATGTGCATGTGGGTCTCGCAAAGCCATTTCCGCCATCCAACGGCTGAATCTACATCCTCACTTGCGTAGATCGTTCCTTTCGCTGGCCACTGACCATACCCATTCCCCGTCCTACCTTAGAGGAAGCTGCAAAAGCGATTCTCACCGGTCGGGTGAGTTATTTGGGTTACCCTGCTATCGTCAGCACTGACAGCGGTTCTCATTTTGACGGCGCCTTCCGCCAGCTACTGAGCGGATTTGGTTGCAGACAAAACAAGACGACGGTCTATCACCCCCGGGATAATGGCATAGTGGAGCGATTCCATCTCAAATTGGAAGCTTCCCTTCGTGCTTGTGGTAACCCTTTATGGAATGAAGCTTTACCGATCGTCCTATTAGGACTGCCCAGCATCGGTAAACCTGATAAGGGCGTTACTGCGAATGAACTGGTTTACAGTTACACACTACGACTTCCAGGTGAAATGGTTTCTCCATTACCGTCTGTGAGATTTAATTATAAGGGATTACGCAGAGCGGCTGTCACACCAAATGCGGATGATAAAGCTTACCCCGCCACGCAATTAAACTCTCATCAACTGCATACCTACCACTCTAGCGACCGCCAGCCATGTTTTATTCGAGTGGATGCAGAGCAATCACCACTACAAGCAGCTTACTTTGGCCCGTTCCGCGTCGCCCAGCGAAAGGAAAAGAAATACGTGGTGGAAGTCGAGGTCAGGAAAGAGACCATCAGCGTAGACCGCCCTTAACCAGCCTTCGTCGAGATAGAACCCACCCTGAACAACAGTCCCAGTGTTCCTACCTGCTCACAACCTTCGGTTAGTCGTCCTGAGTAGGCCCCTGTTACTCGCACTAACGACTATCCCTTACCTGTTGCAAAACCAAACCCCGCAGAAGACACAGCCGCACCCATCAACAGGAGAAATGGACGCAGCGGCGAGCTGCGACAGTCAACGAGGTTTCCTGGATGAGTAGCAGTTGTATATGTTTAAGTTTACTCTTCATATTCCACTTGTGACTCTTTTTATTATGCATGAGTGCACGACCAGGTAGTTAGCACGACAAGGTTGGTGGCAGTCTGTATTGCTCCGGTATGTCTTCCTCAGTCGAATATCCTTTCGAGCCCCAAGGCACAGCTCCCTTGTGCTTCTTGCATTCCAGCTCGTCCCGTCGAGCAGAACCATATGCTATTTCAGGATCTCGCGTGGCTCATACACACTACTCACTGGATCGCGACTGGACTCATTTAACGCCGGACGCTGGCTCGCTTGCGCAGGCAATAAAAACCACAGGCAAACGAAACTTTGGGATATGCCGATAACGACAATCCCTACAACACAATCACCACTGCCGAGCCAAAAGTAGGATCTACCCCGGTCGGATGAAATGTTGAAAAGGACTCAATTTCGCGATCGACGCACAATAACCAGTAAGAGCCATGGAGAACGGCTTGTACTGGCCTCGTTGTCGTGTTAGATCTTAGCGGGAGGCATGGAAAACGCATCTTACCACCAAAGCCAACGTGCTCATCACGAGGCGAAGCCCAACCGCTTTGAAATGTAGTACTACCGATAAAACACACGATAACGAGGACTAAAAGAATTGGTTATTTGAACAATTACCGTATTTGATGGCGCCACTTGCTCCCCCTGTGTACTTCGTCGGCACGCCGTTGCGCTTCTCTAATACACAAGTTCTCCCGCTCCAGCGTTTTGAGTTCTGCTTTGCGCGCTGCCGAGTATATTCGCTAACGTTTCACGAACCGAGGATTAGGGGCCGGAGACTCTGCAAGAGAGCAGGTCCTGACCTGATTTAGGAGAATCCTAAAAGCTTGCCCCCAAAGAGGAGCAAAATTGGCAGCAAAATTACCTCAATAAGGATTCTAAATGGCTCCCACAGAACACTGTGAAGCAAACCGCTGTACTTTTGGGGGCCTTTCCGGCCTGCATCCGTGGTAAAAGAAGAGACCTATCCCTTGTAGCACACATCCCGTTCATAACACCGGTTTCCGGTCGGTTTGCTTATTAGCCATTTTACACGGACGAACAATAAATTGATGGAAAAGGACTTGACGACCGAAGCAATGTAAAAGCTTGGTCAGAGTTTAAATCAAATGTATCGGTTTAATTCATCGAAATGTCCTGAAAACCTCAGTATAGATCGCTCTATTTCACTTCCCTGAAAAGGATAAAGTAAGGATTATTAATCGGAAAACCGTAAATTTGGAGATAGGAGTAAGTGCCATCGTACTTAATTTGGGTTGTTTAAAAGAGTAACGAAGTATATCACGTATTTCAAATGATTCGCAAAAGGAGCTCGGAAACCGGCCAGAAACCTCTCCGAAACCGACCGGTTTTCTGCCGGTTTTGGATCAGGTTTTTACTAATAAGCCGATCGGTATCCGGGCAGTTTCTGAGTGGTTTGCGATCAATTTCCTGGACGGTTTCTGAACGTTTTCCAAGCGGTTTGCGTCAGTCGTTTTGAGTGCGTCTTATGCTTGGTTGATTTATTTCACTAACTCACATTACGTTTTAGAATGCTTTTTCTATCTACTAATTTATGATTTTCCGGATGACTGTCTTTATTTCATCCCCTCCGAGATAATAAAATGGAGCCGTCTATACTGAGGTTTCCGGGACATTCCTTTTGAATAAAGCTCGTCAGCTTTCATTGAGTCGACATAAAAATTAACATATCGCCGTTATCATAATAGTCCCTAAATAGGCCCATATTCGACCTCCAGAACAATCCCAGTAGGTACAAATCCTACTAAGTCCAGCTAGAAGGCTCAATGTAATGAATTTGAATTTAGAACGCTGTACTTTCAACGAATAAAATCATCTAAAATTGGTGAGAATTTATAAAACGTGTCCGGCACTGGAATTTTTGTTCCGCGGAATGGTGAGTCGGATGACAGCTGTTCATTCATATTCTGATTCCCAGCACCTGAAAAGGAAACTGAAAGCATCCTCCAAAAGAAGTGGTAGTTGTAATACTATATTAGAGTACAGTAGGAGAGCAGATTTAATTATTTAGGGGCCTAAGCGTGATGTTTTTTACTCTGTTCACCGTCATCGCATTGTACGCCCACATCGCGGTCCAGCTTAGTCTTGCTATCCACCGGGATGGATCTACCTCTCCGTGAGCAACACCGCCTTTTTTCACGCCCACCGATGTGGTTGCACCAGGATAGTCTTGTTGACGAGTGACGTCTGCTGAATAAATGTTTCAAAAGCCCATTTATTATCTAGCAAAAAGGAAAACACTTTTGTTCCGGCCACGGCGGTTTCCCATGGGATCCCTTAATTGGAGGAGAAGCTTCCACAGCCTCTACGATCGCGTTCGCCGAGGAAATCGGCGAGAAAAAAACCATGGAGTACCAACCGCGTGTATTCTCACGAGCCTGAGTACGGAGATTGCAAGCTAGCTTGTGCCGAGGAAGTGTGTGCGACTTAGCTCTTGTGGCTGCCGCGTGTGCCAAAGGCACACTCAAACAAGTGATAGATAGAGTGTCATTGGTTCATCGCCACAGAGAGCCCTCCTAGGAGGCTGTCCACAGCAAAAGCTTCCACTTAGGGGTCTGGCAAGCAAACGAGTGGGTAGCATGTAATACAGTCCGCCCATTAAGAAATGGTGTAGTTTCTGGTAGCTTTCGAACCGTTCGTGAGTTTGGACCACAGCTCTGAAATCCCCGGACCCGGTGGTATTGCCTTCTGGTGACCTCGGGTCACATGGTGAGTAGAGCAAAAAAAATAACAAAAGGAATGCGTAAAGTTACTCCGAAATAAATGGAATAACTTGAAAACAAAAATAAACGGCTGAATGAAACCATTTTATTTGCTTTAAAACGACTTGACAGCATGAGCCCCTATGGAGGAATGTAGAAAAAAGCAGAAGGGTGGACAAATGGGTTTTTGCTGTAGAATGTGCTGGTGGGCCCTCGAAGCAAGGCACCGGGAAAGGCCTTCGCAGCTGGACCTAACCCGAAGAACCTCGTAGGCTCAAAGCGAGGGGAAAGGATTATCCAGTGCTTACGGCAAAGACGCCGGCGGAGTTTTGCTGCGCTCGACCCAGTGAATGACCCAGTACATGTTGGGCTTGTTGAAAGGGGTGCTGTGGTTGGTCTTCTCAGTAGTGTAGACAACTAGCCACTACTGAGGAGTCAGAAAAGTGGGTGAAGAGGTCGGTTTTTCTTCTGTAAGCTTTTTTGGTTACTTATGGGATCCAGCATGCCGCATGTGTAAAACGAACGGCTTTCTTGATCACCCAGCTGCGACTGGAAGTCAATGGAGGCGACTCTGTGTTGAAGGTTGTGTGGGGCGGTTGGCCAGCTGAGTCACCGGTGTCAGTGTGGTCGGCCTATGGAACGCCGGTGTCTCGGGTTCCGGTACTGAAGTTTTCGAAGGGATGAAGTCGGACGGAGCGGATTCGGCCAGAAAGGCTCGTTTAAGTCAGTCTAAGGTAATCGTACCCTGTAAAAGAGTTCAGGACACCCCTTTCCACGCATCAGAATCCATGTTACAAACAGCATATTTCATTCGTATGAACCATCTTTGTCGGAATTCCGATTGTTTGTTTCACTGATATAAATCTTTGTCACAAGCCGAACTCTCACTATTGCCGTGAGAATGAGTCGCTCAGCCTGAACCTCGTTGTGACCCCATTCGGTACTCTCATCTTCTGAATCTGACCTTTTGCTGTAATTCGGTTGCCGTCGTTGATTTGTTGTTCAGTGAGGAGCGCAGGAGCCCAGGAGGAGCATTATTGAGGTTTGATTGTTGTAAAATTAATAATTTTTGTAACCTGTACCGTAGCTATTTGGAATTGACCGTGTTTTGAATTGTGTCGAAATTGGTTGCCATGCTTCACTCGAACGTTCCGGTGGCTGGACTTCACATACCCTTTCTGCCATTGTGGCCGATGACAGATGTTTTCTCTGGATGACGTAGGATCCTGTGGCGGCCGAAGTAAGCAGGCTGTACAGAAGCGCGTTCCTCTGCCCGAAGGAAAAACCTCGTACTGTCTTGGAGATGTGGGTTTATTTAAACCGTAGTGTTTTTTTCACGAGCCGCGAGAAGGTGTAGATTATGCATTGGGTGGCATGATTAGCGTTGTCAAAAGTTCAGATGGATTTTGGGGCTACTGTTTGATCGGGATGTCGAAGCGAGCGATGGAACCTGAGTTCTACTGGTGTGGTTGGTAGATCGGCTTTCAGGGCTTAGATGCTGTACGTCGGAATCGTCTGATTGACAGGATGTCGTACCTTCGAGGTTGGTCGACACGTGGGTGCTGAGGCCCAGGTTGTGAGTGTTGGATGGCTCGGCTGCGACAGGATCATCGACATCTGGGATATGATCTACATCGCGTGCGTACTGGGTAACATAATTCAGATGTCTAGACCCTGTAGGAGAGTGCCTGTCCGTGGTGGCGAGCAATGCATGGAAGGTCGATTTATGGTCGGTGTAAGCCGTGAATTCGAGCCCCTCTAGCTAGTGTCCAGTTGCAGTGGTGTGTATGTGCCACTAAGTGAGTAGTTGATTGCTGGAAACGGAACCATGGACAACCGTGAATAAACGAACCCCACTATGTTCAACAGTCCAGAAGCAATAAGGTAAAAGAGGACACGCTAATCATACAACGGCTCCTCCTTCGGGTGACGACTGTCTTCTAGTAAACTTGACAGCTGTTGTGCAAAGAAGCACCTTTGTAATGTTTGGCTAATTTTTTCCATGTTCGAACGAGCACTTCCCGATAAAATCTGTAACCCAGGCATTTCTAGTGGATTATGACATCGTGAAGGACGCTAAGATAGATAACAAGGATTATGCGGCCAAAGCGATATACTTCGATTCAGCCGGTTGTAGTTTTCGGGGGAAAATGCAACGGGCTGCCAAGCGTTTGCTAAATTTTGCCGTAGTACCGCGCCAGCGGCTTTGTATGTTGCGCCGGTTACCAACGCAATCGGGTAGTGGGTTTCAGGTGTGAGAGCCAGTCTACTTTGCCGGTAGCCCGTTTCAGCATTGTGAGTGCGTCTCGTGCGGTTTCTGTGAAAACCAGCCGATTCGCTTTGCCTTTTAACAGGTCTATGGGCAGCTACATTGGCTGAGCGTGTTGTGGAATGAAAAGCCGACAGAAGTTAGCCAGGCCGTTGAAAGGCGGTAGTCTATTGAATGCCGCAGGTTCCGGGTAGTCCGGAATTGCCTGCATCGCTGTGGAAGTAACCTTGTGGCCTGGGAATTCAGTGGTTTCGAATCCTGTCACACACTTATTCGCGTAGACGGTAACCCTGTGTTGGGACAATCAGTCACCAAGCGTGTCTAGTCGGGCTAGGTGTTCTCGCCTAGACCAGCTGCCAATCAGGACGTCTTCAAAATGAGCAAACACAAGTTCCAAACCACGGCATACCGTATCGATGAAAAACTGGAACTTTCGTGCGGCTTTGCCGGGCCAGGCGGTCTTCGTAGGAACAAGTAAAGACCGAAAAGAATTCGTAATGTCTGTTTTGGGGATATCTGCCTCAGCTACTGGCATTTGTTTTTATGCCTGCACCAAATCTTTGGAGTAAAAACTACTTTGCTCGCTGAACCAGCTAAGAGGTTTGTGATGTGCAAAACAGCATATCTGTCGGGTGCAGTAAATTATCGTCAATAATAATAACAATAATGGTTTATTTTGAGACACCTGAAGCATGCCAGGAACGTGAATAAATGTTTGCAGGCGATGGAATCGACAAACAACATTCGTGGAAAAGTAGACGTTTGCATGAAAGAAGTGGGGTAAAAAGGCTCAGAAAGGGGAATAAAGTGGGATGAAAGTATGATAATTGTATGATACGTGTACGTACACTGAAGAAAATGGAGGGATTTTAAATGAACCCAAGGGCGGATTCGCCTACCATGGTGTCACCTTTCTTACACTCTCGATATGGCAGTTTCTTTCTCCTCCCAGATTTGGCACTTTGATATCATATTACCGAAACTGAACTCGTGTCCAGGCTTCAAACTGCACCACTATCTAAACCGGCTGAAGTATTTTATTCTACAGCTATTTATCCATTGCCGCCTTCTGCAAAGTACGTGGGCAGCTTTGACTATCTCCCATTTTTGCACGATATGCCTCATAGGGCTTTCATCTATTGATGTACATTTGCTTGTGAATTAGCCTGCCATCTCTCTTGCAAAGCTAAACACAGGTGCAATCGCTGTGGCCAGGCAGTTCAGTTTTATTCATCTTCTATTCCATCTTTGGCATTGCTTGCTAACTCTATATCACAGTAAAAATTTTCTGTACGCCCGCTTTTCCCTCCCACATTTTCATCCCATCACCACTCCGGCAATCTCCCTTTCTCGAGGTACGTCTGTTTTGCTAAATATCTGATTTCCCCAGTATCCAGCCGTCACTTCATGCCACTGTTTCTGCAGGCTGATATGCTTCCTTGTTGATACCTCTTGACATACCTGCCAAAGTGAATAATTTTCCGAAAGCATCGACGAGATTTCTGTTTACATGCCTATCATATCCTGCAGCCAGCAGGTAACTCTTTATACTCCGCTCGATAAACTCCTCTTCTATAAAGATCAACGGCATATCCTCTGAATATGCTTGAATTTCCATCAATGGCAATTATTTTCTATACTATTTATGTATGCACTCCAGACCTTCAGCTGGCTTTACTCAAAAATAGCCGAACCGGCTACCTGACCGTGAGTCTTCTAATTGCCGGGCGTTATTACCATTTTATTCCTTTTCATTGTTCGCCCATAGTCCTCTGCGTGCATTTGTTTTATCCTGTTGTAAACCCTGATTCTGCCATCATTTGTGCACTCGTAAATGCATTGCAGCATGTGCTGGGCCCATCCGAAATACAATAATAATATTGAACAATAATAACCCTAACAACCCATCTGTCTGAGTCTTGTTTAACTCATCCATCAACTTTATCACTGTGATCCACAGAATGCTCATAACTGGGCACCTACTCCTCACCCAGCTGTGTGTTTTCCCCGCAGCCTCTCGCTGGATATCAGTCACTCGAATTGTGGTGAATCGGGCTTCCAGCATCATCTACGAACTTCTTCTTCCCGGGGGACACCTTGCAAGTCCTTCGGAATAACATTTTTGCCTTCTCACGAGTCCTCAGATTTATTGGTTCAGGTGCTTACCCGACGTCACCAATTATTTTTCAAATTTTCCATCTGTTTTTTTCAATTTCTTTGTCGGCATGTCCCTTCTTGAGACCTTGTCGATTGCATCCAAACTTCTGGGTGTTTTGCTTCCGTTCCTGCTGCACTTGATTGCGTTTCTTGACCACGAAGCCGATTTTGCTTGTTTCTGGGTGATTCGACCACCCGACCTTCAAGCTCAGTTTCGCCGGGCGTTTCTTCTTGCGACCACTAAAACCTCCACACTTCTCTGCATTCCATATGTACAGTTGACTATCCAAGAGTCCTTATTGCAAACTCACTTGCACCATGTTATCACGCAGCTGAACATGCTTCGGGTGTCTCCAAATAAAACCGTCGTCTTCATCAACTCGACAAAACCCGCGCTGTCTCTAGTCATCAGTTGACTTCTTCAGGACCATGTGTAGGAGTGACTCCCACGGACCGTACGAAGGCCGAATAGCTTCTAGTAGATCAAGTGTTGGAACTCAGAGTGGGCTACGCGGAGCTTGTATAGAGCCAACCTGCGAGGTCGAGCGCAGACCGGGGTCACTTGTGTGGCGATGTGATGGGCCACTCCACTAGTGATTGGGGGAAAAACATATGCTTGGTTGGATAAGAATAAGGTATTCACTGAATAAACCACCGAATTCCGGTTCGGAAGTGGGAATTGGCTTAAGGATTGATGGTGAGTGAACCTGGATCAGGGAGCTAAAGGGGAGATTCGATGAAACTTCATTTGCAAACCTTCGCTTACCTGGGTCGACTAGCAGACAAAGACAATCTAAAAAACTTGACCTAGAATAGCTTGATGCACTTGGGCTACGACGACGTCCTACGGGGAAGGACTGTGCAGGCCAAGGCCTAGGATGAGAAATTGACTGCCGTAGGTTGAGACTGGAGCTCCGCCGGTGGGCTGCTGTGTCAGGACAGCAGGAAAGACAGTGAGCCATCGCAAAACCGAGGTTATACTGACCTGCGCTCCCGTGTCGAGGAAAACACGCATGCCGGTAGTCTTGTTTTTCACGTAAATGAGGCTACTAGGAACGAGGGTGCCTGTAGAGCTTGTTGCTATAGCCTGACTGGAGTGGAAACTGCAGGGCTTTCCGCATTTGCGGGCTTCAGGTCCGAATTGGCGGTGAAGGTAACACTTGCCGGATTGGTAATTTGGCTTAGGGGCACAAGCCGTGAAATGAGACCTGTGGGGCTTTGCTCGCTAAGGCTGCTGTGGGTGGACTCTTGTTAACCAACCATCTGCACCGAAAAGCAAACACCCTGACATAAAGTCTGAATGACAGAGTTGCTGCTGAGAGCATTGTGGAGAGTTGCTTTCGGTGTAAAGTTGACGGCTGCATGCAACCGAGCAGCGGTGGAGGTGGTAAACGCATGTGACAGTGAGACAAATGCATTTGCATGCTCGGGGACTTAGTCCGCAGCATCTGCGCACTTATGGGAAATGGACTGGTATTAGAAGGGCTACTACGCCTCAGGCACAGGGCGGGAGCCTTTGCATCCATGGTTGACGTGGGGCTGCATCGTCCGTGGAAGTCGTAACTATGGTTGAACGCATTTTCCAAAGCGACTGTTAGGGAGTCACATCTCCCAGGCGGTTCCTGAGCAAACTTGCTGGGTACGTTTCACTGCTGACTCTGTTACGTGCTAAAGAAGAGCCTCCCGGAATGAGTTGTCCGGGCTGTGCTTTGTGGGTTCACAAAACTATGCTTGACTGACAGGATCATTTTGATTAGGGTTGCCAAAAGCATTTTACTGTGTATGTATCGTTGTCTAGGTCTACAGTCCTCCCCGAAGCGAGACTCTATAATGACGAATAAAACCTCCGGGTTTTCCGGACAAAGCCCGGGATTTTCACGTTCCTCAAGTAGCACTCCGGTTCGTTGTGAGGCTTGTGCTTTGTGTTCTTGAGAAAAAGGGTGTTTACTTCAGAAAAAACTACGCTGAGGTTCTAAAATGTTGGCGGAATAGTGAAGAAATGAGAACAAAAATTGATTGGGGTGATAATAGCCACCAAAATAGATTTCGTCTTAGAAAATGTATGCCATGGATGATTTCCAGTTGGAATTCTTATCTCTATACCTGACAGAATGTTCGATTAACTTTAGAAGGGGGCATCACTGACGAAGGGGGAAAAATGCCTCAGGTATGAACTGGCTAGGTGGCGAGGGTGGAATAACCTGAAACGATAAGTGGAATGGGCCCACCAATTGTTAGAGAACGCACTTCCTCAGCTTCATCGATAGCGTTCGTCGAGGGAATCAAAGAGAAAAAGCCATGGGGTGTGAACCGCGTGTGTTTTCACGGGGCCTGTGTACGGAGACTGCAAGCTAGCTTGCGCCGAGGAAGTGCGTGCGAAGTAGCGCTTGCGGTTGCCGCTTGAAAGGTACAGTCAAACAAGTGGTACATAGGGTGTCATCGGCTGTAACGACCGGTCGTGCAAGATCTCCCCGAAACCGCTGCAGTTCCGTGTTTTTTTCTTAACACCACTCACTTGCCTACCATATTGAAGTGTCTTTACGAACTCTTTGTTTTTATGGACCAATTGTTGCTTGTTCGCCCCCGGAGCGCTACTTCGTCAGATCCTTGTTCTGGACCTGCTCGACGCACGTGCTCATTGCTCGCACGCAGCAATTTGGTTTCTCGTTTGTTGAGTCCTTGTGATCTCATTATTGAGGTTTGTATCTTTTTGGTGTCATTGTTCATTCAACAATCTAGTATCGTAGAATATCACGGATAATCGCCTCTTGATTTCGGGATCCGTTGTGAATTTGGCTACGCATTGCTCAAACGTGTCTTACAATGCCCAATTGAATAATTAGGGACGAGGAAAAGCACGCAAAATGCGAAGAAAGGGATCGAAGCCATTAAAATATGGACAAGAAGTAATACGGCAAGTCTCTGGGGAGGTTTTGGGTACTTTTGGTTCTTTAGTTATTGCTATATCATCTAGTCCTTTCAGTGCTAGCTCATGTGTTACTGAGTGTTATATGGATTTTAAGGATATCTATCTATATGGGCTGAGAATATTATACCTAGAACAACAGTTTTTATCGGCTAGACAACAGGCCCAGAAAGCAAAAAAGCAGTGTATACAGAAAGAGCGTGAGCACGAAACCAGCGACTAGAACACTTCCGATAGACCAGGGTGCAATAAGATGGGGAACTCCACGCTGGTCGCCGACAATAAAACACCATTGATCGATTTGCCAAGAATGGAACTGATGGTTTTCGACGGGCGATCTGAACTCTACTGCAAGTTCGTCAAGCAGTTTGAAACGTTCGTCAAAAATAAGATAACCGACCCTGGGCAAGGGCTTCTCCATATGACTCACTACTGTCGAGGTCGAGCAAGGAAAGCTATCGATGAGCGTACCATGCTCGACCCGGGACAAGGCTTCACCAGAGCAAGGAACATTCTAAGGGACTTGTTTGGTCAACCTTTCAAAGTAGCCCATGACCCAATAGAGGGCGTGATGGTAGAGGCGAATAGAACCAAGGGCGATGTCTACACAATGGCCGACCTGGTGATCGAAATGCAGAACTGCTCAATAGCCCTCGACCATTTCGGTTACAGGGCTGGCCTAGATGCAATGCACACCTTGGAAGGCACAGTCCGTCACCTCTCTCCCGAACTACAGGGTCGGTGGGCGGGAGAAGCGGAACGGATAATCCGAAGCGACATGGGGGCTAACTTCGACGACCTGACCGAATAATGGGACAAGCAAACCAAAATAGCCGACAGCAGGTTCGGCCGACTTATCCGAGACAGCAACCGAGCAAACAAGCCCAGTACTAGCCAGGTTCAAACCACTGCTCGGGAACAGTCGAAATATCCGCCTTGGACCGATGCACTCTCCATTTCACGCGAAGCCATAGCGCAATCAGGTTGCAGGTTCTGTAATGCTAGCCAAGGGCTACCAGAATGCCCCAGTTTCGTCAACGCCATAATAGACGAACGACGGGGAATGGCGAGGATGGCAAGAGCGTACTTTATATGTCTCAACAACATGCACCGGGCGGCAGCTTGTAGAGCAAGGAACAGATGTGATTACGAGGGCTGCACGGGCAGACACCATGGATTGTTACACCGGGTGAGAGAAAATATAAACGAGGCGAGCACAAAGCCCAGTGTGATTTGTTCAACGTCGCGGTCTGCCAGTAAACCAGTACGTTTAGGAGAAGTTGCCGTGGGAGTGGTGACCACAACTGGGGTGGTCAAAGCGCTGGCTTTCGTTGACTGTGGATCTGACGCTACCCTGGTAAAAGAGCGGTTTGCCGGCAAACATCGGCTCGCTAAATGTGCGACGTCGTTGGCAGTGAGCACGGTGGGCGGAACACAGGTAATGACTACCGGCAGGTTGGGGTTGCTACTCATCTCCTTGGACACTAACGAGGAAATCAAACCAAAGGAAGCATTCACATTAGCTGATCTCCCCATGCAAGCACCAAAGTCGGTCAACTCAATCTTGACTGGGTGGCCTTACCTGCAGGACGTAACCGTTGTAGACCGGGAAGACGATGAAGTGTATCTCCTCATCGGCTGCGACGCGCCAGAGGCACAATGGGTACTCGACCAGAAATTGGGCGACTGCCAGGCACCTTATGCCGTACGCACGGCTCTGGGATGGATGTTATACGGTCCAGTAGGGGTACGCGGTTCCGTGAATTACTTATCCGCCGAAACGGACCGCATAGAGTATCACCTTCAGCGGCTGTATGGAAAGGAGTTTCATGACGTCGGAGACGGAGGACCATCGTTGTCTCAAGAGGATCATTTCGCTTTAAAAACGGTGCGGCAAGGCACTAGAGGCCTCAAAAACAGTTCGAGGTTCCCCTCCCATGGCCCACATATGCTGACCCGTGGACTGATAACAGAAACTATGTTCTCCAACGTCCACTAGGACTGAAAGAAAGCCTCCTTCGATACCAGGATTTGTGGGAGCGATACGCAGAGTTACTGAAGCGAAACGAATCTCTTGGCTGCGTTAAAATGGTGCCTGCCAACACCGACGGCCGAAAGGGTATCAGGTATTTACCTCACCACCCGGTTATCGACCCCAAGAAACCCAAAAACTGCAGGTGGTTTTCGACTGTGCAGCCAAGTTTCAGGGCAAGTCGGTAAACGATCGCCTTTCACAAGGACGTGACTGGGCCACACCACTGATCGAAGTTATGTGCCGTTTCAGAGTGGGTAGCGTGGCCTTGTCCGCCGACATTAGGGAAATGTTTCCTCAGGTGAAAATATCGGTAGGAGATCGAGATGCGTTGCTCTTCCTGTGGTGGTAAGGGAACAACCGGGACAACGCAGTGGTGAATTATAGGATGACCGTCCACCCCTTCGGAGCCATATCGTCACCGTTCTGTGCGATTTACGCCCTTCGGGAAGCTGCGAACAAACATGGAGGTCTGGTCCATCGGTCGGTGGCAGATAGCGTAAGCAAAAAGTTCCACGTCGACGACTACCTTGGATCATTTGATGATATAGAGTCAACTCTGGCGCAGTTCAGAGACCTGACAAGATTGCTAGAAGAGGGCGGCTTCCATCTAACTAAATGGATGTCGAACGCTCCAGAAGTGCTCGAGGTCATTCCGTACCACCAGAGGGCCGGAAGTGTTAAAGATTTGGATTGCTCTCCACTCCCTACCGAACGCACTTTAGGAATGCAATGGGACGCGGAAATGGACGACTTTGTTTTCGAGCTAAACGTTCCCGAGTTGTCTGCAGTGCGTCGAGGCATACTATCCGCTGTCTTCAGTCTGTTCGACCCGCTGGGTTTCGTCTCCCCCTGGCTGCTACCCGGAAAGATCTTGCTGCAGCGGCTGTGCCGTAAGAAAGTCGATTGAGACCAGTCACTGGACCGAGAGGACCGGTTGGACTGGGAAGAATTTCTGAACACCTTGAAGAAATTAGGAGACACAAGGATTCCACGATGTTTGACTCCTGGTCATACGACACGGACAGGGGAACTACATGCCTTTTCCGATGCATCCGAAGTCGGTTATGGAGCCATGGTGTACAGACGATGGTGCTCAGGAGACGGACAACATACTACAAGGATCCTGTTTGCTGAAGCCCGCGTTACTCCACTGAAGTCGGTCTCAATCCCACACCTTGGACTCAGCGCAGCCGTGCTTGCAGTCAGGGCGGTACAAGCGGTGAAGAGATGTTTCGACTTCCACATTTGGTCGGTTAGCTTTTGGACGGACTCAACGATAGTGCTATACTATATCAACAAAGTCCGAAGCCGTTTTAGTACTTTCTTTACTAACCGACTCACGATAATCCACGGTGAATCAGCCATGAACCAGTGGAAGCATGTCAGGTCTGGCAATAATCCAGCCGATCTGTGCTCCCGAGGTGCGACCAACTTCAAGCAACTAGGCACGTGGACGAGGGGGCTAAACTTTCTGCAAATGCCTAAACATAACTGGCCCGTGTACGAGTTAAAACCCCTACGGAAGTAGAACTGGAGATGAAAAGCGTAGTGATAGCGGCCAACGTCGCCGAAGTGATATCCATTCTGTCGCGATTGGTCAGATTTTCTTCCTGGTAAAGACACTTTGCGCGTTAGTTTGGTTAGCCAGGTTCAAGAGAAATTTACTAGTCATGAAAGGGCTACGCCCCTCAGGCCGGATACGAGTCGGCCCGCTAATTCCCGATGAGCCCACCTTCCCGCCTTAAATTGCAACATAGAGCTATTATCTTTTTATGTTGTCTGTCTCGCTTCGTCAAAAACTCTGAGCGCCCTTCTCCGCCACGAAGTAGCCCTGGTTTTCAAAATCCTTTGGCCCCTGTTTCCTCAGCCTCTCACCTTGTTCCTCTCTGAATTCCTACCGACTACTACCTTTTCTCAGTTAAAGTTTATTTATATTCTATCCTAATTATTTCTATCTTGATATGTTTTTGGCATTTTTTCTCAGTCCACTTGACTGCACATTACTGAAAATAAGATGATAACTAAATTTCCTGTGGCGGAAACAAACTGGCACTCTTCCCATTTCCTACTTTGTTTTGATATTTTTGTTGTCTGTGAAATTTTCTAGGCTTTTGAAATTTTGGCACCCCGTCGAACTGTTTCCCTCAACTTTTGCAAACCCCATCAGAATCTGCTTTGACTATCCCAAAATAGTTCAAAGCAAATCCTCTCACCTATGACAGATTTTTCCCTTTTTCCTCCCTTTCTTGCTCGCTTGTGTCATGGTTTTCTGTTTCGTACCCAGAAAGCTACTAGCCCCACTCCCCGTAATACTCCTTTTTCTACTTACTGCTAGTCTTGTCGTTATCTAGCCTTAAATCCTCCAGCCACTTCAACTCGGTACTCTCCGTCACGCCAAAGATTTTGTTCCCCCTTCGTTCCGCACTATTCCCTTACCTTGCAGGCTTCTTCGTGACCTTACCCGAACAGAGTATTCATATTTTACCCCGTTTTACTAGGCAAAAACAGGGTTTCTTCTCACAGATTTCTCGCCGCGTTTGGTTTACATTTGTTACTTGAAGTTAGTTATTGAATTCTGTTTTTCTTCTTGATGGGCATCCGGCCTTTATCTTTTTTATGAGCAAAAGCGTGTCCTCTTTTTTTAATTTCATCCCTATCTAACCTTAGCTGTAACATCGGCCAGGCTGCCTTCTGGGATATTTTTTCAAATACCACACAATTATAGCTGACCAGTTCGCATTACTAAGTGCCCATAGTAATTCCTGGCCTCACAGTGGGTCTGACAAGCCACTACCGATCCACTTCAGGACTGAAAACGTTATTATAGAAATAATAGTGTGTCTCTGAAATCTCGAGAGATGTTCGGGCCCATGATCGGATGCTACCGTAAAGATGAAACCGGCGACTCAATGAAGCCGGTACTGATGTGTGTGTGCGAAAGAGTAGGGGGAAGGACTGGGTGGTCAGAAGAAGTATTAACGTCCGGCAAAGTTGAAACTCGAGGCTGAATGACCAAGTCAGCTGGTTGCACATGAGGCTAAATGGAAACGCATAGTTTATGCATGAAACGTACCGAAAGTGATCATAGTAGCTGGAGTATGCAAGAAGGTCAAAGATTATTTTGATTATATCAGTTCTTTTAAAAAGGAAAACTGTTGCTAAAGCGGGATAGAAAGGGGTACTTGCAGGCTAAATAGAATGAATGGAATGTGAGTGGAGAACTCGTCGATGGAGGGGGAGTGAATATCAGAAATAAAATGGAACAAGACAGTGGAATAGTTCGCCTCTGAAATTTGTCGGCAGTATACTGATGGCGTCGGTCATATAGAAGATATCAAGCATTTCCATTGGGGAAGAGCACTAGAGTGGTGATCGGTGAAGTGACTGAATGATGACAGGTGCTCGATCCATGAATGAGTCATTTTATGACGGAACACGCATGGGGAGTTCACATGTGGAAAGAAAAATTGCATAAATCAGTCATGAGCACTTACTGAGGTAATCCTGGAGACCGGTGGAGTATGGAGGCGATAGGAAGGGATGTGGAGCTCGTAAAGTGTAAGTGTACGTCGGCTGATGACAGTTTCTGTGGACTGGTCATGCAAAAACGACCATTAACAAGACAGCACAAAACTGATCTACAGCAAAGAAAGGAGATGGGAACCTCGATATAGAATAAGAGTAAAATGGACTGATTGAGGAAGCTGCAATGATCTCTCTATATTTAAGTTATGGGAATCAGCTGCATATCGGACCTTTACCACATCTGCAGACCGAGGCTGCCAGAGTGATCACGAAAAAAATTGCGGGAGGGTAAACTGAACTGTAATGATCAGAAAGTAATGAGAGAATCATAATATACCGACTCGGGGATGGTGAAGTCTGTGACAGATCGACATGAGATGCAGAGCGAGAACGTAGTCGTAGGCATGCAAAGGAGGTGACGGGGTGAAGGGAAGACCAGGGAAACTTTGTATTGTCCAATTCACAGGTGGGAAGTCCCACGGCAACAAAGGGGTGAGGTACAGTAACAAAGGATCTGATACATAAAAAGGCGTTGAAAAATCAGACAAGGTATAAAAAGAACCATTCGAAGAAGAAGGTAGTAAGGATTGGCGATTTGTTGCCGATAGAGCTACACAGCAAATAAGTGACTTATCTGGAGACGGAGAGAGACTCCCAGAGCAATGACGAAAGGGGTTGCCATAGAAAAACTGGCAAACGAATAGGAAATTCTCCACTTGTTTCTAGATGGGTGATTATATACCCAAAAGAAAAAAAGAATGGTAATCACTGACCTGGGGTGCGCGGCTATGGCAAGTACAGAGTCGACTAGCATACGACGGTGATGGTGGAGAATACCGGAGGTGTGTGCTCATCTAATAATGATTATTTTGATAGGTATCATGCAACAGCAAAAGAGAGGTGAAGTTGCAGGATGGATATACCTGGGACAAGCAGGTGAAGGAGGGCATGATGCTATGCAACATCAGAATAAAGCAATGGAAGAGCACTGTGTTGAGGAACAAGTGGCGTAATGAAGATCTCGAATAATTGTCAGTTCCTTCTCTGACTGCTGAGGGATTAGGGAAAGATACTTAAGCTAGGGTAAAGAATTGGTTATTATCGATGAGGAGAGGACAGTGACAGCAATCGTGCAAATGGATGAATAAATCCACAGCAGCGGCAGATTTTGCCATGGGAAATGGACATGATCACAGATGGGAACGGTGATTAATCAGGTGCGAGTGTCATGGAATGCAGGTAAGATAGAGAAAGCCGAAAAAGATGGACTATTTTCAGAAGTGGTGAGCGTGCGTTGAGAAACGAAGGTGATAGCTAACTGCGATGAGTAGGCACCAATAATCTCAAGAGTGGTTTAGAATTTATTCTTCGGAAGTGAAAGCGAAGTGATAGTGGTAACACTGACAGCTCTCTCGAGGAGAAACCCTTGACGATAAGAGAGGCCAGCTCAAACGATCTAAGTGCGGCAGCCCCAGGGGCATAAAAGCAGTAGTTTTGCAATCAGCAAACGGTACGAGGGGGGAGGGGGCGGGGCTGGGCCTGCGCTGGACATCCAACCTGAAAACCACTTTTGTTGACGGGGGACGCGATCCCTCACCTTTATTGAGCCCACGCGTTTTGTAGACATCCCGCAAGCCCGATGTTAGCCGGCCAAGGCCAATGGAAGCTAAGCACAACTAGGCCATACGAATGAAGGGAGACTATTGATGGTGTTGATAATTACCGCGGTAAGGAGCATATGAGTTGCAAAAAGAGAGCAGGTGTAACGTAAGATCACAAACGGTCATGTAGGAATGCTACCCGACGTGAAACTCTCATGTATCTTTAGCCTGGAGGGGGGATGCAAAACACAGATGGAATCAGGCATGGCTGACGTTATGCCATGACCACACTCTAGTTGACCACGGGAGTGGCAGCAGGCGGTGAGAAAAAGGACTGAGGCTACATCATAAAAGCAAACGGGAACTTGTGGGAAGTCTAGCTACGCGGGCTAGGGCTAACGCTGCCACTGACCGGCAGTGCCGAGAGAAAATCCAGAGAAGCGGGAGAATATGCGTCTTCTATATGGGGATGGATCAACGATGGTTTTAAGAGAGTGCCACGAGACTGGCTGGAGTTGTATGCAGCTTAAAACCAAAAGGGGTAACGATCAGAAGGAGGCTTGGCGGGGCTCAGGTTTGCCCAAGGTACCCACAGGAGGAGGGAGTACAGTGAAGGAAAAGCACCCTACGTAAGATACGATGGATGCTGGCCACGAAAGAATTACTACTGGCAGGGGCCGTATATGAGTGGAAGCCAGGAAGCAGGTGCAAAACAGGCTCGGGCAAGAGTGAATGGGTACATGCCCCGAGCAGAACTATGAGGGGGGCAAGAACGCTCAGAGGAGGAGAAAGGAACCGGCTCGATTTTTACTGGTTCTTTTGCGAAGGCCTTTTAATAGGGTGTCAGTAAAGAAGTGTGGGCAGGCGGAAGAAATTTTTTTGAATGAGACAAGTTAGCCGTCGTTCGTATTCAGTGGATGAACCGCATCAGAAGTGAAGTTGCTGTGTCCTGAGCGGTGTAATGCTACTTTCATGATTTAATTAGTTGTAAAACCGGTCCTGAAAAGGGTTACCCTTGGTGATGAAAAAGTGGACAACCTTCCAGCGATTTCGACTACGCTGTGTTTATAAACAACAAAATTTCACCATAAATTGGTGACCTCCTTCAAAAGTACTATCGATATTGATGGGTCCAGCAAATAGTGTGATGGCACTAGCGCCTATGAGGGAGTCATGGATCAATCGCTTGAACAGAAACAGTGGAGTGGCACGATGCATAGCCGAGGCAGATTATTCAATTTTAGCCGTAAATCATTCGAAATATTCGAGATCTTAGAGCTGAACAAAAGTGGAGCTCGGAGGGCAAAGGCACGATTTCAGAGAGTAAGAGCCCGGAGGGTTAAGAGGTGGCAGGGGGATTGTTTATGCTTGGCAACTAGTCAACTTGAACAAGAAGGTCAGCTTCAGTCAAGGGTTTCGGATCAATGGTGGATCGCGTTTGAACAGCCCACTACCCCCACGATAGGTGGTGACAGAAGTTATCCCAGCCAGCCTTTTGATAAAAATGCTCTGACAGTTCCCCGGGATTATTAGAAGGAGAAAGAAAGATGAAAGGAAATAATGGAACAATATTCAGGCAGGGGTAGGACATTAGAGCCGTAGACACGATGTCGACTCTGCTACAGTTTGGAGCTTCGAAAAATGAGGCCGATGGGTCTCTTGGCTTTAGTGGCTCGGAATGTGGTCTTTTCGGAGAAGTTAAAAGAACGAGAGAGGTGAAATCCATGACCAATTAATGCGGAACTGAGACGCTTGGGTAATCCGTCGAGGGCACTGCCACCTGGACTTAACTGGCACTTGTAGGGAAGTAAAAAGCCTTTGGATGCAGAAAATTTAATTTGCCGCAATTTGCACCAAACTTTGAGAAGGTTAAGGTCCTGTTGGGTGCTTCTCAGAGTAGCGGGCAGACCATCTGTGGGAAAGGACCAAACGATTTTTGTTCCATTCAGCAAGGACAAACGGAGCGTCAGGGCTAATTACGCAAAAGATATCGCTGATATATACATAAGAAACAATAATGGTCCAAGAACGCCACCTTGGCTCACACCATCTGGTTCATTCCTGCCGTAAGACGGGTGACCATTGACTAATGCCACAAGGGGGCGAAAGAGGACAATCAAGATAGGAGCAGGTCAACTGGACCCGGAGATTTCAATAATATTGACTGGTGCTGGCGAAGTACCCCATCCAAGCACTTCGACAGATCTAGGAATAGGATAATCACAGATGCCCTGTCGTCAGCAGCTGAGGTTAGGGCATTCAAGAAGTCGGTTTAACAAGAAGAACACGACTGCTATTTGGCGGGGCCATGTTGACTGGGGTTTAGTAGACCTTTGGACAGAAGATGGTCAGCTGGATAAGAATTGACAATTTCCCCCTTAAGTTAACACACGAGGAAAGTGTGGCCAAATGAATGGTAATTATCAGGGTCTTGCTGTAAACCCTTTTAAAGCATGGTGTGGGATCAGAGGTTTTCCACTGCCGTGAGACTACTCTATTACTTATGAAAAATATGAATAGGTAGAGTACCAACGAAGTCATCGCTGATTCCGGGTTGTAAACCGAGCTTGAGAAACACACGGTCCAGTCCTGAAGTTCGTTCTCACTTACTCGGTTCAGCAGGTCAGAACGACGGCACGACAATCGCAAACAAGAACACTTCCGGCCCGAGTACTTGGCAGAATTTCAAAAGATCGTCGGAGAGTAGGGATCCACCAAATGCTTTATGGCACAGAGCCACACAGTTCACTGTTTGTAGATACTTAAGAAACAACCTCAGTAGTGATCCCCTTGGTCGGACAATCAGAGAAAAAAGTAGAAAATAAGCCAGCTTCGATTAGCAACAGTAGCGCTCCAGCCGCCATAGTCAAACAGTGAAAAAAGAGCATGACGCGGTAAAACTATCGGTGAATTGGGCACCAAGATTCTGTACAAAAATGACAAACGAAAGTCCTTTGGCTCTGGATTCATAATTCGTCCGGTCAAAAACCACAAAACGAATTGGACAGCACTGTCGGGGTTATCTGAAGAGAGAGGAGCCGGCCGTATTCCGTCTGTTCCGGGTTTTCTCGATAGTCTTGTCTTGAGGACAAACTTGTGTAATTCAGAAAAAGTAAAATGTAGTGGTGACGAAGGTAGAGCTGGACGTAACGGCAGTGGCAGCAAATTGGACAAAAGCCCAACTTGGCTATTGTGCGGTAGGTTAAGTTTTTCTTGTTTTCTGGAAGGCATTTCGATGCAGTGACTTAGCTCCAGGTTAGTCCTGTTGATGTAAGACAGAGTGAAGGAATCTCTTGTTTGGTGGTATCTGCGCTGCGGGCCTAACGACCTGAGCTCAGTTCTAGATATTCCTGAAGCCCGGCGCTGATTCAGTAGGGTGGAGATCGAACCAATACTATTAGGGCAGCTGTTTATACTGTCGTAAGGGGAGTCGGTGGTAATCTGAGCGTCGGAGGACAGTGAGAAAGCATTTGAGCCTCCTGAGCTAATGTTGTTTGGCAGTAGATCCCAGATATTGTAACCACAAGTATTGATGTTATTAGAAAGGGGATTACTGAGATACATCAGGACGAACACATGGCTGTCCCGTGATCGGGGCCTAGGAAAAGGCGAGCCACTTGCTGTTTGTCACCAGCTAAATGACGTCTGAAGACCAAGTTAAGGGCGTTCCGCTCCCCAGTAGATGTGCTCATTATTTTGAATCCAGCCCCCAAAATATAAATACGAGAAAGTAATTCAGACCGAGCAAGCGGGCCCGTATTGTGGGACAAAGGTAGTGGAAAATACCCACAATTGGTTTGACATTCACGGGATGGTCTAATCATCCATGAAACGTATTGCCACTACTGTTTGTTGTATTTGTCGACCACCCGAGGGAACGGTGAGTATAACTTATTAAAATCGCGGTTACTAGTGTCCGTTAGTAACCGGAGGGAGTCGTTTACTAGTTCCACGGTGGGGTGCTGTGGAACATCTGATATGAAAAATTGGCTAAAACGGGCTGCACAACAGCCACATTTACTGGAATGGTGAGGGCTAGAGGGGCTGTGATACCCAGCGTTGCTTATATGATATAAATGAGACAGCCAAGATGGCCTTGTCTCGGCAACTAAGACTATGTCTGGGCCGGTTTATAACGCTGAGGTCCTCGTTTGGGGACTTCTCCCGGTTAATGAGCGGCTTCTGATAAAAGTGAGAGGGAAATCATTAGTCGAGCGGGAGAGGCAAGCATGCGGGTCACGTATTAGAGTTAGAGAAAGATATGACTAGGTGGAAAATTGAGAATATTGGTCGTGATATGGTTGTAAGTGAGGACGACAGTATGCAAAACTTGAAAGCAGAATATCGAGAGCAGAGTGATCAAAGTGTTTTTAAGGTCCTCAGGTATGTCTAGACTGAGAAAGACTCACGGAACTGTGGTGACTGGCTATGCCAAAAGGCAACCAAGGTGGAGTCCGTGCAACAGAAGAAGAAGGTAGGTTGGTTGCTGCGCTGTTAGCGGAAGCTAAAGAAAGGGGTTGTAGGCAAAGAGGGCCAAATGAGAGAGTGGCACCAGTTGTTTCGGTGGCTTGGAGTTTGTGGGTTTTTTCGAGTAAAAACCTTGATCGTGGTTGGCATTGTGCGCTGGGAGTGGATCTTGTTAGCTAGCCTGTAGATTCATACCACAGTGGGGAAGTAGTATTTAGAGTCAGAGGCTGTAGTCTATAATCTGTAAAACTGTGGATACGCAGTTGTAAACGGAACGGCTAGTGATGCCGTGGTGTCCAGCTACGCCAAGATGCAGTGCGAGCGGCCGGTGTTTATGGGGGGGGGGTGTTGGCCAGCTTAACAGGGGCTCTATTAGCCCCCTTTATGTGGGAAGGGCCATTGTGAAGGATGTCCAGCGAGGGAGTCGCCCCGGCTACACCAGTGACTCGGTAAGCTGTAATTTAATAGGGGAAGTGAAAAGAAGCGGGGAGGAGGTACTGGTAGGGGATCGAGTTAGAGTGCGGTGGGCTTTGTTGTAAAAAACCGGCTGGGCAAAAAGGCCGTAGTTAAGTAGTGAATTCTGGTGAGGAAACGATGGAGGTTCAGGCGAATGGAAGGTTAAGCCGGGCACTGAGATGACCGCGGACTGGGAGGGTTGGTAGGAATGATAAAGCGGGATGGAATGGAAAAGTCGCTCGAAGGCAAAGAGATCCTGGTGTTGAAAAAGTATAACGGCTTGATACGATAGGTGCGATATGAAAACACAAAATGCTGAATATTATTTGCATATAAAAGATGTCTGCATAAACCTTCTGTTGGCTGTGTCAGGCACTTCTGTGAAGCAACTGGGGTGGGTAGCCAAGAGGTGGATTGTCCGAGAGACGGGCTAGTCTTGATGTAAGGCGCCGTCCCACCTGTATAACCAATGGCTGGATTTTGTGTCCTGTTTAGGGCATACGCTAACCCATCGAGTTGCTTGTTAGTAGACAGTTTACCAGAGGTTTTGGCAAGCTGATACTACTTGAGTGAGAGACAGGTGATTTAATTGCGGGGTTTCCCTGCGCCGTGGGTAGGCTGACTGCCCCGACAAAATGAGCTTTGTCGGCCGGCATTTTGACGTTTTAAGGTTAAGTCTAGGAGGCCTTAGGGATAAGGGGGGACTAAAGGGCCCGGTGGGAATAAGAAGTGAGCCATGTGTTCTCAGAGTTGATTGGCGAAAATTATTTTGCAAGTTAGATAGGCTGGTTACCTTTAGCAAATGCACGCTGTCGGCTGGTCTCTCCTCAAAGAATTAGGTTGCGGAAGTTTCGGCGGTGAAAAGGTACTTAGAAGCGCACTCAAGATGGGACTAAAGCGGGATTTTTTCGGGGTTGATTGAGAGGGTGAGGATAAGATTGGTGAGTCCACGACCACTTTCGATAATTGGGACTGAAAGTTCGGGGAAGGGTGGATCGAACTGCTACTTTCTCAGAGTCCATACTGCGAAGGCATATGGGTTGCATTGTCAGGTGTCTCAGAATGTGTGCTTTAGGAGCTAAAAGTGTCCTCCCTTAGTCGTGTTTTATCATCAATAATCTCAATAGCCTTGAAATGGGAACTAGAGGCAATCAAGCTTCAGTTTTTAATGAATTCCTGTGCGGTTCGCCCACCGTGGAACCGAAATTAAAACGGGCGGGCTGCATTCCAGGTCCTCTTTTGTAGCCTGATGCTTTAGCACGGACAGACCTCCATGCTGCAGGCACTCAAAATGACGAGCCTCACTGAATTTAGCGGAATGCCACCAGGTATAAAAAGCACTATGGCAGTGTTGGGGTTCTTAGGTATTTTCGTATTTTTGTTGGCCGTGGATTCCGTGAAGCTTTGAGCCCTCATAAGAGCTTGAGAGACTGGCTTTTCAGTGTGGCCAGTGATTTGGATACAGTGGGTCAGGTTGGACGGAGGTTCGTCGACCGATAGTAACTGGTTAGTGAGGTCAGGAAGTTCACTCTTTATTGCCCAGAATCTTTTGTTTGTACCGCCGAGAGCATCAACTGGATGATGCAGCAGCAGCAGTCAAAAGTGACGTTTTCTCCGGTGGTGAATTAAGGTGAACTTTAGCGTCTGAGCTTCCTTCAGTTCCTTTCGCCTCATTCCTGATCCTCGACACTTTATCGGGTGGTGGAGAGTATACATATCGAAGACGGTAGGTAAGCATCTCAGTGTGACTTTTCATATCAAAAAGATTATGAAACGATCAAGGCCTTGGGTGTTCACGTGTCAGGAGACCAGAATAGTTATAAAATGGTAAGCACCAGGAGTCTGTAGTGAGCTGAGGCGGGCTGTGGATTCTGCTGGAGTGAAAACGACATTCCAAAGGGCTCAGCTTTGAGCACTTGGCGGGTATTGAATGGTGTACAGCTGTTTGCTTAATACCACAGTAATATGCCGGACATCACTCAGAGCACCACGCCATTTACTGCAGTTTTTGAATGCAATTCACCTAGGAGGATGGAAGCAGCACGTCACGTCCCCAACCAGACGCGACCACACTCTTGACTTAATCTTGTCACTAGGATTAACCCAGGTTATAACAAAAGTTCAGAATAACCTACCCGGGAGTGATCACGCAACTGTCCACTGCTGCTCCACAGTGCCCATAAAATATAAACAGCCGACAACCCTGCATAAACCATATCATAAGGCTAACTGGAATATACCACCTTCTCTGATTCGCAGCCAAAATTGGGACACCTTTTTAAGTGCAGATCCCCAGCTGGTGGCAGATCATCTTTATTCTATCTTTGAACGACGCCTCAACCGAATTACCCCGTCACAGGGGTCGTCATTCCTCCCTAAAGACAATAAATTGTCTCGTCTCAACTTGAAGTTAAGTAGACTCCAAAGCGTTTATCTTAAAACAAGGGACTTTTCACTGTTTATACAGTTAAATCGTTTGGCTGAAACGATAAAACTGTACTCTGAGGGTGAAATGATACAACAGGATCTCGGGGCCTTACGTGATTCCAAGAAAGTTGAGATTCTTGCAAAACTGATGAAGTCGAGGAACCCCAAAACAACTTCATCTATCTCTTCTATCTCTTTCAATAACACGTGCCTCGACAAACCACTGGACATGGCAGAAGCGCTGAACACGTTTTTTGCTTCTTCCTTAATTAGTGACACAGCACCATTTTTCTGCAATCCACCAGTACCACCATATGAGCCACTTTCTTCTATAACATTCCTGCCCTCCGAAATCGAGCCTTTAATTTCAAATATCAAAATGTCTTTCCACTCCGGATCGGACTCGTTACCATCTTCAAATTGAGTGGCCCAGATATCCCAATTCTTTTATCGAATTTATTCAATGTCTATGCGCTTTAGTTGGTATCCTATACAGTGGAAAACGTCGGTTATTATCCCAATTCATAAGAAGGGAACACGGGAGGACCCGACCAACTACCGGCCTGTGAATCATACCCCAGTAGTATCGAGGATTATGGAAAGATTAATAGAAGTTAAACTAACAGATCACCTCCTGAAAAACCACCTTATAAGTGAAGGTCAGCACGGGTTCCTAAAACATCGATCCTGCGCAACATGTATGACTGACTTCCTGAACCTTATTACGATAGCTGCAATGATGGTAAGGCAGTGACCTCAGTCTTTTAGACATGTCTAAGGCCTTCGACCGGGTGTCTCATTTTCTTTTGTTGTCAAATGATAAGACATACGGCATTGTTGACCCATCATATGCCTGGCCAGAATCGTACTTGTCCTCGCGAAGTTAAGGGGTAAACTTTGATGGCAAAATTTACACACCCAGCCCTGTAACCAGCGATGTGATCCAAGGTAGTGTATTGGGCCCATTGTTGTTTCTCATGTACATAAATGACATATTTACCGTGGTTCGCCATGGAAATCCGTTTGTATTTGCTGATGATGTAAAGTTGTTGTACGCCTTCGATCATAATTCATTGGGTAATACTATAGCAAAAATATCGGAGGATTTACGGATGCTCAATTTGTGGTGTACCGATCGAGTAATGAAGTTCTCGGCGGACAAAAGCTGCATTCTTACATACAAGTGTCATGTCCCTCCAGAAACGTTTAGTATAAATGGTCATCTGATCCCCAACAAGTCATCCGTACGCGACCTGGGCATATACTACTCCTGTTCGTTCAATTTCTCGGAGCAAACAGACATTCAAATCGCTAGGTCCCGCAGGTTAATAGGATTTGTCCACAAAACATTCCGTTTGCGTGAAAGTAAGCTCATTGTCTATACAACGCGCGTTAGACCATTGCTAGAGTATAGTTCAATAGTTGGCTCCAACATGCGCCAGATTGATAGGATCGCCATCGAAAATGTTCAGCGCACCTTTACTAAACAATTAGTTGGCTATTCGTCTAGTCTCAACTATAAACAGCGCTGTGACCTGCTACGCCTCGAACCCTTTGGCTCCGACGGATAAAGAACAACTTGTCCTTTTTCCACTCATTATTAAAATATAGATCCTGCAAAGCCTCCCCTGTGGTACGAGACCCAATAAGCCTAAGGTTCTCGTTACGACACAGCAGCCATTCGGTCACTGTGCCGTCCTCGAGAACCAGCCTACGGTCCAATTTCTTTATTGTTAAATATTCACAAATGTGGAATAAACTTCCACCGAATGTCCGTGCAATAAGCCACTTGCCGAGATTTAAAGAGGAAATAAACAAACGGCTTGACGTCCTGACACTCGTATCAAACAATGATCCATACACTTCGGAGGAGCGAGCGTACGAAGTTGGTTTGGGTTACTGACACGCGGGTCTGAGTCGGGGACCACGAGACCTACGTACCACACAAGTCGCCGTATATACCACTCAAGTGTTCTTGATCTTTCGTGTACAAGCTTGTGTTTTGCAAAGTTGAACCATTCACCAAGTAGTTCCAATTTCTAGATACTAGAGGTTTCCCTCTACCACTGACCGTTGATCCTCAGCTGGGAGCACCCCAGACTGCGTTTTTCTATTTTTACCTTACCAGACAACCACTGACGGTGCCTTCCCTGCTCTAAAGGACCCCTCGCAACCTGGTCGCAAGCTTCTGGACTATTCGATCTCCATGTGACAACGCCAATATCATTCCAGCGGAGACCGTCGGGGCTGGGCGCGGGCAGATCCACCGCTTTGGCCGGCGCACATCGGGCGTTCAGGACGACTGCAACGATGTGCGGGCGCAGCTGGGATGGCGGATTGCACTTCCTGTCACCATAAATGGTTCCTGGTTGGGTGTCCAACGCACGTTCAGCCCCACCCACCAGCACCGGTTGCGGCAAAAAAACATTTATTCACCCGAAATGCTGCAAATATGGAACTATCTCCTCCAGTTATCGCTTATTTTTCATCGTACTTGTCTCCATCTTCGCCACCTTAACTTACCACTTCTTACGCCCAAAAAAATTCTACCTTCCCTAGAACATAATTATCGCGGGGTTAAAAGACCATTTCCATACTCGGCTTACCATTCATGATTCTTTTTCCTGAGGATTCGTGCCAAACCACCCGCTTGTCCCATTCGCAAACTTAACCAATCCCCAAAATAAAACTCGCTCTTATTTTATCACAGTTATCGATATATTTGCAAAAAGTCACATTTAATGTTGCCATACACGTCCGTCCCACAAAGTCCAAACAGTATATTTCACTGAGGAGCGTTTGTCTCCAGAGCATCCCATCAGTCGGCTATATTGTGATAGTTCGCTCTCTCTATCAGTCCTTCTGTTCGCCCACATGGCTGTAGCATTGCAATATCCTCACCTTGCAAAGATTCATGCCCTCCCCATATACTGACATCTGTATCGCAGCTTTTTGATCTTCCGCCATCACAGGATTCATTTCTTACAAAGAATACCAGCAGATAGCATTTCGCCTGTTAACTACTTCACCGTCCAACTTCGCAACTGTATTCATCGGTTGTTTGAAGCTTTTTCATATCCGGTATTCTATCTTGGTAAATCCTCTTAGACAATTTTGATTCTTGCTTCTCTCTGGTCTTCATGTGCAGCCCTTAGACAAGGATAATCGAACGTAAATACTTACCTGTCATTTAAATACTCATCTGCGCAAACCGTGTATCTGCGACTATCATGGCTACGCATCGTAAACTGATTGGTCGCCCAGTCCCCATTTCCGTTTTGGGGCGTCACATTCCGCCTTTTTGAAAGTGAACAATGTGCGCAACGATTTAAAGGACTCAGCCGATATTTGGTCGCTGAAAGTTACAAGGAAAATCTTTGAAACATTTTGATTGTTCTTTATCCTCAAATTCATTCCTTTTATCGTCTGATTTCAATCCAAAGCCGAGCCATACTCCTCGGAGCGCTATAGCTGGTTCATGTCTTGGAAACTTCTTTTTCCTCATGGTGAACAAAACTTTCGTCAATTCTCTTTGATTCTCTCGTTGCATAGCCTCTCTTTTTGTGATATTTCAACAAGACTCTACTACCTCCGACGATCTCCACCCTGACTTGGCCGGGCTGGCCACCCGCACTTGAGTTCAAATTTGCCGGGCGCCGCTTTAAATAGTAATTAAATAATTACTTTTGTACAATATCGGGTGCATATACTTGAATCATCCTCTTGGAATTCGGACTCTACGTTCAATTGTACTTTTTGATCTTGCGTTACAGCATGCCTCGGGGTTATCCGAAATAAACCATTATTATTATTATTATTATTATTATTATTATTATTATTATCAAGTGTGCGAGCAGCAAGGATCACTAGAGAAGCACCGGCTGGATTGGAAACAGAAAGGATTCAACGTAGTCGGCAGTTTTTGATGTATTTTTGTTTATTTAAAGCTATCAGCCACCAAGACCGTGTAGGACAACCATTCGCGGTAGTTAATAATGTCCTTGTTGTGATGTGGAACAAATACTTATGCCAGCAGTTCTTTGTACGGAGTTGGATGGTTGTGCGTACTATAGAAATTGTAATATGCCTAAACCATGGAGGAAGACTAAAATCGAGACAACTTGATTATGATGTACAGCTTACCTTGGCTACCACGAGAGGCTTTCCAAGCCTCAGCGATGACATGATTCCATCCCCTTTCATCTCCAGAGAAGCTGGATCTTGTGGTCGTCCCAATGCCGTTTGTTTTTGCGCCACCCCAGAGACCATGAAAAGGTGCTGTTACGACCAAAGCGCAAAAGTCCTGGTTCAAGTAAAGCCTGGTCAACGATTCGATGCTCGATTCACTGAATTACAAGCTTCACTCGTTTTTGACAGTTCCTTGGAGCTTCACAGCGAAGAGTACCCCGGATCAACACAGATTCCAAATCGAAAACCCGACTGCTGTTCAAGTTTTTCGGTACTGCTCATGAGTGGGAAAGCTAAAACAATTATCATGTTTATGACACTGAGCCACCCTCTCTACCGAGGCAAGGGGTAGTCAGAGTTGAGGTAAAATCTGCACGGAAGAAACACATGCGAAAAGAAATAAATAAGAGTTACCTATCCTGCGGTCCAAGTAAGCTCCGCACAGTAATTCAGCTCAAAATACAGCTTCCCTGGTGTGGCAGCCGTTTCGATGTCATCAAAGCAAATCAAACTGTATCAGCTTGAAAACTTTGCTGAATCCATCCACCGCAGTCCGGCTGACCGATGGTCCGTACGTGCTTGCAGTTTCCCCTTAGGGCGAAGTTGGCATAGAAGTGCACAAATATCGCTCCAGGAGGACAAAATATCTTCCTATAACCCTCAGTTGGTCAGTTCAAGTCAATCTCGACCCACCTCAAAAATCGCAATGTAATTTTTCTCCTTTGTGGGGCTTTCACCCAGAGAAACGTCTCTCAGTTGTCGGCCGACTTTGCCACTCTACCTAAGCTGAGCCGACGCTAAACCCCAATCAGCACCGTCGTCCTACCTGTGTCCTGCAAAGTCAATCACCTACTGATTTCCCCCTCGCTAGGCCGAGCGATCAAAAAACGGCCCGAGTTTCTTCTCAGGTTTCTTAGAATAGAAAGCCAGGTGATCAGCTAGGTACGATATTCTCTCGAGAGTGAGTAGCGGCATTATCCGTTTCTGCGCAACTAAGGGTTTCTTTTCACATAACCACATCTGGGTACTGTTCTCAAAGGCCTTCGATCCACTTAAAAGTTCTTTCGGGAGCAGCAAACTTGAAGAAAGCAAGCCCTGCCATTTAACTAGTGGCCGATCCATATGCGCCATGGACGGGGAACCGGGAGCTGATTCTATAGGCTTCCGGTCTCTTCCCGTACGGCCTGCAGTGCGAGATGATGTCTTCACAATAATGTTAGTCCATCGCATCCAAGGCCATGAAGTCCGTGTTTGCAGGGACAATGAGGATGCCGCTCCGATTTTCTTCTTTGGGGACAATTCATAGAGCCACTCCCCCAGCCCGTCCGTATGGTTTCCGCCACAATGTTCTTCAAGCTGAGAAGGTGCCTCAAGGTCACCTTCCCTCTGGTTCAGCACTCAATGTACTTTCGGCACGTCACAACTTATAAGATCTGGTTTCTCATCCTTCCGACCTACAATAACTATGTGCTGCAGGTGAAGATATATGAATGAAAAGACCCTTAACGACTTCGGTTCCCGCATTGGGAGATCAGTCACCGTGAATGCTTCGGTTGGCTTGATCCATCTGTTAGTGCCAACAGAAGTGTAAGGCAGTCTCAGCCGACCTGCAATCATTACTTGGGTCCCGCCTTAGGCACTCACTGCGATTGAAGCCGGGGTTTTCTCTGATTGGTGTTTACTCAAAATCCGCAGTGTCAGGCCCGCTGTCAACGAAGGCCAGGGCTTCAATCATTCCGCGGGGGACCACCACTCCTACAGAAACCACACTCAAAAGTACTTCCCCGCAGGTAGATCGCGATGCAGAAAAAATAAGTTTGACTTTGTTTTTTCGTCGAGCGTAGCTTTATTTTTCTGTGCAGTGATCGATAGTGTCCGCCTGGGGACATTTTGATGGTATCCAGCTCTCACTTGGCAGTCCGCTGCTAGGAGTCAGTTCCTCGGTCATACGAAACAAGCCTTCATCGTCTTCTCCATTTCCCAACGTTTACTCACAGTAGCTTTTGGGAACTGCGCACAGTCTGCCAAACAGCGTCCGGTTCACGAACTTTGCAAACTGAAGCTAAGCCCTAGCGCGAAATGGCATGTGTGCCCTTTCAAGGCTGGCATTTTTAGTCTTTCGTGCAGTATTCTGAGCTCGACTTTTACTTGGCCCGTTCACTGTACTGCTGTAGCAAATAAATCGAACAAATCGACCGCTGGCCCTTCCAGCCTGTCCGTCTAAGTAATCGGTCAATTCCACGAAGTTGGCTTCGCGGTTACCCTGGCTGGACTTTCCGCTCCTTCGGCCCAACAACCCCGTAGTCCAATGAAAGACAGCCAGCTATCCCCTCCAGGGTGCGCACAGCGCTGGGATTAGGCCTACGGTCTAGTTGATTAAGGGCTATTGCACCAGGTCAGACATGCATAGAAGTCGCCCCTAGTTCGCTTGGCTTCTGACATCAAGTCAGTGATCATAGTTCAAGCAACTGTCAACTGTTGACCCGAAAAGTTCTCCAGGATCTTCCCCGCTTTTCTATAGTCTTCAGTTCAGTTCAGTTCAGTTCAGTTTGCACAGGACAGGTAATGGCCACGGCCAATCGAGCGTCCAGAATTCCTTCGATGGTATGCACACCAGTTATGCACCCACCACTGCCGAGTGTATTTCGTCGAATCCCCGCTAAAAATGAGAGGGAAACGGAAAACCTCATCGCACATCAACTGCGAGAGACATTATGCATCGTGAGCGTTCACTGAGACAGTATGCAATGAGGGAAAAAGTCTGCTAAAACATACTCCAGAAGGACCACAGTGCTACCCGTCATCCATCTAGTTGATATTCTTAAGGCTCACTACAAGGAAAGATCTCGTACCACTTGCGATCAAGGGCACATTTGAAGGATTGGACTGTCTGCAGATCTACCATTTCACCAGGCAGACCGTTCCAACTGTTCACAACCCTGTTGCTGAAGAAGTGCGATCTAGCCATCAACCTAGATCGGGCTTTTATCAACTTCTTTTCGTGTCCCCTTGTTCTGGAGTCTACGGCCAATTGGAATAGACTATCTGGTCTGAGGCCAGAAAAGCCCTTCATTACCTTGAACGTTTCTATGAGATCTCCTCGACTTCTCCTCCTTTCCAACGAGAAGAGATTCAGGTCACAGAGTCTCTGCTCGTAAGTCTTACCCCTCTGCCCTTCAACCATCCGCGTGGCGAGACGCTGGACTTTCTCTAGGCAGGCGGCGTCCTTTTTGTAGAAGGGTGACCAAGCCTGCACACTACCTTCTAAGTGAGGTCGTACTATAGCCATGTAAATAGGTACGAATACCTCCGGCTTCCGGCAAGACAAAGCCGATCGCAGTCTAAAGAGCTCTCCACGAGCCTTATGCGCAGCCGCGTTGCACTGGTCCGACCATTTGAAGTCACTTTTCATGATGATCCCCAGGTCTTTAACCCTACTGGCTGCCTCTACGGTGGACAGCCCTTGATCATGAGCGACAGTTAGGCTCTCTGTTGCCCTTGACAACAAATGGCTTTTTTGAGCGTTTAGAGGTAAGTCCCATTTGTATGCCCAGTTTAGGACGGTGCCTATTGCCCTGCCCAAGTCCGCTCTACCCTTAGATCCAACAATCTTCACATCATCCGCAAAAATAAAGCTGGGCGATTGAAGAGTGGATGCTAGGTCATTAATAAATAACAAGAATAGGACCGGGCCTAGGACGGATCCCTGAGGTACACCACTGGTGACGTTCACCAAACTGGAGCACCTGTCCCCCACTTTGACGTAAAACGTCCTGTGGGAGAGGAAGTCCTCCAGCCACCTATATACTGGCCCACCTATCCCGAAAGTCTCCATCTTGCATAGCAAAAGACGATGATTAACGGAGTCGAACGCCTTGCTAAAGTCGAGGTAACATACCTCAACATGCTTACCTTCGTCCAGTCGTCGAGTTACTTCATCTAAGAAGCACAGGAGATTGGTCAGGCAAGATCTATTTTTCAGGAATCCGTGTTGCGCCGGGCTTAGCATGGAGTGCTGCAGTAAGTGCTGGCAGATATGAGCACGGATGATCTTCTCGAGAACTTTACAGAGAATGCTAGTTAGGCTTACCGGCCTGTAGTTCTGCACATCCGACTTAGGCCCACTCTTATGTATTGCCACGACTGCCGCGACTTTCCAGTCCTGAGGCAGCTTTCCCTGGTCCAACGTGGATCTATACAATCTGCATACCGATGGAGCTATGATATCCGCCAACGGCTTGATGATAGCTGGATGAATGCCATCTGGGCCCGCTGACTTGTGGCTGTTTAACTCCTGTAGGTACTTACGCACGCATTCCTCTGAAAGATCTAGCTCGTTTAACTGAGGAGGATGTATCAGCGCCAGATCTACTAGTACCCCACTATCTATCCTATGTACACTACCAAAGTATTCCCCCAGGGCGTCTGCTTTGCCCTGGTCGTCAGTGACAATACCATATTCTCTAGTGGATAGCGGACCTACGGCATTTCTTGTTGAGCCTTTAGACTGTACATAGCTGTAGAACTTCTTCGGCTGTTGTCTTACAGACTGGGCCAATTTCAGCTCAAATTCCCGTTTAGAAGTTCTCAAAAGGCTTACAGTCTCGTTTCTCAGCTTCGTATAGCGAATCCAGGCTAGCTGGCTGCCGGAAGCTTTGTACTGGTTCCAATAGCGGTTTCTACGTCTGATGGCCTTGGCTATTGCAGCCTTCCACCACATGGGCTTGCCCTCCCCACTCCTTCGTTTTAGGGGTGCGAACTCTTCCTGTAGGGCAGTCAGGGATCCTTTTATGGCCTGCCAGCGCTCCTCCACAGTAGCCTCCTCTGGCGCGTCCCAGGTCAAACCCATCGCCCTATTACGAAGCCTATCTATGTCCATACTACCGAAATTCCTAATCAGCCTTGAGGGTACCTTCGGTTGCCGCATGCATAGAACTATTTTGACACACACGTGGTCACTCTTTCCCAGCGGTGCACAATAATGCAGTCCAGCCACATCGTTGGGGAAGTTCGTTATAGCTAGATCCAGCAGGGATGGAACGCATCCAGTCCTATATCTGGTATTCTCCCTAATATGCTGATGCAACGCATTGTCATGCAGCCATTCTAAGTAGCTTTGCTCCTCCGATCCCGGCACGCAGACCTCAGCCACCCAGTCGATGTGCGGAAGATTGAAGTCACCCACTATGAGGGTCTTTTGTGCGTCCTTAACTAGTTCAGTCAAAGTCCGCAGCAAGCAAACGTCCTCTTCGTGGTTTGTGCTTGGTGCCCTGTAGACACAGACGACGTTGACCCTTCTGCCTGGAAGGATGATCGTAACAGCGCATAGCTGGATATTGCGAGTGCACATCTTGGTCTGGGACTCAAGGTGGTTTGCACCTGACCTAACGAGGATGGCTACTCCACCACCAAGGCAATCTTGTTCCCGATCCTGCCTGTAGGCTGCAAAGCTGTTACTTATTAGGCCTGGCACATGGTCTTCTTCAGAAAGCCACGTTTCCGTGACGGCAACTATTGATGCTTTCTGTTCGTCAGCGGTTTTGGCAAGTTCCGCCCATTTGTTTCTAATACTACACGCGTTAGTGTATAACACCACCGCGTTTGCTCCGTCGCCTCGGTGTCTTTTTTCATTCATTCCTGACTGTTTCTCAGGCGCAACGCCTGAGATGATGGCACGTTTTTTGCTTCCGATGTCCCCACTGGGGTGCATGAAGCCGGCTGATGGTCCAGAATTTCTGACGACTCCCAATCCATCTCTATAGGAGTGGCCACAACATCCAGCCTGGCAGGGATCACGCTGTCATCTATCTTCGGGCAGCACTGCCAATTTTCGTCTTCCAGCGCATCTTCAATTACAACTATTAGCGACCCCGCACGTGGCTTCTTTACTATTGCCGGGGTCGGGGCCTGAGAGCCGAGTACGGCATTGCGCTGAACTTTTAGATTTCTCACCAGCGCCCTGGCTGGTCGAGCAAGGATACCTCTTGGGGCTAGACCACCAGGCCTTACCCTATGTTCGTCCGGCACAATCTGGTATCTCCCCTTTGTAATCTGAGCTACTACCGCTGCCCTCGCCAGCAGTCTATCCCGGGTAGCCTCATCAGCGAACTCCACCAGTATTGGTCTCGCACGAAGTTCGCCTTTGTTCCCCTGTGGTGACTTCCATGTCCCCACCCTGTGCACCCTTCTTAGAGTAGGAGGGTACGGAACACCTGCGATTCGCAGTATGTCGCAGACCCTCCTCCTGTCAATGTCTCTCCTGGCCTTCGATTCCCTTATAAAGGGTTCTTCCTGGTTTAGGATCAGAAGCCTGTGGCTTGAGACCCTGCCCATCGACAAGACCTGCCTCTGCAGGTCCTTCACCTTGTTTTCTAATACCAGAAGAGCAGGGTCATCCACCCTAGCCAACCCATCTTTCGCTCTATTACAGTCTCCCTTCTTTTTGACCTGCCTCTCCCTTCTCGGCTTCTGCTCCGTCCACTGGCCCTCGTCGGTCTGCTTCAAAGGAGTGGAGGCAACGACCGCCTGGCAAGCCTTCGGAACTGGTTCATTCGCTCGGATGATCGTCCTCTCGGGTGTTGATACTACTTCCGCAAACGACTTACTACAACCTGCTTGCGGTGGTTTGGGGCTTACAACCGAGGTACTACTTGGTGGACGTTGGTCCTGCAGTTTAAAGGCCAGACTGGCCGCCTCCTTGCAGGGGGCACAGACCCATTCAGCCCATGGGTTCTGTTTATAAAGGACATAAATGTCCTTTGCTATCCCTGAACACCTTGGGTGAGCCCATCTCTTGCATATCTCGCATTCTATACCGTTTACCACTCGTTTTCCGCACTTGGGTGCTAGACACGGGTCGGAAACGCGTGTCATACCGAAAACCGCAAAAACGAGGGAAAATACAACTCAAAAGCTCTTTACCCAAACACAAAATACGCACTCTGACAATAGCAGGTAAATCCCGCTAACACAAAAAGCAAAAACAAAAAGGAAGACTAGAAGCGAGAAAAGATCGCCTCAAAAAAAACACCGAACACTACTCGGCAGTGCTACAAGGAGAATAAAAATATTCTCCGGATAAAGCGCACCTTAAATGCAATTATGATACGCTCAGTATTGTGAATTAAACTGGGTTAATTCACAAAACTATTCAAAAACTCAATTCAAAGACGAGAGCACTATGAATTCAAACCGCGCGGCACTTACACGCAGTTCATCCAGGTCGAGGACGAAGCCGCCATTACCAGCTTCTCCAGCTAGCCCCAGACAACATTGGGACAGCTGCAGCAGCCTTCGCACTGGTCGGTCACCTTAGCTTCGACAAAGTTTTCAAACTGTTCAAAAACTGGCAGTATTGTTATGGTCACCCGTCAGAGGTTGTTAGATTTACTCTAAGAAGGTCGAGTGACGATTATATCGGGACAAACTGCCTGATCAGTGGTGTGGAGACCTGGCTCATTGTAGGGGTCTTTTTCATCAGCTCGACGCTCCAGCCTGCCCTGTCTTCTCCTGTCCTTTGCCTTCTGGATCTGCTGCCCAGCTGCCAATAACTATTCTTCCATCTCCCACTTTTTCAGCTTGAGCAAGCCAATATTCCTATAATTGGCCACACCTTTAGTAACATTTGAGCTTGCACAAAGCAGGGTTAGTAGGCTTGGCGGTACTTAAAGCACCAGGTGTAACCTAGCTCCCCTCAGCAACTAGCCGCATTGCTTTTTGTGCAGTTTCTGGCTATTTTGATCCTATTCTAGGCATGTTACGAGTTCTCTAGTTCTAAGTTAACTTCTCTGAATAAAGTGAGACAAAGTGGAGCAACGTGTGGTCAACTTGCTTGGGTCTCAAGGCCAGCGCAAGATTTATTCGCAACTTCTACTGTACTTGACTATGAAATGAATGGATTCACAAATATACAAAAACTTCAAAAGTCTGACCAGGAAGACTTAAAGCGGGCTCCAAGTTCGCTGTGTAAAAGACGGACACGTATGTCACACGGGCTCCAAAGGTTTACGAAAAAGTTGAGAGCTGAATGTGAAGATACGAAGGCTGGTGCAAAATAATTCTGGTGGTGTAAAACACATGCGATATATATAATCGAGCTTTTTCGTGAAGGTGAAATGTTATGGCACTCTCAAAGGGTTCCGTACATCCGAAAACTACACTAGGTGTAGCTTCTTTGATTAAAAGGGGATAAGCCCATGGGTGTCCTCTGTTCTACGTCTATGGATGCCGTCCTTGTCGCATTCCAAGGTAACTCGCTGCCTTAAAAAGCCTCGACGCCCCTGGTATGGGCACTTTTAGGTTCGTGCTCAACGCAGAGGCCACTTCTGTCCCTACCATCCGAGAGGCTAACAACCCACCAAAATCCCGCCAGGGGAAGATTTCTACTGTAGCTGCGATTCAGTCAGCTACGAAGAGCGTCATCGGTCAACCCTCCGTGATGAGCCATGTTGATGCTGCCACAGGTGACAACTTGCAAATCAGCAAGCCCAGCTGCGGCTTCTTGAATCGTGGGCCAGCATGATGCCCCGTCATCAGCAAAATGCTCATCACCTAGGGCGCAATGCCTCTTAGCGGTAAGCCTTCCTGAAGCCAAGGTAAACTCTCCGCAGAGAATCTTTGATCACGATTCAGCAATTTACGCGAAGTGCTGAGAAAAATGTCCAGTCAGGAAGAGGAGGAATTGGGGAAAACAAAGCGAGGTGAAGCAAAGTTTATGCTGGGAAAGTCAAGGGAAGACGGCTAGCCTGAGCAGCATATTTTTACCCTAGGTCCCAATGAGGATGCTCGTCAGCCATTTCAAGGAACACACCTAATAAAGAGAAAAAGGGTGCGACTTTATTGTGACCCAGATCCTGAGGTGCAAGATAAGATAAGATTGAAGTCAGTGAGCAGAGCTAGTTGAGAAGCGACTTGTACATATAGGGTTTCTGGGTTCAGTAAAGGAGGTTGCAGATCGGGTGGAAGCTACTAGCTGCAACTGGCCAGCTGCTCTGACCACCTTATTCTCAGTAGAAGCTGGCTTGCAGCCCGCGAGATTCTTATTCTGGTCCAGAAGTCTGTGGGGAATCCATATGGTGTCGTCCTGAAATGGTCGGTGGTGAGCACCGGTTTGTTGGTGTACTCTATCTGAATTCAGCTGCAACCCCAGGAAACATACTACTAGGCATAATTAAACGGGTGGCAGACGGTCACTGCCTCGTTCCCGGAGACTTTAGTTATACGAACTTTGACTGGGTGGATTAGCAATGTTTACCTGATATCAAACCATTTACCGGAGGAATTCTTTTGGCTCTTCGGGACACATTGCTGTGTCAGTATATGGCGCCGTCGAAGCGCACTCTTTGGGGTAACAGTTTCAATTTAGACTTGGTCACATCCTCCAGAGGCGGCATTACTGAAGGGATCCTGTTTAGACATTCTCTTGGAGGCAGTGACCATTCGGTTCTAGTTATACTCTAGCAAAGAGGAGTGTGGGTTGTGCCCGGAATCAAGGTGCGCCTAATACTTGAAACGCGCCGCTTGTTAGAGTGCTGAGGTCCGCGGCATCTATTTGCTCGGGTGTGGGTCGCAAGCTCCATCTCTCTCCGCCCAGCAGCATCCAATACCGTCCGTTACGGATCAAATGCTTCTGCCGTTCTTGTTCTGCCAAGGTATGTTCATTTATCGTTCTTGCCATCAGTATTATCGCTTCTACATTTGTCGTCCAGCCAAATTGTGTTCCTGGTCCTGTGTTTCCTCATTATGACAGCTCTCACAACCCGATGTCATCATCGCTCTGCTCCCGTAATTCTGCCCAAGACCGATCAATGTTTTCTTTCTGCCCATGTCCTTCTTGCCGGCGCGAAGCCCTCTTTCTTTTACTATCGCCCTGTGCTCGCACGCAATAATAATGGCATATATTTCGACCACTGTCGGGGCCCAGTCGCAAGCGCGTGATAGTGGCATACTTTACTCAATAAGGTGAACTGTACAAGAATTTTGAGAGCAGGAGCTAAGAACTTCAGCAATAGAACAACGTAGCTAGCAAGGGCTTGAGTGAATCAATTTGATAATGGTTCGCTACAAATAGGGGCTGGTTCCAAAGTCAAGTGATGCGGTAGCACATCGTGAGAATGCTGAAAAGAGCACAAGTACAAAATGCCAAATGTGTAATTAACACCGAAATGATGCAAACCATGATTAATTGGGGCTTGCCAGGGTTCAGTAAACGGAGTAATCTACAGAACATATTGGCAGGGAACAAACTGAATGAGGGAAAACTGAGGAGCTCCTATGGAAGTGGGAAGAACGGCAATCCTTAAAAAGTGGGTTAAGTTCCAGGACTAACACCCCGTGTCATGCAGGAGCCTGGACCAGTGAGGAATCTATTTTAGGCTGCAGAAAGACCAAAGGAAAAACGAAACCGTGCAACAGACGCCAGAGTGAAAAATCTTGCATAGGCTGAGGCCTTATTTCGCTGCCTCGCCGACAAATATATGGTCTGATTGAATCTCAGCTATATTCAGCGTCATTATTGGGGGCCACGGATGAGGAGGACAGGTGGCCCCGCTATCGGATAGCGCATCGAATATCTATGAATAGCAAGTTTACGTTATGTGCTCCAGCTGTGATATGGGGGTTTTCCAGACGGGGTCCAGGAATAACCAGGAGGTGAGTGCTTTTGGTAATGTGCATCATCCGGTAGGTATGGTTCACCTGGTGAGGTGAAAAGTAAGTGTCGGCAAACCAGCTGGATGTGGATAAGTGAGAAGAAATTAGCTGCAAAATATTGGTGGCTGATGAAGCAGCAGGTTGTGCGTGAACCGTCATTTGTGGAGGCTCCAATAGTGATATCTGTAGGAGACGAATTTTGTGATAAGAAGCTGATCGACCTACTGAGGAGCGTTTGGGAGTGTTCGTTGTCGTCTAGCTTGATTGCAGTCCCAGTCGCTGCGAAAGGCTCAGTTAGGTCTATGCCGATACAATTCAAAATCCAATCTTTGACCATTTAATGTGGAAACTGAATCAGCGAGTGATGCCGAAGTACTGAGGACCTGGAATAGATGACGTTTTTAGCATGGATGCCGTTCTAACTTTGGGTTAAGGTAGTAAATGACCACTCTTTATAAAGAACTAGTTAGGTTCATGTAAGTGAGGCACGATTGAAGTTTCATTTAGACCGCCATTTGCACATGTTCCACATTCTGATCTGGGTTTCAGTTCAAATGTTAAGATAGGGTAGGCTTGGAAAGGATCGGGCAATACTGCTACAGACTGGTGAGGTCACGCACACGGGGTAGACAGCTGGGTACGCATTCAAAAGGATCATTCGTTCATAGGCCATGTAACGAACGTTTGAGCAATGCGTAGCCAAATTCGCAACGGATCCCGAAATCAAAAGACGATTATCCGTGATATTCTACGATACCAGATTATTACAATAAACAATGACATAAACAATATACAAACCTCAATAATACGATCACAAGGACTCATTACCGAGAAACCGAATAGCAGCGTGTGAGCAAACAGCGCGTGCGTCAAGCAGGTCCTGAACAAGGATGTGCAAAAGAAGTGCAGTTGTATTCAACATCCCTGACCGGCTAGACATCACATTGGTTAAATCTACTATCCTTCAAGCCGCGGGCATGGCCCACTTTCCATGTCACTGCAGAAGACTAAGAAAAAGGTCACAGAAGCACACTCGTTCCCTTCTATTCCAATTTCCGGATGAAAAGATTGCTAGAAAATTCATCATTAAACAGCGTATAGTCGCAACTGCTTCGCAGTTTAAATCAATCAAGATACAAGCTGATAGAACTCCACTACAAAGAGAAGTGATAAGATGTGCCACTATAAATTCTAATCACATGGGCATTGAGATCCACAAGTCACCCTCTTCTCCAAGCACTGTACCAAGGATCAACAGAACCCCTCACTCTTCTACTACTAGAAGATCCACAGGGTTAGTTGACCTAGAAAAATCTTCCCCCACCTCCCCACAGCTACCCCAGCCAAAACGACAACACTTATCGACAACACCTACGGGCTCATCCCAGGAGGGTCCTCACATTACGCCTCCAGCTCTGGTCGACCGTTCCACGGGACTTCAAGTTCCCAATGAAATAAAACCTGCAGCGGTAATATCTGTCCTCATAGGCCCCCGTTTAGAAACTGAGGAAAAGCTCATGCGTGCCACTCGTTTGCCACGTATGTCGCCGACAATAAATAACCGTCCAGAAGAGAGGGTCAATGAGAGGTTAGTTCCCAAGGCCAAGTCTCCGTGCAGGCAAACCGTACGGGGATGCATGAACAATGACAATGATCGTTCGTTCTCTAGACCAAATTCGGCACCGACCGACTTCCCTCATTTGGGATACCCTCGCATCTCTCAGCATACGAAACAAAATAGCACTTCCAAGGTGATGATACAACAACAATGGGACCATACCCGTAATAAAAATAGATGGTATGATGAGCGAACTGCGTTCATACCTAACTCCGGACTAATGGAACGTTTCCATCAGACTAATCTCCCATTGTTTCTATCTTTCCTACCTCCCCCTCCGTTAAACTATCCGAGCGCATCGCATATCCTCCCATCTACCAGCGGTTATCCCATATCTAGCCAAAGTGCCTATTTTTCCATACGTACCGTGGGCACAACATGGCCCCACAACCTAGACATGCTTCACATGAACCGTTCTAACCAGCCGTATAGTAGTGTAATACCCAGTACCCCGTCATTTAATATTCTACATGCAGACCCAAGTCCTCCCTTTGCGAACGACAACTTAAGCGGGCTTGCATCCTGTGCTGGTGATTCTTTTCAGGTTAAATGCAGCGGTCAACGAACGGTAAGTACTAACATCAATGATGACTTCAGAAGCACTGGAACTTTCAAATTGCAATGCAAGCTCTATTAGGAACAAAATCCAATACATAAGATCAGCTGCACTGACAAACGACTATAAATTTATTTTAGTGACGGAATCCTGGTTATCGGACCCCTATCTAGTAGAAGACGTTGAGATACTCGGCTACAAATCCTTCAGCAAAGGCAGAACACATCAACGTAGTGGAGGCTGTCTAGTGTATATAAGGAAACTCTCAGGGCGACAAGCTTTCAGCATCCTATCCTAGACGGCATTGTCGACTCTGTATGGCTGAACGTTGAAGTCGAACGTCGAGAACTGATACCAGGTTGTGTGTACCGTCCGCCTAGATCTAGTCCTGATAGCTTCCTGAAAGTTATAGAGGCACTCAACTTAATGAGTGATCTTAAAGTAGGCCCACAACTGACAGCTGGTGACTTTAATGCACCAGAAATACGGTGGACATCACTCACAGCACCACGCCATTTACTGCAGTTTTTGAATGCAATTCACCTAGGAGGATGGAAGCAGCACGTCACGTCCCCAACCAGACGCGACCACACTCTTGACTTAATCTTGTCACTAGGATTAACCCAGGTTATAACAAAAGTTCAGAATAACCTACCCGGGAGTGATCACGCAACTGTCCACTGCTGCTCCACAGTGCCCATAAAATATAAACAGCCGACAACCCTGCATAAACCATATCATAAGGCTAACTGGAATATACCACCTTCTCTGATTCGCAGCCAAAATTGGGACACCTTTTTAAGTGCAGATCCCCAGCTGGTGGCAGATCATCTTTATTCTATCTTTGAACGACGCCTCAACCGAATTACCCCGTCACAGGGGTCGTCATTCCTCCCTAAAGACAATAAATTGTCTCGTCTCAACTTGAAGTTAAGTAGACTCCAAAGCGTTTATCTTAAAACAAGGGACTTTTCACTGTTTATACAGTTAAATCGTTTGGCTGAAACGATAAAACTGTACTCTGAGGGTGAAATGATACAACAGGATCTCGGGGCCTTACGTGATTCCAAGAAAGTTGAGATTCTTGCAAAACTGATGAAGTCGAGGAACCCCAAAACAACTTCATCTATCTCTTCTATCTCTTTCAATAACACGTGCCTCGACAAACCACTGGACATGGCAGAAGCGCTGAACACGTTTTTTGCTTCTTCCTTAATTAGTGACACAGCACCATTTTTCTGCAATCCACCAGTACCACCATATGAGCCACTTTCTTCTATAACATTCCTGCCCTCCGAAATCGAGCCTTTAATTTCAAATATCAAAATGTCTTTCCACTCCGGATCGGACTCGTTACCATCTTCAAATTGAGTGGCCCAGATATCCCAATTCTTTTATCGAATTTATTCAATGTCTATGCGCTTTAGTTGGTATCCTATACAGTGGAAAACGTCGGTTATTATCCCAATTCATAAGAAGGGAACACGGGAGGACCCGACCAACTACCGGCCTGTGAATCATACCCCAGTAGTATCGAGGATTATGGAAAGATTAATAGAAGTTAAACTAACAGATCACCTCCTGAAAAACCACCTTATAAGTGAAGGTCAGCACGGGTTCCTAAAACATCGATCCTGCGCAACATGTATGACTGACTTCCTGAACCTTATTACGATAGCTGCAATGATGGTAAGGCAGTGACCTCAGTCTTTTAGACATGTCTAAGGCCTTCGACCGGGTGTCTCATTTTCTTTTGTTGTCAAATGATAAGACATACGGCATTGTTGACCCATCATATGCCTGGCCAGAATCGTACTTGTCCTCGCGAAGTTAAGGGGTAAACTTTGATGGCAAAATTTACACACCCAGCCCTGTAACCAGCGATGTGATCCAAGGTAGTGTATTGGGCCCATTGTTGTTTCTCATGTACATAAATGACATATTTACCGTGGTTCGCCATGGAAATCCGTTTGTATTTGCTGATGATGTAAAGTTGTTGTACGCCTTCGATCATAATTCATTGGGTAATACTATAGCAAAAATATCGGAGGATTTACGGATGCTCAATTTGTGGTGTACCGATCGGGTAATGAAGTTCTCGGCGGACAAAAGCTGCATTCTCACATACAAGTGTCATGTCCCTCCAGAAACGTTTAGTATAAATGGTCATCTGATCCCCAACAAGTCATCCGTACGCGACCTGGGCATATACTACTCCTGTTCGTTCAATTTCTCGGAGCAAACAGACATTCAAATCGCTAGGTCCCGCAGGTTAATAGGATTTGTCCACAAAACATTCCGTTTGCGTGAAAGTAAGCTCATTGTCTATACAACGCGCGTTAGACCATTGCTAGAGTATAGTTCAATAGTTGGCTCCAACATGCGCCAGATTGATAGGATCGCCATCGAAAATGTTCAGCGCACCTTTACTAAACAATTAGTTGGCTATTCGTCTAGTCTCAACTATAAACAGCGCTGTGACCTGCTACGCCTCGAACCCTTTGGCTCCGACGGATAAAGAACAACTTGTCCTTTTTCCACTCATTATTAAAATATAGATCCTGCAAAGCCTCCCCTGTGGTACGAGACCCAATAAGCCTAAGGTTCTCGTTACGACACAGCAGCCATTCGGTCACTGTGCCGTCCTCGAGAACCAGCCTACGGTCCAATTTCTTTATTGTTAAATATTCACAAATGTGGAATAAACTTCCACCGAATGTCCGTGCAATAAGCCACTTGCCGAGATTTAAAGAGGAAATAAACAAACGGCTTGACGTCCTGACACTCGTATCAAACAATGATCCATACACTTCGGAGGAGCGAGCGTACGAAGTTGGTTTGGGTTACTGACACGCGGGTCTGAGTCGGGGACCACGAGACCTACGTACCACACAAGTCGCCGTATATACCACTCAAGTGTTCTTGATCTTTCGTGTACAAGCTTGTGTTTTGCAAAGTTGAACCATTCACCAAGTAGTTCCAATTTCTAGATACTAGAGGTTTCCCTCTACCACTGACCGTTGATCCTCAGCTGGGAGCACCCCAGACTGCGTTTTTCTATTTTTACCTTACCAGACAACCACTGACGGTGCCTTCCCTGCTCTAAAGGACCCCTCGCAACCTGGTCGCAAGCTTCTGGACTATTCGATCTCCATGTGACAACGCCAATATCATTCCAGCGGAGACCGTCGGGGCTGGGCGCGGGCAGATCCACCGCTTTGGCCGGCGCACATCGGGCGTTCAGGACGACTGCAACGATGTGCGGGCGCAGCTGGGATGGCGGATTGCACTTCCTGTCACCATAAATGGTTCCTGGTTGGGTGTCCAACGCACGTTCAGCCCCACCCACCAGCACCGGTTGCGGCAAAAAAACATTTATTCACCCGAAATGCTGCAAATATGGAACTATCTCCTCCAGTTATCGCTTATTTTTCATCGTACTTGTCTCCATCTTCGCCACCTTAACTTACCACTTCTTACGCCCAAAAAAATTCTACCTTCCCTAGAACATAATTATCGCGGGGTTAAAAGACCATTTCCATACTCGGCTTACCATTCATGATTCTTTTTCCTGAGGATTCGTGCCAAACCACCCGCTTGTCCCATTCGCAAACTTAACCAATCCCCAAAATAAAACTCGCTCTTATTTTATCACAGTTATCGATATATTTGCAAAAAGTCACATTTAATGTTGCCATACACGTCCGTCCCACAAAGTCCAAACAGTATATTTCACTGAGGAGCGTTTGTCTCCAGAGCATCCCATCAGTCGGCTATATTGTGATAGTTCGCTCTCTCTATCAGTCCTTCTGTTCGCCCACATGGCTGTAGCATTGCAATATCCTCACCTTGCAAAGATTCATGCCCTCCCCATATACTGACATCTGTATCGCAGCTTTTTGATCTTCCGCCATCACAGGATTCATTTCTTACAAAGAATACCAGCAGATAGCATTTCGCCTGTTAACTACTTCACCGTCCAACTTCGCAACTGTATTCATCGGTTGTTTGAAGCTTTTTCATATCCGGTATTCTATCTTGGTAAATCCTCTTAGACAATTTTGATTCTTGCTTCTCTCTGGTCTTCATGTGCAGCCCTTAGACAAGGATAATCGAACGTAAATACTTACCTGTCATTTAAATACTCATCTGCGCAAACCGTGTATCTGCGACTATCATGGCTACGCATCGCAAACTGATTGGTCGCCCAGTCCCCATTTCCGTTTTGGGGCGTCACATTCCGCCTTTTTGAAAGTGAACAATGTGCGCAACGATTTAAAGGACTCAGCCGATATTTGGTCGCTGAAAGTTACAAGGAAAATCTTTGAAACATTTTGATTGTTCTTTATCCTCAAATTCATTCCTTTTATCGTCTGATTTCAATCCAAAGCCGAGCCATACTCCTCGGAGCGCTATAGCTGGTTCATGTCTTGGAAACTTCTTTTTCCTCATGGTGAACAAAACTTTCGTCAATTCTCTTTGATTCTCTCGTTGCATAGCCTCTCTTTTTGTGATATTTCAACAAGACTCTACTACCTCCGACGATCTCCACCCTGACTTGGCCGGGCTGGCCACCCGCACTTGAGTTCAAATTTGCCGGGCGCCGCTTTAAATAGTAATTAAATAATTACTTTTGTACAATATCGGGTGCATATACTTGAATCATCCTCTTGGAATTCGGACTCTACGTTCAATTGTACTTTTTGATCTTGCGTTACAGCATGCCTCGGGGTTATCCGAAATAAACCAATATTATTATTATTATTATTACTCTTTATAAAGAACTAGTTATGTTCATGTAAGTGAGGCACGATTTAAGTTTCATTTAGACCGCCATTTGCACATGTTCCACATTCTGATCTGGGTTTCAGTTCAAATGTTAAGATAGGGTAGGCTTGGAAAGGATCGGGCAATACTGCTACAGACTGGTGAGGTCACGCACACGGGGTAGACAGCTGGGTACGCATTCAAAAGGATCATTCGTTCATAGGCCATGTAACGAACGTTTGAGCAATGCGTAGCCAAATTCGCAACGGATCCCGAAATCAAAAGACGATTATCCGTGATATTCTACGATACCAGATTATTACAATAAACAATGACATAAACAATATACAAACCTCAATAATACGATCACAAGGACTCATTACCGAGAAACCGAATAGCAGCGTGTGAGCAAACAGCGCGTGCGTCAAGCAGGTCCTGAACAAGGATGTGCCAAAGTAGTGCTCTGGGAGCGAACAAATAACAATTGGCCCAGAAAAACAACCAGTCCGTAAAGACAAGTCAATAGTGTATGGAAATGAGTGATGTTGGGAAAAACACTGAATCGCGAGGGAAAAAGGGGGATTTTCCACGACCGGCTGTTACACCGCCCACCAAAATCCTCCTGGATCCTTAGCAGATTCAAAGGTTTGGTATAAAGGTACTGATTCTTTCTACCTGCCTGGGCCCTGCTGTCAGTGCGCGCGTCAAATGCTCGTCGTCAACGTTCTACTACTGGTCGCACCTAACCCTTTGGCTACATGGACGTGAGGCTAGTCTACATCTTCCACGAGACCAAATGACCGATGGCGGGCGTGAAGGATCACATACACGTTGTCCTCGTAAAGGGCCGTCCGGTCCTGGATGTATGTGCTTGAGTGTGTGTGAGTGTGCGTGTGTGTGCCGGGGTGTACAATGAAATCACAGGTATGACTACACATCAAAGGAGGACTTTCTGCAATGTCAACAAAAGACCGTGTGGCAAGAAAACGAGTAAAATGTAGCATTTATGTGTGACCTAAGCTCCGCTACTTCCACATATGCAAGGGCCATTCGGTAACGTCAACAAAAAGCAAAACAACGAACACTGTCACATGTTTGATGGGGTTACGGGATGTAGAGTGCGCCGTGCATGTGTGTATGTATCGGGATGTACAATGGGATCGCATTCATCACCACATATCGGAAAGAACCTTCTGTAATGTCAACGAAAGACCGCGAGCACTGTAACGTGTTTGACGGAGACCGTGTGGTATATATGGTGTTTCTTTATCCACCTCGATGACTAGTGTGAAAAGGTCTACTGGGCCTCAGGGTTATCAGCTCCTCCGTCTTCGCTCTCGAGTAGGTTAATACTGCGTATGTCACGAATGAGCACTCCGTTAGCTGTCTTCACCTTCACCGTTCTTATCATTCCGTCAGTGCTTTTGATGGTTTCCGTAACTACTCCAAACGACCAAGTGCTGAAATGTGCGCGTTCGTCGGCGATCATAACCACATCCCCAACTTTCAATGGCCTTGTTTTGGCCAGCCACTTCTGTCGAGTCTGCAAAGCCGGTAGGTACTCCCGCAGCCATCGCCTCCAGAAGACCTTGGCCAGATAGTTCGCTTGCTTCCATCCGTAAAGGTAGCTCCCGAGAAGGTTTACCGGCCCTTGGAAACCCTCGTTCAACCTTAACGTCAATAAGTCGTTCGGGGTGAGCGCCAGGTGGGTGGGGTCGCCGTTCAATACTGGAACCAGGGGCAGTTGTTCAGGATTCCCTCTACCTCAGTCACGACGGTGTTTAGCGTCTCGTCGTCGGGCGGCTGCTGCTCCATGATTGACAGCAATATCCGTCTGGCGGACCGGATCATGCGTTCCCATACGCCGCCTCGGTGGCTGGCCTGTGGGGGGTTGAAATGCCATCGTATGCCGTAGGCCACGTTTCGATCCTGCAGTTTGTCCCTGTTTATGTTCTTGTGCCAACGCTACGATTCCCGGTGAGCGCCCACAAAGTTCGATCCATTATCTGAGTATATATCGGCCGGTACGCCTCGTCAGTTGATAAATCTTTGCAAGGCCCGTGGAAACGAATCGGTCGTCATCGAATGTGCGACTTCTAGGTGTACCGCACGTGACTTCATGCACGTCATGATACATCCGTATCGCTTTTCTAATCTTTTCACGCACTTGATCCACAAGGGCCCGAAATAGTCCAACCCGGTGTCACTGAACGGCCACCAGCCCGTAGTCACCCCGCATTCTGGTAGAGGGGCCATGAGTTGTTTGCCCGCCGTGGAATTGCGTCTCCTGCATTGCACACAACGTCGGATTACGCGGTTTACAGTCTCTCGTTCTCTCAACAACCAAAGGCGCTTTCGGACGACGCTTGTCACGTGACTTTCCCCGGCATGTCCCTCCACGGCGTGAACGTGCTGAATCATTAGCTCTACAACAGGTTGTCTCGCAAGCAGCAGTATAGGATACTTTGTGTCGAAGTTCAGGTGGGCGTTGGTCAGCCTACCATCCACCCGCAGCAGTCCGTCGATGAACTTGGGGTTTAAAAGCTTCAGCTCGCCTCGTGGAGATGGTATGTCTTTATTGGTCGGCCCCACTTCTTCCGCCCTCTTGAGTTCTCGGGCGAAAGCCTCCCGTTGTGTCATTCTGAAAATATCGTAGTCTGCCGCTTGTAGATCATCGGGACTGATCGGGCCGACCCGTATCCGACCTGAGGGCCGTAGCTTTTTCATGACTAGTAAATTTCTTTTGAACCTGGTTAACCAAACTAGCGAACGAAGCGTCTTCATCCAGGAAGAAAACCTGACCAGTCGTGATAGAATGGATGTCGCTTCGACGACGTTGGCCACCATCACTACGCCTTTGATCTCCAGTTCCACTTCCGTAGGAGGTTTTAATTCGAACGCGGGCCAGTCCTGTTTGGGCAAGTGCGGGAAGTTTGGCCCTCTCGTCCAAGTGTCCAGTTGCCTGAAGTTGTTCGCACCTCGGGAGCACAGGTCGGCTGGATTATTGCCAGAACTGACATGATTCCGCTGGTTCGTGGCTGATTCATCGTGGATGATCGTGAGCCGGTTAGCAACGAAAGTACTAAACCGGCTCCGGACGTTGTTGATATAGTAAAGTACTGTCGTTGAATCCGTCCAGAAGCTCACCGACCAAATGTAGAGATCGAAACACCTCTTCACAGCTTGCGCCACCCTGACTGCCAACACGGCTGCGCTGAGTTCAAGGCGTGGGATTGAGAACGACTTCAGTGGAACAACGCGGGCTTTGGCGATTAGGATCCTCGTGGTATATTGTCCATCTCCTGCGCACCATCTTCCTTACACCACAGCTCCATAACCGACTTCGGATGCATCGGAAAAGGCATGTAGTTCTCCAGTCCGTGTCGCTTGACCAGGAGTCGAACATCGTGGGATTCTTATGTCCCCTAATTTCTTCAAGGTGTTCAGAAATTCTTCCCAGTCCAACCGGTCCCCTTGGTCCAGTGACTGGTCCCAATCAACTTTCTTACGGCACAGCCGCTGCAGCAAGATCTTTCCGGGTAGCAGCCATGGTGAGACTAGACCAAGGGGATCGAACAAACTTGAGACGGCAGATAGTATGCCACGACGGGTTATTGGCAGCTCGGGAACGCTTAGCTAGAAAACAAAATCGTCCGTTTCTGCGCCCCATTGTATTCCTAAAGTGCTTTCGATAGGAAGTGGAGAGCCGTCCAAATCTCTTACCCGTTTGGCCTTTCCGTGATACGGGATGACCTTCAGCAGTTCTGAAGCGTTCGACATCCATTTAGTTAGATGGAAGCTGCCCTCTTCCAGCAATCTCGTCAGACCCCTGAACTGCTCTAGAGCTGATTCCACATCATCGAATGACCCAAGGTAGTCGTCGACGTAGAAGTTCCTGCTGACGCTTTCTACCACCGTCCGATGTACTAGATTGCCATGTTTGTTCGCTGATTCTCGGAGGGCGAAGTTTGCACAAAATGGTGACGATATGGCTCCGAAGGGGTGGACGGTCATCCTATAATTCACCACTGCGTTGTCCCGGTCGCTCCCTTCCCACCACAGGAAGCGCAAAGCATCTCGTTCTCCTACCGGAATCTTCACCTGATGGAATATTTCCCTAATGTCGGCAGACAAAGCCACTTTACCCACTCTGAAACGGCACAAAACATCGATCAGTGATGTGGTCCATTCAGTTCCTTGTAGTAGGCGATCGTTTAGCGACTTGCCCTGGAACTTGGCCGCACAGTCGAAAACCACCCGCAGTTTATTGGGTTTCTTGAGGTTGATAACCGGGTGGTGAGGCAGATACCAGATACCCCTTTTGCTGTCGGTGTTAACAGGCACCTTTTCAACGTAACCGAGGGCCTCGTTTCGCTTCATCAAATCCGCGTATCGTTCCCACAGATTCTGGTCTCGAATGAAGCGTTCTTTTAGTCGTAGTAATCGTTGGAGAACATAATTTCTGTTATCAGTCCACGGGTCGACCGATGTGCGCTATGGGAGGGGAACCTCAAACTGTTTTTGAGGCCTCTAGTGCCTTGCCGCACCGTTTGTAGAGCGGAGTGATCCTCTTGAGACAACGATGGTCTTTCGTCTCCAATCTCATGAAACTCCTTTTCACACAATCATTGCAGATGATACTCTATGCGGTCCGTTTCGGCGGATAAGTAATTCACGGAACCGCGTACCCCTACTTGACCGTATAACATCCATCCCAGAGCCGTGCCTACGGCATAAGGTGCCTGGCGGTCGCCCACTCTCTGGTCAAGCACCCAATGCGCCTCTGGCACGTCGCAGCCGATGAGGAGATACACTTCATCGTCTTCCCAGTCTACATAGGTTACATCCTGCAGGTGGGGCCACCTTGTCAAGATTACGTTGACCGACCTTGGTGCTCGCATGGGGAGATCCGCTAATGTGAATGCCTCCGTTGGTTCGATTTCCTCGTTAGTGTCTATAGAGATGAGTTGCAGCCTCGTTCTACCGGCAGTCATTACCCGTGCTCCGCCCACCGTGCTCACTGCCAACGACGTCGCACCTTGAGCCAGTTGGTGTTTGTCGGCAAACCGCTCTTTTACTAAAGTGGTGTCGGATCCACTATCAACGAAAGCCAACGCTTTGACTATCCCAGTCGGAGTCACTACTCCCACGGCCACTACGCCTAAACGTACCGGTTTACTGGCAGATCGTGACGTTGAACAAATCACACTGGGCTTGGTACTCGCCTCGGATATGGTTACTCTCGCCTGATGCAGCAGCCGATGGTGTCTGCCCGTGCAGCCCTCGTAACCACATCGATTCATTGTCCTACAGGCTGCTGCCCGGTGCGTGGTGTTCAGACAGATAAAACATGCTCCTGCCATCCTCGCCATTCCCCACCGTTCGTCTATTGTGGCGTTGCCGAACTTGGAGATTCTGGTAGGCCATGGCTAGTACCACAGGATCTGCAATGGGTTGCGCCGTAGAATCTCGTGAAATGACGTGTGTATTGGTCCAAGGCTGGTACTTTGGATGTTCCCGTACAGGGGTTTGAGCTTGGCTAGTACTTGGCTTGTTTGCTCGGTTGCTGTCCCGGATGAGTCGGCCGAATCAGCTGTCAGCTATCTTCGTTTGCCTGTCCAAGTATTCGGTCAGGTTTTCGAAGTTGGCTTCTCTGTCGCTTCGGCTTATCCGTTCCGTTTCTTCCGCTCACCGACCCTGTAGTTCGGGAGAGAGGTGACGGACTATGTTCTCCAAAGTGTGCATGGCATCTAGGTCAGCCCTGTAACCTAAATGGTAGAGGGCTATTGAGCAGTTTTGCATCTTAATCGCCAGATGGGCCATGGTGTAGACGTCGCCCTTGGTTCTCTTTGCCTCTACCATCACGCCCTCTATTAGGTTACGGGCTGCTTTGAAAGGTTGGCCAAACAAGTCCCTTAGGATCTTCCTTGCCCTTGTGTAGCCTTGTTCTGGGTCGAGCATGGTGCACCCGTCGATAGCTTCCCTTGCTCGGCCTCGGCAGTAGTGAGTAAGGTAGAGAAGCCTTTGCCCAGGGTCGGTTACCTTATTTTCAACAAACGTCTCGAACTGCTTGACAAACTTGCAGTATGCTGAGCTCGCCCGTCGAAAACCGTTAGTTCCACTCTAGGCAGATCGATCGATGGTGGTTTGTAGTCGGCGACCGGCGTGGGGCTCCCTACCTTATTGCACCCTAATCTATCGGAAGTGTCGAAGTCGCTGGTCTCATGCTCTCGTTCTTTCTGTGTACACTTCTTCTCCGCTTCCTGCGCCTGTGGTCTAGCCGATAGCAACTGTTTCTCTAGGTCTAGTATTCTCAGCTTATATAAATCGACATCCTTACGATCAACATTGCTCTCATTAACACGTGAACTAGCACTGACAGGACTAGGCGATCCAGCATTAACTAAAGAACCATATGTACCAAAAACCTCCCCAGAGACTTGCCGTGTTACTTCCTGCCCTGATTCCACTGCTTTTGATCCTTTTCTTGGCATTTTGCGCGTTTTTCCTCGTTCCAAATTGATCTAATGAGTATTGTGACGAACGTTTGAGCAATGCGTAGCCAAATTCGCAACGGATCCCGAAATCAAAAGACGATTATCCGTGATATTCTACGATACCAGATTATTACAATAAACAATGACATAAACAATATACAAACCTCAATAATACGATCACAAGGACTCATTACCGAGAAACCGAATAGCAGCGTGGGAGCAGACAGCACGTGCGTCACGCAGGTCCTGAACAAGGATGTGCTAAAGTAGTGCTCTGGGCGCGAACAAATAACAATTGGTCCAGAAAAACAACCAGTTCGTAAAGACAAGTCAATAGTGTAGGCAAATGAGTGATGTTGGGAAAAACACTGAATCGCGAGGGAAAAAGGGGGATTTTCTACGACCGGCTGTTACAGGCCAGAGCCGCATTACTCGGATACTAATAACCCAAAAGTTTTACGTTTATGGGGAGTTCGAAATGAAAGCCCCCAACAAGGCCTGTCTTTTGCGAAATTGGGGCCAGCTCCAAGGCCGTAATATAGGTTTGGAATGATAGTTTGTACTCGGGTGGAACCTGTGCCCTGCCAGCATGGCACTGCAGCTTTGCTGTCTTTACTGGTTTAGAGGCTTTTTTATACCGGAAGAAGTTTGCGAAGCCTTAGGGTGAGACTGCAGAAGAAACTATCAAGGGCATCCATGGTGATGCTTTGGAAAAAGTTGGTCTCATACAGAAAAGAGCAAACTTGGGTTTGACTGCGCTCCGACACAAAGGCGCTGGCATACTAAGCTATGCTTGAAAGTGAGCAAGGTAGTCATATGAAGTGGCGATTACGTGGTTAGTGTGATATCAGTGCGGTCATTAGCACACTATTAAGCAGGAAAACTGCAGCATGAAGACTGTTTCGGAATCGGTGAGAAATGGGAACCGGACAGGTCTGAATTTTCGTCAGAAGAGCGAAATCTAACGGACTGCATTCCAGGTTCATGGCGGGTGGTACTGGGCCTGCTTCAGATAGACGGGTCTCAGAATGCACATCTATAAGCATTCAGCACGTGGCGCTCGAAAAATGGTCCACACTTTAGACGTTTTTATTCCTCATAATTTTAGCGGCCCATTGATCACATTCAATGTAACTCATGGCCTACCCTTCTGCCGAATCCTCCCTTGTCCTCTGTTCTCATGCTTTAAACCACTACTCTCCAGTCCCACCCGTACCCAAGACCAATCCCCTTATTAGAACTCGCTGGTTCCACCTTTGCGTCGTTTACGGCCACATTTATCATCCATTCATCGTCAGAATATTTTCCTTGCCGGACCCCTCAAATCTCCTTTGGATCTTCCCACAAGACAGCTCAACGATTGGTATTTTCGTCTCAATCCACGTGCGCCGCTGCCTGCAGGCGTGCAGCCCTTCAGTTCCGTCGTCCTAACTCTGCCAAGCACATATTTCTCGTATTTTTTGTTCCATCGTGGGTTTACTAGTCTTGAGACCTGTTTTTCTCTCGTCCTCCATCGTGTTTTATCTGTAGTAAAACGATCTGACTGGTCATCTCTTATCTGTTTCACTTCGGCCAGCTTCCTTACATTCTGATTCGTATGTTGCCCACCAAAGGTATCTTCTTTGTGCTCTTCAGATTTCTCTGTTTTTTCACGTTTCACCTTGAGTGAAGACAAAGATAAATCAAGAATTATGAGTACAAATTTAAACCATATGGCTTGCTTTCAGGCAATCTCACTGGTCCTCCATATACGCATTTCTTTCTTACGTTGTTTTGTCAATACAACTGCTGCGCCCTTACATCAGTGTCCGTTTAACATCCCAGGTACCTTCCTCCGCTCATAGTCCACACTGCTCCAACCACTTTACAACCGTTTTGGCCCCCACTCCCTAGTCATTTTCATCACCATCATGTTTCTGCAGCATAGTGTTCATCCATTCAATAACGTCTCTCATTTTTGACCCTCTCCATATGACGCAACCTCACCAAGCAAACTAATGGATTCATTCTGGCCCATTTTATTCGATCATTACCTTCATCTTCCCTGGTTTGTGCACTGTTCTTCACGGCTGCCTTTACTTCTGTGCTTCCAAAGCCGTTTTTTTCTCTTCCTTTGGTCCATCAAGTTCACCTGTCACAAAGAAAATTTATCATGATTTTACTGAGTAATTCCATGCCACCTGATCTTACCCTTCCTATCCTTTTCAGTTACCACTACTCCCGTGTTCTAGTACTCTACTCTACCTAACTCCTGCATTTTTTGTACATGTACATGTTCGCTCAGCACTCTCCAGTTCTTCGTTAGCCGCCTCCCTTGCCATCAGCCCGCTGTCCCCTCCTTTATGCCTCCATTCTCTCTATACCTGTGCATCACTTCCGCCATGTACCCTTACTTCCGAAACGTTTTTGCGATCTGATCCACACCTTACGACTTGTGCTGCTGGCTGCCCTTCTTACATTGAGTTTTGTACCTCGTCACCTACCGTTTAGCTCAGCAATGCCGCTTTGCTACCTAATCATTTTCCATGCAAATCATTTTATTCTCAATCGTCTCTCCAAACCATGGTTGTTCCAACCGGTTTTCGGTTTTTCTCACGTAAAACCACCGGCTTTCATCTGTTCCACAAAGATCAACCAGATCCACCACTCGAACTTAACTTTCAAAATCATCGGGCATCCATCTGAATCTGTCTGTTGGTCCGTTCAAACCCACTCCGCCATTTTTTTGGCGCGCATACACTTGTCAAACATTTATCTCTCTTTTATCACTCTTGAGTCCACTTATACTACTTCCGTCGTAGATTATCCTACATTTTCACGAAATATCCTTCCAAAATATCCCTTGTAAAAACTTGATAACTCGTCCGGCATACCTCGGGGGTCTCCGAAACAAACCATTACAATTGTTTGCAATAATATTATTGTCGGTAGTAATATTATTGCCATTGTCTCAGTGGCCCGTATAACACCCACCATGTCTGGGGGTCCTTTCGACACGGGATAGTACATTCCTGCTAAATATTGGTCATCCATATGCCGAGGGATCACCAAGGACCGACTTGTGGTTCAGAATTACACTTTGGCGTAGAAATCGAGCCTGGCAAGTCTTTATGCAGCTACAGGGATGTCAACGTTATCGAGACATTAGCAATCAGTGTTCCGAAATTAGACCTTCAGGGCGACGTGCGCAGGAGAAAGGGTATGCCATTTACTACTTTAGTTCACCAAAATGGTCGTCTTCTTATTTGAAACCAAGAAAAGAAACCGCGACTTCCTTTGCAGCACTGCTGAGGGGCAACTTGCTTATCCTAGCGATCGATTGCAAGGCGGATATCCTGGTGAAACACAGCGAACCTCGCATTCTCCAGAAAGTGTGCCCCTCCTGAGGGTTTGAAGTGGTGCTCCCATCAAGCCATTTTTTGGATCCACCTGGAGGGAGGTCGTGTCGGAGCTAATCTCTCTCAAATCCTGTCGCTTCGGAGGACCGGACGGTGCTCGGCACCTGGTTACAAAGGAACCGTTCAAGACGCTGAGCCTGGAAGTTACTAGACTGTCTGGCTTGCCAGTGCCGGCTGGAAGATTGCCTGGAGAGTAGAAGCAAGCTATCATTTGCTTTTTGTTTAAAGCATTTTTAAAGGCGGCTGCGAGTAACTATAGCCCTGTTTGTGTAACCTTCGTCCCTGGCAAGAATCTTGAACTTCTAACCGGTTTCGGTCTCGGGTTTCACATGTAGAGCAACCAGCTGCTCTGCTCGTAGTAACATGGACTTCAGAGTAAGCTTTCATGTATATCCAACCAGCTACTCACCCGTGAAAGCAAGTTCAAAGCCAAGGCCGCAGGGCCCCCCATGGATGCGAACTTTGTTGACTTCAGCAACGCATCAGACGAGGGGCCCCATGGATGAGAGTTGCAGAGGCTCGGATCCCTTGGTGTAGGTGCCCTATTAGCTCGCTGAAAGCTAAATTCTCCCAATGGAGGAGAGCTCCTCCGTCAGAGCCGATCAACCGGTTTGGAGCCACCTCAGCGTCTAAAGTGTAGTCCTACAGGGATAAGTTTTGGGTCTGTTACATTTCTCGGTATATATATATATATATGAAAAGCCAGTCGTTTTTCAATGCCTAACCTTATTTACTCAGATTTCATTTTATCTTAGGTGACTTCGACAAACGAAATGGAATAACAAGCCAGGTACCTCGATAAAGTATTCCATATGGTTGGATACTGAATTCCTCCAGCAGTATGAAAAACATCCGCTTCACCTCAGGAAACCACTCCTTTCTGATCGCGGATGCCATGGACAAGTAGCACCTTTTTGTCTACTTCTGTAGTTCTTTCTTTGAGAGGGGCGCTGCCGGTGAAATGAAATGACATTGTTTTGTCGCCACTAGCCTTGAGTATCTTGGCGTAAAGTCCACCTATAGGGCTGTCTTTCCGGGTCGCTGCAGAATGGCGCAGTTATAGGCAGGCAAAACAATGTTCCATCGCTGAATAGTAGCAGTCATGGATTTAATGACAAACTGCCTGGTTCGTGTGGGACAGAAAGCCTTGATGACCGAAGAAAGTCGCAAGCTTTATTTCTAATGGGTAGTTGTGTGGTTGGCTAACAGTCCAGTTAATGGCGTAGGCCTTCTTCTGCGCTTCCTACCAACTCCTCCCTGCGGTACCGCAAAGGCGCTGGTGAGGATGGCTTGGTATCCATCCCGTCCGGAAATTACCCCATCCCGGCTTCCGAATCTTCAGTGAACAGCACAGTCCGACTATACGGGCCATTGGAGGTCGGTCAGAGATATTTCATATAAGACCACAAATGGTGTTTTCACGCCTTTCTTCTCACCGTCAAATATCGAACGACCGGGATATGGACGGTGGTAGTACCAAAGTTCGGGCTGAATCTGGGGTAGCATTTTTAGCATACACGAATTGAAGTCACTTACGTTATATTGCGGGCGGTCTAAGACATGGGCGGTTGTACGATCAGTTGCATACAAGTGAATTAATAAAATGGCACATGAGTAAAAGTTCACAGGAAAGAACATGGGACAGTGACAAAGGGCAACTAAGGCCACGGATACCGGTGTAGGTCCAAGCATTAGGTATGGAATGCAAAGTGTATGAAGGACTGATATAGTATGTCATGCAGAGGAGACGAATTACTTTGCGAAGCTCCGATGGAGAGAGGAATGTTGTGTTTTGGTGCAGTCAGGTTAAATGGATAGGTACTTTTTGGGACGCTTGCAGCAAATGTGTGCAAAGAAGTAAACAGAAGAGTTCACTGAACCCGAAAAATGGGACTCCGATTTAGCCTTCCCGTTAAAAAATGGAATGAAGAGACTTGTTGGGAGACACATGGAAGCAACCAGTGAAAACTCTCATTTGGAGTCCCCAATTTTCTCTTTCGTCGGGAGGTGGTATCTTTTTGTGAGCAACGACAAGACAATTTCTCGTCGCAGCAACGGTGTGGAGGGAATCAAGTTACAAAATATAGCCAAAACCCGGTGTGTGTGTGTGTGTGTGTGTGAGGGGGAAGTAATATGGACAGGAGGTGCAGCTGTTGAATAAGGTGATATATGATCATTTTTCATATCTTAAAACACGTATTCAGCTCACGCGTAATTTTGGTGACAGGTATGTCCGGGGCTTAGAGAACCCCTCCCTAAAGTGGAAGCAATGGATACTGAATTGAGAGCTCTGAAGTGCCGGGTAGAGAACTTTTAATTGGCCTGAATTTGGGACGGCTTGATTTCATTCAGTGTTTTCGAAAGATCCGAGTCTGATTGGTGTTCGTTCGCAAAACCCACAAAACCAGGAAAGTCTAATTCAGTGACACCGAGTGTGAAACTGTTGGCTTTGGTCGATATGTTTCTCTCCACAAACCTCTCTAGGAGTCGTTGAAATTGGCAGACAGTTCCCTCCTTCGAGGACCCAAAAATGGGCTCAGCCTCCTTAGCGCCATCACTCCATTTATGCCACAAATTTCCCCACTGCCGGAAGTGTTCCGGGACGGAATTTGCAAACTGAAAGGCAAGAAATGGTATTAGAGCGTGCCCCACGGATGGCTTGTGGTTCTTAGTGACTTAGACCCCCTGTGCGGCGGAATTTTTAAGCAAGCCTCAGCTTGCTCAGTTTTTTAGGAACGGTTACTGTGGGTATTGCTCTTCTCAAAGTCCTCCGTTTCCGAGGTGGTTACCAAGGACTTCCATGAACGTGAATTCAGGATCAGCCGACAACCACCGCTAACCAGGGGTTTCTGTTCGCCATTCTTCTTCGCCAGCACCATGAGAGCCAAAAGTGAACGAACTCACGCTTGTAGTGACTCCTCCTTGTCACCTGTTTGTCGGCACCTTCAGATCACCCTCCTTCTGGCAGGATGGCAACCCGCAGTGCTCAAGGAACTTCTAATCGCCATCCACTTCTGACTTTGCCTGCCCAGCCACCATGCAGCGTATGTTACTGGAGCTTTGTGCTGGCTATAGCTATAGAATAAGCTTATCCACCGGATTCTCAGAAGTCTTTTGAGGGTGTCTGTTTGCTCCAAGTCGGGTGGGGCCCTCAGATCCAGAATCGACGAAAGGCCTACGAAAACCAGGAATTGTACCGAGATACGGTTGCTCCCCAGCATAACCTTCATTGTAGTCCCGCCAATAGGCAAGGGTCGACGACCGGTGGCGTCGTGAATGTTTGCATCAGTAAGTTGTGCGGAAACACTGAGCTAGATCAAGTCAAACACAGACTTTGGAATGAAAAACTTGTGGCTCACGGTATCCACATGGATTCGTTATCTGCAACCATTTTGGCACTGAACTGATTTATGGACTACCTGGACGGGTTTACTCGGAATCTTCAATGCATATACAGGATTGTCACCATTTTCCGGATCCCAAGAGGTTTCTTTCATCAGGTTGCAATTGATTTAATGGTACGCCATCCGAACAAGACCAGACTTTCCAAAGGGATGGCATATTGCAATACAGAGTCCGCAGGTGGAATGCGGATAGCTCTTCCGCAAAAAAAGCAACGATACGACTGCTCTGGTTTGCACCAAGGAATCACTATGTGGGTCTTCCTCGTATGAGGTGTCTGACAGGCTCTGGCTGGCCTACGATTACGGAAGTGCTACCAGTGCACCACTGGGTGTTTAGCCTTCGGTTCCGAAATTCATCAAATAGTCCACCAGTTTACCGGGCCTCAGAGGGTGCAAGGTCAGCAATAGTTTCTTTTGCGCCCCCGGATGATTCATTTCAGCGATAGAGCGATCACGCTTTAGGGCCTGTAATGGATCACCTTAAATATATTTCGCGGCCTGTGTTTTCAGTGTCCGGATGAATTCACGAAACCTCATGATGGGACCACGAACCGGCAGATGAAAGTTTGAACAATCGGTGGCCGGAAAATCGATGGGAACCACGTGGTCTAATGCCAGAACCACCTACTCGTCGAAAGGAGCTGGACCGTGGGCCCTTGGATAAAAAAGCATTTCATCAACGAGTGCGGTAAAAGGCAGCCGGCCGTCAAGAAGATTGCTGCCTGATTCTTTGCATCCTTCGGCTGGCTGCTCCGTAATTCGAACCCTTCAAGGCATTCTTCAGTTTCACAAGCGCCGGTGTTTAGGTTCAGCTACTGAAAGTTAGACAGCTCCATGGTGCAACAACAATTGCAAAGTACGCGATATCCGAGCTGGTGTGACTTACTGAAGCGACTCCTACCGTGAAAGAAGCAAAACAAAGTAGCGAGGACATCAAGGCTGCGGAAAATCGCGTTCACAGTACTAAGGAGTCTGTTCGTACTGGTACAGTCGACTCCCTTTGGTGATCAAGTAATCGTAATTCTGGCCCTAAGCCCTTTAGCATACTGATTTCTCCAGGTTTGCTCGCAGCATACTGTTGGCCACTTTTCCGTGCTTTTTTCATCGCCGATTGCATGATATTTTACTTTCCTGCCTTTGCTTGAATATACCGCGTTCATTTAAATAAATGTGAAAGAGTCTCCTTATTGAAGTTTAGAACCACTGACCATTTGGCCGCTACCTAATCATAATAAATACAGTTTATTTCGGATAACCCCTAAGCATGCTGCAAAGCAATAGCAAACGGCACAGCTGAAGGCTGAATCAGGGTTCCAGGAGGATTATACAATTGTGTGCACGCAATGGAATGTGAGAGAAAGCACTTGAGTCAATATCTGTTGTAGCGCTCGGCAAATGTAAACTCACGAATATGTAGCCTGGCCAGCCGAATCCAGGAGGGAAAGCCCGGGAGTAGTAAAGATAAACAAAAACCACACCGAAGAAAGACTGTTCTGCCGGAGGGCCAGACTGGATTGACGGATACTTTGTTACCATGAAGAAGAAAAATTCACGAACGAGACCTTGTCAGGCAACTGCGCATCACAAAGTACGAGAGGGGTTAGGAGGTAAAATTGGACGATGACGGTGGTAATACGGATACAGAACAAGAAAAATCGGTCGAGGATTACGTTTGTGAAGTTTAGCGACAGAGTATCGGTTGGGCCAGTTATATAACAAACGGACACCATACCTGGACTGTGGTTGCCAAAGTGATGACAAAAGAAGTGGCCGGAGAGGGGCATGAAGACTATGAGCGGATTGTTTGCTTTCAGAATAAAGGAGCATAATATATCAATTTGGAAATAGAACTGGCGGTAAACCGATGTGTGTTTCGCAACTACAACAGTAGTAAAGAAACAGCTGGCAAAAATGATCAAGTGAGGGGTAGGAGACTGTCAATTTATTTTCTTTATAAGAGGTAGATCACTTGGTGCGACTAAACATAACTCTGCTGCACAAGTGCTTCTCAGATGTGCGTATGTGAGACATGATACCTTGCAAGATGAGGATATTGCAATGCGATAGCCCTAAGTGGGCGAGCAGCGGAACTGACAGCGACAGCAAACCATCACAGAAAAATCGAATGATGGGAATCTCCAGAGTTATATTTTGCAGCGAAATATACTGTTTGAAGATAGCGGTACGGAAGTGAATGACAACAACAGATGGGTCAGTTTTAGGGTATGCCAGTAAAAGTGGCAAAAAAGGGTGGGTTTTATCTTGGGGAATTGTTAAGTTTACGAATGGGACTGGCGAATAGTTCAGCATGGAACCCCGGGGAAGTAGGCCGTGAACAACGAGCCAAAAATGCTGATGAGTTTTTTAAGTATGCGATAATTATGCTTCAAGTAAAGTTAATTTTGCCGAGCGTAAAAAGTGGCAAGTTGAAACGGCGAACTTGGGAGCCAGCACGATGGAGAGTCCATGTTAGCTGGAGGAGACAGCAGCATATTTGCCGCCTTCAGATTATCTGAATGGTTTTCTTTGTTTTTTGTTTTTTACTCCACGACCGGTGCTGGTGATTGGGGCTGACTGCCAATTCGGCCAGTTCGGAGGGCCGGAGAATCGTATACACTGAAGTGCCCAAGCTCAACACCGGCCTCTATCAGCCGTTTGGCACAACCACGCAGTTTATCTTTCAGATGCCACGAAAAAACTCGACTTTTTGCCGTCCCTCATGATATGTCCGTTTTCTCATTTACATGTATTTTCCCGCAGTTATGCACATTATGACTGCTCCTGCTGTGCGCTTCTGACCACGACTGCCGTTTTATCACATTGATTCGTACTCCTGGCCGGAAATTGCGGTACCATTTGAATTCAGTGCCAGTTTCAACTTATTTCACTACCTAATAAAAGCCACTGGCTCAACCAGCTATATTTACATATATTGGAACCTTTTCGCCATTCATGAACATATATTCAATCAGTCTGCAGCTTTTTCGACTGACGTTTACGCATAAGATCGAGTGACCTGCAGCTGTAAGATCTACAAACTTTCGGGACCCTGCAAAATTCGTGAAATCAAAGAAAAAACGGGTATATCAGAAAATTTCAAGTCTTGAAGCCCTGGAAAATTTTGCGGGTGCTAGACTTGAGCCCAAGTGTTCCCGGATCTTGTATTTATCTTCTTTTGTTGGCTACAGAACTGAAAGAAACTGGGCAGCATGGGATGGCAAAATGCGCGAGATTGAGAAGCCATCGATTGGAAAATTGAAAAACAAATAAGTTCACATTTGTTTATGAAAGGTTTACTTTAAATTTTTTAAATGAATTTCCTATAGATCAGTAGAAAGCACAGAAGAGAAAGGAAAAAACAAACAGAGAGCACGACTGTTTAGAGGAGTAGGTTAGTTTGTGAGTAGGACGGGGCCTAACCCTATGTGACGATCAGATGGAGCCCTAAAGGCTGCTTTGGATGATGCCCCTATTACCTTTAGTGGAAGATTTTTCTGAAAACATATATTCCTGCTGTTTTTGAGGTTTTGGCCCACATGTGCACGGGGATGGTTTCGTACAAAACCCAAGTAGGGCTTCTAGGCTTGGACCGGTAAAAATTGATCTGCCAAATGTGCGGATAATAAGGTGTACTTGAGAATGGGATCTCGTATACTTCATTAGACTGATGGATGGAAATTCAATCCAGCCGGAAGAGCCGGGTAGGGGGCAAGCCTCGCGCCATCTTTGCTACCCTTCTCTGGACCCTTTCCAGCAGGTCTCGGTCCTTGATGAGACCGGTGTGTACTTTTTGACTGCCTTATTCTAGCATGGGACGGAGATTTCATAGGAGGGGTGGAAGTCTTATTTTTATATGTCGGGGAGGGAATGCGTAACTATATTGAGAATCTGGAAACCAGATCAGCTGGATTTTCCTCGTTGAAAAAAGGTTTTTTACAAGGCCAAAACCTTAGTAGTTTTTGCTGGTCGACGTTTCGGATTTGAGTGCTACTACTGATCCAGAAAGGACGATCGGGAGTCCTGCTAAATGTCACTGAGACACACTTGTCTTCAATTATAGGCAGGCCCCAATCAGAAGACCAGCTTTTTGCTGAAGTCATACTCGCTTGCATTTCCACTGGATCGGCTTCCCAAATAGTCGCTTCGCCTGCTTGAGTTGTATGTTGAGGGGATGACATCAGGTAATCAACAACATAGATAAGAAAAAGAAGGGACCTAGTACTGATCCCTGGGGTGCTCCGGCAGAGACCGGGGATAGAGAAGGGCCAGAAAGCCCCAGTCTAACCACGAAGGAACGGTCTACAAGAAAGCCGCGGATACCCGAGTTCAGCTGACCCGAAATGTCATGTCTTTTTACTTTAGCAAGGGGAGATCACGAGACCCTCTATCGACGGCTTTGGCAAAGTTGATCAGGATAGCGTGAAATATCCGTCCATCATCACTGCTCTTTTTGGGCTGTTCCTCACAGCCAGTATATTGGTGACGCAAGATCTGTAAGGCAGGAAATCTTGCTGGGAAGAGGTAAGTAGTGCGTTCCTTTTTGAGATGATCCAGAATGGCGGTTTTCAGAGTGAGCACAAAGGCCCTGCCGGGTGTTGATAGGACCAATTGGCCTGTACCTACCCGGATGACGACAGTTTTTTTGAAAAAAGGAGTTTTACTGCTTTCTTTCAACCGTTCCAGGAAACATTCATGTCTTGGGGTTGGCCAATAATAACGAGCTCTTACTATACGTGTTATTGGTGACCCTGATTGGTTGAGGCCCGTCAGCCTGCGTAGCTACGAAGCTCTGCCTGGCCGCTCCCCTTGTAACGGCCACTGGGTCACCAAAGATTCATGGGCTCACTCACACCAGAATTGATTGAGCCAACTAAAGTAGTAAAGGACACGGATGTTCCTCTCCACGGAAGCTGGGAGCCTAAACAACATTGCCTCTTCAGTGTTTGGAGCTGACAGGGCGCTTTTTGATCTCAGAAGGACAGCGTCTTCCCGAGATACCCGGGCATTTTTGCCCCTATACTGGACACCAGAAAGACCTCACTTGGAGTACTAATGGGGGGGGTTGGGAGCCTAATCTGGCGGTAGACCAGAAGGCATCAAGACCATTTCAGAAAAAGTCTACTTGGACGGTTAGTGGTTAACAAGCAGTCTCGTGTTGGGTTAGGCTCACCTTTCTCGATTTATCCTCACTTGAACATCGACGGTTCAGGCGAGGTCTCATAGAAGCCTCCAAGCTCTGCCACGGAAACACAGTCAAGGGAGGGCCTCCTCTGACCTGTGGTCATAATCTTCACACTCAAGGGGCAGGAGCACAAAATGGCTAAGGAAGAGTAAACGAGACTGGGAGGGCCTAGGCTTTTTCTTGCCGGATCATCAACGAGTGTTGTAAGCCAACTGCACACGTGATACAACAAACTCGTAGAAGTTTGCCTGGAACACGACTAACCGGTATAAAGCACTTTTTATTCCGCAACGGTTCCCTTAATCCCAGATCTCTTCTGCAGGCAGTCATCTAGTTCAGGGCCTCCCAGTAATTTCGAATCTTTACGCAACCTGCTGTACCGCATTTCTGCACCTAGAAATTTCTCCACTTGACGATCAGGGATCTGCCGATTTCGGGGTGAAACGGGGGCTGGGAGCCGAAACTATCCTTTTGCTAGGTTGTATGGCTGAATTGAACTCCTGTTCCTGGTCCGAACCTTCCTTCCGAGGAGGTAGCTGCAGAATAGACTCATCTAAGCTCACGCTTCTAGCTTCGAGGTGATGAGGCTCATACGGGATAACGCCGCACTGCGCCTAATTTAGAGGATCCTGGGCAGGTGAGAGAACCGCGGCCGAATCTCTTCATGGGTCTACCAGGCAACCAGACGATGTTTGCCCAAACAGCGCAGGTTAAAGTTCTGGCCGCGGTGGCTAGAGAAGACTTCAAACCGGGTAGACAGTGTGAGAGTGCCGCGAAAAATGCCCCACCCGCACTTTGCCAAATAATGCTCGCAGTAAGCTCAAGAAGACCAGAAGTCTTGTTATCAACTTACAGGGTCTATGAGAGATCTATAGTGCAACACTGATTTCAGGCCTGGAGTTCGCTCCTCGTGCGAAATGAAAAGACTCTTGAGCAAGTACAGCGGAGATTCACTGGGTGGTTTCGAAGTTGCCAGAGGCTAGGCTACGGACAACGATTAAACAAAAACCGAATCTCGTTAGAAAGACGGAGACTAAAGGGAGGCTTAGTAAAAGGGTTCAAAAGTGGAAGAGGAATGGACACTTCAGCTGGAACTGAGGAGTCTTTCCAGCCTTCGGGGGGAAGGGAGTGGCGGATGGCTAGTGCGCTGGCTCAAGTTCGCGGAAGATCATGTGAGACCCAGCATTATGGACCGGATATTCTCTGTGAAGTCTGTAAATTATTGGAATAAACCAACCTGGGAGATAACTGCGGCTAACTTGGCGGATGCCTTTAAAGATCGACCGGATGAGGCCCGCGTAAGTCAATTCTCGTAAATGAGCAACGAGTAACTAATTCAAACGAATTGCAAAACCAAAGCAAGATGGATTCTTTGTTTCTACTGTGCTAAGGTGTAATTCATAAAACATACAAATATACACAAACCTAAAGCATGCGGTAAAATAGACTTAACAATAAAACCCAAAGGTTCAAAGCCCCTTGGCTCAAGCACGACAGTCAGAAACTGTTCAGGGCCAAATTCAAATGTCTCACGCGGATAAAGAAACATGCGAAAGTGTGGTGTGCGAATGAGCTTTTCAAAGTATTGTCAAATACAGTCAAACTCACGAAGCACGTAGAACATTTGGAAGGACTTTCAGTGTTTTTTTCTTTACAGCCTGGGATAGGTTGTTTGGTAGGAGTAGCAATTGGAACCCTATCTGTCTCCCTTCTGTCCCTCGCCCCTAGTCCGTCCTTAGTCTTTTTCCCCATGGGACGGTTGGTCAAGCAGAGTTGGTGACCAACAGCTCGACCCCAGAGTCAAACCGGAATAAAGCACTGCGTAACATCAAGAGAAGGAGTGTGGCCGAAAAGGGAACGGAAGTAGCGGTGACGCCGTTCCGAATCAAACGGAATGTCACTGATATAGATGAAAGCTGAGCAACAGTCGTTGCACGAACTCTCGACCGTTGAGCAGGAGTAGGTCTTTGACCCCCTTGAGAGGCAGCAGAAGGCCAAGCAATGAGAAAAGAGAAGCCTCAGGAACTTCCTCCGACAGCATTAATAGTGCTATGCACGGTGTGGCCTTGAAGATTCAGGAAATGACGGGTCTAGTGGCTGTCGATGCAAAAAACGGGGTGTAGCCCCGGGAATTGAGCCGGAGGGTACAACGGCCCAAGGGGTAAAAATCAAAGTGGATGTCCTGGCAAAAGGTTCTGCCGTGTGATACACAAATGCCTGTAGCTTGGGAGGTGGGGGTGGGGAACTGATGACTAGAATGAGTGGATCACTCTTCATAGCTATCACGGATACATGTTTGACAAAGGACCAGGGTGCCGTACGAATTAGTGGCTACACCACCTACAGACAAAAGGGAATGGACGGTAGGCTGGGTGAAGGGGGTATTACTTCTCGTGAGGGCTGATTAAAATCAATGGGAGGTCCGGTTCACACTTGTGACGCCCAACATACAAACCACTGCATGTTGCTTTCGCCTAGGCCGATGGCCGGTAGGGATGTTCTGTGTCTCCAGAGACCAGCAAGCAGACTGAGAAGAGGACTGTGAACTTCTAGCATCCACAGATGGTGTTGAATAGGTCACAGGGCTTTATGGTGTTAGGAGACATGAACCTTACATAAATTAATTGGGACAGTGAATGTGCCCCTGGTGGAAACAATGGAAAAGCTCTGGCAATGTAGCTTCACAACCATGCCGTCACACAACATTGACAACTGATGACCGGTAATTGCATATTTCTTCGCCGTGGCCATGACGTATGCACAAGGCAAGATCAGAGGATACAGGGGTACATAGAAATGTGGGGTATTCACAATTTTCAAACTTAAGAATCACACAGTAACCGAAATGAGACAGTAAAGCCGTGTAGTGTTTGAGTGAAATAAAGTGGCGATGGTTAACTCGGGACTTATAAACCGGTTCCGGATTCAGGGAGGGCGGTGTGAATAGCTGGACAAACGTGGGGATGCTGATATAAGCGATACTGGCGAATGTTAAAAAGTGCAGTGATCACAAAGACCAGTAAAGCAATAGGCATCGGAAGTAAAGACACGAACAGCAGGTCGAGGCAGGGGTAATAGACCATATGCCTTGTGGGTGCCGAAAAGGGCTGCGACGGGTCACGGCTTCCAGAAGAGTGTGCAAGGGTGTACCTACTGGATATTTGGACGGTCACCAACGAGTAGCCGGGCGGGAGACTTACCAAAGGACAAGATTAAAAGTAAAGTCCGCCTGGGACTATCAAGGTGCACTCAGAGATGCCAATGAAGTACGGAAGATTGATCCAGCATTGGGTAACTAATTGTGAAGGAAGCCTGTGAAATAAATGCATGTGAGTCATATGTGATAGTAAGACGGACCTTTATGCTTAGATGGTCTCAGTTTCATATGGAAATTCACATGAAGGCAAAAAGCCTCACCAGGAATCAGTGAACTTCTGAAGAGCATGGTTGGAGTATGCACGCAGAACGGACTTTCAAAGGGGAGCCGTCGAAGAGCTAGACTAATGGAAAAAACCCTACTGATGCGACTAAGCAGACGTTGGAAGAGTGTACAGACAGAGTTTTCTGTAAACGTGGCAAAAAGATATAACAACCAAATTCTGGTTGGCTACAGATGGCTGATATTCTGTTTCATAAAGACCTTGGTTGCAGGCTGTAACGGTTATTCCGACCGTGAATAATGCGTAGCCAATTGAAAAACGAATCCCAAATCCAGAACAATGTTGATTCGTAGTTTCTACGGTACTGGACTAAAAAGTTATACGCATATAAATATGTACAAACTTCAACAGCACAGCCACAACGCCTAGTAACGAGGACCAGAGTTCAACAAAGGTCAATGTCAGATACCCCCGTCACGGCAGTCCAAGTTCAAATCGAAATTATGCCACTTCACGTGGGCAGAATATAAACAAACGTTGAAGTGTAGTGATTGATGCATGCTGTACTTGTTCGAGGGTCAATAAGAGAAAGAGCATAGTCTCAACTATACAAGTATATGACAATGGCTGGGGAGGATTTCCACGCGTGTTCCTTACACAGGTGATGGCAGGTATGACGGTGAGGGTAGCAGGCAAAAAGGGGTTAAATTGAAGAAGTGGGCAGATTAGGCTAGGAAAGCAACGACAAGGGCTGGGTCCCCTGCATTGGTTTCGTACTGCAACGTGGATTGAATTGGACTGTTGGAATGGGGTACTGGAAATGGATGTTGAGCGGGTGTAAAGCGGTGATATTTATTGGAAATCAGCTCTGCAATCCGGTGAGACTTTTATGGGGGTTTGTTACTCCGGTTTTAGGATAATGATAACCTTGGTCAGCCGTGTCCGGTACCCCATATAACCTCTGAAAGCGAGAATATAGTTTTAAACCATTGCCAATCCGATTGATTCAATCGTTTGCTCCTTAAGATGACCTGGGTGTAACGTTGAATTGGCAGATGGCTGCCCGAGTAACCAGTGCGATCCGAAAAAGATCAGGAGAGCGGCAGTCTGGGGATTGTTCCAGCTGTGGGTTATGGTTATCATTTTGTTGGAAACCAGACAATGAACATTTTGTTATCTGAACATCTCTTTATCTGACGGCCAGTGGGCCGATCCATGGGGGATCCGTGGACAGAGACCAGCAGTTTTCCAGGGTAGTTGGGTGATAGTAGAGACGTAGGGAGATATAAGGTGATGGCTTTTCCGGGTGCAAAATAATTTACTTGGTAAGTGGTGGGTGAGGAGAGCGGGTCCATTTGGGAACCAGGAATAAAACACTGGAAGAGGGTGAGATCAGGGAGAGGAATGGAAAAAAGGAAGGTAGCGGCCTGGTCGGTGCACCAGCTGTAACCGAGGACGGCAAACAGTAAAAAGGAAAGAAAATACTCGGTGTTAAAGTGAGGCTTTTTCGTGTGAGAGCAAACTTGCTGGTACTCCGTGGGGTCATGAGAACCCAGAGGTATACGGATTACGCTTAGAATGGGGTCTTAACTTACCACGAGCATATGCACAGAGCAGGGAGTCTCAGTTACCAAAGAATAGTAATCTGCTTTGCAAGACTCCAGTATAGGCTATGAACGCAAGAAAAGCAGGATGAGATGGCTGAATTCTAGCCTGAGACGGAAGAGTAAAGTGAAGGTGAGCACCTATCACTAAGGGACAAAACGTTTTTTTAGGGGAGCTAGTGTCAGTATACACTTTGGTTGGGTAAGTGAGTCAACAACGTAGCAGACAAGTCACCCCTGACTTTTGTCATCATTATTAACGCATGGGCTCCAGGAGAACATAGAAAAGGTTACTTTGTGGATGGTAAGTTATAAAAGTGTGATTATTACGTTTCTCATTCCGTCAGCCAGTACAGGTGAGGTTTAGTCGATAGCTGTGAACCGTAGGCATATCAATACCGGGGTGTCGTCAGAGCAAAGGTCCCATAGTACAACTGTTCTAACCGTGTATTTACTACTGCATTAGACAGCAGCAAGCTGGTTAAGGGTTTTGCATGGAGCCCAAAAAGGTTGAAGCTGAGAAAGGCGGAGTCGGCAAGTATATGCGGAGAGCTTGGGCGGCATGCTATTACCCCACACTGGTTCAGACAAAAAAACCGATGGCTACCTCATAAGCTTGGGGTTTACCATATGCATGGTCGGGTCTAGGCTGTTATCAGAAGGGGGGCAGAGAGTATTAGCTCAATACCTTCCCAGCCGAAAGATATTTTTTCGTTCCATTTTTCTCAGAGGAGTAGGGGAGCAAACTTAAGCCCCAGGATGATCTTCCTATCTCTCCTCGACCCGCCGTTCTTTAAGAGTGGCCCACTGGGTCCCAGACTGCCGGGGATGGCTGTTTCCTCTTATTGAGAGACTGCTACATACTAGATGTCAAAACCTTCAGGGCTGTTGCTGTGGCAAGCTGTGGAAGGAAAGGGTAGAGGATGGAACAAACACCCAGATGGCTGCATCATTCGTGGGGCTATCACTCGACCGCTTGTTTCTGCCAGTAACAGAATCGGACGGGTTACAGCATATATTCAAGCCATCTGGTGGCTGCGATGCCGATAATGTTATTGCGGGTCCTGCTGATTACAAACGATGCGTCCACGATTCTCCTTGGAGCTCCTTTAATTTGTTTCAGTGTGTAATACGATCGCAGTGGGTCAGGAAGCTTATTCCAGAGGCCGGGGTGGATAACCGAAAAATATCTAGATCTGATTGAGAGCTAAGAGTGGGGGGTCTTAATGGTGAATTGTCTGTGACAGAAGAAGTAAGGAGTTTCACAAGTAAAACCAAGTGGGTCATCAGATGAGTGGACTTTTGACTGCAGGAGGTTGAACAGAAATGAAAGATTGAGCCTGATACGACGTCAGCATAGAGGTTCAAGTCGGAGTAGTTCTCACCCAGCCCTGTAGTTAAGGTTGGAATAGATGCCACGTATTTTTTGGTGAAAGAGTGTGGCATTTTCTCTGTATTGATTCGGTTGGCTCTTTGCATCGAGTAAAAGACCAGGAGCAGTATTCCGACAGCGATCTGGCGTGTGTCTTGAATATCAAGAGCTTGCTATCCTGAGTACGGTATGTTCTGAGGATAAGTGCAATCATCCTTCTAGCTTTGCCAATTTCGGGTCAATGCTGGTTCCTGGAAGTTAAAGGAACAAGAATAATGTAGGCCCAAATCTCTTACCACGTGAGTAGTGGGAATCGGCAGACCATTTATTGTGAGGGAGCCAGGTGGAATGTGGAATTTGTGAGACAGAAGAGAGCTCTTGGCTGCCGAAAACTTCATTAGCCATTGAGTATACCATTCGTCAAGAGACTTCAAGCCTGACAGAATGTCACTGACAGCTGAGAGCAGGGCGTTCAACTTGAAAGTATAGACTAGATTCATATCGTCAGCAAGGAGGAATGTCATGCCATGATGCACTAACTAAAAAAGTCATTTATGTACATAAGAAATAAGAGAGGACCCATAAGGCAGCCTTGTACGACCCCGCTAGCATTCGTTTGGGCCGAGAGGACGTTCCATTGACGATGACGGTTTGATAACTGTCGGAGAGGTAAGATGATAGCCAAAATAGAAGGGGGTCTGCGACTCGGTAGGATTTAAATTTTGGCAGTAAGCGAGCATGAGATACATGGTCGAACACTGTAGTCGTGTCGAGAAAGATGATAATGATTGACTTGTTGCTCTCTGTTTTGGAAGTGACTAAATGGGGGAGGTGCACCTGAAGTGTGAGGCGTGAAAGGGGAATTTAGGAACCCAGGCTGACCTGGGTCGATATGACTTCGAAAGGTCAGGAAATTTGCAAGCTGGTCCTCCATTATCCCTTCCATGAGCCTGGAAACAATCGAAGTGCGGTTTATGGGGCGATAGTTACCCGGAACAAGCAATGGTGCATTTTTGTGTTGTAGAATTAAACAGGACGCTTTCCACTGAGCCGGGTAGATTCCTGACGGCATGGATGTTCGCGGACGACATTAAGATAGTCTACGCTTTTTCGCCTGGCAACCTCAGTGCTACTATCTCTAATTTCTTCGCTGATTTAGCCGTTCTTGACGAATGGTGCTCAACCTGGGAGATGAAATTCTCCGCCGATAAGTGTATTTTTTACTTACAAATGCCAGGTTCCTCCGGGTTCTTTATGCGTCGGCGGTTCACTCACTGACAGTCAGCCCCTAGAAAGAGACCTTAGCTCAGGTTATTCTTGCTCTTTCAACTTCTCGGAACATGATGTCTTCCAAAGGGCGAAGGTTAAAAAGCTTTGTAAAGTCCAGCCACCGGAACGTTCGAGCGACGCGTAGCAACCAATTTAGACACAATTCAAAACAAAGTCGATTCCAAATAGCTACGGTACTATATACAACAAATTAATTAATTGTACAATAATCAAACCTCAATAGTGTTCCTTCTGGGCTCTTTCGCTCCAAATTGGAAAACAAATCAACAACTGCAGCTGGGTTACAGCCAAAGGTTAGATACAGAAGATAAGATTACCAAATACAGTCACAACGAAGTTCAAACTGAGCGACTCTCGCTCGAGGCAACGGTAGGAGTCCGGTTTGTAACAAAGGCTTAGAGAAATAAAACAAACAATCGGAATTCCAGCAAATATAGTTCATACGAATGATTAATGTCGTTTGTAACATGGATGCTAATGCATGGAATGGGGTTTCCTGAACTCCTTTACACCGGCCCCCAAAATCCGACCCGGATTTTTTCCCGTGCACCGCTAGGTGTGGTCGGCCTCATGCATCGGCTCGCCCTACGGTTCCCCAATACCTAAAACTGGTCACCGTCAATAGCAGCTCCCAGTCGGACAAGTGGATCAACTCTCAGTGGTCCCTCCCGGTTCGGCAGATCCGAAGACCCGCCTCCCACTTGAGGAAAGTTGGCCTCTGAACTTACACCACAAGTGTCCGGTTCGCCCTCAATAAGACAAATCTTTCTAATGTCACGGAGCACTAATCCTTCATTAGTTCGCACTGTTGCCGTTCGTACCAAGCCATCGTCCGAAACTGAGATGTTTTCGATTACTCCTATCGGCCACCGGCCACGCGGCAAAACCTCCGAAACTAGGAGCACTACATCACCCGATCTAAAATTGCGTTCTCGAGTTATCCACTTCTGCCGCTGTTGTAATAGTGGAAGATATTCCCTGATCCATCTCTTCCAAAACACAGACGCTAGGTAGTTTGCCTGCCTCCACTGACGAACCATTCTATCGCGCAACGAATCCGTCGGAATATCTCGTGGGTTCGCCCTCAGGATAAGCAGGTCATTGGGCGTGAGTACTGGCAGATCACGACAGTCCGAGGTCAAGGGCACTAGCGGTCGTCCGTTTACTATCCGCTCACTTTCCGTGAGGAATGTCAACAGTATTTCGTCAGTCATTGGCTGCTCGTCACAAACTGAAAGAAGTACTCTTCTAACCGAGCGCACCATGATCTCCCATATGCCACCACGGTGACTAGCATGTGGAGGATTGAAGTGCCACTGCACGCCCCGTTGCAACAATCTATCGGCAATCTTATCACTAGACCAGTTTTCCATTAGGTTCTTCAATTCCCTTTGAGCCCCAACAAAGTTTGTACCGTTATCACTAAAAATCTCGGACGGTGCTCCTCTCCTCGACATGAAACGCAGTAATGTCATGATGAATGAATCCGTGCTTAGAGAATAAGAAACTTCAATATGTACCGCACGCATCTGGAGACAGGTGAAGATGCATCCATATCGTTTCTCCATGCTGCGCCCATGTTTAACCGCAAATGGGCCGAAGTAATCTATTCCGACGTACTTGAACGGAAACCAACCTTGTTGGACTCTAATGGCTGGTAGAGGAGCCATCATCTGTTTGCCCACAACCGCCAAATGCTTCCGGCATTTCCAACATCCTCCAAGTACTCGCTTGACGGCAGTTCCCCCCTGTACAATCCAAAATTTTTTGCGAAGTTCCGCGAGTAACTGAGAAGGTCCTGCGTGTCCTTCCATCGCGTGGTACCATCGGATTATCGAGTCTGTAATCGGGTGAGTCTTGGGTAGTATCACCGGATGTTTCACACCCCGAAGCTGACTGGAGTAGTTCAGTCGTCCTCCAACACAAATAATTCCATTTAATAAAATTGGATCGAGTTTTAATAGAGTCCTGTTCATCGGAGATTTGTTAGTGCATAGGTTATTGCTCCTGTCTCGTAGCCATTTTAACTCTTCGCCATAGACCTTAGCTTGTACAATCATAATAACACTTTCCTCTGCTTTAGCAATGTCGTGTAACTTCAACGGCCCAGTTGTCAATCCTAGATCCGTGCGCCCGCCTCTCATGACTGCAACGTACATTTTAAAACGGGTTAACCACGCTACCGACTTCAGCAAGTGAAACCAACTGGAGTGCCTAGCTAGAAGTGCGTCCGACCATGTATCCCGCAACACTGTGAGAACTGTACTCGAAAGCTGCTTCAACTCAACGTTTGGTGGTGCTGCATCAACCGTAGGCCAGGTCGGCCATGAGGTTTCATCGCCCATCAGGAATTTAGGACCTTCGAACCAGCAGCTGATATCACTCGGTGATGTTGTGCCTCTTGATGCCAAGTCTGCGGGGTTAGCCTCCGATCTGACATGCCGCCACTGCCAGGGTTCCGACCACTGATGGATTTCAGCCAAACGGTTCGCAACGTACGTACTAAATCTCGTTTTAGTGTTGTTTATGTAATGCAAAACTATAGCAGAGTCCGTCCAGTAGTAGGCCTTACCAAACTTGATTCCAGTTTCTTCCATGAGCATCCGAGAAACTCTAACGGCCAGTCTTGCTGCGGCTAACTCCAAGCGCGGGATCGTTATGGTCTTCAGAGGAGCTACCCTTGACTTAGAGAACAATAGGGCACAGTAGGGGGCTATGTCCCTTGAAACCATTCTGGAATACGCCACCACCCCATAGCCAACTTCAGAAGCGTCACAAAATACATGAAGCTGCACACCTTCGTTCAGCGAGTTACCTCTAATAATGGGGCGCTGAATTTTGAATGCGCAAAGTTGTTCCATACTTCTTAACCACTCATTCCAGCATCGTAGGGGTCCTTCTCCAATTGGATCGTCCCAACCAAGCTTCAAGCGACACAGTGATTGCAATAACACCTTGCCTGGCAGAATGAAAGGTGAAACCAACCCTAGCGGGTCGAACACGGATGATACTATAGACAACAAGCCACGCCTTGTTTGAGGTTTTTCGCGTATTGAGAATGAAAACTGGAACGTGTCTTCTATTGCGTTCCATTCTAACCCCAACGTCCTCTCCGGCACAGGCGCGCAATCATCTATTTCCAAAGTGGGATGGGCGAGCTCAGATTTTGGTAAAATATCCAGCACCTCCTTACGATTACACACCCACTTATGAAGCCGGAATCCGCCTCGTGATAGTAACTCACTCATCTGGATAGCGAAAACTCTCGCATTCTCCGGTGTGGGCAAAGAAACAAGACAGTCGTCTACATAGAAGTTGTTATACACGGCCGTGGAGACGTAATCCTCATACTGTCCTCCCCAATCGTTTGCCGTGCGACGTAACGCGAAATTTGCACAAAATGGGGAGGAAGTGGCACCAAAAGGGTGGGCATTCATCTGATATTCAACAGGATTACCACCTAGTCGACCATTTTCCCACCACAGGAACCTCAGTGCTCCTTTGTCTCTCGTTGGCACTCGAACCTGCATGAACATTTCTTCAATATCCGCAGCCAACGCGACAGATTCCTTTCGGAAACGAAGCAACACTCCAACTAAGCTTGCTGTCGTATCCGGTCCCTGTAGCAAGTAATCATTCAAGGAGCGTCCCTGGAATGCAGCCGCGCAGTCGAACACCACCCTCAACTTGCTAGGCTTTTTAGGGTTTGTAACTGCGTGATGTGGTAAGTACCACTTTGGCTCAAAACCCATTTTTAGCTGTACATCGGGAACTAACTGGAAGTGGCCCTTGCGCACATAACCCTCTATTATTGTAGAGTATTTTTCAAAGAATTCAGGGTCACGCGCAAACCTTTTCCTCAGGCCGTTCAATCTCTCTTTGGCCACAATATAGTTATTTGGAAGTCTCACTTCGGGATTCCTCCACGGGAGTGCAACTTCATAGTGTCCGTTCAACCAGGTTATGGCATTGGAAACCATATCGACGGCCTGTTTGTCCTCTAATGAAGGAGAGTTTTCTGACGCACACCCATCGCAGAATTCGGCGTTGTATAGTCGATCGATCTGTTCTGCTAAGGGATCGATTCCCCTCTCAATGTAGTTTACTGTTCTCGCAAAGTGTGGTTCCTGGTTTATCGGACCAAGAACAATCCATCCTAAAATCGTCCGCACATCATAGGGTTGTTTTCTTTTGCCGCATCTTTGCTCTAATGCCCAATGTGCTTCTGGGACGTCGGCACCTATCAGGATTCGCACTCTCGAATCTTCCAGATTCCGTCTTTGGACGCAATGTAGGTGAGGCCAGGATAAAATGTCCGCATCTGTGCAGTACTGCACTGCTTGGATTGGTAACCTATCAACACAAAATGCTCTCTCTACATTCACGAAATCATTCTCTGACAATGAGTTCAGTCGCAGCTCCGTTATTCCCGAATTCCAAGTGGTAGTCCCATTTACGGTCGAAATCGAAAGTGAGGTCGGGGATGCCTTCAGGCCCACCAGCTCCATAATGTCCTTTTGTATTAGAGTCACATCAGACCCGCTGTCCAGCAGAGCGTAGGTCTCCACGGAGCCCCCCGGTCCGTCTACTCGCACTGGTAGCACACCTAAACTGACCCGACATTCTGGCCTAAGGGTAGCCGCACAATTATTGGTCCACTGCCCATGCCCTTTCGCACTGTCCGTACCCAGCTTATCCAGCTGCGGCCCTTGTGTTGTATCTTGCGTGACTTGATCGGCACCTTGCTTCTGTGCAACATGCAGTAGAGGGTGGTGCCGTTTCAAACAACCTGATGTTGAACATGGTTTTGAAACAGAACAGTTGCTGGACAGATGTCCACACTTGAGACACGAAAAACAAGCCTTGATTTCTTTGATCAATGCCCAACGACCGGGTATATCACGAGACAGGAATCGCTGACATTCCTCAAGTGTGTGTATTCCATTACATACCGAGCACCTGTTAGCTGCGACCAACAAAGTACTACCCTGATTTGGCGTGAACCGTGTCGCTTCTGGACGCGGGTTTTGTGCATAATTCCTCCAACTGGATGACCGCGAATACCCCTGAGCCTTGCTATTGGCGGCAAGTTTGCCAAACCTACTTCGAGCAATCCGTGCCTCACGGGACACTAGGTGCTGCAGATCTTGGAACCTCGGTTCGACTCCTCTTCCCAAAATATCATCAACGGTCCTAGCCCACAAATCCTGGAGACGCGTTGGTAGCACTCGAGTGATACGTTCCATAGTCTGCAATGAGTTGAGGTCTGACATGCAATTCATCTGCGTGAGGGCAACTTTGCAGTTCAGCATTTTTAACGACAATTTGGTCAGGGCATCCGAATCTTCTGCCAGAGGCTTTAAACCTTGCAGCAAGCCGTCAATCAGTGAACGAGCCACTACATGATCTTGTCCATACAGATCCTTTAGGATTTCCCTAGCCCTATTGTATGCCAGTGTTGGAGGCAACATAACACATTCGGCAATCGCATCCCTTGCTTGTCCCTTGCAGTAATGCATCAAATAAAGTAGGCGCTGTCCATCGTCTCGAACTCTACCTTCGACGTAATATTCGAACTGTTTCACAAACCTCCAGTACGTTGACGAGCAGCCCGCGAATGACTCCAGTTCCACCCTAGGCAAGTCCAAACGATAATCCGCTGCAGGTTTCACCATTGGAACCAAGCTTGTTTTTTGTGGTGTGTCGTTCTGCACGTGGCAATCACCTAAGTAACGAGAAAGATGTTCACTGACCATTACTCCACCCTTGACTTCATCTCCGTTGACTAGATTTTCTTCTTCCTCAGCGAGTGCCAAACGCAGTTTCGCCATTTCCGTCTCATTCCTCACCTGGAGCAGCTTACGTTGCTTATCTAACTCTAACTGTTCTACAACCTGCTTCTCCTTCAACTCGGCTAACAACAGATCAGCTCTAGCTCTATGGGAAACCGAGCTAACCCTAGAACAACCTGATATACTAGAGCCTGAGCAAGAAACATGACCAACACCTACGGGCAAAAGGGTTTGGTTCACCTGCGGGGTATTGTCCTTTGATTCGGAACGGTTTGCCGATTTGCTGCGTAATTTCATGTCTCAGCAATTGCCAAGGATATTGAGTACTGTAAAGTCCAGCCACCGGAACGTTCGAGCGACGCGTAGCAACCAATTTAGACACAATTCAAAACAAAGTCGATTCCAAATAGCTACGGTACTATATACAACAAATTAATTAATTGTACAATAATCAAACCTCAATAGTGTTCCTTCTGGGCTCTTTCGCTCCAAATTGGAAAACAAATCAACAACTGCAGCTGGGTTACAGCCAAAGGTTAGATACAGAAGATAAGATTACCAAATACAGTCACAACGAAGTTCAAACTGAGCGACTCTCGCTCGAGGCAACGGTAGGAGTCCGGTTTGTAACAAAGGCTTAGAGAAATAAAACAAACAATCGGAATTCCAGCAAATATAGTTCATACGAATGATTAATGTCGTTTGTAACATGGATGCTAATGCATGGAATGGGGTTTCCTGAACTCCTTTACAAGCTTCCTGGTCTTCTGTTCAGATCCTTCCAGATTAGGGAGAGCATTATTTACGTGTACAAAGTACATGCCAGGCCCCTTCTCGAATATTATCTCTTAATCTTCACTAGTATGAGAAAATCCTACAGGATTACTATCAAATTTGTTCAGAGAAGATCCACAGAGCAGTTTATTGGTTGGTCGTCAAACTTAAGCTACAGGGAAGGGCGCTTATCTCTCAAAATCGAACCATTATGGCTTCGTCACATCAAGCCAAACCTGGTATTTTTGTATGAGTTATTGATTAAGCAATATTATTCCTCGAATAAGTTGTGCTCCTTCCCGGGTACTGGATATTCACTCCGTAATAGACAGTATAATATTACTGCACCCTCCGCGAGGACTGTTCTACGCTCTGAGTTCTTTCCCTTCATGCACTCGAGAATCTGGAATAAACTTCTCTTGCACATCAGATCTTCTCAGCCATAGTATGCATTCGTGCATACAATTGATAAATTCCTTTTTGTCTCAACTGTTTTGCGCTTATTCAATTTTCACATAACAGAAAGTCAAGCTTACGAGAAGGGCATTGAGTTTTAAGCCGTTGCTCTGCTTTCTCGCTTTACCTTTCCTTCCTGAACAACTCCACTGCTTTTGAATTCTGAATGCTCCTTTTGATCGCTTCTCCTTAGAATTCTCCATCGACCTGTTTAGAGCATGTCTGCTTCCACTAATTGTTTTTCCGTCTCAACCTATAGAATCCTGCCAATTTCACTTTGAAATGAGTCCTTCCAGACGCGTTCGCATTTATAGAGAGGCCACCGTAATACTCCCCACAGATTGTCAATATGCCTCATCCGCTCCACGAATAACTACCTTTGTTTGGTTACGTCACTTCTGCGGCCCTGAAACCAACCTCAACAACGCTATAGAAACCGCATCAGTAACTACTCCCTGGTCGGCTATATATATATATATATGTATATGTGTATGCATATATTCATCACTGCCTTGTAATCATTACCACAAGTATGGTAAGTAACCCAAGGCTCTTCGATATCTCTTAGTTTACAATGCCTCTTTTCTACATCAGGTCTCACCACATATACTTGCATCACCACCCCTGAGATTTTGGACTGGGATATCCGGTCTCTTTTCTCTCACTCAGCGTGGCTCACTAACTGAACTCAACTTCCATCTATGGCGTCACCAACTCTGCCCCCACCCTATCCCCCAGCTAAGCTTCTCCCATAATTTCATGCAGAATTTACTTTTCTCTTCTACTGACTAACTACTCTAGATCAAATTTCAACCTCGTTACTGAACCTTACGGCTCTCAGTTGTCCATGGTTTACCGTTTCCTTTTTTAGTCTCACTTTCCATAGTCTCAATTTGTCTTAGAGATCCGCTGCACTTGTGAGCCCGTGCCTCACTTTTGTTCTTCTTTCCGTTAACCGTTGATCTTCAGCTGGGCTATGCCCAGACTGCGTCGCTCTATCTCACTTCCCTTTCCAGTGACCTCCAGTGCCGGTCAACCACCTCGGGTGCTACACTGACCAGGCTTCTGGCTGGTGCGCCTGGATGATAATGCCGTACGGCCGTATGTCGATCGCTGTTCCCGTAGCTTCTGTTGTTCAAGTCCCCACAACCTGTCCAGTTGGTCCTGAACCAGATACCCTTATCATGAATGCTCAGCCCACTGTAAAACCATCAATGAACAATCGCGCCAATCCCAATGGTGCCGGGTGCGGTCAGATCCACCGCTTTGGCCGGCAAACGTCTGGCGTGCAGGCTGTCTGCAACGATGTGCGAGCGCACTTAGGCTGGGGGATTACACCTCCTGTGTTCACTTCACGAAGCGTGTTTCAGGTTAGATGTTCAGCGCAAGGTCAGCCCCACTCACTAGCGCCGGTTGCCGGTTGCACGCTCCAGCTCTTCCCAGGATTTATCACTGTCCGTTGCGGACCACAAGTTCCTACCATTCCTCCGCCACGTTTAGCTCATCCATCGTTCTTTTCAGAACTCTTATCACTTTCCTTCCTTTTCGTTCTACCTCCTTATGCACATCCAACCAATCTGGTTTTGTTCCTATCGTGTTTCACAATGACAACCCTCACTGAATGATGCCACTGTCACCCTATCCATTCTACTCTGCAAAAGCCCGAAATTCGTTCTTTTTCACCCATTTCGCCCCTGTCGGCTTCTTGTCAGTATCCACTTGGTACGCTCTTGTGCTTATAAAGCTCACTGATCGCGCACCCCACTAGCCACCATTCTGCGATATCGTTTTTTGTCCATATTATACCTCCTACCACCGCGCACCAAACACATCAGTAACCATGGCCAATCCCCATTAAAGAACTCGCTTTTCCAACCTTTGCATTTTTTAAAACCAAATTTGTTGTTTTTGAAAAATCCACTTGCACTCTTCACATCGAGAAGTGGGACGCCGCGAGCCGTGGTGTGTGCTGTGTGCTGTTCGTCCCATTGGAAAGTGACCGACGAGGCTAGCCCAATGATTAAAACCAGGATAGATACTGTGTATTATTGAAATAGTGGTTCGCGCACTATCGACTATTCACTAGCGTTATTCACACCGGACCGCTCATACCGCGATATCTCAGCTGATAGAGCATCTGCCCGGTATGCGGAGGGTCGTCGGTCCGATTCCGGCTCGCGGCTCCCGACTTTTCAATGTGAAGAATGCAAGTAGATTTTCCAAAAACATACGATTCAGGCTCCTCGTGCCAACAATACATCCTCCAAATTGGTTATCTTTTTACCGCCTGAATCCGCAATTCTTCCTTGGATCTTCCTCTTAGGCACTGAAGCGATTAGCAGCTTCTGGCTCAATCCATTGGTGTATTGGCCTGTAAGCACGCAACTCTTCAGTTCCAGTCCCCCAACTCCGACGAACAACTGTTTTTCGTGCATTTTTGTTCCATACGGGCCTTCCCGTCCGGATTCTCTTCTTCTTCCCGGTATTCATTCTGTGTCGTTTGCAGTGAAAAGATCTGATTCATCATCTCTTACCCGGTTTTCTTCGGTCAATACTCTCGTTTGCTTCGTACATCGCTCGCCGCCAGCCTCTTCGTTGTGCTTTTTAGGCTGCGCTGCTTTTTCGCGTTCCACCCAGTGTAAATTCATTGTGACGTCATCCTCCTCAAGTACAGTTTCAAACCATGCGATCTGCCATTACCTGATCTTTCCGACCCTTCACTTCCTTATTTCTCTTCCATGTTATTCGCTGTTACAACTGATGCATCTTCTCTCCACAGGCTTTCTAACCTCCAAGTGACGCTTCCCCAGCGATCTTTTACACCTCTCCAACCACCACGTACTCCCATTCGCACTGAGTTCTCCAGCTATTTTGGTGCATCACATTCCACCTTTCTTAAAGTAAGCAATGTGCTCAACGATTACATGTTCACATCCGGCCATTTCTTCCGCCATCACTCCAGAGGCCTTGCCGGATGTGCTGTCCATTTGGTTCATCACGGACTCCACCCACGTCCAGCCGCCAAACTTCACAAAAGTATTCATCGGTGGTTGGTGCTTTTTCATATCCGGTATTCCATCTTGGTAAATCCTCTCAGACAATTTTGATTCTTTCATCTCTTTGGTCGTCATGTTCAGCCCTTAGACAACGACAATCATACGTAAATACCTTCCTGTCACTTAAATCCTCATCTTTGCTAACCGTGTATCTGCGACTATCATGGCTACGCATCACAAATTGATTTGTCGCCCAGTCCCCATTTCCATTCTGGAGCATCACATTCCACCGTTCTGAAAGTAAACAATGTGCGCAACGATTACATGTTTACATTTGGCCACTTCCACCATCACCCAGGCGTTCTCTCTCTACAAATGAGTCTTTTACTGAGTATTTAACTGAATCAGCCGATGTTTGGTCGTTGAACGTTACAAGTGTATTCTTCGAAAGATTTTGCCTGTTCTTTGTCTGCAAATTCATTTCTTTCATCGTCTGATTTCCAATCCAAAGCCGAGCCATACTCCGCAGAGCGCTATAGCTGGTTCGTGTCTCACTTGGAAACTTCTTTTTCCTCAAGGTGAACAAAACTTCCGTCAATTCTGTTTGATTATCTCGTTGCACAGTCCCTCTTTTTGTAATATTTCAGTAAGAATCCACTACCTCCGACAAGCTCCATCCTGACATGACCGGGTTGGCCGCCCGACCTTGAGTTCAAATTTGCCGGGCGCCGCCTTAAAGAGTAACTTAAATACTCTCTCCTGTAAAATATCGAGTGCACGTACCTGAATCATCCTCCTGGAATTCGGACTCTACGTCTTATTGCACCGTTTGATCTTGCGTTACAGCATGCCTCGCGGTGGTCCGCAAAAAGCCATTATCATCACCCTTGCCATTTTCAAGGTCAACCTCCTGCAGCATAATGTACCTCCATTTAATAACTCTTCACCCATGTTTGAACGTCAACGCATGTCACGTCTGCAATAATCACACTGTTAGATTCACTCTTGCCTGTGTTCGCCGATCCCTTCCTTCATATTCCCCTGTTTATCAATTTCTGCTCACAGCCATCACATCTGTGCTTCCAAAATTTGTTCTCTTTTGCTGTCGATTCCCTATGTCCGCCTGTCATGAACAAATTCATCAGGTTTTATCCGAGGTAATTTCGCACCATCTGGCCTGGCCCTATCTGTATCGTCCAACCACTGCTACCTCCGTGTCCCGTCTGTTCAATGCTATTTGCCCCTGCTCTGATATATATATATATATATATATATATATATTTCTGTATCCACATATTTTTCTGCCTCCTTCAGTTCTTCGGCGGCCAGTTCTTTTGCCATTATGCCGCCGCCCTCCATGATATGCGTCCATTTTGTCTATAACAGTGCCTCACGTTTACCGTATCTCGGGCATTCCGCGGCACTGATGCCATCTGACTCACTATTTACGTCTTGCATTGCCAGCTCCCCATTTTCAAAGTGACACCTTCCATTTATTGTAATAAAGCATAGTTAATGGCCACCTGATCCCCAGCCATACAACTCAATTTTTTGTTCTTTCCTTTTCTTCTTCCTTTATTCTTCGTCGTTTCTCGTAAAGGTAGTTTCTCACGCCGACTTTCAGTCCTGCTCATGTAAAACTCCCGTGCTCCGTCCTCCCCTACTTCGCTCAGCCAGCTGCTCCATCTGACCTTGACCCTTAAGTTCACCGGTCCCGTCTTTGAATCCATCCTCGGGTTCACTTAAACTCTGCACATTGCTCCTTGGTGTGCATGCATTTACTTCCCTCTCATCTACCTTCTATTTCTTCCTACCCTCTTCGTGTTGCGTGTTTCTAAATTTTTCATGAATTTTGTCTGTCAGTTTTGTCGCTCGTAAAATTTCGATCGTGCTTAAGGCATGCTTCGGGCGTCTCCGAAATAAACTATTATTATTATTATTATTATCATAAAGAGGTTAATCAATAAGGGTACTAGGTCAGGTCCCCCAAATCGAAGTAGGACTAGTGAAAGGTCAACAGGTCCTGGATGATAGGAGGGTTTAGTTTCGGCTAGGAATTTCCTGACATTGACCGCGGTAAATGTTATGGCTGATATCGCGTTCTGTGTGAGCATCTGATAGCAGAATAGCCGGGGGTTAGTGACCGTAATAAGACCTGAGGTAAAATAGCAGTTGAAAGCCTCGGCCACATCTTCCGGCGGGTCAAGGTGGGTGCCACTTTGGATAAGGAATGGGATATTGTTTTCAGTGTTGTGCGAGTTGCGAGATTTCAGCAGTCTCGAAAGAAGCTTTACATTAAGAGGCTATTGTAGTGCAGTCCTTTCTCGCTTTTTGAGTTTATTCTCGGTTGCTGCATAGAGATCATGGCAGAGTCGGCCTATTCTGAGTGCCGGAGAGAAATCTCGAGTCTTGAGGAATGAGTTCTGGAGCTTACAAATCTCTTGTGGAAGTCTGTCAGTTTTGGTAGTCTTGGCTCCAATAAGTCTAACGGTTGAGGTGAGGCAATTTATGGAGGAGAGCAACCTGACATAGACCACATCGGCTGCTTTTTGCGGATCTTATGTGAGGGAGAAGCCAGACCAGTCAATGCCCAGGAGGGGCGTAGGCAACTAGGCCCAGTTAGTCAGTCTGTAGGTGTTTTGGTTTTGGATTTCAACCACTTCAAGTAGACATGGTTCTTGCGTAACAGTGAAGTGACATGTGACCATTTTGTGGTCCCTACCGGGAGAATTTGTGTGACGGAGACATTCACGTCAGGGAAGCCATGAGTGAACATCAAGTCAAGGATATTGTTATGTCTTGTTGGAGAGGAGACATACTGTGTCCATCTTGCGGTTTAGGTGTCCAGAAGGTAATCAGGTAAATGAGAGAGGACAGTCATTGTATTCCGACAAAAATCCGGAGTGTAAAGTCTCCTGCGATGATCTGTGGACCAAAAGATAGAGTAAAGTTGTACTCGAAAGCCTTAGTGGTATGCGGAAAATCAGAGTAGTTAGAAGTAAGTGCTCAGTAGAAGCTCCCAATATGTAACACTTCCAGGAATTAGGACGGAGAGCCAAAGAGAGTCGGGAATACAGCCAAGCACTGGGTGGTGGACGAGCACAGTGGTAAATTTATGTTTTGTGCACGCAAGACAACCACGGCCTTGGCGGTTCGCTCTGCTTACTCGAAAGGAATTATAGCCTACCAACGAGACAACGTCCGCTGGGATGTGATCGGCCAACCCAGGTTTCTGTCACCAGAACGATGTCAAAGCTAGAAGCAAGTACATGTTTCCTCAAGTCATTATTTTTTCCAACAGAGAACGGGACTTCAGCAGTATAAGGGAAACTCTGTACGTATCCCTGAGGTTACAGGGTGCTAGGGCTCCACATGAGGGCAGCGGATGACTATTGGGACCGAGTAAGCTTCCGGCAGCCAGGTTGTCAACAGGGGGAATAGTAACTGGGCTGGGGGGATTAGCAGGTGGGGCACATGGTAGTGGTTTGTAGGGTACGGTGGGGTCACCTATTTAGGACGCCTGACTAAAGCGTGTCAAGCCCATAGAGACATCAGAAGGGTGACTGCCGCAGGATGCGCCTTGAGTGAGACACTCTGGAAGACTAACGGGGAGCAGCATTGGATGCCGCTGCGGGTGAGTAGCTCCGGGTAAACGATCAAGAGATACAAAGACGGTGTCTAATGGAGCCTCTGGAGGGTAACCATGATAAAATAGGGGGAACGTTATCAGTGGCGATAGTAGGTCGGCACGGGGGAGAAGAGTTTAATTGGGAATACCGTCGGTGACCGACAAACACTCATGAAATTCAGTAGAGATCAATACAGGATGGTGAGGTGACTTGGTAATGCGGGATAATAGGTCTAGGGGAGGACATGATGATTCTGGGTGGGACCTTCGGGGCAGATCACGTATAAGTCGGGGGAGGATGCTAGGGGATCAGTATGGGGTGGAGGGAAGCGGCGGAGGAGAAGCCATGGCTTTGATAGCGGCCTTGTGAGGAGAGTGGCTAGTGGCGGGGTAAGTGGGATTGTAGCGAGACGGGTATGATGTTATGGATAGAGTTTGCTGAAGCGGTGGGCACCTCACAGGGCCCCAAGGAATGAGTGTGAGGGAATGGAATGGTAGCGAGAGGGCTTCCGACGAAGGAGGCTTTGGTATGGAGTTCAGGTGGCATAGTTTGCAGTAGAGTCAGAGTAGAATACGGCAATGTTGGGTGGTGAGAGAGCTTAGGATGTTGAAGTCGCGGAAGGGTAAAACGGGGCATACCATGGGGCAGAAAAGGGCCAGGTGCGGGCCAAATGTTATGGAGCCGGTGGGCATCAATGCTGGTAACCCGTCCTGCGTGATTCGGGCTTGGTAGACCTAGCGATGGAGGCTGGAAACTCAGTGGAAGGTTTGTGATGTAGTGCTGCGTCTGTAGACTTGATGGCGGCGGCGTCTGAGTTGATGGATTTGGTATGTGGTAGTTGGGCACGCGGATCTCCGTGGGATCAAATAGATGCGCCAACGGGCTAGAGACAGGGTGAGCGGTACGGTTTCGTAGGTATTGCCATGGTGGAGGACGCGGATGGGCAATGGGCTGGTTGGCTGGAGCACTAGAGGTCACAGGTCGACTGTCGATTGGAGATGGGGGCGTGACGATGTTCGTGCGGGAGGTCTTGGCCATTAGGAGCAGCAGGTGACGGGGTGACGTTGTGACCGAAGCACTGGGAGACAAAGTTGCGACGTTGTAGGGGAACTGACGCGCTTCCATGACGAACAAAGTTCATCTACATTTGGTCTGCCAGTAGCCAGGTACCAGATCGATGTCTCCTCCTTGGTGATGGAGGAGCCGTTGGGAAAGAAAGATCAGGGGTCCTACGTGCAATGTTCCCTGTGAGGCACAAAAAATCAGGATCTATGTTGGTGCGTAACTAGCTAGAGTGGATGAGGATTAACTGAGGTTTAGGGCACGAAGAATCTGGTGGTACCCGAAAGTTCCGGGGCCATCTGCGGGGGATAGATAGAGGGCAATAATAGTCGGGCCAATAAGTATGATTGACGAGTTTGTTCCGTTAACACAACAAAGAAATGGGAACCAGCCGCCTCGGTGGAAGCACAGGACTGCGACTGCGTCAACTGTTCGTAGAAGGCTACTGGCTCATCACATACTTCTTAGCTCGAACTAGGCATGGGCCGCTTACAAGGCAGCCGGAAACAGGGCACAAGCCCCGCAACTAGAGGCGAAGTACGAGTATGAGAAGAAACTAGCCAACAATGTGGAGGCAGATCTAAAGAAGCACTTCGCCTTTGAGAAGTCCGAAGAAACGACACGTGGGAGCGAAAGTACTTTGGAGATGTCCGAAGGAAGCATTGCCCTCGACAATAAAGACAAGACAGAAATCCTAATTGCGCTCTTTAAGAGTATGTATCGTCAGGACCAGATTCTTAGTGCGGCAGGATCAGATACAGAGAGTACGTCAGTGCTTCATGAGCTTACCGTAAGTGTGGGCAAGGTGCTACACGAACTCAGATCTTTGTGCAAGAGCAAAGCGACCGGATTGCGTGCAATCCACCTGGCGATTGTTCAGCCTCTTTCCGATATCATATCAGGGGCTAATATCCGGCTGTATGAAGCCTCTCTAAGGGAGGGTGAGATGCCAGAGGATTGGTGTAAGGCCACTGCCGTAGCAGGATTCAGGCAGAACGGCGGAATATTATGGACCGGTCAGACTAACATCAGCGTTGTGCAAGTGCTCGGAACGTATAATCAGAATGTAATTGTGCCTGCATCTGGTTAATAATGACCTACTGACGCCTGCACAATACGCGTTTGTTAAAAAGAAATCGTGTTTGACAAACTTACTGATGTCCTCAGACGAATAGATGAAGGTACGACATTGATGGCTTGTTATTTGGATTTCAGTAAGGCCCTCGACCCTGTGAGTCATCGCCTGCTGGAATATAAGTTGCAAATCTTTGGGATAAGCGGGAAGGCAAGAGATTGGGTAGTACACATCCTAGGGAATGATAGCTTCTGTGCCGAGGTGGGCGATTATCTATCGAGGCCGGAGACGGTTACCGGTGATGTACCACAGGGTTCAGTAATGTGGCCTTTGCTCTTCCTCTCGTACGTAAATGATCTGGTGGAAGAATTTAGCTACCCGTGTTTCCTCTTCGCAGATGATGTGAAGATTGCGGGGAGCGATTTAGCACAGGATATAATGCAGTGCTCAGATGGACTGAACGATGGGATTCGTGGCTGAATCCCACCAAATGTCAAGTACTAACCACCAACATAGGCGAAATGAGCAGTATTCCGTTTCAAAGAGTTCCGGAGGTAAAATACCTAGGTGCGATAGTCACACAGTACATCAAGCCTTCAAGACAGTGCCAGAGAGCTTCCGATATGGCTGGTGGGGCACTAACTAAGGTAGAGGCCTAGGCGACCCAATAAAAGCTTTTGAGATCCTAACACGTCCGTCGGATATAGACTCTGGTGAATTGTTCATTTCTGCCCCCGCGCTTGGCACTAGGGGAGAGCCTTAGGTCACAGGGGGCATATTCGAGGCTGAGCATACGGGCTAAATTTTTACAAATGGGGTTTTGTCTGTGTGGACTAGACTAACAAAGGATGATTTTGGATGCAGCAATGTACCATATTTCGAGAAGGCCCTGGATTCACGTTGGAACACAGCTTTCCCAGGGCTAGCTGTGTGAACGAGGGGCGAGGTGATGAGCCGCTTGAATTTTGTCAATTAACCCATGTCTGTGGAGGTGATAATGCACTGCAAGCTCCGCCTTTTGAGCAGAACATTCAAAGCTCAGTTTTTAGAGCCAAGGAAACTCTCCGACAACACGACATTCTGGACTCTCGATTGGTCTCGGCCACTATCGTCCTGTGAAAACTGAACCGAACTGGTCTGAACTGAACAGGATTTCCAGTCTCATTGTTCCCAGGTGCGTCTGCCAAGAAGAGATGGCTATTTATAAAGTAGAAACCTCTGAGGATCGAACAGATCAATTGAGCAAGAAACCCGACTATCTGGTAGACCTCCGTCTTATCCTGGAAGCTGAACCGAACTGATGGTCGACGTGAGGTGGTCAGGGTCGCGACCTTGAGAAGGGTAACCACCGCGTAATTTGTGAGGCTCCGGCTGCGTTGGGTAGAGGGGTAAGTTCCGACCTGGATATTTTTGAATTAGCGCGTAATCCTGGAATTTTGGGGCGCCAATTTTGAAACACAAGAAATTGATCTGCCAAGCTTATTTTGAAATACGAGTTACTTGCTGGGTTTTAAGTGACTTACTTGGTATATTTATAAAGAGAAAAAAATGGGCGATTTTTCCTTGGTAGAAACATCTCGATCAACGAAATGGTCATCATTGTTGTATAGCGGACTCTAAAATTGAAGTGGGATGTCGATTCGTATCTGGCAATGGCAAAAAAGGGTGAAATATTTTGAAAACGTTGGACTGTTCCTTAATTATTATTTGAGAAAGTGGTCCTCACTCGTCATTGCCCCAAAATCTCTGTTTTGTGTGAAAAACGTGCCACTGGTGGGGGTGCGCTTTCCGAAGGACTACTGGCCAATGTGATCTGACCCAGTGAAGTTTGGCTAAAAGAATAACTGCCAGAATACCTAAACTGTGTTTTTCCACCTGCGCGTACACCATTGGCGTAATGAGTTACGTAAGTGATGGGTGTTTCGCGTCCACCGTAACCGAAGGATATTATATATATATATATATATACATATATATGTATATAGTTATACAGTTATGTCCCACTGTACGAGCTCTCTTCCATGTATCTAGCAGCAAAGTTTCACTGAACTAACTAACTGATCCTCTTGTCTGAACATAGTAGATAACTGGAGCGCATGCGCTCCTGATACCAATGCTTTCAGTACTGTAACTTACGTGATATGGCTAACGGATTGAATCGAATACTAATTTCTTTCCATCTTCTGAAGCTGGTAAACGTCAGTCGATCTTCACGAAATGTTTAACAAAGCACAGAGTTTTCTATATACCACGCCCAAACTCGCAAATGATCGCCCCCTACATGAAGCTAGTATTCCCAGGCTTGCGCACGTGAAACGAGACTCACATGCGAAAGAAATGAAAAGGCAACAAAAAAAACGGCTTCAGAGAAGCAACACGGTAATCAAAATGTGGTGGCCCCATAGGGACCATGTTAACAGTCACGTAGTCCTCCACGTTCGTCATCGAGCCAGACAGTGTACGCATTCCTCCCGAGCCGGTGAAGCCATTCCTCTTGCTCGCCAATCGTATACGTAAAAACTGGTTGGTTGGAATTCCAGGAAATCGAACGCAAATTAGGGAACTGGGCCGGACCTCCCATTGCACGCCGAATAGCCGGCAACCACGTCGCAGGGAACGGCAAGTGGGGACTGGACTTCGTGCAGCAGGTTATATATGACCACTAACCCAATCAACAACCAGCATCGGCTAAGCCAATGACTGAAGAGCTATTTACCGAGATTTGACTGAGAAAAACAAGATTCACCAAAAATAAAGAATATATGTTTATAAAAGCCACTCCCATTACGCACACTTTCAAGACATTTTTGTTCCATTTTAATTCAGAAGCTTTTCTGTCAGCTGTATGATGTCTGCATTACATTAGGCCAGGTCGGAACTTACCCCACTCTCGCTGCGTTGGTTGAATTCGCGCAGCAGCGTAACTCGAAGACAAAAAGTATTATTAATAGTTTAGAAAGTGAGGTTATTGATCCCACAGAGGTATGTGGAAGTTTCGTTTTAATTGTATCCTATCCTATGTAGATATGGGCAGTGCTGTTCCCACCGATCGGTAATCAGTCAGTTCAACCTAATCCATCTCTCTTAGGTTTTATTTAGCTTACTGTTTCCTTATCCTCCATGGAATTGGCTTCTTATTGCCTTGGAATGTTTTTATTAATGCCAGAGAGGTTTATATGATTGCGATTTTACACTAATCGGTTGTAGTACTTCGTCGATTACAAGCTGAATACCACAATAAGCCATGAGGCAGACTATCGGATCAATTTTATGAGCTATCTTGGATTTGCTGCACATTTCCCCAGTCTTTGTTTCGCAGCATGGAATACATTTTTCCAAAAGAACAGCAGGTATTTATGTTTCATATACCATACTGTACGTGATCATCTCTTGTTTTTATTTTTGTGTACGTTTGATCCATAAATGTTTCATTAAAATACCCTTAGTTATGAGTGTGTGGCCAACATTTTTATATACATATATGTATATATATAATATATGCATATGAATTTAGTAATTTGAAGTTGCCCTTCCCCCAGCGGTGAATAGCCGTGCCGAATAGATAGAGTATATCATATCACTGCTTCCCAACCGGCAAATTTTAACAAAACTGCAAACAATTGATCGAATACGCGTACATATTTCCGTTGGTTTTGACAGTGGTGAAAATCCGCAAATGGTCCGAAAATAAGTTGGCAAGGAACACGCATATATATCTGACGTACCATTTTTTCATAGTGGGATATAAAACTAAATCAAACGGATGGTAGGCTAGCTTGTTTTGAGCCTGAAATCGGTGTGAATGATAAATCAACTAACGTCCCTTCTGTTTACCTTCGGACAGCCAGAAATGGTTGGACGTGTACCTATGGGCCACCGTTGGAATAATATCCACAACCTCTCCGAGTTTTTCATGGCAGTCAACTTGCGATTCTTTTGGTGACATTTTAGGCTGACTTCTGAAAGGTTTAATTGTTTTGATGGGTTGTAAGTTCGGGTCTCCTTTCCACACTGTTTTCGTATTGCACACGCTCAATGGTTTTTGTATACTGTGCGTGGACTACCTGTCGGTCACTGTGAGGTGGATAACAAGGTCAAAAGGGAAAATTTTTATCGTGATACTTTGCTTGTTGCGTGCACGTGCAGTAGTCAAATGGTCACAGCGCTTGGCAGCACGCATTCAGATGAAGCAGTAATGCGTGGTAAACGAATGAACGAAGCTGATTCTTGCCACATATTTGCATACACTTTTGTCCTATTTGCCTTGCCGATAGAGTTCACCTAAATCTCAACAAAACACACTGCTTGGACTAAACTATGCTGTTTGTCTGGGGAACGTCCTCATTTCACGAACCGAAGGTTTCTTCTGGTGCATGAATACATGTGTTTTATTGCAAAAGTGCGCTGATTTCTTTGGTTGTGGATTATTCACGGTACAGTTATTGTCAGTGTTCCGTAAAACATACTTTAGTATTCCGCAGACTTGATGCAGAAAGTTTATTGTATTTCCTTATAATATGCCCTCCAAATTTACTTCCATTCGCAAGACAATCCAACACAGTTTTCCGATTCATGGTGGCAATGATAATAGAAGTGACAGTCCTTCTCTTCACTGTGGCAATGACAATGATAGACACATCGCACTGTGAGTTGGCTCGATTACTCTCCCTAATATATTTGTCTTTTGTCATATGACGTTAATTATATCCCAAGAACGAGAAGGTATTTAGGATCGAAGGCAATCTTTTTGCCTGTTTCAGGTTCTGATGTTCTCAATCTATCCAAGCGTGAGATTACCTAGCACAGGGCACACTCGTTAGACTTAGTTCAGTCCAATTTGCAATCTTGTGGCTAGAGCAAGTGTGTGTCCAGGCAGTTGTGCTTTCGGCGTGCCTCTGCAGCTCTCAGCACTTAATGGTATGTGGTTTTTGAAAATTTGAAGTCATGGTGGAAGTTTTTTAAAGATGTTAAAAAATACGCACGCCTTTCTTTAGTTCACTATCACTGTTCTTTTTTAGTTTGAGAATGAATTTCTACTTCGTCGCGAGTAGATAAGAATAAGAAATTAATTTTCATATTGTAAATATTTTTGACACAAATTTAGAACATGAATTTCCGACTATTTTTTGAGGACGTCCTAATAACCCAATTTATCCGTCTCCATGTAATTCTTACATTGAAATTATAATTGAAACATCATTATCCCCGAGTTAGCACTGCAAGATTGTGGGGTATCAATTTGATGATATAAACGGATATTTCATTATTTCAGTGTGAACATCCATATAACTTTAATGGTTTCCGGAGCGCTTGAATGATAGCGCAAAAGGCTGCTATATACATTTTCCTACTTCACGATGTAAAAGGCCCTGACATAAATAACTAGTGGTATAATAAAAGTGACGAGGTTTGTTACCCTGTTTTCTTCGGTGGTGGGGTTTGAAGTTAAACTGTGTGGAAACCCCAGTCCTACGTGACATCCATTTGACGTGATTTTCCTTTGCAAGGAAAGTGCACGTTGACAAAAAGCCTTCTAGTACGATCAATAAATCCGTTCTTCTGAACTAAGAGCAAAGTAACTGTTTAGGTACAAGCATCTTTCTAGCTAGGGAAGAACAGCATATTATTCTTGTTGATTTCAAGTGCACATAACTTTGCACACAAATTTACCTTATCATACTCAAAATCCGAACATTCCCTCTGCTAAGACAAGTTTTACACGTATGCCATAAAAGGGTTTCGTAGCAAAGAGTTCGCAAGGATTGGAGCAGTAGGTGGGAGACACATCTGAGTAAACAAAGGATGTATTCTAAAAAACTTTAAAGTTCTTACTATTAAGCTTATTTGTTCAAACCGTGGATGAGATCCTCAAGATCTGAGTACATGTTGGTAAGATATATCTGAATCCATGAGAATATCCCTCGATATTTGAATTACTGCTATTTAAAGTGATTCGTACGAATTTTTCTTAGCATTTGAAAAATTGAGTTTTACTGAGGAACGTCGTCCAAAACAGCCGCATCTAACGAACGGGTAAATGTGATGGTGAAGCTTAGCGCCCTAGCGTTTCAAGCTGTTCCTGTTTATGGTGCTCATGGTGACAAGGCAACAAGGTTTACGCGAACGGAGGGTGGGATGTACAACAAATTATCGCACTTATGCTTGTACCATTGTTGTCTTCTGTAGAGTTTCATCCCGTGGGCTCTTTTACTACCCGGCCATCCAGTCCAGAGTAAGCCTTTTTATTCAAGGATATAACGCTATCTTTTAAGCAGTCAAGCGGTCCCTGTAAGACAGTTGCTTTTGTTCAGGTGAGCCGGTGTCCAGCAGTATGGTTCAGTGACCTCTTCTGAAAAACAATGAATTGCGGCCTCATTTACTTACGGGTCACACTCGCCATATCACGCTGCCGTCAGAAGATCTGTGGTATTTTAAAGCGGAGAACGCTAGCCAGGTAGCAATTCCATCACGTCTTCGAGCGCTGTCGCTGGTCGTCCATGACAGCATAAATGAGTAATACAAACCCGGAGGGATTAAAACACGATGGAAAAGGGTCAGGGTATAGCTGATCGAAAAACCAGTGTTCCTGGAGATACTGCAATACTGGTCGCTTGGAATCACATATAATTGGTACCTTCTCTCTTGCAAAGTATTGACTCATTGGTAAAAAACTACAAAAGCTGAGGTATTATTCAGCCACACTTATCACAGCTGATTTAACTGCTGCGCTATGCACAGGCTCTATGATGCACGAATTGATCTTGCGCTGATGCCTAACTACTTGCACTTGAGGATAATTTCTTCGATGCTTATTTAACGGTGTTTTGTTATTGGCTGTTGTCTCATTGTTGTACTCAGTCAGAATTGAGAAAACCGGAGCCAGGAATAGTAAAATATGGACGGAAACTCACAAATTAAAAATGTCACAGTGTCGCAAAACCCCCCTGAAGCCAAGTTACTAATCGCTTTGAGCTCGTTAACTCAGGCCGGTCAATCAAGTAAGCTGTCTTATTGCGTAAGGCTTTAGTTTTCAGCTAATCAAACACTAGAAAGTTCGATAGAACTGAATTAAATAACAAACAATGGGGCTAGCAGGCACGTTGAAAAAGTAATTGACTCTACATGGCGAAGAAATGTCGTTGGATACCCGGTTCCCGGGGGTATTCTATTTTCGCCTCAAGTGTCGTTTTGTTCACCCATTCAGGTACACTATCACTTGATGTGCTTTGCTGTGGTATTCCGGTTTGTGCCAGTGAGTTAGTTCTATAAAAGTTGCGAAGGAGACAGACTGCTCAGGCCGTCAGTGGAAAACACAAATTGAAGCATGAGGGGCCAAAACAAAAACATGTATACGAAGAGGAAATTCAAATGCAAGTAAATCACTGGTCGCCATCATTTTCAAGTATTCCAGTGGTAGAATCTTCTAGTACCCAACTTGAAAGCCTAACACACCATAAAGAGAGGCTCATCGGTTGATACCTCCACAACTTACTGTGGCGTGGACCTGATTTTCTTGCAATATTGCTCAATCACCATCTAAGTTAGGGAAATGAACACTATATGTATCTCTCAGTAAACAGAAACACTAGCTTTTTCTGGAGTTCTTTAGTCAATAACGGCAGGTATGGTAATATTAAATTTCAGGCCCTGTGCCAACCAAAACAATACAACGGGCTAAGAAGAGGTAGACGGTGTGAGATTCCATGATTTGTTTTTTTGTGGACTCAGTACTGCCAGGTTGCCCAGACCAAAGCGGGTGGTTGCTTTAGGGGTTCACAGCTGGAGCATTCAGCTATCCAAATCTTAGGCCGTAAGACAGCTGGACGAAACGTGGGGTCCGTAACACACTAGGGGCAGGTGACTGATTGTTCGGTTCATAAGCCCTCCGGATGGGGCCAAACATCCTGCCTGCCAAGTACACTCCTCCGCCACAGACGGGTAGTGTTTTACGCCTCATACTCCACACGTGGTTGGTTTGTAATCAGTGTTTAGCCATCTCTCCTGGACTGACTATCAGTCAGTCAACCAGGTGGAGAGTGCGGGCATTCGCTTTCGTCCTCCCAGCTTAGTAGGAATACCTCCGCCACGAAAAGGTAAAGAGTGGGACTTCCTCAGCAGATGATTTAACAGACGCACGGTTACTTCAAGAGCATTTGTAGGGCTGTGTAAGACGAGTAGCCGTTTCGGGGTCTGAGACACACACCTCCGACCATTCTTAGGCATTTAGAGTTACAATGGTGGTTTGTTTAGTTATCTCACAAAATGAGGCAGAAAAGCCAAACAAGTTGTTATCCGACAGTAGGACGAGTTTCATTTGCTGTAAGTGGATGAGGAAGACACACCCGGCTAAATTCAAAAGTCATGAAGATAGCAATGTTGACAGTTCCTGAAAACGTTCCTGATCATGCTTCACAAAGATAAGATAGGGGGAATTTACATTTCCTGTGATAAGACTTATGTGAATCGTTTGAACATCACACTTTATTCGAAAACAGCGATATTTATCTCATGTGGGGGGACGGAAGTTTCCGGAGTAAACATCTTTGCGATTGTTCCTTCCAGCTCACCAATATCAACGCTGACGTCTAAAATCATTCTCCATTTTTGCTCAATCCACAGGCCCCGGAGTATTCTTCGTTCTCACAATCATCAGTGTGGTGTTTATCAACTGTAAGTTACACTTTCGTGTGAATTCCCGCGTATTTTTAGATAATTCGGAATTTCCTGACTTCATGGGGTTAACTTCTACCGGTTTTTGTACAGAAAATCTCGGAATTCTCTAAGAATCAATTTGGTTCGCATAATATACACAAAAGTTACTTTCTGCAAATTTGTTTCACAAAACTTAACGCTTTTTTGTCACATCAGCCACAGTTTCAGATGTTTAACCACGCTTCTCACCGTTTTGGAAAAAGGCTTAAACTCTCTGATTCACAGGCCTCAGATGAAAGAAGGTTTTAACATTTTTGGCTTCAGTCCTGCTAAATTTGTTTAAGGGAATCAGTCGAATAGTATCACACACTGAATTTATTTGATGAATGTAACGTAAGCCTTTAAATTAGGAAAAGAATTTGATTCATTAGGCTTATTCAGTAAACCGCTTGATATTGCGCAAAAGGAAAGCGATATAAGCAGACCGGCCTTCATTATTTAGACAACGGCGCAAACAGTACCATCCACAGACAATGGGAAGTTTTCTGCTAGATGTGTATGAGCAGCCAAATCAAAAACTACGTATCACATTGTGAAATATGCCGAACCCATGATAACAGGCAAAGGAGAGAAACAGTGTTGCCCTGAGAACTACCTACCCACCTCTGGCAATTTTCGACAACAAAAAGTTTTGAGCATGAGGAGAAAAAACTTCTGGTTCTGATTGGTTATTACAGAGATTTCTTCCGAATTGATCCGCTAAACACCACGAGCATATCCGACATGATCAGTCAATCAAGAGCCAATTTCGAACGGCACAGAATACTGGAGACACTGTTTTCTGACAACGAGGTCCAGTTCACGAGTGTAGAATTCCGGCTGTTCAGCCAGAGGAGGAGGTTCAAATATCGGACCAATAGTCTATACTACAGTCAATTCAGTCTCGAGGCCGAGTCGGCGATCAAAACAGTGGAAAGAATTTTATTTTTAACAAAATAATCCAATACTGATGCTTCGGGAACAAAAAGCACCCCGAGCGCCATTGTGGAACACAGTCCGGTACAGAGAATGTTCGGAAGGAATTTGCTGTCAGCAGTAGGTGATCTTTCAGATCTAAAAACTGAACATGAAGTATAATGTCGTATACAAAATAGAACAGACATGCAAAACTTTCATTACGACTGCGGAGCACAGGACCTTCCAAAATTGAAGGAATGGGAGGAAATATGGGTTCATGATATGCCAGGAGACCTCATCAATGAAGAGAAGGAACAGTCCTATGGTAACTGGGGAGCCGGTCGTACGAGGTTGAGACGATGAAGGCAATCGCACGAAAAAATCGAAGACACAAGCACTTAGGACACTAGAAAATGAAAATAAATTACAAGAACTCGGGAGAACGAGAAGCGGTCGTCCTTATGAAAGAAGCGAAGATGTTAGGGAACTGACTGACGCATCAACAGAGGGCCTAGTTCCGTTAGCAGGCAACGCATCATAGTCTTCCCAAAATCGATTAGCAAATCTCAGGTCAGCAAAGCAGGTCGACGGTCCAATTAGTTTGTGACGAAACGAAATCAAGTAACCTAATCAGTTATGCACAGCCGCCGCCACTAAACCGGGGGGAACTGAAACATCAGTGGTCAAAATTTGTTTTAATCAAGCGTGAGAAACACCGATTAATCAGCCGCCAGTAGTTTTTTAACCGAAGGAAATGAAATCGGCCAATGAAAGGCCATCGGTTGCTTAAAACAACGGGGACGAAATCGGCTAATCGCGGGACGTAAACAAAAGAGCTAGTCAGAAGGCCTGGTTATGGGAACGGTTTTGACCAGTGCACTCTCTACCATGGTTTCAACTGTGGCAACTTCAATCCTATGTAAATTTCTTGGCTTCGGTTGGTGCTTCGCCTTCGGTTGGAGACGATAAAGGAAGTGGATCGGAAAATAAGTCAGAAACACGAATGCTATACTGTCCGTCTGTTGAATTCTGGAGTCTCATAAACAAAACGATTTCATTTAGACGCACAAAATGACAAAAGGCATCAAAAAGTCTAATATGTTAAAACAAAAATCATCATATCATATCTTGCAGTCCTACTATTTGCTTATCCTATCCTGTTATAGGATTTCCCCCGCTTCGTTACTGTTGTGGCTGCTTTGACTCCGTGCTTTATTTCTGGTCGGTGTACCTATTTTTATCCCTCTCTCTCTCTCTCTCTCTCTCTCTCTCTCTCTCTATATATATATATATATATATATATATATATATATATATATATATATATATATATATATATATATATATATATATATATGCTTTGAAATCAACGCTAGCTCATTTACAGTCCGGTGTATCTCAACCGCGTTGATATCATTCGACTATACAGATGCATCTTTCGTTGACACATAGCCATAATTTGTCCTGATCTGGGTGTTACTTTGGATTCACTGAACTGTATGATTCTCTGGAAAGATCTCTGTTTCATGCTTGTCAGATTCTGCTGTAGACTGAGCGTTTACTTCATAGCCTCAGGGACCAAATTACCTAAAAAGAAAAACAGACAACGCCGACGCTGGAGCCCAGAGTGAAGAGCCACATCAAGTCTTTCATACGGGAGCTGTGAACCGAAGACAGACGGCTTTGGATTTCAATTTATCAGCAGTATAATGAGTTATCATCGTCAACATCTTCATCGTACAGCGGTAAACAGCACGGTGAGCCCCACTGACCGCTGTCTTTTTCACTATATTGCCGGTGGAAATGGGATGAATGAATATACAAGATAGACTGGAAGAGGACCTAAGCGGGAGAGAAAACGGAAGAAAGCCCTGGAAGCCAACACACGCAATACACAGTCCAACTGTACAAACGCACACTGACCAGTCATTCCGAGTCGAAACAAGTGACAACACAGTCGCCAACGTTCACGGTTCGCAGCCACATCTTTCAGTGTCTCCATCCAACTGATTAACAGATCTTTTGGACCCCGATCACGGAGACGTGAGGCACCTACTTTTCCCCAGTTCGCCGTACATTTTATTATTCTCCGTTGCCACATAATCTGTTGACCACCACGTGGCTTCTTCCACTAATGAGGAGGAACGGAGAATAGGGCACGGTAAGATAGACGTGTGTTTATCACACCCAATACTTGCCCCAACCAACGAAGTCCAAGATTTTGGATACGCTGTGATACTGTTCTATGAACCGGTACTCGATGCTCGATTTCTAACCTCAGCATTGCTCACTCGGTTATTTCATCCAATATTAGCAAGCATCGATGGTCGAAAATCTCAAGACAACGAATATCTTCCACACGCAGACCACAAGTCTCGCAACTATACAAAAAACTGAAGGCACTGCAACACAGTACACACGACCTTACAACTTCAGCGAAGTATCAGGTCGACGCCACAAGTGCTTCAGTCCAGCGTACACCGCTCTAGCCTTGAATATGCGCGTGCTCACTTCTACTACTGTGGTCTCATTCGTTGTCACGCTGCTGCCGAGTTAACTAAAGTGGTCAACCATCGTTAGTTCCTGCTCATCGAGCATCAAGCTCGGAATCGTTGACGTCCAGTCTCGTAACATAATTTTACACTTCGAAGGTGCAAAGGAAATGCCGAGTAGAGCTACAGCTCTTGCAAGTCTACCTAGTGCATGTTGAGCATGTTCCGTGCATTGGACTAAGCAGACAAGTTCGTCAGTGTAATCCAGGTCACACAGCTTTTCACTGTTTCCTAGTTCGACGCCTATATCCTGAAGATTTTGCGACGCACTCTCCATTATCTCGTCCATGATGAAACTGAACAGGAATGGCAAAATGGAACATCCTTGTCGAACACCACTGGTCGTTTCGAACCGACGGGGTAGCTCACGGTAAACTCTTTCGTGGTCAGAAGTATGACAGTACAATGATTTCAGTAGATTCACGAACTTCTGGGGCGTAGCTTTTCGATGAAGAGCATCGAGTGTAGCTGTTCGCTCAAATGAATCGAAGGCGCCCTTAGAGTCGAGGAAAACCATTATTGTTGGTCGATGGTGTGTGTTTGTGTGTGTGTATGTAACTCGTTTCAATTAATTGGTGAAGAGTACAAATCTAGTCGATGCATCCTAGAACTGGGTGGAATCCAATCTGCTGTTCGCAGGCGTTCCTCTCGCGAGCCGGTGTCAGACAAAGCAGCAACATCGAGGCTAGTACTTTGGTGACTATCGGAGTTAAGCTAATCCCACGATAGTTACTACAGTCATTGTGTATTCCCTTCTTAAAGAGGAGGACAACCAGTGACTTTCCCCATAATAACGGAATACGCTCCTTCTTCCAAATGTTTCGGAGCAAGGTGATAAGTAATGCTACCAAAGCAACATTACCCATTTTGAAAAGAACCAGAGGAAGTTCGTTGGGATCGGCCGCTTTCCCACACACTTCAGTAATCAAATGCCTGACCCCTTTTCACTTCCGATGGGGACTCAAGTGATACCATCTAAGGAATCACACTTGTTGATACAGGAGTGATTACATTAGCGCGCTGCCAAATAAACTGCTCCCTGAAGTATTCGACCCAATGGTCGAGCCTTTGTTGTTCATCATGAATGGGCTCCCCTTTCCTATGGCAAATCGTTCCACTGATTGAGGTTCGCCGTCCACCCAAGTAAGTTTGAACAGTCTTTGACTGTTACCTGAAGCAGCTGCTATTTCAATTTCTTCGGCTACCTTGACCCATCAATTTTCGCTATCCTTCCTCAGGCTTTTTCGTAACTTGTTTCTGTAGATTTCTTCATATCTTATTCATCTTCTAGTTTGAGAGTAGACACATTTGCTCCATTATACTCAACGACTCTTAAGAAATCCAGTATGATGATATACATCGGATCTAGCACCACAGGCGAGACCAAAAGCCACGGGCACTGCCTGTTTGAAATGAACCTAATGTTTATCTACTTTACAGTTCGTCGTAGGTCATAGCTCATGTGCCATTTGCTGTTCAAAACTGGTGCGAACTTCTGCATCAGACAAACGCTGCACAGCTAACCGGGTTTGTGGTTTGCGACGATGATCACGGAGATGGAGCGATAATCCCATCAAAAATAATGCATGTTCTGACTCTACGTACGTGGACCAGTAAGATCTGCACTTCTGAACAGAGCGTCGCCACCGGTAGCTTACTACGATATGACCGATCTGACTCAGAATACCTGTAACGTTGTGCGAAGTGAGCTGTATCGGAAATTTGTACCAGTCAGAAATAACTGATGGTCTGCACAAAACTGAAGAAGCCTGTCCCCATTATCTGTGCTCTGAGCGGGTAAGACACAAGAAACACCTAAACAAGCTTCCGAGGCATTGAGCTCGCCAGATCGTACAATAAACTCACCTGCTAACACCACAACGTCAGAGACTTTGCTTCTGTGAACAAGAGTGGTGAGTTTATCCCCAGGCGCGTCATAGCTGCAGTCTATTGGAGCGTGTGCCAAGACGACAAACAAGCTGCGCTTAACACAACTATCCTTTCGAACGCCTACTGACCCCTCGAGTCTTACAACACAAAACTGACTATTAACCGGGATCCAGTCTAAAAGGGCAGCCTTAGCCTTGTCAGTCGGGACTATCCTATACCAAGTTGACCCACAGATTTAGCTACTGTATTGGGGACTATAAAGGCCCTCTATAGTGCAAACAATCGCTTCAGGATGACGAACCGACTTCATAAACTGGGGGACCCAAACAACGATGCAAGAAAATGGGAACGAAGAAGCACCGAACACAAAGTGAAATGTTTGAAAATCTGAGTTTTTGAGGGAAAGGTACAAGCTGACGGGGAATAGACATTACCAGAGATTCTATAGGTACCGGAAAAGACACCGTTTTCAACTCCCCAAAAAACAAAGTTGTTCAGATCTGAATTCGTATATGCATGGATCACATGAGGACTATACAATATAGGTTGGAGGAAGCACGGAATGATTGTGAATGAATCCGATGCACGGAGACGGACGTGGTTGCCGGCGCACGAGTACTGGTTTAAAGATCGTCGATAAAAGTTAGCAACAGCAGGAGAGGAAGAGCGGAACTTCCGTCTAACGAACAAGTCTTCCTTGTTCAGTATTTCGAGTGTTGGTGAGCTTTGCCGCCACCTAGACGATTTAACCTGTGGAAGACCTATTTGGGTCTCCGTTCAAAGCATCATCACTGGCGCCGGTTCCTTTTAGTAGTGGAATGAGCCCTACTGGTTTTGGAGTAGTTTCCTTCAGTGCACAATTATGAAAGAAGAAATATTGTCGGTATTTTAGCGCTGATGTTTCCATGGTGGTGCCCTATGAATCCTGAGATTAGGAATAGAACAATGCATTTCACATCCCTCCTTGAGCAGATTTCCTGGGCGTGCAATATTCTCCAAAGTAGGCAGTGGTTGGGAGGATCGATTAGCATGCTTCCTCTCAGGCTTGGATTCAAAGCATGGCACCCTTCATCAGTAGACTTGATCGTGAATGTTGTGAGGAGCTTCCCGAATGGAATCGACGTGATCCGACTGCAGAACGGTTGAAAATATGGCTGCACATGACGGTCGCGAACTGCATGTATCCGATCTTTTATCTGGTCTACTGGATTTGCGAATTCCCCATTTCTTCGCTCTTTCTGCTCACTCGCTACAGGACGATTCGTGTCAAACCGTACTGGAGTTTTCTAAAACGTAGCACTGAGTTACCTCGTTTATGACTGAAGAAAGAGAGGAACTCAAATTATTTCCTAGATAGGTAAAATGTAACTGGTACTTGCTAATAAACGATGCACCACACTTGACAGGAAAAAATTTTATTCAGTTGGGCAGCGTTTATTAACATTTTGGCAAAGATTACTTTCGTTGCCATACATTATTATTAAATTTTACCATTCCCACTTATTCATCTGTCCAAGCTTACTACACCTTTCGAGTCGGATTGCCCCTCAGTGTTCACACGTCTCTGACTGACATTTTGGCATGGGCGTATGTATACCATTCGAAGCTCTGTGATGGTCACTGAGGATAAACAAAACGCGCGCGCGCACACACACACAAGGACTCCGTCGGGAATATTGAAGGTGTACAACAGGTACACTGTCTTGGTTGCCAATCCGATCTTCGTCTAAGTCTCTACGGGTGTACAGCAACTGACTGAATTTATAACAAGCAATGTTGTCAGCTTTACATGAACTTGGATGATGGATAGATAGAAAGTGGCATATTGTAGTGAAGATGGCAAAACCGATGACAAACGCCTGTATTTGGGCAGCCAAACAAGTTCAGATGGTAAAGCATATGATATCGTCCATATAATCCTTTTTCCAGACCACAATGCAGCAGCATCGATCCCTTGGCTGCTTGAGTATTTCTGCTCCATTTTGGCCGGTGGCCGCCGCTATTGGACTGATTCTTTTGTCCACCATTCCCGTTCGGTTGGTCCGATTGATCTGGTTGAATGCCTAATCAATAGCCACTCACCTGGGATATCTTTCCAATTGTCTCAGATCCCACTGATTCCCACTGACGAATCCGCATGCCTCTGTTTGTCTGTTTTGTGACACTTCCGATTTATTCACCATCCCTTCTCTGGTAGGCAGTTGTCGATTGATTGATCCGATCGGTTTGGTATTCGTCCTGTTCTGTTGCCACAGCGTTCCCCTGTACAACATCAATCAGTGCTCAAAATCCAGGGCTATATTGTTTTCGCGAGCAATTCACTCAGTTTTATGCGACTCGAGGATTAGCCTGATGCGGTCGGGGTAGAATGATGCTTTCAGCTTTTCCGGATCGGATCTCATTCATCGTTCCACAAAAGTGAATAATATAATGCATGAAAATTAACCCTTATAATCAAAAATTGATTGGGATTTAAGAAACCCTCATGAGGTAAACACTGTTGCCGTTATCGTTTTCCCCATCACGATCGATGAAAAATGAGACAATGAGACATTTTCACTCACTCCAATACTGTTGGAAAATGGAATATTTCTTCATGTGGTTTCCTTTAAAACTTGCAGTTTTCATCGACCAGTAGGAGCAAATTGTTTTACATCGTTGCATTACACTGATGTGAAAATGCTTCCCGGTTCGTGCCAGACCGTATCTACTGGTCTAAAACGGTTTTTTTGTGTCGTATGAAACTTCATATATCCCGTTTCCGGGTCACATTGTTGATATCATATCTTAACATTGAATGAGATCTAATTTGGACAAAAGGTTTGAATACCGTAATAACAAGGTCGGTATGTGTCTTCATGGTCTAATTTATTTTGTCCGACGTGATCACGAGGGTTAGATACTGTGATCTTGACGGATGTGTGTAAGTTGAGTCAATTAACTGGGACGAAGAGAATCCGAGTCTAAAGTGCGTATCTCTGCATCTTCGGGTTTGTTGAACCGTCAAACCAAACATACCATCAACGTGTTGGTTGGAATTTCCACCTGAAAAATGGTGATTGACTTTGTGCTCTAGCTTACCAGCATCAATGAGATATGTTCAGCGAACGGGGATTTGTGCTAGGGCTAAGTGAGTGCAAACACGTGAGAAGTCTTACGTAAGCAATATAACTGGTGGGAGACTTTAAGTCTCCTATACAAAGACTAACCACAAGGTGAGATTAGTCAGCCTACCACTGAGGGGCGCAATTGTAATGCTAAAGCCCGTACGTCCATGAACTATCGCGTATGAGTTGCGCATATCTCAGTTCATAATATCCGATGTGTACCATCTCCAATTACAAAGAAAGAAATCGCTTGGACCACATTTATTCTGCATCTGAACAAGTTATCTTCTGAGGTCAATTTGGTCACCAATTCAAATTTGCTTGAATCTTCTATAACTTTTTCCCTGTCGAATGTTTCTTGACATTATGTTAGTAACATTTTTAACGCATGAACCATTTGATAACTGGTGATAAAAACCATCTGATGGAAATCCCGTTGTTTGGTTACTGCCACCCTCTCATTCATTTACACAGCACGAACTATATGATGACAGTATTAAACAGAGTGGCAAATGTGACCTTATTAGGATCATAGACATTTAAAATGAAGTATTCAAGAAAGCTGGTTTGTTTGAAAATGCACAATCCGTGCGAATATTTAAGATCTATCGTGGACACATTGAACTCGACGTAAGATGTGGCAGAAAAGTGATTGGTTTTAGGTTTATTGAAGACGGTAGTGTTGTAATCTCAAAGTATAGCTTATGGATTACCTTCCAATTTTCTCGAAGAATAAGCGGAGGAACCATCCGCACCTCTATCTTGTCGGAAGAACAAAAATTGTTCATCAGTTCTATCACGTTGCTCACAGGCGTTGAAATCAGCGGAAATATTTGCGGTATAAGTATTCATGTGTGTGTAAAACACGAACAGTTATGGTACATCATTAACCTGAGCGCTGTGAGCTGTTGTGCTACTCGGTCACTCAATCTGTAGAACAGAATGACGACTGATTTGAACTCATCCGGCATTTTTCCTCGGCGGTATACTTCAAGCCTTTGCCAACTGCAAGTCATTAGAATGCCACAAAACACAATGGTGGTTTGGGTTTTCAGATGAGAGTTCACATATTTCAAGCGGTTGGTAGCAACATCGTCTTTACGGTCATCGAATCTTGACGTGGATCTTTTCCGTCCATTTAACCGACGTTGGAATAATGTGTGGGATTTACAGGTTTCAGCTTTCCTCCACAGAGTTAGCATAAATCTCTCTCTTCAAGTATAAATGAGTTTGCTTTAACCCTCTTAATATATTTCGGCTATTATAAGATGACAACCCAACTCGTAGGATCATAAAGCAGCGCGGACAATTTGAGAGAATTATAGTGACAGAATCCAGGGATTTGTGCTTGTTTTCACTAGCTTCAAATCGACCAGTAGAACAATCTCCCAATCGTTTGTCGTCGTGTGCGTATGGTTTCGATGCCGTACGACTCATTTCCACAATTTATCAGTTCGCCGCCTCGGTCTATCTCCCAAGTCTCACATGTATGGCAGATAGGTTAGGGTTTTCCACTTTAACTGTGAAGCCATATCATTCCCGTTGTAAGAATGGTATAGATATCTTGTTTGGGAATGTACCACACACACATCGTATTTACGGTGGATAAATGAATAGGAATTTGAGGTGTCACAGTCTCTTCAACTCTCTTGTTTGTCTAGAGAAACATTGAAAATGTGAAAAGTCGGTCCGGTTATTTGAAATATTTCTCTAAGGGTTAAGAGAGAATGGTACTAATGAATGCCTTTGCAATAAGTGCTACGCTAACCGAAACATGTGGGATTTGAAGCAGTTGCATCAATAATTATAGTGGTCAATCGTGGTAAAAGTCCTGAGAAGTTTGGTGCGCTACTGGGTTAGATGCCAATGGTATTTTTTTAACTATACAAAGCCGGTTTTGCTACACTTGTCAAATTGAAGTATGCGGAAGGACTTACCCTCAGAAGTTTTCTGTTCTTTGGGCTAGCCACCACTGAACGAATGAATTGTCTTCGGACAAGTCAGTTGCTCCACCGGCTGGTTTACCGGGAGTTAACCCGAATACGAACAGCCATAGATAGCCAATTCCTGGAGTGACAGAATGATAATGAAAAGTTCGACTGATGCGCTTGGCCGTGTTTTATCTATTGGGCAGGTTGGATGTATCTGTGAGGCGCACCTAGTGAAACTGATCAATACTAACGATTGGTACACCAACCCAACTGAAGCAGCATTGGATAGCCATGGAAGCACTTCACGTCCGTTCCGTTATTGTCAGAAATCGCGTGACGCAGATAAGCTTAGTTCCAACTGAGATCCGAATCCGGAGCGTGTGATTTTGAGTCAACCATTAGGCTGCCTGACCCATCATCGGAGATGTGCTGTCTAGTGACTTGACCACTGCAACGCACTGATTTGTTCAAGTACAAACTTCACAGTGCACTTGGATATGACTATGTGGAAAGCATTGAAAGACTGGAGCTTATTGATCCTTGTCACAGTTCTGCTTCACAACCGTAATCTTCTTTCACGCGACACCGGGGTTCCCGTAATTTTCTAGGAGTGCACCCCTTATTTGTCCGCCTAATGCCTAAATTCATTGTATCTTACTCCTAGTCAGAGTTGAACTCTTCTGCTATATTCTATGCTAGGTGAATTCCAGAGTAAAAGTTATCACCCAGTTGTTTTCGAATCAATTTTTCATCCCCTTTCTGCGAATTCATTTCCTTTGTTTATTCTCGTCAGGCTGTGTTGGTATTCATCAGACACTGACGTTCGGAATGGCCGCTGTGCTGCCGATGAAGTACTCTAACGCTGTCATTGTAGGCTCCGTAAGTGTAGTCCATTACCCTGTCACATCTTTACCACTGGGGACATTGAAAATCACAAATTATGGGTGTTTGCATTTTTTTGTTTACCTGATGCGTGTTTTGTCCATTTCTTTGGTGTTCCATCTTTAATCTACTACCGAATAGTGTATCATGTACTCATCAACACTCAGTACACCGCTGAAAATCGTAGAAGCATTGCGCAGTTGTTTTATCTCTGTCAGGGAAACATCTACACTTCAGGTCCACTGAGTCAGAAGTCTGTTTTAAATGAACGGTATTATTTGCGTTAATTCCTATCCGTTTTTAACTCCAAACGTTCACAGCTCATCAGCCGTACCCAGCGATTACCACCTACGATAAAATCGTTCTAAGCAGGGCCCTGGCTATGATATTAAAATAACCTTAAGAGTTTGTCTACTGAGCAGCCCAGAAATTTCACAGCATCACAATCCTTTTGCACTTAATTTCTATCTGATCCAATGACTGCTAACCGATATGCAGTAAATGAGCAGTTTTACTACAGAACACATGGACTTATACTACTTACTGGTTTGGAATATATATATATATATATATATATATATATATATATATATATATATATATATATATATATATATATATATATATATATATATATATATATATATATATATATATATATATATATATATATATATATATATATATATATATATAGTGTCTTCGAGTTCTTCCGTTTGTTTCGATATTTTTTATCTCGTGACCAATGACCTTTACGACGAGTCTCGAATTAGCGAGTCACGTCATCCCAGACAGAGTCATTTTAACGAAACCATTCTATCGGTGATTTCCAAAAGGTGCAATTATAGTGATCTAATTTTATTAAATGATTTCTCGTGCAGTATTACCACTCAGCTGGCCACTGATAACCTTGAAAGTGCTAGTGCACTGTTGTTTTTATCTGCCTTGTATAGAATTCACTTTTAGTGGGAAATTTTCCCGTACCTCCCTCACAAAGTCGTATTTCTATTTCAAGTTCTGGTACAGTGATTTGGCCTTTTCGGCTTTATTACGTGCTGACGTATCGGTTCAGTGTAAAACACAGTCCTCGTAGCCTCAGAACCCAGTTGCACCGTTAGGAATAACCGGCGACCGAGACTCGAAGGCTGCTTAGGGTAATTGAGAACCATACAAGGTCCCAATTGTTCAGACACGCTAACGTGCCAGGCGACAGCGGGTTTCTGTCCTCCACAAATTTAACTGGCAGTGGTGCTTGTCGAACCCTTGAATTTCAAGGTGATAAACGCTAACATCACTGGATCACCGCTGGTTGTATACAGCAAGATCCTAGGTACTTTGATTTCGAGATGAAGCATTACACATAAGATTCACTGCAACTCAATTTTGTTATATGAAACACGTCTTCGAAAAATGGTATATTACTCTGTGAACACTCACAAATATCTTTGCATCTGGTTGGGACGGGGAGAACCAAACCGTAGTGGTTCATTAAAATCTTATTCTCCTAGCCCCGGCACAGATCGAATGACCAGTATGACTTATCCTTGTTCAGTTCCGAAAACGAACGATAAATAGTCTCGTTATTGATATTGTTGGATCAATGTTTCTCTTGAATTATCGGTCCCCTTGCTCAGTAGTCATTTCATATCTTAGAGCCGGGGTTATCAGTTACCCTTCTCATATCATAATCTAACTGTACAAGTTCTACGGATAAGATGCTATAGCCGAAATTTTTCAACTGGGTTTGATTTGTTTTCACGAGCTTAGCGAATCTGCATCGACAGATAATAACACACAAAGATAACGTGTTTCATACTCTTGAACATTTCGTACCATTTCCAGTTTTGTCGAAATCAGTCTATGTCCTTCTTGTGGACTGTCGTTCCCATCAGACTCTTATAGAACCGTCCCACCATCAGATTGACTGCATGGGCGACGAAAACTAATTCGCGTCGCCGTGCCCGCGGCCGGCAGCTATTTCCGTGATTTGTCCCACTCCTTCAAATGTTTTTCCTCTACACTGATAAAGTATGCGAGCCAATTGTTCTGTCACGGTTTAGGGTCTGTAGCAGCTTTTGGCAATATCACGCGACAGACATTCAGTGACCTTGACCATCTCTCATGGTCCCGTACGGGCTGAGTTGACCGAGAATGGGTCAGAAACAGATGCGACCAGACAGGGTGTGCGTGTGACCATTCCTTGCAGTGCATGTAGGCCTTTACCGTCTGATGCCCTTCAGCTAGTTTCAATTGCGCTAGTGCGCAAATGTCGCGCACGGATATCGCATTGGGGTCTCGAGGTGCGCGTCTGTGAATTGATTCACCTTGTCGCGGTATGTTTGAGCCTATGCACAGCCGATACCCACCGACTCTGTGGCATCGGATGAACGACGCGGCTTACACAACTGCTTCTCTCTTTCTCTCGTTGTATGCTAGTTCGCCTTTATCTAGATAGCTGAAATTAGACTCGTTATTGTGAGCTTGAGGAAACAGAATCATGACATGAGAATGAGTAAAAAAATAAACGGTTGTACTGGTGTGTTTTTCGTATTTCTTCAACTACTGTGTGTGTGTCACTTAATTCAGAAAAGACTAAACCATATGTGAAGCTATTAAGGTACTGTTTTACAAAGCGATTGTCATCTGCTATTTGAGACTGCAGTTTGCTCTGTTTACTCAACTCGCCCCCCCCATTCTAATTCAAATCCCACGGAGATTTATTTGAGTCCACTATGTAACTCTAACATTAATGGTTCCTTGTGTTAGTTGGAATGGGGATAAGCAGGCGGAGATTCACTTTTTGTTAATATTATTATTATATACAAGAATCCAAAAGAAGGAATCTCTGAAGTAGGTCAGGCGTGCTAACGAGCTGAACGACTTTGAAGCTGCCAGTTATTCTTACCTTGCTTTCATTTTGTGAAATTTAAACTGATCAACCGATTGACAGTGTCATCATACTTGTTCTAAGCTGGTTAGGAAGGATCTAATCGAGAATATACTAGTGATATGCTTCCAAGAAATCAATGAAATTAGTTCCGTACTTTTCTGATCCGTTGGAATAGTAAAGTATGGACGTTTGAGGCGAACCTTGTCGCTGGGTTGACCTGAAATCACGTGAGAAATAGATAAATAATTTCTGAAGTCGTTGATATGATTACCTACGCAATGAATGTCGACATGTGGCCATCTATTCGTTTGCAGCATTCCTTGGATTATGATCTGTGTTCATTTTTTACATCCTTAGATCAGATCAGTTCCTTAAACAGTTCATCTTGTTCGGTGACTCGCAGCGCTACCGCGTTAGAGACGAAGTGAACTGAAGTATAGAAAAACAAGTATAATTAGGAAAATTGTATAAACGAGAAAAGTGTTCGAATGAACGTGTGCCGTTGACTGTGAGTGTTAGTCATGGTGTTTAATGTCCGTAATTCTTCGGTGGGTGCACGTCATGGACATCTATCCGAAAGTTCACCACATCTTAAAACGTCAAACGCGCCCTCCATGTGCCGGACCGACCGTTCTAACCGATCATCCGTCGCCGTCAGCCTCTCACAACACCTTTCGCTGGGGGAAGTCTTTGCACGCATGCAGATAGTGTGACAGACGGTGGGTGGGAAGGATTCTGATATCCCTCAATACATCAGGGGAACCTCGGATACGGACTCTGGAGAATAAACAGTACTTTAATACTGATAATAGTGTGATGAATAAAAGTAGTTCCTAACTGGTGGAACACTTATCATTACCCTAGTCCCGAAATCGATTTCCTTTCGGGACACCGAGTATTTGATGGAAAAATCAAATTGTCTAAGCGTTGTGTCAAAATTGTCTCATTTTCGGTTCATACTGCTCTCACTGAACCTTGTTGATGAGTGAGCTAATGGGACCACAACCAATGAGACACGATTGCCAGAAGGAAACAGAGGGACACCGCGTGTTTTTGTTGTTGTTATTGTCTGTGCCATTTTGCACGACTTGTCTGCACGAGTTATAACACGGTGTTCTATCTGGAGGCGAACAGAGTCAATTAACTGGGATGTGGATCGTCGAACTGAAAACTGCAGATCACGCTCCACTTTCCAGTTGATTTTACAAATAATCTAACTGAGTTTGCTAACTTCGGCTCTCTGGTGCAATCGGTAATCTAGTTGTAAATGAGTTTTAGCTATCGCTCTTCATCCGGATGGGTTATTCGCCGTGAACAACCTCGTTCAGTTTGTTAACGCGGATTTGAACGACTGTCTACTGAGCGAGCGCGTGGAGACAGTTATATCAATAGTACCTGGGCTATGCTGGTAACTTTGGTTCCTACAAAAGTTTCTTGTTCAAACACATCTGGGGCTGATCAGTCTAAAAGTTCGAATCGGTCTGAGGTTATTCTGCATCTAACACTCTCTAACTATCCGTAGTCCCGGAATGACCTTGTATCTGTAACTGGCGGAACACATATGGTACTAGAGGATGGAATCCGTTCCGAGGACGATAACTTTTCACCTTTTATGTCACTTAGAAATTCGTACTTTTTGTTTCACCGTAAGTAACATTGCGTTGGCATTATGAACCCAGATTCGGCTGTGTTGGACTTTTTTTACAGTCCTGGCACAGAGTGGGCATAAATAGATCATAATAGCCGAAATGTTTCATGGGTGAACGAGGTGATTGTGGAAATTTGACGTTTTTCCTCCAGTAGTTACCGGTTTGCAAGACTCCATCATCCAGTTTTCAGAAGTATTGATTCTGGCGCACGGAACCCTCTAAGCCAACGATTTCGTTATTTCTGTTTATTTCTGATCAAATCAAAATCACGTGCACACAGGCCGGCGGTTGTCAAGCCATCATCGCCGTGGGATTTTAGGCCTTCGCGTCCCGTTTTGATTTTTGTCGGCGCCGATCACTTTCCATCTCGGCAGCCTTTGATTGGTTGTGTGCAGTGGAATCCTTCATGCACACTCGTTCCGTGTTGACACAATATAATTCTCATATAATTATTTGAACTAACGTTCTGAACTAAATGCAGGTGCAAGATCTCAGTGGTAATGAATATGCGGGTACGGTTCTCAGCTCAAGTTGACGGTTTTCTTGGGTTGCTGATCGCTGAGCCTGGCATTCAAATCGCAAACGCTTCGTCAACAGCCGAGGTGATATCATCACTACGCAGATGGCGGTCCTTGTACTCGATGGTATTTATTGCTATCCTAATTGACCTTGACCTTTCTGAAGACCTTGGGTTTTTCAAGGTTGCTAATTGGGGAAACTTGGCGCTTTTACCTTCTGCAACCACTCTCAAATTTAGCAACACGACCTGTTGACTTTACGCAGTTCTAAATTTTGCGTTTTGGAACGATCGCAAAAGATAAATCGGACAAGATTCCTCAATTATTAACCCTGGAAAATCCAAGGTCTTCGCAGAGGCCAGGGTTGAATCTAAGAGCAAGATTCCTATACATACCGAAGAGTATAAGGACCGCCACCTGCCTAGTGATGATGTCATCTCGACAGGAGATGAAATGTTTGCAACCAAGACGCCCAGTGTAGCAATCAGTAAGTATAAAACTTTGGAAAAGTCCCACAAATATAGGTATAAAAAAGCATAAAAATTAAGATGGAACAAGGAACCAAGATAGGAACTAGTTGCAAGCTGTCCACTTAGAAAAAGAACACAGTACTTTCCCATATGTCCCCTGTCTTTCTCGTTTTTACTTATTCGAAACAACTGGTCTACTCTGAGGAATTATATATTGCACGTGAGTGCACTCGAGTAAGGTCCTTGCAATCGCGTCCGGGTTTGGTTTCGCAATAATTACACCGGGTTTCCGATTACCAATTATTGTCCGCTGACTTATACATGATACGCTGCTCGTTATAAGGTTTGACTTGGTCTGTTTGACATAATTTGAGTGGATACAAATGTCCGAAATTCACTAACCCACTCATGGAAGCCATCCATGTGCTTGGTACCGCTAGGTACCAGCTGAGCCATGAAGCCAAACCGGAGAACTTTGAACCTTTCACAAATTAGTCATACTGTTTCGCCCTCCTGAAAATTACATAAGTGATTGGAGTCCGCCACAATGAACTAACATCACTTGTTGCCAAGTTTCACATGTTCGCGTGTGAGGCTGTTAGTTGTTCACAACGAAAATTGTGTTCTGTTTGATTGTTACGTGGACGAAACGGGGATGGGGGAGGGGGGTGGTGGATGGCTGTGAAATCAAAGAGTAATTGTTGCAGATCGGTGTTCAATTATTTTGGACCGAGGCATAAAACATCATGACTGATGAACTCATAAAGTGTTACAACACAGCAGAACGTAATTGGACGGAATTTCATTGTTATCACACTCGGAGTTGTCATGGTAAAGTGCTTCTCAATCAGAAACGAAACAATATTATTGTGTCACAGAAATACACGCTCACATGATACGGCCAACTGATCAATGAAGTAATTCATGGTCTGGAGTGCTTCCAAGGTTTAATGGCACACTTGATGTGACTTTCCTAGCCATTGTTTATTGCCCCGCAGTTCATCAGGTTGCGTCGTTCAAATTATTAACTGAATGAGTTTTTCATTCTGTTTCATGTGTTTGTTACATAATTTCTCATTTTACTGGTCATAAAATGCAATTCACATTGCCTTGTATGACTAGCCCGTGAAAAGCAGTACTGGAATGATGAAGCACTTTCTGTCTGCGCATTAGCACCGATCACAAGGCTGAATGCGATCGACAAAATCCTTATTCTGTGTGAAAGATATTGGTTTATTTTCCAAACAGTTACAGCAATTATCGAACGAATTATCCCCCGATATGAACATTTCCCTCATCAGTGTGATCAGTAGGAGATCGAGATCGTGAATGTTGTGATTCATCAAACATTGTGAACACTCAGCTCACCATTGATAACCATGCAGTAAAGCTGTTTCACTTCGGGCGGTACGGAAACGATGTCGACGATATGGGAGGTTCGTACTGAAGAAAACTGATTCTTTCCTTCCAAAAGAACCCAGTGACATATGAGTGCTTTGTGGTATATTGTTGACATATAGAACACCGCCGGGAGCCAGCCCCTCATGGTTAGCCGTGTGTGATTCGTTATCATGCATTCCGGGTTCCAGTCCCACTTATGATTCCTAACAAGCCCAGATGAATCTGCTGTAGGCAGCTCACGCAGATTTGATGAGTTAGGCTGTGACACTGTATGAATAAATATTTCATAGAGTTGACCTCATCCAAAAAACCCTCTGGAAATGGTGAACGGATTTGAACGTACTATCGTCTGATCACTAAAAAAGAAACAATTCAGCCCGTTTTGCCATTGTAACCGAATTAACAGTAGTGATTCCACTGTTTTTCCGTTGATGAGCGGGAAGAATGGGGATAATAACAAGTGAAATAGAATGCGGACACTTGGCAATACGTAAACGACGACGCTTTCAGAATAGTCTACGGAGTCCATACAAACGCGCCGAAAGTAGCTCGAAAACAACATCTAGCAAAGGCAGAACCTGTAGCGATCAGATTACTCAGTTTACCGCTTTGTTCTCAAAAGCGTTTCGTTAAAGCACTCACAGTGCTCTGGCCGCGATCCGAGACCGACCTTGGAACTCAGTGTGACCCAAACGCTGACCCTTCGGTTGAAACCGCAGATGGATAATCCCCGAAACCTACGTTCATTGTTTCACTGGTCTTTTTCCAAACCACGGAACAACCACACTTCCTCCCTGTCTATCCTGACTACAACGCACCAGTTTTGAGGACTACCCAATCACGTTTTACCACATAGATATTATTCACAATTCGTGTTTGTAACCTATAAATGTAACCGTATTAGCCACGAGGATGATTTTGCCGTAAACGAGCTTGTTTGCTATTTGTATTTTCTATATATAATGAAATGGGATCATTCAGTGAAAATAGATATTCTGGGCCGGCAATAGTGAAGTTTTCATCATAATGAGCCTCAAACCTGGAGGTCCGCTGGTTCAAATCCTGTCACCACCAATCACTTACCTTTCGCCTTCTCTTAACGGACAGCAACCCTCTTCGTGAAATGTTTAACCGACTTGTATAATAAACAAAAATGGGATAGAAAATATTTTTATCATTAGTCCCGATGAATGATCAAGTAATCTAGCTCAATATGATGTGGTTATGCAAGGCAAGACTTGCAGTTTTTTGCTGAGTGGGCTGTCAGCGCTGCAAAAGCGTAATCCTTTTGATCTACTTACTAGCCAGCTATATCACAGAAGCAGTCAAAGATAACACACCTAATGCTGGGTGATGCGAGCCAGGCCAGTGTTGTGATGTAATCTATGCATGACAAAGTCGGTTAGCTATCGTCAAATGAGATGCTTTAAGGGGCACTTTTGGTGCGGGATTCTTGTCGTTCACGCGACGAGAATAGGTTTTCGTTTTGTACTCTGGTCACCGTTTGCTCCTTGTTGGTACATATTCCCGACACTTCCGTCTCCAACGTACCTGGCGTCATCTCTGGTTGACTTAGGTCGATCACATTGCAAGCAGCTTCAGTTTAGGGCGGGGCGGGGCTGGGTACTTCGGAGATTTTCTGGTTCAGCTGTACTGACTTGGATCACGCTTTGGCGTACGCTAAACTGATCGTGCGTTTCAATGGACCAGTAGGCGCACGCTGCATCTACAGTAAGTCGTCCATAAAGTATACTGGCCAGTTTGTCAAAAGGCTTTTAAAAGCTTTCTGACTAAAACGTTGAAGATAGCTTCAAATAACAATATCAACCGGAACAGGTTACAAAGTGAAAGCACTGTAAATTTGTTTGGTGTGTTGAGTTGTGGTCTACCACGTCTCTCTCTCCCTCTCATTAATTTCAGCCGTATTTGCCCCTGTATTCGCGCCAGTCGATTCTGGTTGGCACGGAACATGGGGACGCACATCTCACTGCGAGACGTAACCACAACGTAGGTCTAAGCGGTGATGACGTCTCTTAGCCGTCAACACAAACACCGTAGACGGAGCATGTTATCACCGCAGAAAATTCCCATAAAATGCCCCGGCTCAGTTGAGTCATCAGTAGGAAAGGGTAAAATAAGTGAGCCGGTGAGTAAAGTTGACGATAGGTCATCTAGCAGTCATCACTGGCGTTTCACTCTTTGGATGGAAAACAATGGGGTCCTTACCAATTAACTGGACCATAAACATAGGTCTCATGACCTCTATTCATAAAACCACTTGCAGAGGCTGAGATTCGCAAGGAAATTCAAGCCTTGGAACGTCACAATTTTTTCCCATTCCCACGATCTTCCACCAGCTCTGTTTAGATTGCTAGGAATAGAGTGTCATGATATGGTCATCCGCTGTATTTTGTGTAATCCATCATTAAATTTCTCTGTTTACATTCCACTCAATTTACGCCTGTTATTAGTCAAGCAAAGTGCTCACTACTAATCTTTGGTTCTGCTATTTGAAACTCCTAATCTGCCACTGTCATATTCACAACACTGAGTTCGTCGGAATACTTTATTCGTTTTTGTTCTCTATAGTTTAGGCTACGAAATAGATCCCTTCTATTTTTGAATGACAGTTGTTATTCTCTCTTTTATGCAGTGGCTGCACCAATCAAAGGGTTATAAACCTGATCCTGGTGATGACAAATCCGTGGGCTTCTTCAAAGAATTATACGAAAATTGTTTCACTCTACTACTGTTATTACTAATTACAACAACTATATTATTAATAATAATATTATTATTATTTGATGTAAGTAATAGTTTCATACTCTACTAATAATATACAAATCACAGTTATTCTGCAGTTAATGCACAGATTCTTCGATATTTGCACTCACTTTGCCATTATGCATCTGTATCACATTTCAGATTGGTTTATATCATGTTGTCAACGGCACGAGGGTATATCCATTGAGAATTGCTCAGCGTGAATTACTTACATTTGCAGTAACACCCTTCCTTTCTACCTGTCTTTCTACTCCCTCCACCGTCTGCAGAATGCCTGTGGGACCATCATCTCTTTGGTGAATATTCTGACAAAATGGCTGGCTGCCAGTAAGTATTCAGTTAGGTTTTTTGTATCGTTTCGGTCGGTTCATCTGCGTTCACCGTCAGTCATATGAGTCTTCCTCTCCTAAAAGAACAGAAAAAATGATTCTTCACCCAGTACTCTTTGTTCCACGGTTATTAGGAATTGGAATCTATTTTGCGCGGCTTTCCTTGTATGATCGACAAGTATTGCAGAAATACGACCTGTGACATCATCATTATCATCGTCGTCCTGATCGTTATCATGTTCATGATCATGGTCATCGTCGAAATCATCGTCATTCCGCATTAAACCCTACTTTTTTCATTTTGATCATTGCTGGCCCTCCGGCTTCAAAAGTCCGAACAGTGGATATCGATTCCGATCAGTTTAACGAGATTGCGAACCCCGGTTAAGTCCTATTGTTGTCCGCACTTCAGCGCTGACCCTCTATGCCGGCAAACATTCAGTTGTCTGTTCTTATTTAATTTCATTTGCTTCATGTGAGTGCAGTGATTGAACTACTTGGCAATCACACAAATCCACTACACCAACGGCGAAAACTGGAAACCTGGAGTACAGAATTACACATTAGTCCCCGACAGATCAAGCGTGGTCGCAAATCGAACGGGAGCAAGCCGTTATCTATCAATAGATTTACGATAAAATCTGATGAACTAGTTAGTAACAACTTTTGGTAGATAGACGGCAGACGGCGCTAGTTTTTCTCTCGGTTTCTTTCTGACCCAGTTGAAGACTACCCCGTACGAGCCTGATATTGGTTGACCGCTTTTGTCCACTTGACATATGTTTATCGTAGCGCATGCCGTACGCTCCTTCTGAATGCACATTCCTTCCTACTACGCGCTTCCGTCCTGGTAACCGGTTTTGTGATACAACAGCTTGTACACGGGCCCAGTCGCGTCGCACCCCATCCGAACTGAACCGAGGTTACCATGATGCCAGACCACATCGCATGTATGAATGACGGATCATGATTTTGATGTCAGCTTGGATGTGGTACACTGATGCGGATTAGTTAGGTGATAAAGCGTGGCACACGTTCTCTCTAAACTATGGGGTCCTTTTTCCAAGGAAAGTTTTCTTACCTCCGCTCCAGAGGTAGAGGTCGAGGTTATTTAGAGCGTTTGCTTATCATCTCGGAGTTCAGAGGTTCCAATTCCACCTGCGACGCCGGTCTTCTCGGTGTAGTAAACAGTAATCCCCACTGGAGTCGTCCGTGACCACACCTGACTCTCTGGGACGTTGTGCGGTTCTCCGTAACTCCAAGTCTCAAGTTTTGGATGCCGGCCATCGTTTATAATGCAGTCTACCTTTGTGGCTATGGGATACACCCGTTCCACTGCACTTACGCGCTAGTATGTAATGAGAAATCCTCCTCACTAGATTTGACGTCATCAGTCCCCGTTCCGAATGTACTTCGGTCGTTGACGGACACTCTTATTCCTCCCCTATAAATTAGTCCGAAGCTAGTGGTTGAGATAGTTTGTTTTTCAATTCAGAAAAGTCCAGAACTTCCCGGAGCCATGCAGAATTTTCTAAGAAGCACCCTCATAGCTAGCGGGGATGGGCTTTTATTACAAAACGGTGGAGGGATAACAATGAACGGACATTCCGGCTATCACGGTTTAGTTTGGCGTTCACATACGCATTCTCAAACAGTATCATTTGATGGGAAATGACCAAAAAAATGGAATTGATCACGATTCGCCTTCACGTCTCCCTGCTTCTCCAATAAATTGGCGAAGACCTTCTGGTACTCCAATCAGGAAGACGGCAGCCACTTACATTTTGCTTTCTGTTTGCATCTTTTCACACGTCCTTGCTGTGTCATACGGTGACACAAACGCTATTTTTTTTAGCATGATACATGGATTGGAGATATGGCCCTATTTGGCAAATATGGCAAATGTGTCGGACAGCCAGTGTAACTTAAGGAAGTTCAATACGATTTAACAAACACTTTGCAATTACTCAGACCTTCGTGACTGCCGCATCATCTAACTTTTGGCGCCTCTCGAAACAGTGGCGATCGACACCAACAGTTCATCACATGCTGCTCGGGCCTTGGCTATGTGCACATTGACTTCAATCGAAGAACTATTGTCACCCTCCATTCAACTAATCGGGTTTTTGATGTAATCAGAGGCTGACATACATGCTCAGATCATCAAAAATCCACCTAGAAACAAATGGCATCCTGGAACGGCACTTTACGTCACGTTGCTTCGCTAGTCTTATCTAGATAAATACTCGTGAATCTGTTAACTGAGCGTTCTTTAGATTTTGCAAAACAACGCATTATTGGCACATCCGAAACGGCATGATTTCTCGTTGCTTACCCATTAAACATTGACGACACATTGAAAAGAACCCTCAAAGACACTTCAAAAAATTTGATCTGGGACAAAGTAAAGATACCCTTGATGAATGCTAATACAGGTACTCTTTGTACTTTTAACAGACCCGTTTGGTTAGGTTCATTTTGAACAACCATTACCGTGCACCAAGAACGGCGGCGGTTCTAGGAGCCTTTTTCACCGGAAACCAAGTAGATGGAGAAGCTGTGTGAATAAAAGAAATCCACTGGTTGTGACATCCTATCATATATACATATATATATATATATATATATAGTATCTTATCATGTCATATCATATCTAGCTATATCGTTGACCACTTTCTTTTACTCTACATGGGAATTCTAACAAGCTTGCTACGGACAATTCCGCCAGTAAGGATTTATATGCCTTGCTTCCATTTCGTTTGCTAATCACGCCGACTAATGCTTCAAACACTATCCGTCTCAGTGGACATCAAATAAGAGGGTCATATGGAACACGTCTGAACTACATTGGTCTGGTTAAAGTTAGTGCAGCCAACACTCTACGTTCAACTCCAACATTTGTGAGCCTCTTGTTCGTAGACAGCAATCAATCACCTCCCTACTCGTTACTACATCTGATCAACAGGGACCTTATGTGGTTCTCCGATGCAGATCTAAGTGTCAGATGCCGATTATCTCTCATAAAGTAGTCGGTCTTTGAGGTTATGGTTTACACACCCCTCCCACTACACTCATGTGAAACCACGTATTAGAAGTCGAAGCACACAGTGCCTCGAATACGTATCTGTTTGATATTCAGTGTTTGTAGTCAAATATCGATGTTCGAATATCTCCGATCTCCTTGTGTTATCCATCTTCATTGGCCAGGCTTCCTAACGAGACATAAGTCCCGGTTTAACTATGGTAGTATCCTCAATGGAGTGATGGATGTTATGTCGAAGTCACGAAAAGCTGATTTTGATGACATATCATCTGATTTGCAACTCATGGATGATATGCTGCAAGTTAGATAACAAACATTAATTACCTGACAACAAATACATACACAATTCTACAAAGTCTTACGAATACGAGAGTCGAATAAGGCTGACCAGAAGATCAATTCAAAACTTTCTTCTATATCGAGAAGGACTACTATCATGGAACGAAAAAAGCACCTGAAGTGTGCGAATCATTGGAATATTTTTAGTAGAGCTCTTTGGGATAATCCAACTCTTTGACAATGTACCGAATACTGGACGCATCACTTCAGTATTACGGATGCCCCCGAGATCTTGAGCTGACTAATATCCATAAGACATAGAACACGGAGCTTTGACTTTCGGATATCGGTATGAACGTGGCCTACATCCACTTGCTTTTAAACGTACTTTCTCCGCGTGTTGTTCACTTAGGTCAGGTTCATTTCGAAGGTAAAAAAATGAGAGTCCTGTGAAACAAATACTGTAAAAGTCTTGTCTCTGTAGAACTTGTTAGGTATATTGGGCTGCGCCTATTGAACTCGTCTAGTATACCTTTCACGTGTCACAAATAGTGGCGTATCCATTTGCGTACTTGTTCTTATCTGCCTGCTACTTTCGGTAGTGCTGTTGTCTCGCAGATTCATTTTGATATATTCCTCCACCCAATGGTGTTTTTGAGGGGATTTTAATGGATCTTTGTACCTAAGTGTTTTATTAATAGTTTTCATTCATTCATTAGTATCAATCAGAATACGTGATATTTTGGAGTCGTCATTTCCTGATAATTGTTTTTTGTGTGAAGAAACTAATCTTCCACCATTTCCAAAGTGTGTACGCAAAATATAGACCAGATCAGCATCGTATGGCACTGCCTTTCTGTGTTTCTCAGTGGGCATGGCAACGGGTATTGAACTCAGCCTGCTTGTCACAAAATTCCGTGTGGTTTATGCCGTTCGTGTTCTTTGACTGTACTGGGTAATCAATGATTGGTGTGATCTGGCGTTAGAGGACTGAACAAGTGTCGACGCACTTCGCGAATGCGTTCGTTGGTCCTCCCAGTCCACTCTTGTTTGCGCTAACCCATTCTCTGTCACCTAGCCAGACAAATGTCTGGCTTGGTTGTCTACGGACCTGAATCATTCCCTCACTCAGTCATACACACACACACACACACACACACACACACACACACACTTTTCTACCTACCATCGCCCACTCCGAGTGCGCTAAAACTAGGACTGCTTGTATGTGGTATAGAAAACCCACTTTCGAGGTATGGAATCGAGAACCGTTAGACAGATTTTGTCTTTGTTCTAGTCCGTTACTTCACCAATTTCGCATACATTAGATTCGCACGTGTAGATATTTTGGTGGGTAAAATGAACCTTTCGTTTGTAGTTGTCGTATGGGTTTTGTGGTGATGCACGCGCAGTTTTGCACCGGTAGCCGTAAGCCAAAGTGTAGAAACCTGATCTTTATGTTTACCATATCTAATTAAAGCAATCTGTGATACAATTATCAAGCTAGGGACCTGTTTCGCACTCAGCTCTGTCCGGTTTTGTATGACTCATCGACTTTCATCTCATAAATCCTGGAAACGGGTTTAAGAGACCAAAATTTTACCGATTAAAATTGAGCTGTGCGAGTGCCAACCTTATATCATGCTATATCCATCCGTTTTTGTGGTTTCGTTGTAACCCACTTCTTGATGAACATGTTTCTGAGTCCAGTTGGATCCAATCGGACGCACTTCGATTTGCTTGTTTTCCCGGAATTCTCTGCATTTATGTATGCTTTGAGTGGAATAGAACACACTACATATTCAACGAGCTGAAATTTTCAGGTACACTTTTGATCAGAAATTGAGGAATCGTATTTTGTTTCTGACCGGTGAATCCGTTTGTGCTCACCTGATCGGTTAGTTCATTTCAGTTCAACTATTTCAAACATCAACCTCGCACCTCCGAGCTCTTGCTTTTGGTTGCTTCCTCTCAGCATCGTCGAGTGGAGAGCAAAGTGAATAGGAGCATAAGGCGAAAAATAACGGAAAACAGAGTAATAAGCGGAAACTGTGAAGACGATGAAAGAACACCGATGTAACTACGTCACTGGCCAAGACAGTTAGTTATATCACTTAATGCCTCCAACCGTCCGGTGAACAGATCTCGCGAACCCCAACCCGGAAGTCTAATTCTTCATGAACGGCTAAGTTCGATGCTCAAGGTTTTCATACTTTTTAGCCATGACATTACCTGACCATCTTGACCTACCCTCCAACCATTACCCGTCTCGGAGAACAGGGTGCACCGAGGAAGTCTATCGGTTGGCATTCGTAATGTATGTCCCAACTTGTTTAGATTCAGTACTTGTTCCGGTGACTCGTCTCTATTTCTCAATACCCTAAGCCTAACCTCTTCATTACTGAGAAAGTGTTCGCACCACATTCGAGCAATACCGCAGAGGCATAAGCTTAATTTGCAATACCTTACTTTACCGAGGTTGGCTCCTTGGAGAGGATAACCCGACTTCATGAATATCTCTGATCGCGGCTGCCCGTTCTGGGCCGTTGGCCGCAACCGCAGTGGGGATAACAGAGCGTGTAGATGGTGTGATAGTGAAGCTACATGGATGTTTGGTACAGGATAATCCTCCAGCGTCACTCGACGTTTTTCGGAACCTGAGACGTAAAGCAAAGAGAGACAAACTTATAATTTGAACAACAGTGTAACTGAAATACCTGAATCACTCCGTGGTTGTCGTCCAGTATCACATCAGGGTACTTAACTGAATCCAGATGACTCCAGCTCTTCCCGATTTATTTCTATTACAGCGAGAATTCAGCTGAGAGAATACAATGCCACCACCCTGAAGGGAGTCAATACTTTAGTTGTGGGCGTCAGGTTATCTCAGTAGTTGGTATACATCATTCTAATGGATAGGAAAATTAGGACCGCAGGTGTACTGCACATAAAAAAGATATCATTGGCATACGTGTAATACCATTAGTTTTTTGGGTATAGGTAGTAGTGATGTAGGTGGATGATAAAATAGTGAGAGTAAGGCATCTTGAGGTCGTCGGGAGTAGAAGAATCAGAGGATTTGTTACTATTGTGTTCGGTAAATTATTGCAAGTGACGGAAGTAGTCTATCAACAACCGAGGACGGCCAAAGTACTAGACCTTCAAACCCATTCAAACAGTTCCACGAACCCGAATGCCTCTCAAGTTATTTATCAGTTCACCTGCAGCTGTGGTGGCACCCACACAGACAGAACAAATCGGAGTCGGTCAAAGAATGGAGGAGCATGCATCGAAGTGGCTAGTGAAGTGGATGAGTCATCCCTCGCCCGGACAACAAACGACCACGAAAAAACGGGCTACGTCGATCGCGAAGTGCATTGTGACGGCAAGGATGAATGAAACTACTACAACGATATTTAAACACGCGACAAAGGTTCTACCATTGTAGTGCTAGCAGGTGTTTTTAATGCTCAAGTTGGCAAACAGTGCGTCAGAAGCTTGTTTGAGTGGCCGTTGTGCTTTACCCGCTGAACGTACAGATAACGGGGATGGGCTTTTCCAGTTTTGTGCAGACAATCGGTTGTTCTTGACTAGCACCAATTTCCGACACAACACACGTCACACAGTGACATGGTGCTCTAACTCTACAGGTACCCTAAGCCAGATCGTTCATATCGTAGTAAGCTACCAGTGGCGCAGTTCTGTTCAGAACTAAAGATCTTACTGGTCCACGTGCGTAGAGTCGGAACATGCATTAGTTTTAATGCGATTATCTCTCCAGTTCCATGGTAGAAGACATAAACCACAAACCCGGTTAGCTGTGCGGCGTTTGTCTGATCCAGGAGTCCGCACCCGTTATGAACAGAAGTTGGCACATTAGCCAGGATCCATGAACAGTTTCGCCTGTGGTGCTAGATCCGATGTATATAAAACATACTGGATTTCTCAAGAGCCATTGAGTATAATGGAGAAAAGACGTCAGCTCTCGAACAGCAATAAGAGGAATAAGATACGAAGAATTCTACAAAAGTAAGTTACAAAATGCCTTAGGAAGGATCGCGAAAATTGATGGGTCAAGGTAGCCGAAGAAATGGAAATAGCAGCTGCTTCAGGTAACAGTCAAAGACTGCTCAAACTTATTCGTGACACCGGTGGACGGCGAAACCCGGTCAGTGAAACGATTTGCCATAGGAAAGGGTAGCCCATTCATGATAAACAACAAAGGCTCGACCATTGGGCCGAATACTTCAGGGAGCAGTTTATTTGACAGCGCGCTAATGTAATCACTCCTGTATCAACAAGTGCGATTCCTTAGATGGTATCACTTGAGTCCCCATCGGAAGTGAAAAGGGGTGAGGCATTCGATTACTGAAGTGTGTGGGAAAGCGGCCGATCCCAACTAACCTCCTCTGGTTCTTTTCAAAATGGGTAGTGTTGCTTTGATAGCATTACTTATCACCTTGCTCCGAAACATTTGGAAGAAGGAGCATATTCCGTTATTATGGGGAAAGTCACTGGTTGTCCTCCTCTTTAAGAAGGGAATACACAATGACTGTAGTAACTATCGTGGGACTAGCTTAACTCCGATAGTCACCAAAGTATTAGCCTCGATGTTGGTGCTTTGTCTGACACCGGCTCGTGAGAGGAACGCCTGCGAACAGCAGATTGGATTCCGCCCAGTTCTAGGATGCATCGACTAGATTTGTACTCATCACCAATTATTTGAAACGAGTCACATACACACACACAAACACACACCATCGACCAACAATAATGGTTTTCCTTGACTTTAAAAGTACCTTCGACTTACTTGATCGAACAGCTTTACTCGATGCTCTTCATCGAAAAGCTACGCCCCAGAAGTTCGTGAATCTACTGAAATCATTGTACTGTCATACTTCTGACCACGAAAGAGTTTACCGTGAGCTACCCCGTCGGTTCGAAACGACAAGTGGTGTTCGACAAAGATGTTCCATTTTGCCATTCCTGTTCAATTTCATCATGGACGAGATAATGGAGAGTGCGTCGCAAAATCTCCAGGATGTAGGAAGTGGGGGACGAACCAGGAAATAGTGGAAAGCTGTGTGACCTAGATTACGCTGACGAACTTGTCTGCTTAGTCGAATGCACGGAACATGCTCAACATGCACTAGGTAGACTTGCAAGAGCTGTAGCTCTACTCGGCATTTCCTTTGCACCTTCGAAGTGTAAAATGATGTTACGAGACTGGACGTCAACGATTCCGAGCTTGATGCTCAATGAGCAAGAACTAACGATGGTTGACCACTTTAGTTAACTCGGCAGCAGCGTGACAACGAATGAGACCACAGTAGTAGAAGTGAGCACGCGCATATTTAAGGCTTGAGTGGTGTACGCTGGACCAAAGCACTTGTGGCGTCGACCTGATACTTTGCTGAAGTTGTAAGGTCGTGTGTACTGTGTTGCAGTGCCTTCAGTTTTTTGTATAGTTGCGAGACTTGTGGTCTGCGTGTGGAAGATATTCGTTGTCTTGAGATTTTCGACCATCTATGCTTGCTAATACTGGATGAAATAACCGAGTGAGCAATGCTGAGGTCAGAAATCGAGCATCGAGTACCAGTTCATAGAACACTATCACAGCGTATCCAAAATCTTAGACTTCGTTGGTTGGGGCAAGTATTGTGTGTGATAAACACACATCTATCTTACCGTGCCCTATTCTCCGTTCCTCCTCATTAGTGGAAGAAGCCACGTGGGGGTCAACAGATTATGTGGCAACGGAGAATGATAAAATGTACGGCGAACTTGGGAAAAGTAGGTGCCTCACGTCTCCGTGATCGGGGTCCAAAAGATCTGTTAATCAGTTGGATGGAGACACTGAAAGATGTGGCTGCGAACCGTGAAAAGTGGTGATCGTGTTGCCCCTTGTTGCAAATCGGAATGATTGATTAGTTTGCATTTGTACAGTTGAACTGTTAATTGCGTGTGTTGGCTTCCAGGTCTTTCTTCCGTTTTCTCTCCCGCTAAGGTCCTCTTCCAGTCTATCTTGTATATTCATACTTTCTAATTCAACGTGCAACATGGTGAGAAAGGCAGTGGTCAGTGAGGCTTGCCCTACTGTTTAACGCTGTACGATGATGGTGATGGTGCTCCAATGAGCAGCGTCACTGGTGACATCGCTCCGCAATGTTTGAGTAGAAGAATGGTGAAATTGACCGAAAACTGTTCGTCCATACCTGATTAAATGTTCATTTGTATTGCAAAATGTGAATGTTTTTGGAACTAGATAGATTCAGTTATATGAGGAAATCTAAAATGGTAATAGTTTTGAAAGAATGATCTGCCAGTAATAAAGCCTTTCTTTGTCGTCCTCCCTTTAGGCTGAAAATGGCCGGGTGTTTATTAAACGTACCTCAAACTGCGTTATTAATTGGACCTTTCAACGACCACTGTTAAATCGCTTACAAGCTTGCCTTCCTTAGAATATATATATATATATATATATATATATATATATATATATATGAATCGAATCTGCCATCCATTACTCACTAACGTGAAAGAAGACTCACAAAGTGAACACGGGCCTTAACGACTTAAATGTGCTGCACCGTTTAATAAGTCAATAAAAAGGACAAAAATGCCTGTATGACAGGAATCAGAAAGTCGTGGCTCTGAATAGAGTTGTTGTCAATCTATTGTGTCTGCGTTCCCCTTGCTAAACAATGCGCACATTAGTACTTCCCCTCGTCTGTGAAACCGGCCTATTTGTAATGTGCCCATCGGTCACATGTCTGGCACTGAACCCGTTGAACGTCCTCGTCCAGGTCGACCGTTGGATCTTCTCGTTGACAAAAGCCGCAAACGTCCTTGTCTATGAGAGACGGCGGCCTGTCCAATTTTTGTTTCTTACTCAATAAGCGGAATTGGTTGGCCGTAGTTGTCCGATATTGACGGGACTGGACATGCTGCAAAAGGTTCCCCATAATCTGGAAATCATTTTCGTCAGTAAACCGGACCTCTATCAGTGGTTTCCTTTTAGATGTTGTTCCCTGTTGTATGGTTAGATCTGTTTTCGGTGGTTCCGACAGTAGCACATAACCGTCTACTGTACTGGAATTTATATGCCCTTCTACAACTATTTTTCTGGTCTCTTTCTCTCTGCCGAACATAGTGCGAATATCCAACCAGTGTGTTATCCGTTCTAGGTCCTCTTTTTCAGGATGCTCGTAGCATAGTCCGACGTTTGTCCATAAGCCAATAACTTCTGGTAATAACCTTGGTTGGGCTTTGGCCGTTTTGTAGTTATCCTCGCCAAGACTTGCCTATGCGGCGGCAATATCTCTGCTTATATCCTCGCTATCCCGCAGTTTTTGAGCCTCGGTAGTGATTTTGGACGTAGATGATTGTGAGATAATCGTGTCACCACCGACTGCCTGTCTGTAGCTTTCACTGCTTTCATTGGGCAGCAATGCGTACAGGATACTACGACTTAAGCCGATTTCATCCAGTACCATCACATGCCACGAAAAACAGCCACCGCCGTTTAGTTGGTGGATAGAATCTGCTAAAATAACCTGACTACATCTACGAGCAACGGAGAACATCTCGCCGGGCAAGGAGAATACGAATCGATTATGGACCATAAACCACTTCGCTACACGGTGTCCAGTCCCTTAGCGACTGAAGTGACGAACTCTGCACATTCCAGCTATTTGTATCTGCAGATAAATTAAACATCAACACATAATTATTCCAACTCGGATCCACCTCCCCATTTCCAGGGGCGATGGACACAACAGTATTTTACGAAATTATAGGCCATTCCGTCGCTTATCGTTAAACGATGCTTTTTGGCACCCTTCCATGTACGAGCAATGTAATGGAAGAATCAGGTACTTGTGCAGTTTCGTAATTCCCGAAAATTCGTCCTGAATTCACCGAGAACTTCGTAGAAATCTCTTATCACTCGGGAAAACGTATCAGAATCATCAACGGTCATGGTCATTCGCGTGGCTGGCGAGTGAGATAGGTGCCGACATTTTGATGCACAAAGCTCTGTATACGTGCCTAAATTTGATCATGTGAATAATTTTTCATAATATTTTTGGCTTTTGGATACACACAGCCAAATTTACTTAACTTTCTTTCTCATGAAATTTATTTCTCCACAAAATGTCTCTTTCAGCTGATATTAACATTTCATTTATGGTAGTATGACCCCTGGTTTTCACCTTGTGACCTTTCGTCATCAAACTGATCTGGGTCAAACGTCCCGAGTAATTGCGCAAAATCGAAAACCAAAGCTCCTAGCCTTTTGTGAGGCTGTATTGATCAAGACACTCAGACCTCCGTTGGGTGCACATAAATTGTTGACCCACAATGAGTTTGTCATGGTGTTAGCCGATTAGAATATAAACTGGATCAAGGCGACGCACTGTTACAAGTTTATCAGTTTTCAATATCTATTAAAAGTGTTCAGATTGGCTCTAATTGTCTCACCCAGAAGCTCTCATTTTGGTTGCCATTTATCATGGTAACCATATACTGGAAAACTTGATGAGACCAGATCAGAAGATACGAAGCATAATCCAGCAGTTAGAAACTCTTGGAAGTGGAAAAAATTTGGTAGTCACAATGTAAATCACTGCCACATTTGTCCATTTTACCTGGTGAGTCCAAAGAAATCCATGTAGAAGGTATAATATGACTACTGCAGCCAGACCAACTCGGGGTGGATTACAGGAGCCGTTGTACCAGATTCGTCGGTTATCGGATAAAGTGTCAGTACAGACACATCAGGCCGTTTGGCTTTTATGAGTCTCAGCTATCTGTGGCGTCTGTGTGTATCCATTTGCACGTCAAGGTTAGGCTATACTGTGCATTTGGTACGTCAGCACTTTTACGCGGTCCCAAATCGTGGCCGGTATGGGGTAGAAAATAACAACATGAAGCTTACCGTGTTTGAGTATTGATGTCTTTGTAGCATTTCGCGAATATTGTGGAAATACCATATCGTATCAGTGACACTGAGGTTAAGCGAAAGGTGTTTGGGAATCAGAAGTCAATCTCTGGATCAAACACTTCAGCCAAACGGGTTACGGATGCTTCGTACATGCCTTACTCATATCTTCACACGGACTGTTTGGATCAACGCATGTTTGTTCTTTATGATTTCAGTAATTCATTCCACCCTTGGCTGATGGATACGGCAAGTTAGCAACCAACAACAGAGCAGCGAATTACTAAATTACTAATTACTAAATAACGGTTTACGAAAGTGATGTAAACGTTGGGGCTAGACACCGTACTGTGGGAACACCTCCGACGAGAAATGATGTTCAGATCGACTTTATTGGCGACAAATGAACGCTTAACTTCATCCGAGTGTCTGTTTTTACGCACGCTCCTGAGTTAAGCTAAATACTTTCTTAAGTAGACCTTGGATTACTATTTACCCCTACTAGTCATAGATTTATGCGCCAAAGCTCCTTATGAAAACAGTAGAGATGACAGAAATCCTGAACATAACAAATCAGTTTGATGCTAGCACGTCATTTGAGACGGGTTACAAGGACGGAGAAGTTCTATTTTAGAGTCGAGTCATGAACCTGCAAAAGCGGACAGCTTTTGTTAGCCTGTAAGTAGCTTAGTACAAAACCGAACACTTCGTGTGTGGACAAATGTGTACTCGCAATCCTCTGTGAAGCTGATTCCCGTACATCATCACTCCGCGTCACTCGACCTTGCTGACGGTTGGTCACACCATCTTATTTCCGCCAATTATTTCGCAGTACGAATGCTCTCGCGTTGACTATCATATCGGTTTCAATTGTCACTAGTTAGTAAAATGGTAAAAGTTTTCCAGCTTCGTGGAATATGGATTTTACCCAAGGATACCGCGCATGTCTTGGTACCCACTAAAGGTAGTGACGACTTTCCACACTCGAATAATTTAAAAGTTTGTGGAATGGACAAAATTTCATGGATGAAACCGTCATTGAAAAACTTAAAAGACTTTGCCTGAATTCCTGGGTGCAAACTTGGATTCGTGTATTTCACTTTGCTTTCTTTCAGCTCAAGGTCACTCGCCTCGAACTGTCGTTCTGGCTGCAATCGCGTATTTCCTCTCAGCAATCACTATTGTCCTGGCTTGTGTTACCACATTCTTTTGGCTTCGTCGGTTGGTAAGTGCTGAGTGTATTCTATAGATTGTTCACAGTTGAAGAATATCAGACAGCCTATCATTGTAATCTTGGATCCGTCTATCAGCAAATCTGGAGGAACCGTTTCACTTCAGACGATTTTTGTCCGAAGAGGAAGCATAGGTAAACCGATAGAGATTCCACAAGGTTGCAATCACATTTGTTCGCCAAACTTTTAAACACAATTAGCGCGCGTTGTATCGAGGCGGTCTAATTTGTTTTCTCTTGAAGATGGTGGCTTCTTAGAATAATCAGAATCGATATGCATGAAGGGAAAAAATAAATGTGATTCTTTGGATTGGAATATTGTATGCATCGAACCAGTTTCAATTTGCTAGGATTTCTGCACAGCGTCTCGGACTACAACCAATCTCACTGTGAGGTAGAAAATGGAGCAGGGTAGATAGAATAGGGCTATTTATCAGAAGAGTTCCCACTATTCTGATGAGTTGTTCTTCACCTCTAACCATATCTGTTTGTTCAATCTTTCACCAGTTGGTACCTCATCTGAGTGCGCGAATAAGTAGGCTTGCCCCGGTGAATTTATCAAGCTGTTTGTTATTCAAGACCTCACAGTCTAGTCCCATCCATCATTCGCTGTTCTTGATGTCCCCTAAGCAGTACTTCTGATGCCCATCGACCAACATGTTTGCTTTGAGCGCACCATATAAAATCATCAATGACTGTTGCTCTCTAGTTGCTGATTAAATCAAACGTGCATTCCTGATGTGAACTGTAGTAATGCGATCGGCCAGTTTTAAAATGTCTCAGGATATTTCGTATAACTGTTGGGAAATGACGTGGTGGGGTAGGGGTGTTGAGTAAAAAGACACTATTGTTCAACGCTGATTGGAGCACCGCCTATGCAGTACTGAGCGGCGTTTGGCGCAGACCATAAGCTGCACGAAACAGATCATTAGACCAACCACAAAGGCTTGCCAGGATGCGTTGGTGGAGCAGGCCCACGGATAGAATTCCTTGGCGTAATATGTTCGCTGAGGTGGATATTCGTTGGAAGATGAGTAAGAATGATCAGTCCAAGACACGGGGAAATGTATGAAGGTCTTCATCAGTGAATTTGGTTACCTATGACGCGTTGAACTTTCCAGGTGGGGTTCCATGTAATGATTATTAACACTGAAGGAAATGGCTGTTTTACGACCAATTACACTCTTTTATTCACGTGCTGTCTTCGTCTACCTGATATCGTTTGTTTCATTTTTTATCACTTAATGCATACTCCTGGTTATTTTGATTTCCGATTGAGGTTCCTGCCGAGAGACACCGACCAGAATCACGGCATTCAGTGCTCACATGATTATTATTCTAAGTGAACTGAGAAGGCCGGATCAGTTCTGCTGGTTTGGGATATAGTGAGGTTTCAAGGTTCAGTCTATGTCCCCAAGGACCTAAAAGTCCACATTTGTTGTGTTCGTAATTAGTAGTAGAACACGTATTGCTGGCACTGCGTTTATTTGCAGGAGCGTAAAAACAAAACCTGGCCGTTACCGGCGAGTAAGCCTCAAGCAAACGAGCAAAAGAGCTAAATTACAAGTGCCGTCACGCGCAAAAGAGTAAGGCCAACCGGTACAAAACAAAATCGATAAGTCAGTACTGCCGGCGCTGAGGCATGGTTCAAGATTAATACCAAGCAAGTGTTTGTCCACGCATGAAAGGGATATTGATTAGGTTGTCCGCGTAGTGTGGGCGACTTCAACCAGACACAACAACGTTTTAAACGTTAGCTCATCGGAAGCCCGCATACGTGTCTTAGAAACTCACCTTATGGATGGCGCCGGCGGACTTCCTCGCATCTAATTAACTAATTAATCCTTCAGCTTACAAATTTCCGAAGCCCTTCACTGCTCATATTGACGTGGTGATTCATCCCCAGAAATCAACTGGCCCACACCAATCACATCACGTGGTCGTCGCTGTAAGCTTCGTACCATAGTAACTGGTTGAGATGCTGAATTGTGCAATAAGGATCAGTCGCCGAATGAAGTGAGCCATGGATAACATCGGTGGACGATGGGATCGAATCCAACTCGCGGTGTTTCTGGAGAAAATCTACGCTTGTGTATCCGATTCAGTGGTTCATCAGAAAAGCTGAAGTGGAAACATGATTTCCATGAGAAAACATCTAGGTAAGGCCTGAGGTCGTCCATAACACTAAGACACTTTTAGTTCAAGTTCAGATTGTGTGATCTGGTGAGCGGAAGTGGACTAATAAGTGAAAGCGGCAGTTGACCTGAGGAACAGTTGAAAACTGTTCAACCTGATTCGTGAAACATGCGGTCGACGAATTTTGGTCAGTGAGAAATTCTGCAGTGACTGTGGCCAACCAATGGAAAACAGCAAAAACGAATGGATTGGTCACCGAATTGGACACGTTAGAGAAAAAAATGGGTTTTCCGAACTAGTGGATCTCTGCCGTTGTCGTCAACTGTGACTGTATGAAAGGTATTTAGGGAAGATTATCAAACAGAAACAGAATCTTTTTGCTATACCCAGTGAAAAAGAGAACCTCACTTCTAATGCGCTTATCCCAGTTCTGCTTAAGGCAGATTATATTTTCCCGCTGGAACCAATTATGGCCCTTCTCGAAAAATGTCCGGGCAGGATGTCCTGGATTTCTGAGATGAACCCTAGACTGCCACCAACTCCAATAAATCGTTCTGGTATAAGTTTCAGCTTCCCGCGTCAGTTCATTAGTTAAATATTCGCGAATAACAGACCAGATTTCAACCACGTGATGGCTAGATCAATTAGATCTGCACTTGAAGTAAAGCGCTCGATTTGCATCATGCGCATCATTGTCTTTCTCGGCATTACGAGAGTGTTTGACTCGAGTGACCCGTCTACTTTACATGGTTCCTTTTTGCCTGAGGGTAGACTTCAGGACAGCGTTATACTTGTCCACGTTTTCCATTTCACCGTTCTCTAACTTCCTCTGATAAAGTATTAGAAAGTGCTCTCAAATGGCTTTTGGCTATCAGCGTAAATGAGGTTAGGGCGAGTTGTGCAGTTTGCAGTGTGTCGTCGATGTCCTTTGCATTTTCAAATCTTGCGTGCACAGAGAATCGTTGACTCTATCTGCTATACAATAAACGCCTTCAAAATGTATAATCCCACTCTAGTAATAACGCGTCGGTCATTTCTGGGTAGCTTCGCGTGTAGCTGGGACCCTTTGTGACGAGTAACAACATCTTCGGAGAAGCGAATGCACTTATATCCAATGCTTAAACGGAGTATTCAGGACTAATGTACTTGGTTTTTTCCGCGAATCAACGAATCACATCTGTTTCTAAACAGTTCGATAAACTTACGGTTGTGACAATCAGATACTAATTATGAGAGAAATTTGTGGAGTAGGATTTTTCGATCTTCAGTTAGCTCGAAATTGGCCGATGGTGGTTATTACGTGTGTACGGATGTGCACAATGTTCGCTTTGTCTTCAGATAATTTGTTTCACATAAAAGATTTCGTCAGTTCAAGCAATCCCTATACATGTTGAGATACTGTCTGTTTTACGGAATCCTATTCACAATATCTGTCTCAAGGCAAGAACATAAAAGAGGGGTTACCGGATGGCATTGAATAAAGGCTTGCGAAATTGCACGGGTATTCTACGGAGTGTGAACCACACGAACTCATCACAGATTGACTATAAGGACTTGGAGACATATGTCCATGTGCATTTCTAACATTCGGAGGCATGACGCCGTGAGCCTGAGTCGAACCTACAATCTTGGGCTTACCGAGTAGATGCTCTGCCAACTGAGCTATCGCGGTACGGACAGTCGGGTGTGAATAGCGCAAGTGAATATTCAGTGATGCGCAAACCACTATTCCAATGATACACAGCTACAAGAAAACAGACACATCCGTGTTTTTTGTCTTTTATATAAAACTTTTTTACTTTATGTTTGGTTCGTTGTCACTTTCCCACTGCATATACACCGAGACACTATCATTTTTTATCATTCTGTACCTGGCCACAAATCGGTCTATGTTAAACTCTGTTCAAACGGGTTCACTCAAACAACCATACCATGACACAGAAATTCGTTCGGTACCATTCGGATCCGCGTTACAAGCATTGCTTTGAAGTGTTCCCTGCAAATGAGAATGGTTCAAATGAAAGTGGCACCGGAAACGGAATCGAGAAGTGTGACCTACGCAAAGGAAGCTCGACCAGTACCAGTTTACCGGATGTGGAGATTCAGACACCGGACAAATCAGATGCTGGTTCGACTGCTGTGAATATGACCGAGTTGAACACGGATACTGGGACCCCAGATTGCACAGTTCCAATTGTCAATGTTGAGAAAATGGAAACGGACGCGTTGATTCGAACCGCTGATCCGACCGCGGCAAATTCCCTACTGGCCAGTACCGAGTCGGACGGTGTGCTTGTTTTACGTGATTGCCTCGGTGTTTGTTGTTTCTCGTGGGTAAGTGTACAGTTTGATCTATTCGACTGATTTTATTGTGACCTAATTTGCATCTCTACCCAATTTCAGTTGGTTTTTGTACTTAGGATTGGGTTTTTTTTTACAAATTTTTCTAGTTTTCGTGGAAGGCAGTGTGTTGATTTGCTTGTTCTTCCAGGTGAGTGATGAAAACACGGTATTGTTAGCGCTACAGACGCATGGTACATAGACCACCATCAAAACAACGATTAGTTTCTTGCGTGCAACATTCTTCTGGCATATTTTAAGGTTATGAGGCGGAAACAGGGTTTTATAAAGACTCGCCCAAGCTTGGAGGATATTATCCCCGGTCAAAAATTGCCTTACGCTGGCAGATGCATTCGTTCGCCGCAAACTGAACGGGATCTACGTGATGTTCGTCAAGAATGACCATCTATCCGGTCTGTTCTGTCCTCATCAATTCGTCAAGTATCTGTGACAGACCATTGCCTACTGACCGAACTTTTGTACATTTACAACCCGGATTATTTTCCAGTTAGTTTCAATTAGGTGATCTTGCGTTTTGTGCAGCGCACATGGCATCCGATTTGTAGAAACTTTGGTTGTTCAGCATTTACAAGTGAAAATAATCAAACGAGTCACGAGACCAAACAGCGCAAGTCGAATCGAATCCGTGGTTGGATTTCACATGACTCTGCGATTAGCAACCTCCAGTATCTTCTGGGGTGGTTATCAGAGGTTTTCTTTGCTAACCTGCAGCCCTCATCCCCACTGAGCTTCCTCTTTAAAAAAGTCCACTGATGAGTCAAAGTTGAACTCAGTTACTCCTCACCAGTTGGTAAAGTCGTTACCAGGATACGGGTCACAAAACCTAAGAGCAATTTGCCTTCATTTCCCAACTGTTTTCAAGGGCTCATCTTGCAACAGTGCTTTTTATTTTTGTAGATATCTTCCATTAGGACACTGTAATAGAGGGGAAGTTGATTGGAGATCACAAAACGGGTGAATAGTAATCCGCCGTTGTCCGGTTCCTTACAACACCTGACCTATTGGGACCTTATGTGATTCTGTCCCACTCCATTTCTCAAGGTCTAGTTGCTGGTTATCTTTAATAGTTCAGTGGGCCTTTGTGGCCACGAGGTGCACCCCCTCCACTGCACTCATAAGTGAGCGTGTAATAAAAAGCCCTAGATGAGAGCCAGAAGTAGCTTGTCTACGAGTATTATTATTTATTATCGTGCCTACCACGGAGGCCTATTCGAAAATACCGGTTTGTGGCGGATGGACTCCATGGTCGAAGTCGTCCTGGTAATAGAATGCTGATTTTTCTATCAGGAATGCTCAATGTTCATGGTTCACTTGGGTACTCTGTTGATAACACGTGAAGATTACAGGTTCCTGTAATCCGACTCTAGTCTCGGCAACACTTTGCTTAGTGAACAAACAAATATACTGCGCCATTCGAGGGCTTTCGACCATGGACAATACGTGGTTCCCACACCACTTGATGAACATGGAACAGCGAAGATCACAGGTTGCCGTCAGTGAATAACGACATCCCCCTGTGGAATAGTTGTACAGTCGTTCTATGAAAAAAGCTTGTAATAAAAAGTGTTTTCTGGACCACAAGTATCGATGCCACTGGCAAATAAGTGAAACATAAAAATGACGTGGAGAACGATTTGTTTGATTCAAATGAGTCGAGTTCAACTATCGGATAGTTCGAGCATTGCATCGTCATGAACTAGTCAGCTTTTTTGTAGGCTTCTATCAAACTGTCGAGGTCTTTTTTGACGAGCATTCACTATTTTCGCAAATAGATTTTAAGAAGAGCTGCTGTTTCGCGGAATACCGGGAATAGAATGCAAAGTGTGCCGTTTTCTGCCATCGGATTATTTCCTTCCAGAAATATTCATTCGGCATCAACTCCGGTCAGAATTCAAGGTCACATGTCAGACAGACCGAGGGCAAGTAGCCAGACAGCTGCAAGGTTTTGGTGCTAGATACCGTGATGGGTTTTTCGCCTTGTAGCAAACTCTACACAAAAGATACAGAAGCCCATAGACAGCAACGTGAAGTGTGCGAATGTGACTCCCAAGAGATCCACTGGAACTCGTTAGACATCCTCGTCCGGCAAACCTCCATCTAAAGGGCGTACGAACCGCTCGTTGGGTCACCGGCTCCTAACACAAAAAGTTTCTGTTGCCCGACAGATAGCACTTTGTTGCGCACGGGTAGAGTTGCTACCTCGAATAAAACCGAGAGACGTTGGGCATGTCATTCCGTACCTAATTTCCAAGACAGCTCCTCTGCACACACCCCTCATGGGCGGGTGTCGTTCGGGCCATTCATGAAGCCGGCTTATTCTCTTGCTGGAATTAGCCGCATAAAAGTACAGATGAAACGTGTCATTAGGCTTGATGGGTGGAAAGAGGTCTCAGAAGCACACGACTGGTTTCGCGGTTGCTGCCACCCATCAGGTAGTATGCTTCCGAGACATTTTGTCCACTCATCCATATGCTACTCAGTCTTGATTTGTCTATTTTTCTTTGCTTCCTGCTGGATCAGTTTCGGTCATTGTTTTGTACTTGATGTATAAAAGGTAAATGTTTTGAGTTTTTCCGATTCGGTGACTTTACTTTATCTCGTTAGATGGTTGTTCAATCGCATAACCAGACTCCGAGCGCATCGATCACACTTGGTTCCGATTTTGCTCTCATTGCTTTTCTGATCTCCTCTCTAACTCTGACACAGCCCGATGGGATTCACCGATGTCGAGCCTACTGGAGTCGTTACATCACTTGTTTTCAAGAATGTTGGCCTCATTGCCTGAGTGTCTGGTCCGTGTTTTTCTGCTCCTTGTCCGCGTTTCCAGCCATTCAATCTATGGTACAACCTGTTGATCCCAACTATTTTATCGCACGTAAGTCTTCGCACTGAATTCTCACCAGTGGATTAACCACTGCTTCGAATCTGTGATCGAAGAAGCGAGTTTTTGTTCGACCGTTTTCTGTGGTGCCCAATCATGTCAACACGGATTTTTGGTTTGACTTCGAATTGACGTTTTTCAGCAGTTCAAGGTGACATTCGCTTGTCGTCAAGGCGCTTGCAGCATTTTGATTGGCTCCTCTATGCTGTTTGTAAACCTGGCTTCCGCCACCTAGAAGATACTCTAATTTTAAATAGCGCTGTTCGAGAAGGATAAGAACATCAGTTCATCAGGGCCAGGGTTTCGTTTATTGGACCCACGAATCGATTGCTTATGAGGGTGTACGGGGTGTCTGATAGGAGTAGCACCCCTATGTTGGTAGACTGTCGTGCCCTTGGGGTATCCTTCATCTCTTAAGACTATCAGGTACCCAACTCTCTCCTGAAACTCCACAAAGCTGAAGCATGTACTAGCGGCTCCACACAGTTTAACCACTCGACAGGCGGGCCGAACGAAGTTGAGGGTTACCAAGGTTCAGGAATCTCGGAGAGACGGTGTTCGACATGGGAGCCAGCTACACATAAACGAGCGGACGAGATTTACTGTATAATCTAACGGTTGTGAAGGAAATCTGTCTAATTAACTGGGCTCCATGGACTACTTGGTTGCATTCAATCCAATCGAATGGCAAACGACCTTCGACGGAGCCATCAGCTACCGTGCATCAAAACTCTGCTGTCTAGATCCCGTATTTGATTGGGCAATGATTAGAGGTACTCCCTTGAAAAAAATCGAGTGATGCTGGGGATGTGCTTTGTACCATACACTCATTAAACTTCATGACCAGGTCGTCTACCCGTTCTGTTATCCATGCTACGGAATGCGATTAGAAACTTTCATGGAACCGGCTTATCCAGTTCAAGGAATCAGCTGCAGTAAAGTGACGTAAGTAGAATCCTAAAGCTCATCAAACTATCATGATTGGAGAAACTTCCTTGGGTCACAGATTTGCTTGGGCGAATTGTGGTGGTTGGTCAATGGATAAGCATGGTCAGCTCGTAATACGTAAGAAAGATTTGCCAACCTTAACAGATGGATTTAGTCGTATAGGTTATGTTTAACTTCTCGACTGAGGTCCAAAAAGTTCCCCTCCTAAATAAGTAAAAACACTGAAGGCTGTGCCATCACTTTGCAACCAGTGAGGATAATCATATATATTTCATTAACCTACTTGATTTTTTCTTTCACTTACAGTGTTTGGCAACTATTTTTACTCTCTCCCTCTCCCTCTCTTTCTTGGTATATCTGGGTTCCGAGTTTAGTTTTTAGTCCAGAGATACTGAACAACGCGAGTGGTTCAGAGGGTTTGTCTACCACCTCGAAGGTCCGAGGTTCGAATCCCCCAACTGCCGGTCACTTTGATGGTGGACAGTAACCCGATGTGGTCCGGCTCGATGCCACCCCTGAACTAGTGGGATCTCATGTGGTTCTCCACTTCAAGTCTCAGGGTCTGATTGCCGGTTGTAACTAACAATACAATGGTTCTTTATGGCTATGGGGTGTATACCCGTTCCACGGCACTCATGCGCAAGCACGGAATAAAAAAATAACGAGTGGTGTAGGCTATTTAGACCTCAGTGATACGAGGTTCGGACCTACTATCAATCACATTTGTGGTAGACGGATGCGCGCTGTCTCCCGACTCGGTGCCCAGCTTGATCAATAACGTCCTCATTTTGTTTTTCTATCACTCCCAGTGTCAGGATTTCATGGTTGCTGGTGGGCTTTTGGGGGCTATGAGGTATGCATAAGTGTGAACAGAAGAAGAATAAACGTGAGTACAGGAAAAATTGATAACACATGAATGAAAGCGTTCCACTGATTTTGATCCAGTTTTGTCGTATGATGTCAATCGTCATGGCACAGGAAAATTAGCACACACTGATTCAGTTAATTCAGTTCAAGGGACGGTTACCGATTCATTGGGTACAGCGGTTTTGGTTGCTATTTTTCAGCGAAAACCTCGGTGAGAAATAATGAGAAAATAAGCAAGACTATAAAGAGTAGTAATAGAGTGAGAGAATCTCTTGGACTCCACCCACAAAGCCTAAAACAACCTTTGTCACGTCACCTACTAACAGTTTTGGCTAGCGATGCATTTCAGCTGATTAGATTAGAGAACATGCGAGGATAACTAATCGTAAGCAAAGTTGGTCACTTCAACCGACAGTTATCTCAATCACTGACTATCGTGCACCTGATAGGGCTTTTGGGTATTAGGAATCCGTTTGTCTAAACAAACACTGACAGTAATGGGCGTGCGGAAATAGATGCGCTGTCAAAGGACGGCCAGTCTTTGGAAATATTCAACCTACCATAATCACGGTAGAATAGATCCAACAACAATGCACGCCATATTTTGGACGAATCACCTCATTAGGTACAAAGGAATGACATTATTAGATACAAATCACGCTTTTCATGGGGTATGTGATGGCTTTCTAGTGACTATTCGATCACCCTTTGCGAGATGTAGGTGTCCCGGTTTGGTGCGTGGTTTGCGCAGTCCTGCTAAGTGATTTGCATGCGCTCATGCGATCTGCTTCTGATACGATAGAAAAATTACAATCAGTAAATGCCCTTCAAATCACTCAGAATGCCTTTGAACTTATACTTCGATTCAAAACTACATCGATGATGCTACAACGTATGCATTTTTACCGTCGTTGTCGGTCGTTGCAGGCCTCCGTCGGTTCGGCAGAAATTTATATGTGAGAATCAATCTACGGAGCTTGGTATTTGAATTGCGTCAATGGCAGCAGCGATTCACCAGATGATAGCAGTTTACTATAATCAGTGGAAAACACCGGACTTGTGCTAAATATATTCCTTTCGTATCTAGGCTGAGTCATTGTGAAACTCTGTCACGTTCACTTCCAGTCATCAGTGCCAGATTCGCATTCGCTGAATTGGTGGGGTGTATTAGTCACTGATAGTTCTCAGCGTGTCAGAAGAAACCGTTGCGTACAGTATTCACAAGGTTTCTCTGTTTGTTTTTTATTTGATACTGGTATACGACCTATCCGTGTGACGAACGAGCCTATCCTATATAGCTGTGCTTTTGTTTTGGGCACTGCCACTGAGCAACTGACCTTCTTCCGTACAGTGAAATTCCAAGCTAGTTGTAAACCGTTCTACTACATCTGACCTCAACTTACCATCTAGGCGAAACAGTGAAATTAAAAGTTACGTATTGTCCATCTCCTCCTCTCACGCACACATTGGATTGATTGGTGGTAAAACAAGTAAGCGCTCAGTATTCCATTGGTCCGTGGACCCGGTTGGATCATACCAATGAGATCGTTTTGGACTGGTGCATTACCTTCTGGACCGCTTCGTTCAATTTCGTTGTCTTTAAAAAAGAAACGTCGTTTTAAGAAAAAATACTACGAGAGAAGAGTTATTTGATCGATAATTTTATGGGCCAGTTCCTTTGGATACCGCATAGAACAAAGTTCTATGCGGTCATCTGAGACACGGTCACGCCGGACTGCGTACCATATTTTGACAGCAGACTAGCTAACCCAAACGAGTGTGCGTTTATTTGTTTGTTTGTGTGTGTATGTGTGTGTTCGTTTACGATAAACAGGAGTATTTATTTCGGCCAGTAACGGAAGTTTCCAGTCTCGAAACGAAAATCAAGTCACTCCCAGTTATCTTTATTCATTAGAATAGGGGACAGTGGATAAATGGGAACTCAAGGTCGTTCAGTTCAGTTCAGTTCAGTTCAGTTAAACGGAGCGGAACAAGTAGAAACTCAGTGATCGATGGTAAATTTAAGAAAGCTATGAACGAAAATCATACACACAAAATGAGAGTTCTTAAACTTGCTATCTAACTGATAAACTAAATGGGGTAAAATTAAACATGGACTCTCATGAGCACCCTGACTGTGACCCATTTCTCTGCTTATAAGTATGCGGACTAGATGGGCACAACATTTTGAACAAATTGGTTCGAGAAGGAACGTATCGAGTGAAATGATCGAATTGACAAAAGGATAATTTACGGGCGAGTCTTTAGTCTCTTTATTTACTTCCTTTTATTATGTAATAATGGTACAATATTTCCGGGGGCGGTCGGGACGAGTTAGAGGCTGCCAGTCGGGGAAAGTAACCGGCGGTGAGAGAAGGATTCGAACTGGGGATATAAGAATTGAAAGCCTCGCCCAGATGACCATTTGACCACCCACCGGTCAGGGGTGGCTACGGCCTACGGCGAATCCTTTGCACATTCACCCCGCACGTATACAAGTTGAAAGTTTACATGATGGGGTAGGCAGTTCGTGTGAGGGGATTAAAAATGCTCGACTGACAATCAAAAATCCACACTGAACTGCCTTGAAATGTCCCTTTCTTTATCCGAGAGAAGCTACCGGAGAGCAGCTGTAGAATAAAGCGAAATAATGCATCGGTAAACAAAAATTGATCGATAGAATTCGGCATCGTAAATCGTTTCGGTTATCGGTCTACTTCGTTCAATTTATGGTGAGTCCAATCGGGTCCACAGAAAGCGTTACTCATGGTGAGAAGTCTGTGATGAAAATTATCCCGGTGTGTTTGAGGCCGCAAAACACTTTACTGGGGTTGACAAATGCTGTGATAGATCATTTCCAACCTTGTTTCCGGAGTGTTATCAACGACACCTCGAGCAACGACGAATTTATGGAAGTAAAAAAATAAATTCTTCTAGTTGGTTTTTCTAGAACCAATATTTTACTGTAAGGTTATGCATCCTGTCCTGTGCCTCAACTGGTTCGGACAGTTCAAATCTGTTCATTTTTCACACGCTTTCTACAGGAGCGAAACTGTGAACACTTCATAGGTTCAACTTTCATAATTGTCCCATTACAGACCAGATTAATTATTCTCATTAGATTTCCCATGACTAAGATCCGCCGTCGTTTGAACTTGATAGATGAATTCCGAAAAACCACTGTGGGACTCGAATTTCAACACCAGCTAGTGCACTTTTGTTTTGCTACCGAACACTCGGATGACAACTGAAGCCATCTGTTTGAAGGATGAAATCCTTAGAATAATGATTTATTCATAACCCCTGTACTTAAATGTTACGTGTTGTTGTAATATGCAAGGACCAGTGATCTTCCGCCAGGGGGTTGCACGTATTCAGTCTGCAAAATCACAAGAAAAGGAGGATCTCCATGAGCCTAAGGCTTAGTAAATGCATCAACAGGATCCTACACTTACATTAGTCGAACAATAATAGGCGGTCTACAGCCTGGCTATAACCATGTTGTAAACTGTATATCAATCAAAGAAACAATGCTGTTTTTATTTCTTTTGAGTTTCAGTTGTGGGTCTACCGCATGGTGCTGTTTCTGACACTGATTTACATAACCAAGCTATTCGCGTTATTTGCGCACGTGTTTCCGGTTTCGCGTTGGTACCTCGAATTACTCTTCTTGTTGGTTTCGCTTTCGATTTTTTTTACCTTTTAGTTTACAGTTTTCTGTGTGCACGTTGATCTTTTAAAAGCACTATTAACGACAGAAAACAGTAGTTTATGCACGGAATTATTGTACACAATGGTAAAAATGCCACTGCTTTGAAACGGTATCTCATCCCACTTTACCGCAGTTGTGGGTGCTGTACGCACAGCTCCCGTTTGTACTGCGCTTGTTGCTGAGCTAAGCCAGTGACCGAGTGGCTATATATATGAAGAAAAAAACATCTGTTGCATCAGAACCATTGATGAATCATCGGTCATTCCAAGATTTGGGACGCAGCGTTTTCGGTTTGTGTTTCCAATCTTCTTTCCGGTACAAAACCCACACGAGATCACACACAGTCGTCTTGGTCGCTGTCCCGGCAATGGGTCAACCACCTGGGTCCAGACAAAGACCTAAGTTGCTTTCGTCTGCCCTATTTGGGTTGTGAACGCTCGTCCGTCTGCTGTCAGCGTGTAAACGCTCATGCATGCTTATGTGCCCGGGTGCGCACCCATTTGCCCGAGTCAGTCATGCAGTCAGTCACATGATCGATGAACCGAGGTCGGTAAACGTCAAACGCAGGCTCAGTGTAGTCCGAATGGTGCGGATACCAAATCGGGATAGCGGCTACAAATACGCTGTTGAAATGAAAAGATGTCGAACTTCAAATAATATATGTACTCCCGTTTTTTGTTAGTATAAAAGTCAGAACGAAAAAACAACGGCGGAGTTTTATCATATTTGAGTACACTAACGGATTATTAAGTTTTAGCCATGATGGAACTTTTTGCGTAACGTTGAGCTGAGTTGGGTTTTGTAAATAGAGCAGTGCTTTGTCTGACCTATTTCCAACGACCCAGTCTAGGCTGTGCTCTAAATGTCTGTAACCGTGGTAGTGATACTCCGATTTGGTTTCACATAGAAACCACTCTGCGTACTGATGGCTAGGCGAAATAATGATTAGGCATGAAATAATTGAATGCCGTTTACCAAAAAATCCACCCACTGGAAAGCCCGGTTTTTACCAGGAATTCATTGTTTTCTGTGTACCTATTCATGTTGCTCGGAAAGTGTTTGGAAAACCCTTTTTGGGCAGATTTTATAGAAATCAAGTTTTATGGTAATCTGTTCAGAATTTGTCCACACCAATAGGACTGTTCAATGCAATCCGACTTGTTCATCCAATGATTTAGTATCAATGTGTATAGAAGACGTTCGAGCGTGGCTTATAAACATGTCTTCTATCTGGTCTCACAGCAAAATACCAACGAAATTCCCTCTGTCAAACGAATAGAGAAGACGCTAGTCGGTGGACAGATGCGAAAGTGTATTCTACACATCGTGGTACGGAAACAGTACAGATACGAGAAACACACTGAATACAAACGAACGCAACGGAGAAGCAGGAAGCGAACCGCAAGCGTGTACAGTCGGCGAAGAAACGAAGGAGGTTGATGGAAATCTCGGAAAAATCAGTTCAATTAAACGTACGCAACTGAACAAATCAGTGAGGTCGAAACCAAGAGTCAGAAAAGATCGTAGAGAAAATAGTTCCACAAAGGTGGTCCAGAAAGCGGTCATTTGCTCAGCACGGTCGAGGTTACTACAAGTGATTCAGTTTTGATTGACTATCTTAGTCGCACATTTTGTACGCTGCTGCGTGGGGAAAGATTAAGCAAACCAGAAGAAGGTTGGAAATTTAAAACTGATCGGTTAAAGAAACAGATGAAATTCAACCGCTACCGATCCCGAAAGTTAGTCGCGTGGTTTAGTGTTGCCAAACCTCTTTTGGCTGAATCTTATAAGCCTGCTACACGAGCAGTTCCACTACCGATTGGTTTCAAACCTTTTTGCAGGCCACATGGACCGGTTATTCTTTCCGTCCACTAGACCCCGGAAACCCCTTTATGACAGACGCGGAGTTGGATCCGATAATGGTATCTGTGTTGTTGCTGACCACGGAACTCGGCTGGCAGTGATAATTATAAGCTTCTTGTGAGCTCCCAGTCAGCTCAATACACCAAAAACCGCAGTGAATACCAGTAGGACGACACCAGCTGAGAGTAGCTTGCGTTTGTGACTTATCCCAACATAAGTACATGAATTGCTAAGCTACTGTATCTCCTCACATGTCATTTACGCTGTTGCGGTTGTAATTTCCAGATATTTTCTACCCGAAATGCATCCATGTCATCTGCAGCCACTAGGTTAGGACGTATCGCATCTTGTTTCCACATTAGTCATCGTTCAAGCCGTTTGATTTTCTCTCTCATTTCCTATAATTTGCGCTCCATTCATGCCTCTCGTTCTGTTCACAGCACGCTGGTTTGTCGACGTAACGTGCTTTTTCTTTTTCAATCTGTTCGCCATGCTTGGCTGTATCGTTTGCAACTGGATTCAATTTGTAAGTGCACACTTTCTCTCGTTTGTGTTATGCTTGTTTTTCCGTATTTATCCGTACGTGTACTGGAATTCTATTCATACGTACCAAAACAAAGAATAAATTGTGTATGCATACGTAATTATTGAATCGCGTTCTGGGCACTCAAATCGTGTTAGGGTGAAAGTGATTCATTCGTTAAGCACCAGTCTTATTTTGGCATTTGATTGACTACTCAGCCTCTTTCAGTTGGACCTGTTTTGTGTATGCTACCCACCGTCTACGTTTCATTGCTCCATTGGTACCCCCCCCCCCCAAGGTAAGGCTTTTTGAAGAGTTGTGATGGTCAGAACTTGACCCGATCAAGAAATATTGCATTGACTTTGGCCTCAGCTGATGATTTTCGGATTATCTCGTTGTAGCTCGGGGGATGAGGATTGGCCCCGGTTAGAAAAATTGAACGACATAGCTCAGAATATTGTGCTGATGGCATAGGAAATTGCCCACTCATGTAACTATTCGTCAACTTTACAGCCAGAAGAAAGAGAAAAGCGTGCAGCAATCAGTCACACACAAAAAACTTCTCCACACTTCTCCAGTGAAGTACATCCTATTTTTACTTCACATTGCGCAACCAAACACTATCCCTGAATCCATACAATATATATATATATATATATATATATATATATATATATATATATATATTGTAGTATGCAGGACCAATGTCTACCGTGGAGGTTGCTCATGTTCGATCTACAAAATACAAGAACATAGAAAACTCCATGAGCACAAAGGCTCAATAAGTTCATCAACAGGATCCTACGCTTACAGTAATCGAACACCAATATGGCTGCTAACAACCTGCTCAATGTATATATATATATGTATATGATATATTTAGCGCACATTTCGTACTATATCCACAGAGTACGCTGCTTGTATGGCCTATCCATCGGAATCTGTCATATCAAGTGGGTTGCTTTCGTTTACCTTCGAGGGTGAGGGGAGGCCAAGCTTTAAGATAGAAGCTAGCAAAATTCTGAGGGTAAAATGGAAAGAAAGCAGATCCGTACTGTGGTATAATTTGATCAGTGATCGGTTCACGGAGAAGGAAGCAAGTTTCTCTGTGTAAAACCACAGAGTTACTAGCTTGTTTGGTATCCCATCTAAATTTCGCGCCAGAATTTCTCTCTGCCAATGCTCTATTGCTCAAAGAAAGTGTGCACGTCAGAATGAGGGCTATTTCAAACCTTTTCTAGTATCCGTCGGCCACATCTTCACGGCATGACAATTCTGAGGACACATCTTCCACCAATGTTTTTCCGAAAACGGCTTTCGACTCAGTCGTCCGCGCAGTTTTCTGGCGTTGCCCCTCACTAGTGTTTACTCCAAAGAATTTATTTCCACTTTTGGAACTACAAAATCTCAAGTCTACCTTATTGAATATTTTTAAATCTTTGGAGATGGAATACCTAAACCAGGTTTGTGGTTGTGGTAATCTCCCACCCGTGGTTACTCTACATTGGGTGTCCATTAAGGATAACCTTTGTTATCATCCCCCCTTACTTTAGATGATCCTAACAAGAGCTCTATTTTCTTATGACATCAGCGGAGCCAACCGTTTTCCAGGTAGAAAAATGTCCTATGTAAGACATACGAACGAAGCTGGGCCTCTCAGCGTAGGTCCAATTAAGTTACGAGTTTTTCTAGCTTGTGCATACAACGTTGGTATAGTGTTTTTGGGCTGTATCATGTGTTTTGAAGTTGTTAAATGGTACCGCGGAGTAGGGATGGTCTAATGCTGTCTACCATGAAATGCATTATCAGAAGTATGTGGGCTTAATTGCCTTGGAAGTTACATCTTACCTAGTGGTTGAATATCGGTTCAGGAACTGTCACAAACGGTGCCTTTGAATTTTATCAACTTTCGTGACTTGTGGCGTCCATGTAACGTCCGTCTAGTTATCAAGTGTTGGGTACATACTGTGGACAACAATACCGGGTGTTTCTCACTTCTCCTTTAAAATTTGTGGCGGTGAACCATTGTTTCCGATACTGGATGTTTTCTGAGGATGTCGAATCTCGTAACTTACTACTCACAAACTTGCTAGCAGGCAAAACAGATACCACGAAGTAAATAGCAAATAGTTTGGTATGGTACAGTCAAGTGGTACAGGCCATACGTGATATAGATAGTCTGAAGCAAGAATTTCGAAGCATGCCTCTATAAGCTTGCCTTTTTTTTTACAACAAATCCATGAACCATAATATACCCATACATGGAGTGCACAATTTTCGAGGACTAAGGTAAGTCATTTGGTTTGGACAACTGGACTAACGGGGAAATGTCAATAACCAGCCGGATTTTTCACAATTCGATTTTGACTGTTTCTGAAGCACTTCGTGCATATAGGCGAACGATCGAGCCATGATTCATAAAACACTTGTAACATGATATATATATATATATATATATATATCATCGAGTGTGATCCACTAGAATTTTTCTCGGCACATGGTACGAGTTTCGTGTTTTAGTTAAAGTACATCGCAGCATCAATGGTTGACTTGAGCTTAAGGAAGATTAGCTCTCATTGAAGTTCATTGTATACGGCTCTACGGATAGTTGAAAGTGTTTGACCTTGGTTGCTGCGACCAGATTCTCCGAGCAATGCAAGCTGATGATTACCGAAGTATGGAATTATGAGTAAATTCGTAATTAGCATCAAAATAAATATCCTCAGTTGTATTGCCAATGGGTTCTCTCCTAAATTGTTCAATAGAAGTGGGTTTCTGGGCGAGTGTTTTTTTGTGATTATACCTAAAGGAGAATGTTAACAGAAGTTCTTTCATACTTTTGAAAATTCCTGTCTTATGTGGCCTAAAATGCCTCGGCCACGACGGCCAAACTTACCGAAGAAAGGGATTTCCAGTTCGTACTGGGGTGAGTGCCGGCGTCAAGGTCATTTGGGCGTGCCTCATTAATTGTTTATATGGTTATCTCGATAGAGATGAAACGATCTACTAAAACTGAATTGACTCAAAATCACCATAAAGGGAATCAAAGTAGATTTGCAAAGGCTTGTATTTTGGGATTTTCTGTAACGGATCTTGCCCAGTGTTTTACCATGTATAGGAGCACCAATTATGAGATGATTTATCGACAAACCCCCGAAAGTACACATTTCAGATAAAGAAGACGCAGCATTCCGAAGGAAGAAATTTTATGCACATTACGCTCAAAACCCAGTGAAGTAGACCTTTGTCCTTACTCCAACTTGAAAATAGTCCTAGGCACTTTTGATTCGTGTTGCTGATTAGGATGCGGCGATTTCGAGTGCGGCCACTATCAAGTGACATGAGTGCTGCACTGAACACCCAGCAAAGTAGGGCATATATTCCACTAGCATATTCAAATCGCGAAGACTGTAACTGTGGCGATGAGTTTATTTTGCAGACGAACGCATGGTGTGTCTGATGGTCCATAGGAGGGTCGGGAAAATGTCATTTGTAGTAAGATATTCACCCGAAAGTGTATCCCACTGAATAGCAAGAGATAACACCTATCATAGTTATTGATTTGGATAGGAATAAATCATGATAGGCCTTGTTGGTGGACTTCAGATACGGGCACCTTAAGTGGTTGGGAAATTCTCACCTTTATGACTGAAAAAACTCAACACACTCAACGAAAATATGCCATCTGTGACGGTAATAGTTATTCAGGATAACGCTCTATGACATGTTTCACGAGTGGTTTGTTAATATATTCACACAAAACAATCTACCTGTTCATTGTTCACTTCTAGAATTGTGAGAGTATGAACAATTTTTGGGGCTCAGTTGATGCGATTACCTACCAATAACTAGGGTTAAACATAATCGAAAACATGTTCCCTGTTCTGAAGCGAGAAGTTTGCGGGCTACCCGCGCAGTGACCATTGGTATCGAAAATGGAACATGGGATGGAGCGTGAGAAAAAAAGAAAATAATCTCATAACCAACTTGGTGAACTCTGTTCTGAAGAGATGTGAGAAATGAAGACAGACCCTTTAATTATTAATGCGTATGGGCGTTGTGTTTCTGTTCAAATGTGGGTTACTTAAATGTATATAAATACTGCTTCGTTTTCGCTTAGAGGCTCATATTCCATCACAGTTGGGCTCAACTGTTAGTGGCAAAAATAGTAGTTCGTCGGGCTTTTGAACATAAATACGTGGCGCATTAGAGCAGGCCATAAGGGTTATTGTCCTACAGTTATGTAGTTCTGCCTTTATAATGTCATATACGAGGGCAAACAATGTATAGAAGCGTGCTTCTGCATGAGTTTCGAGTAGAACTGAATATATATGGAATAAAATTAGGTAGGATAGTTTTGCTATGTGCGGGTTGTGTGCGTTTTTGTGGGCATGAGAGCCAACGAGCGTGGATAAAAGCTGCAATCAATACGTCAGACTAGGTTAATTCTGATGCAGATCCGAACGCTGATGAGTTCACACAACAAATGCGACCGTTCATTTCCCATCAACTTCATTCACATTGAAAATAAGCAAATGGAACTTTGAAAAACATTGCTTTGGAAATTTTATGTCGTCAACAGTAAACACTTTAAATACGGATATGTATATTTTTTCCCCTATCTAGCCTCAGCCTCGCTTTCTTTGGATACCGGTGTGGATCAGAACCATTTTCTTCATTCCGTTCTTCTTGTTCTGCAATTTCAATTTGCCCGATCCAAAACTGCCCGTACTGATCGGTAATGATCACGTATATTTGTTCGCGGCTATCGTGTTTGCATTTACGAACGGGTATTTTTCTTCGCTGGCCATGATGTATGCACCGAAGTGAGTCATTCAAACTCCATCATCTGATGATGGTACTAACAACTCACACACACCCCACGCCTTTCCCCTCCGCCGAAAAAAACATTTATGTGGGTCATCACTGTTGTTTTTCCCGGCAGAAATAGAGCAGTCTCAGTCCAATAATCAATAAAGATGTCTTTCTAGTGACTTTCTCTCGTCATCCCCGTCCACAGTCGGAAGACAAAGGACTGACAGTACGAGGATAATACAGCGAACTAAAAATCATAACATCAAGTGCATGAATAAATAGCATGAAAATAGGGCATACTGTTATGATCCATAATGTCTCTGACCGCCGAATAAGTGAATTTCATGAACCTTAGTTGATAACTGTGGGGGCATGGGCTGACTCGCGGTTGGTAGACAGTCACGTGTCTTTAGCACTCAGCTGGTCAATACCTGTTGAGCACCGAGCCGAAGGTTTCAGACAACGAAATCACGAGCGAAAGGATAGCCGATCGATGGCTCGGACCGATAGAATGGCAGATGAGCCCTGTGAATCGGTCTTTAGCATCAAAAGCAGCCCATCAGAGGTTTTGTCGTCCTCGCCAGGCGGACGAATACGTTTTGTACAGTGAATGGATCTACAACGTATGCGCTGAATGTGTTATACGCTAATTGTTTGCGAACAAAGAAGCGTTCCCCTGGTTATTTCGAGACGGCAAATACAGAAAGGGTCTTGGGGAACGTTCACATGTGAGTGCAGGCGCATGAGGTTACACTTCTAAGTCAGGATGAGCTTCGTACATGCTAAGACTATTGGACGAAATCTTTTCGCGATGACTATCATTAAGTTTCATCTGGACAGCCGCAAACATAGTAAGTCGTAGAATTCCGCTTTATTAGTTCACCTACAGATGCGGTGAAACCCACATCTGCGGAACAAACCAACGACTCGTAACGGTCGATAAAACCGATAACCAAGATTTCAATGACCGCCGGGCGATTCTAGCTTTCATACGATATCAGCCCGGCTCGCTTTACGAAAGAGTGGATTGTCACCATGCTTCGAAGTAATCCGTGCCTAAATACCGATACTCTTTGTGTCGTCTTACTTTAGCAGCTTTTCTCTAGAGTTGTATAGAAGATCTGACCTAAGGGCTGCAACGCACACTCTGGACAGACCAATGGATGACAAAGTTATATATGACAGATTAGCAGAAGAAAAAAACGAACCTTCTCTACACACGATGGAATTTGATCCGTAATCTGTCGTCAGTGTATACCATAACTGTTTACATACGGTAATTTTCCATTTCATGTACTGCCTCCCCTGGAGTAAATTTTGCGTTCCTTTTGAAATGTACGAAACACGTCTCGTAAATCGCCTTCACTTTGCTGTCAACTAGCTCAAGGTTTGCACAATTTTCACGAGATTTCTTTTCGTGGTCGTGGATGAAGAGCCATCGTAGTAACAAACTCGGTTTCGGTAGGTATATGCCGATTAATCGATTGAGTGGCCATGATTCCCTTCCATAAATGTTTTACTCTTTTGGATTATACTGAAAGTAAGAGATTACTATTATTCCCGACAATTATGCCCACAAGCCTGTAAGCGTTCCCTTGACCAAGGAAGAAATAAACATCGACTGAATTGATAATCTTCAATCAAAAATGTTCAACGTGATCCTATTAGAATATAGCCAATCTAGTGCCCTGTGCGACCGTCACTAGAGTACCACGTTTTTTCTGCTTCCTGAGATGTTTAAATCAAGCATTGGTCACGGTTAGCCTGTTACAGTCTGCAAAGCTAACGAGACATTCATCATTGTTGCATTACTGCCAAAAACCATATTTTCCCACGATATGCGCAGTTGCTTGGTTGATACAGTCAGTTCATGACGTAGCGAGAAAGCACGAAAATCCTGAACTTGTAGGATCTATCCGACTTCCGATTTCCGCTTACTATTTCGTCTTCGGGCTGTTTTTCACCGCATGCTTCTATCTATTCTACCTTCCACTTGACGATTCTGTGAGGTACAAACCAAAACCAGAGTACACAGATGCGAAGTTGATGGTTGAACGAACTGAAGTGAGCTGAACTGGGTGAACCGGTGCCGAAATTCCAGACCCCGGCAACAAGGAGGATGTCACGTTTTCGAAAACCGTTTACTGCCCTTTTATGGTCTGTGATAGAACTCGTCTATTGTTACCTCTTCGAATGCCACTGTCGGGGCATAGATCGCAACAACTAATGTGTTCAAATGTGAGGCACGGAAACGAGCTCAGGCGATCCGAGGGGATATCGGGTTTCGTGCTAGGCAGGGTCCTGTTGGTCCTGTTGCTGATGGCGATCGCGATGCCGTGAAAACCGGGGTTGACAATAGGTCAACTGTGATAGAGGTGGTAACTGTCGTCTTCCTCGGGAACCTTTATGTACTGGGTGCCAGAATTCGGTAGCCGAACTTTGCAGAGACATGCAATTCCAATATGGTTGTCATGCAGTGCATTGTCCGCTTAGCTTCCGATGTGCAGGGGTTTTTCATATTCCAGCAAGCAATTTGGATGTGATTTCATTTGGTAAGGCCTCCAGCCAGCCTATTTGTCACCCCATCTGCGAGGACAACACAATGTAGGTTGCTCCCCGAGGCCGCCTTAGCATAAGTGGTGCGCTTAGGAAAACTATTCAAGAAGAGTCTTGAGAATAATATACGAAGTAGCGTCCCTCCCATCATTGGGCTTTCGCTCCGAGGTGGAACCATCAGACGGTGCACAATCAAGTGCTGTCTGTGTGACAGTAGGGGTTTCGAGTGCTGGAAGCCGGCGACCGAACGAGAGATGTCAGGATAGTGGTTGATTCGTGGTCAACACCCAGCATTTCCTTTCTAGCAGACCAACACCATCAGAGTGAGTCACGGAGTACGCAAGCAGAGCCTGTTCACCACCGAGTCCACGGTTTGAGACAACAGAACGATGAGCGACATGACAGAGGATCGATAGAATGAGAGATGAATGCTGTTGAGGGGTGTTTAGGTTCAACAACAGCCCATTAGAAGACTTAGTCGTCCATGCCAGTCGGATCAATAAGTTTTGTGCAACGACTGGGTAGAAAGCTTATGGCCCTATGTAACCACCATGTTTCACGCTAATAAAACGAGATTGTTTGAGAAAGAATTGTTCATCCTCGCCTTAGTGAGACAGTTTAAAAAACGATGTCAGAAGAATCTGACAATGACTTCGCCAAGAACATGCGCTTTGTCGCAGCACCGCTGAAGTTGTCCAATAAAGATCGTTTGGCAGAGGAGTAGGTTTTATGCGGGCAGAAATTTCAAGATTTTGCCGTTTTCACGCAACTATTTTTAGAACCTAAATACTATCAAATTACCGTACTCCGGTACTGTCTGAAAGATGAAGCCAGACCTGCTTTGGTGAATCTCTCTTTTGAAAAGAATGAGGACCAATAAGAGCCCACGAGTGTGATGCAGCAAGTGGGAGAATAATGTTTGGGTCAGTCTAAAGAAACGAACATCCTGATCACTGAGAATAGTGGAGGTGAACACCTTAAGTTTGACATTGCGTATGTTCACTCTGAAGGGGAGTTAACGAGACAGACACAGATAATCTCGAGCCTGTTTGAGAAGAACAATACAGTTACGTCTTAGAGGAACACGAAGTGATAGGATCATCCGTAAAACTCGCCATGATGTTATGAAAAAAAGGAGTACGAGCTCTGTGACCATGAAAACAAGGGAAAAGAATCTGTGTTCAGAATATAAGCAGTCCGGTGTTCTATTTGGATGACAGGACCAAATTTTCCCGAAAGCACACAACCAGTTTCCCGGTTGCTGCCGCTAATCTGTCATGTGTACCCGGTACTCTTCTACCTCTTGTCCCTGAGCACTTCACAATTGGTTTACGGTTGTTATCTGATTTGCATACTAAGGTGCATATATAGACGAAGAGTCCAGTTTAGAATCACCCGGTGATTTTTCCGAAGTTATTTCGTCGATTATCAAAGTCTAACCTTCAGAAAGAGGACATATGGTCCCAAGTTTGATCTAGGGATTATAGTACTGTATCTGTGTATCTGTGTTCAGGATGTCCCAGAAGGATCCAGTCGATAGAGAAAACGAGAAATTCGATGATTTTCGGGAAAGCAGTAGTTTGAGGTTCAGCTGGATAGGACAATCAGTCAGAAAAGTAGGATGCGCATAATTCAGTGAACATCCATTGTTACGGAGAATTGCTAAGGTCCACATGAATCTGGGAGAACGAGAAGCGTCCTTTTTACCGTAGAAGGTTATTATTGGGAGGTTAAAGTAGTAGTGCAATATTTCAGAAAAGGGTTCGCGGCCATTTCAAGGCTGTCTGTTGGAGAAGTGACCCGCAGCGATGTAAGGATTCGAAAGTGGCACAGAAGCCCACCTTGATGAACATGGGCTTGAGAATGATTAAATGAGAAGAATGATTAGTCTGATCTGTCTTTTCAGAGAACAATGGGACATTTTAAAACGAACGTATCTTTCATCACACTGTGCGAAAACATCAGATCTAGAAGATTTGAGATAGAAGAAGTCCACATACTACTGCCGAAGGCGGGTCGGTGGGATTGTGTGTATATTGGTGACTTGTATGTTCGTCATACAGTATCGTCCCTCGTGCGAGATACGAGTCTTTCGCATTGACAAATGACCCTAACCGGTAAATTCCATCTACTTATACAAACAGTTATTGGCACTCAGCCTAAGCAATAGTTTTGTCTGTCATTATATAATTTCGCCATAACTTTCACTGCTCTGTTCAGCTCGTTCATCGAAATTCTCTTTCCTTTTGTATTCCATCCAATCACTCACATCCAACGCCATCGCTCTCGTTCGATTGATTTCGTGCAGAAGTTGTACCCCCGAGCGTGCAGAAATGGCCGGGATGTTGGCTGCGTTCTTCCTTATTCTAGGTGTATGCTCCGGAGTTTACACCTCCCGAGGTTTGCTTAGCCTAATTTTGTGACCTAATGGAGAGGAAAATTCTGGAGGACATTGCAACGAAAGCAGACAGATGAGCAAAATAAAGGATCATGTTTGCCCACTCTCTCATTATGAATCATCCAGCGACCCCATGCTCATGTTCTTTTCTACTCACCAAAAACACGAGCACATCATTCGTTCAATATTCATGTATTTTAATCAATCTCATATTTGCCTGTCTTCCTTCACAAATAATTCAACCTATCCCGGTAATGCAAATTTTCGTTATAATTGTATTTAAATCTTGTCTTATACACTCTCCTTGTCCGTTCATTTTTTGTGACTCATATATACGACCTCTCAGCTATTCACACAGCGCCATCTTGTTCAACTTCCGTCTGCCTTCCATCTCGCACTTCATATAGGATATTCGTTGTTACTATTTGATAAAATGTATATTTGTATTGGTGAACCGTACTGGCTTATTCTTCTCATCTACATCATCTTGTGTTCAGGCCAATGGTACTGCATTCAGTTCAGTTTAGTTAACTTCCGCTGAGCTGAGTTCAGCACAGATGAGTAGAGTTCAGTCCAGTGCAGTACGGCATATTGTGGTGGAGTTGGTTTCACTACAGTTCAGTTGAGGAGATCATATTTCCGTCCAGTTCATTTGAAAAACTCCGGTATTATCATTCATATCTTCAGGGAGAGGAGGTTGCCCCTTGGTAAAGTTCTGACTGTTCCCTTCAATAGTCCCAATTTGTCTGATTTGTTATGGTGTCGCTGGGGTTTGGCTCGGTAAAGACCCTTCCCTCTAAAATCACCGATACTCCAAGGATCTTGAGGTTTTCCACTACGTTCCTTCCGCACCTCGTACGCGCCAGTGCTGTTTGTAAATGAATCCAGTAGTAAAATTCGGTTATTTATTATAAAAATTTGGTGCACTATTTCGGGAAAGGTTCCGTGGAATAAGAAACGTTGCCGAATGGGTAAGTGGCCGGCAGTGAGAAGATTTGGAGTCGGAACTGCAAAGTCAGTGATGTTAAAGATTTGAAAACCGCCGAACGTGTGCAGACAGTGATCGGAATCCAGCTTGGCATTTCGGATGTCCAACCACTTCAAAAAAGTCATTTGAGAGTCTCATAAATCTAAACATCGGTGAAAGACGCCGAAATCCTTTCGTACTGCACTGTGTCCACTTATTACGTTTCCATTCCATGAAATTCGAAATTCACCTTTGGCTACTTAAATCACTAGTTGTTAGAAAGTGTACCGCTATTTTGTAGAAGAACCAAATCAGGCTCTATGAGCAATGAAATGTAAGCTTAGTTTTACGGTCACTACGCTGGAGTAGGACCCTCGAAGAGAAGCATGAATATGTACTCACCAGGTAATAGTCAAGTGTCTCCCTGTTCAAGCTGATGTACTGTGCTGGGGAAAACCACGGAACCAAACAAATGGGACGTATGGCACATAGTTCAAAGACCAGCTGCACCCTGTTAGCTTAATGCAGCTATGTGGGCAAGTGAGTGCTGGAAAAACAACAGCTGGTTTCGATTGAGAGGACACAGCGTTCCAAATGATTTCCATTTATTCATTCAGTGGTTGGTTAATTGCAACATAACGATACGATAACTAAACAGCTAAACCCAGTCCTCAGCGAGAACCAATCAGGCTTAACATAATTGTGTCTGTTATTCCTCACACTGAGTTCAGACACGCATAGTGCCGACAGAATGGCTGAGTATACACGTGGGAGGTGCAGTTTCGCAACATACTATCCAAGCCCCTCTAATAGGCAAAATAACGCAAATACAACATGGTGAATAATAAAGTAAGGGGTGGGGGGGGGGGGAAATGATCGTGAAAACTAGATGATAGCGAAGCCAATTAGCAGCCTTGATCGATATCTAATGTAGACTAGTGGTTCTAGGCTTCAAGCGAAGCTTAAAAAAAGAGTGGATGAGTGATACACCACCTCTAAGTGTATGGGCTGCTAATGAAGATGACGTGTGATAAAGTCACAAGTCTGGAGGAGTTGCTGCCAGGGATGTTAACTGAATTTTCGCCCATTTCATCCTCAGCGTTAACATGTTTTCCTAATCAATCGCTTCTGTGAAAACATCCTGGTTTATGGTAGAGTAGAATCCACGATGCGAGCGCACGTTAACTACCTGGAAGATATTTGAGAGACCCCGGGGTGATGACGTGTATGACCCACAGTTACGCAGCCAAAGTTCCAGACCCACTTGTGACTCCGAGTATGTGCACTGATTTTGGTCCCTAGCATGTCAGATGAAACACCTGTACAGTACTTTTGTTATTTTTATTGGTTAGCTGTGTACTGATGCAGCAGGAATTGTTTCGAGAACAATGTAAATCAAACGCCGAAACCATTCGTAAGTAGTACATCGCGTTAACCGAGAGTTCCAGGACACAAATCAAGTCACTCGAGAATGGCTTGGATTTCAAGAAAGTGGGCTGCAATTTTTGTCAATACAGTAGGAATCAGAAGCGACCGAAAGGCCGTCGTTAGGCTTGCCTGCAGTGTTTAAAAAAATCGCGCCCAAGTGGTACGAAATCAAACTTCATGTGCTCATCCAGATAACAAGAGCGTATTCAGGACAATTACACAAACGATCATGTAATTCATGGAATGGACAAAAAAGCGGTCCTGGCGCGTCAGATTGATTGAAATCTGTATTTAAGCCGTCATAAAAAGGAGACAACCCAGCTTTTGTTAAGCCAGATACAGTTACAGTCATGGAAACGGGAAATCGTCGAATGCTCGTATTTAAACAAATGAAATGTCGTTATTGGCTTTTGAGGCGAACTTTCACCAATGTCTTTCTCTCCAAAAACGCGCGACCGATACTGTGGTATGAGTCAAATGCCTTTCAGGATAAAGAAACATTCAGATGAATATAATTTCGGCGAAAAACTGGTGCCAGAGGATAAAACGATTCCCGTAAATCTTGTTTGTGACCATAATTTTCCTGATAGCAAATTGATTAGATGAGTCAAGAGTAACGTCATTTCGCATGAAGCTCCTGGGCGGACTTCATTGATTTCGCATGATCACGTCGGCGAACGAAAACAATCCGGTAATTTTGTTGGGCTATTGTGAGATGAAAAACGGTCTTCACCGTCACAATCCATCCAAAAATGTTGACTTATTCCCAGACGTCTACCACTGACATCTACCGCTGTGCATGCAAGGCCAAAGTTTAATTAGCTTGAAGTTTCCGTAGAGCCAACGCAAACTGAATGGTGAGCTGTCTCTCCTACCTCTGAGTGGATTTAGCTGGCCTTTCTAATCTGTTCCGTGATGAAAAAATGTTTATTTCTTGATTCAACATTGTAGTATGCTCCAACAAAGGGGCAGCGAAACGCTCCACCGCCTAGTTTTCAACCTCGCGGTGTACTATTTCACTGTCCTTCGAATTTAACTCATTTCTGACTAGGGTATCACCAACTGAAAACCGTCCGCTTTAGACAATTGATTGGTGTGAATACTTCCGCAACCGTGAACAAAAGTCGCCAATTCTCGTGAAACTAGCTTTAAATAAGAGCAACTTTTCCCCGATTGTTCGTTTTCTGTTGAAATTTCTCGTAGGACACGGCACATTATACTGTCGCCGAAATTCAGGGGACCAACATTGAAAAGAGGAGGATCAAGGTCACCATTGTTTGTTAATTTTGGCTGTCACGAATGTCTTCCAAATGAAAAAGTCGTGCTACTATCCCCTCACCGTTTGGCGGTTTGTAATGTTTGAGCATCTGTTTGCTACTTCCATTCCATTAGTTTCTAACTGCTTTGGACATGGGTGTCGGGTGGTCGGAATTCTCCCTGAAAATATCTCATCAATGAGGCTGCAGTCCACATTCTTCCAAACCACGGACGGGATGCTTTGTTAACAGCGATCAACGACAAGGCCCAAACATCCTACATAACAGTGCAGCCACAACACATGTGCCCATGAACTAATCGGTCCATCACACGTGACTGTTCATATCGGCCGTTGACAGACAACCTACTGCTTGCCCTTCACACCAATCAGACATATGAAACACTGTGATCCGACTTAATCAATCATATCTGCACACAACGCCATATGTCTGTGGACTCCCTGTTTCATGCTACAAAAGTATTGATTTTTGGTTCCACTTGAATACGGTTTCTGCACTTGTTCGTGGTTACGTTTCCGTTGGTGCAAGACGACTGAGGAATCACTGACCGGGGATAACCCAGAGGCATGTGCGCTAACACAACTGATGCGTCATACCTCACCCACCACTTTCGCCGATTGCCGTGCTAGACACCGCTGTAGTCGCTCTCGTTCACCATTCGATAATTATGTGTAGAATCTACTATTCGGCCCCACAATTCTACGTCAATGACCTTTCAGTTAATTACCCAACAATGTGATTCGAACATCTCCATACGAGGCGTCATTCTTCGTGTTCACATAGACAGGACTCAACGAATCAGGCGCACTCAGACCATCTTACTACAACCGGACCGCTTCATGATTGACTAGTACACTACCTACCAGGGGCGGTCTATGCACAAAGCGATATTACACGTACTTGCACTACCGGCTTTCCCGGTTCCGGATGTGTGGCGTCTGAGAAACGAGCTATCTCGGTACAGACGATATACCGGACCCACCTAAGTACTAAACTCACGTGCGCGTCGCCCGAGTGAGTGTACCAATTGGACTGCTACAGGAGCAGGCAGATTCATCAAGACCACTTTGTTTGGAGCTAAAACAACTGACGGGATACATAAGATTCTAGGTTGACTCTAACAATCACATGCATGGTTAAGCGCTGGGAAAACGTGAGAGAAAGCTAACTGAACATTACAGATCAATAACTATTCAGATAACGCAAGAGTGACGTTCATTGTGCAAATGTGATTATTTCCAGCTAGCAAGCGAGTCTGCAGGAATCCCGATTCACTAGTGAGCCTATCGCTTCAGCGAACTCACACAACGCTACCGCCTCCGCGAGCGTACAAGCAAGAACATACGCGCCCAGAACCGTTGCCGATTCTGCAACACGAGCAGATAAGCTCCAAGGCGTCATAGTAACTGAATTTGGAGTAGTCGATTGATCACCGATATCTCCCAAGAATGCACTGAAATGTTATCCACAAAATTTGACGGGTAATCGTTTTCACCCGAGGACTGTTCTGTCTACACACACGGGGAGGGAACGTAGTGTGAACGATCGTTGTCATGTCCGCACTTACCAGCATCATTCTAGTCCTGCTAGGGAATGCATCGTCCGGTGGGTCACTGTAGGTGAGTACATTTTGCTTATTCAACGCATCTTAGCATACAAACTATGAAATGAGGCGTGTTGTTTGTAAGCAACACACGCAAAACAAACTGCTCCGCTTTTATTCCATTCATGCTTTTGTCTTAACTGCCCAACAACGAATGACCAACTGTAGTCTACATGCCAGATAGTTTGCTATAAACCACCAGCTTTCAATCTGTGATGATCTGAAGTACATAAATAGTTCACCTGTTGAACAGCTGAGAGAGAGAGAGACCTTTCCGATGTCTATGTACCATTTTGTCATGCGATTAGAACATGAAGCATGCTGAACAATCTGTCCATGAAGTCCGACGACAGTCCACAGCTATGTGTAGAATGAAGAATCCAAAAATGGCTGACAGCGCCCAGTTCTCCCCATACCTGTTCCCTCTAATTTCAGAGCAAAGAGAACAAAATATGACCGAATGAATTGGATACAAAAAGGGGAGAGAAAGGAAAGAAAAAAAGTGTTTGGTAAAAAGAGTGATGATAGTTGAGTGTCGATGTTAGTCTAGGAGTCAATGAGAGCCCATTCACAGTCACAGCAAGCAGAATATTCGTGGACACCAAAGATCCAACTGGGAACCGGGAGAATTTGTTCGTGTTTTACTGTCTGTCCGTTTATTTCTTCCTTATCGCGTCGGCGTAGTTTTTGATGGAGACGAACATGAGTACAGAAATACGCCCGTCCATACACAAACAGTTTAACAAAAATGAATGTGCTTCGACCCTCACCCATCCCGAAGTATTGGATCTGTGGTTAGACTGTGTAAATTTGGTCAACTGTTGCTTCAAGTAGGTCACGTAATGAATGAGCAACAGTTGAATGTACTGATACACATCGTGATAATAGGACAAATGTAGTCCACTAGATGACCTGTGATGTATGTGTTTGTTTGTGTGTGTGGAGAGAGAGAGAGAGAAAGAGTAAACATATCCGCAGACAAACAAACACAAGTAAGTGTAAAGAAAACGGACGAAAAGAACGATATAACACAGCGTACAACGGAGCACAAACACCAATGTTTGACAGGGGAGGAGCATCGGGAATCACTAAATGAACAAACCACAAGTTTGGTAAGTGATAGGACTGGAGAAGGAGACTATATGCAATGTGCATACCCATGGATGCACGGTGAGTATGTTTATGTAGGCGTAGCACAGAGACACCGTACATTATGAGCTAAAAAAGACTGAAAACAGACTGACTTTACTGTCGGAACACAGTTAGATCAGATTCGAAGGTATGCCACGAGTAGTTGCACACTGAATAGTAAATCAAACGAAAGAAGCACGAAGACCTGTTTATGGAGAAATAATGTGTATTTTATGTTGCGTAGTCAGTTACCTCATATTGAAACACACACAAAAAAAGACTAACAGGAAGAAGAGATGCCGTCTGTGACTAGATTCTCAGTTGGGCAAGTAATGAGCGTAGGAGAACCGTCGGGAACCGAATCCGATTGACAATCAGTATTGACTTTTTTTTCTCTCTCTCTCTCTCTCAGTTCATCCAGTTGCAAAGTGAATGGATGGCCGGATCGGAACCGTTTGTAAGGTGCCCTCGATTTCGGCATTTCCCGGCTCTGGAAGAATGCGATCACGAAGCTGCACATGGCATGTAGCAATCAGAGTGGGAGTTCAACGTATCGTATAATCACTCCCCAGTGCCCAGTCTCATAAGATGAATGTGAGATCGATAACTGGACAGACATGGTAGTGATAGCTCGACTCAGCCGAGGCTGTGTGAACGAATTCAGCTGAATTGTAATGAAGACGGGTGGACGGCGCTACCAGTTAGCAGCATTTAACTTCAATTTGTGCAACTTTAGCTTGAAACCGATCGCATCCGACAAGATGGTGGAGAAACACGACAAGAGGACCAGTTTGAACACATTGTAAACGAGCGGATTGACGGTCCAACCACATATACGAAACGGGCCGTCCACCTCTTTCAAAAGACCCTCTACTAGTCGGAGAACTTGAAATGTGGCCAAAAAATCATCTTTTTTGTACGGCTTTTTCTCGATGCTCAAATAAAGATTGATCTATAATAGGGACGAGATAGAAATGAATGAAAATGCATAAAATCACAGTTTGTCAGTGAAGAAGATCTCTGTCGATTTTCATGTGATTGATGGAGATGAATGTCTCACATACTCCTGGTGATAATCTCAGGTAGAAAAACAGGCAGACTAAGTGTCTTTGTAGGTCAATGGGACCATAGATGAACGTTGAGTGCATACGTGTACGTAGGATTTATATTTAAGAAGTGATGGGAGTAAACTCAGTTAGTGCTTAAGCGTTTGTCATCAATGTACAACTAATAAATGGCCATAACTACAGCATTGATTACTGAGTCACAAACTCATTACTTACCACCAAGATAATTTAAGTAGCACATGAACCCATTATATATATATATATATATATATATATATATATATATATATATATATATATATATATATATATATATATATATATATTAATGGGTTTTACGTTCTCAATCGACAAGTGTAAAGGCTTGCATCACGTGACCTATATCTTTCCATTTGCTGAATTAGATAAAAGAGACCCAGTGCTTAATATTTGTTTTTTGCCGACAATTATCAACACCGTCACAAGTGAACTATCAGTATTTGAGTATCGATGTATTCGAATGCTGTGGGAACACCGAATCGGCAGTGCTGACGTTAGACACAGGGTATTGGGAATCAGAGGTCAATCATTGGAACGAACGCTGAGGTGAAAGTGGTTGAGCTATGCACTGCGTGCGCTCAGAGGTAATCTCTCTTGGTGTACATTGTTCTGTGAGGCAGGGGTTGGTTAGAGGGTGAATTCAAGTGAACAGTCCATGACGCTGAGAAATGGTACGGGAACCTTGACCAATGGACTTAGATTGGTAGAACGTGTTAGGTTCATGGGTTGGAGTTCACCAGATCCGCCCGCCGGACGGTTGGAGACAACAGGTGACTTGATTAGGTGACCCTGCCGATAGCGCAGTTGTATTTGAGTCATTTCGTCTACATGATTTCAAGTGATACGTATCTTTCCCGTTTGTTTGCTGTTCATGTTCCAATTTGTCTTCCTATAGACTAGGTGATGCTGCGAAGCAGTAGTTCAGTTCATTTCACTTTATTCAACCATTACCCTCGCACTTCTGTGCTCTGGTTTCGGTTTCTATCTTCCAACATCGGTGAGTCAAGGGCAAAAAGAATAAAAGCATAGGGTGAAAAAGATCCCAAATATCGAAGTGAAAAGCAGAAGGCACGAAGACAACAAAATGGTTCGAATGCAACTGCGCCACTGGTCGCGACACTTAGCCATATCATTCAATGCCTCAAACCATTTGGCAGGCAGGTTGCGTGGACCCCAACGTGGAAGTCTAACACGTCCCACTCGGCCAAGCCCACTGGTAAAGGTCATCATATCTGCGAGGTAGCAACATAAACCAAAACACAAAAGTGCGAGATTATTGAACAGAAGAGCTGAAACGTCACAAATAATGATAATAAAATAACTATCTCAAAATGACAGAACAGAATTATCCCAATAGACGGTGGATCTTGGTTTTTTGAATCCAACTAAACGGTATAGATGAACGAAAGCATAGAATAAGGTCGTGAATAACTTTTCTGGTTGTACCGATAGGATCAAGAAGGCTGCAAATTTTGGGGAGATCCGTGTTGTTTGAAGCATATTGGGCACATGACAACAAAGAACAACGGTTCTTACCTGTTCGGTGATGATAATCGATAAGTTGCGATATTTCTTCGTAATCTTGGTTCCCAAGACCAGGAATCGATGCTGGAATAACGCGATTCCCAGAGTGAGTCCCATCATATCCAGGTTGATCAGGCGCGAGAATGTTTGATCATTTTTCTTAGAGATGAACTGCATAATGATAGGAGGACAACAGGGTTCAGATTTTAGGCGGAATGGGGCAAGGTAACTTCCGAGCACAATAAGGTGTATGCGACTAATGTAAAATTGACAGCGGAACAGGTCAGTGTGGCACGGAGAACGTTGGACGACCAGCAGACAGATAGTTAATCAAATTAAATCGAATGAAAAGGGAACGCGGCGGAAAATTAAGCCTCGTGGTTTGAATCCCCTGACAGAATCAATGCGTGCCCTCTTTTGTTGGGCATGCAATGCAGTCTTCATATCCCGTGATACTAACGGCAATGAAAATTGCCGCTAGCTTATGTCAGCAAGGGAATGGGAAGGCCTGGAAATATTTTCGCGCCGGATTAGGGACAGGGATTTTCGGTACTGTTTTTTTAATCGCAATGCACATAAAATCGTCCTATTCATTCGATTTGCTAGTTCTTCTGAAATGTGTATTTGTGGCAGTTTTCTGTGATTTATCCGATATTTTGTGCTCCTATTTGCATTTGGACACTGAAAAAGAATGTCACAAAAGATTCAAGTTAATCGGCATTTCAATTCTACTCTGATTTCCTTTACGGAGATGCTGAGAAAATTCAATTTTAGTAGATATTTTCGTCGCTATCGCGATAATAGTATAAGCGATCAACGAGGGGCGCTCAAATGACCTTGAAGCCAACGCTCACATTGATGTGATGTCCCATTTCTCGGGACATTTGACAGTCATCGTTAAGGAGCAATTTAAAAGCACATGTGAAGTGAAATTTCCGAATCATTAAAGAATTTTTCTTGACCTTCTCATATAAGCACAACCATGAAAAATATATTGGTCAAAGAAACGGCTTCAACCAGAATATTTAAGTAGTAACCCAATGCAAATATAACCTAAATTAATTTATGTGATCCTTTCGATTAGTTTAATTATATTTTCATACCCTGTCATACTTTAAATTACTTTGTTCACAGCCCTTTATTTTGGCAACCAAGGTCAAACACATTCAACTGCCATAGCGCAGCAAAGAATCAACGTTCATAAGAGGGAACTTTGAATAAATTAGTATCGTTATTCAATGATCTGATATACCTCAATAAAGTCCCGCAACTAGGACTATATAGTGAGTACATTTTCGTATGCACCACAACCGACACTATATACATACTTATATAAATATATAATACGTGTGTCATATACGTCATATACGATTTCAACCCAAGGTGGTCGAAATCGAACAGTTACAGATATTAATTGATCTACCAATGCAGTTGTCGGAGATGAATTCGTCCACCGGAACAACTGATTCCAAAATTGATCAAACTGGATTGCAGCTTACGGCGTATGATCGTATCGGGTAATAAATAAATGATAAATATTAATCCGTTCATTCTTAATCAATGAGTAATATGAGTAAGCCAATCACACTTACAGACTTGCAGAAAAACCCCATTTCATGACACTCAGTGCATAACAGTCCAGTTCACACAAAGATGTCAGTAAAGCAACAATGATGCAAATGCTAGCAAAGCCTAACGAAACAGAAGGCAGTACTCCACGCGAGTGGAACAGTGCAGACGCGAGAACAACATCAGGTTTTTTTTTCACCCACCAAGATACCGGTTGAAATAAAATTTTCATGCGATTTCAAGAACAACAAAACGACACTCGGTTACTATGTGATAAAATGACCATAACTAGGTTGTTGACAAGATACAGATTGATTGCATTCATAAACGAGTCTTACGAAAACAACAACAATGAACAACTGGTGTCTTCGTATCGACCGGTACTCCGTCTTGTTCAACAGTCACGGTGACCATACACATATTGTTATACTAGTTATACACCGAGCCTGGTGCAAACAGCATAAATACAGCAAGAGATAACATGGAGGGATATGTGAATGATGTTCGCAAATAATTAAAATCGGCGTAAATTATTAAGAGTGCCGAGGGCTGTTGTCCAGTCCAAAATAAGTATCACTACGTCATACATTTGTGAGAAAAACGGCAGTGCCAGTGGGAACAAAAACAACAATCAGTAACTCTTTTGAATCGCGGTCATGGTATATTCTCAGCTTGGGTCTGACATCCGAAATACACACAACACAGTTCACATCACACTTTGAGGGCATCAAGTGCACCTCAGCATGGTGGTGTCTGTGCACCCATTCTAGTTCCTCAAATGGACTGCTAAAGATCATCGTCCAGTTGACGAATTTCGACGTAGAACGTGACCAGCATACGATTGCATGGAGGCTCAACACACATGATCGTGTACGATAACAGAAAAGGAATATATGAAGACCTGGAATAAAGAAGGATACAGGTGCTACGGTCATAGAATAGCTGTTTATTTGAATGTGAGATCCAAATTGTTGTGAAAGCACTCAGACTACATGAGATCACATGATGATAACCCCATGGCAAATATACGTCGCGAATTCCGATCAGAGTTGGAAAATGTCAAGGGTAGGTGGAGGTCTAGACAGTCACGAGCACTGGAACTCTTAACGTCACTCCAGTCCATTTGCTGTTAAAGGGACATTTTTCATACCTGTCATCCATATCATGGACTGTCCACCCGTATCCATCTTCCAATCACTGTCTGTCTAGGCGCACACTGTATACCGAGGAATCCTATGCGAGAAGATGCGCAACGATAGTCTTGACCTGGATAGATATGTATACATATATATGGTAGTTTAATCATAGCTTTTGATGAGCTTGCCGATTGCGAATCTGAATTGGTTCGATTCGTCCGTTCTTTCCGTTAGAGGAGAAAAACAGGTGAAAATAATGAATTCACCTGTGATTTACCAGATGAACACTGGTAACCGACACCAGCCAATTTAGCTCATAGTCAAGATGATAGAACACACAACTGAGGACTTGTTTTGCGCCAAATTAGTTTTGTTTGGGCCGGATGGTGGACACCCTTGACGTAAACGCTAAAGTGCAACGCTCAGGTGGTGTGCCATCACGCTGATGTTCGACCAGTTGAGGTGTGCGATCAAAATGAGACAATTACTGAGCTTAGGGTTCTGGGAGATTTTTTGCTGTCCTCCCAGATTGATCACATGCAACCCTGCGAAAAACCACTGGTCTTTGAATACTACAGAAAAAGTACTGAACTTAACACGGAAGTGGATCGACCAAGGAGGCTTTACTCGGCGGAAAGTGAAGTCGTCTGGACCTAGACAATTTTACTGGAGAACCTTATCGATTGTTCTATTGCACGAAAGCTACTGAGGACCACACAAAAAACCCAACTGTGAAAAAGGAGCGAGTGGATACCGTATTGTTATTCACAGGAGAGTGTATCAGGGCGGTAAAGAAAACATGTGAGCAGCGTGAATCAAAAAAACTAATTTTGTTTCACAGAATTACGCAGCATCCACTGTTAAAACTCTCCCATCACAGGTGAAAGTCAGGTTTGTGGTAGTGACGAATTTTTCGTGGAACTAATCAGCCCGCTCATTTGGGACAACCCACGCCACCGGACACGTGGCCTATCGGATGAGAGAACACCGTCCAGTCATCAGCAGCTAAAAGGCCGAGTATGGGCCAGATTGACGATTTATTCGATCACTGGGGACTGAACTAAAGAGGTCAGCTAAGGATGGCCTGGTATCCACAGCGAAAACGCTAAAACAACTCCTTCAATGTGTACTCGTAAAACAGTTCGCGAGTCTGAGGTCATTCGTACAAACAGTTCGCACATTGCCTTGGACAATGTACCCACCTAGAAAAGTGATTATTTCACACATCTGTGACGGTGATAGTGTAACCGTCAAGTGGACGGGAGATTTTTCTCAAGAAACTAATTATCACGCAGAATAATACAATAAATCAACAGTAGAAGAGTCATATGACAAAGATTCTTCGACCCAGCTGGGCGTAATTAGTGCGAGTGAAAAACACAACTTGTGTTCACAAACTAAGGACAGGTAAAACCAAATATGAAAACTTATACGTGCATAGTAGATTAGCACCAAATAAACTGCTCAGTGTGAAATGAAAAACTCCGCTTCCAGCAGCAGATAGTAAATCGAGAAAGACGCCGTTGAGACAAGCTGAATTCACCCATTCTGCGCCGATGAACTTGACTTCAAAATCGGAACGGTTAGAGAATTTCCTGAAGTGACACGGTGAGCGTTATTGTTCGATCGGTCAGGCTGAAGCGAAGTTCCTAGCTGCTGAATCCAGTTGTTCGGTATAGTTTGAACAACTATCAGCGATGTTCTGATTGCGTCGGTTCTGGCTGGATATCTCATCAGAAATCTCAATCGGAGCGCCAAATAATCAAGGGGAAATAACTGATAGTAGTTTCGGGTAGATGAAAAAGAAGCACTATTGGTCGCGACACATAGCCTCCAATGTCTTTTGAACCCCTCGAGCCCAAATTGCCGTTGACTGGTGTGTTTTACTGTCTGATCTAATAAAATGTTCAGTGTAACGAAAACTCTGAGGCTAACCTAAGTTCAGTTCAGTTCAGTTTGTTCAGCTATTAACCTCGCACTTCTGTGCTCTGGTTTTGGTTGCTACCATCCAGCATTGTCCAGTAAACGGCAGAAAGAACAGAAGCATAGTGATAAATATCCAAAAAGTCAAAGTACCAAGGGGAAATCAAGACGACAAGGAAAGAGTCCGAATGCAACTACGCCAATGACCGCGACACCTAGCCATATCACTTAATGTCTCCAACCATTTAGTAGGCGGATCACGTGGATCCCAACCTGGAAGTCTAACAAGTCCCACTCGGCAAAGTCCACCGACAGTCTTCGCCTATCTGCTACCCTCAAAGGCCATGTTTCTGAACCGCATAAAAGAACGGACCTAACCGCCGCATTGTACACTACCCTCGACAGACAATCGGACGTCACGCCAGAGTTACAAATAACTGTGATTGGCAAAAGCCAAACGCGCCTTCTGTGTGCTCGATAATACCTCATCCGAAATCGGTTCACTTGGGGAAATGTAACTGACCAGGTAACAAGAGTTATCTACCAGTGCAAGATTTGGTGTAGCACCAACCCAGTCCTGCAACAGTATTTTACATTTCGAACGTACAAAAAAGCATCCCAAACATTCCCACACTTTTGTTTAGGTTATCTAAAAGAGCTTGCAACTCACCTGGATCTTCACTTAGAATAACAATATCGTCCGCATATTCCCAATCAGACAGTTTATTGTCTGAGCATAAATCGATGTCGATTTTCTCACACGAAGATAGGGCTACCTCAAGCATAACTTTAATTACTAAACCGAGGAGGAAGGTCGAAAGAAGGCAACGCTGACGAGCATCACTTTCCGTGGTGAACTCCGGTGAAAGATCGCCGTGAACAAAACCTCGGCTTCGGCTGTTCGTATACAAGCACTGGAAAAGAGAAACAAATTTCTCGGGGACATCCTTCAATGACAGATAGTGCCAGAGAACTGTGCACTCGACTGAATCGAACGCCGCTTTCAGATCAAGAAAGATACAGATTGTGGGCCTATGGAAGATGTGTCAGTGTTCTAAGGTTTGTCGAACAGTAAAGGTGTGGTCAGTGCAACCCCGATCGGGTCTGAAACTGGCTTGATTCTCACGCATACACATTTCGCGGGCACTGGATAATCGGTGGAGAATAAGCCCGGTGAGCAGTTTAGATGCGATACTTACCAAGCTAATTCCTCTGTGGTTTTCACAAGAGGACCTGTCAGCTTTCTTGCAAGTCGGCACAATCACTGATTTACACCAATCCCTGGGAATCTGCTCACTATCCCAAATATTGTGGCGGAATTTTGTTAACTCCAAAACCAAAGCTTCGCCTCCTTCCTGATGGAGGACTGATATCCACCTGCATCGTTTCTTTGGCAGGTATATTTGGAAGGTCCAAAGTTGAAGTGGGCCAACTGAATTTTTCCCTAAAGTGCTCCGCCCAACGCTCCAGACGACGTCCCTGAGAGTTAATCAGTTGGTCGTCGGATTCCTAAATTAACTCACTTACACCAGGCTTCCGTGGACCGGTATCTCTAATCAAACGGAAAAGATTGCGGGCATCGCCAATGGACGCAGCCTCTTCCGTTTCCCTACATTTCGCAATCCACCAATATTCACGGTAATTTCTCAGGCTCCTGGACAGTTGGCGTCTCAGTGATTTACGCACTTCATTGAATGTGGCATCCGGAGGGACGAATTTGCGAGCATTCAACAGAGCAACTGATGTCGAAGATATCCATCGTTTGTAAGACCGACTTGAACTAGAGTTCTGGGTCGCATTCGAAGCGGCATACAAAGCTTCCTTGACCTGTTGCCAACGTCCATTTAGGTCCTGAACATCTGGCTGCATCGATAACTGCGTAGACAGCTCCATCTGGAAATTGTGTCGATGATTATCGTCTAAAAGCAACTGCGCGGGACAAGTGACATTTACTTTGGTATGAACACGAAGAAGACATAAACGGAAGAAAGCATGCACCAAGGCGTGATCTGAGTCCACAGACGTGGACCAAAATGAACGACAAGGTTCAAATGACCCATGCCAGTGGTGACCAATCACAATATGGTCAATCTAAGTCCAACGTTGTGAAGACGAAGGAGGACGCCATGTGAGTCTATGCCGCCTCTTATGACAAAAGTTCGTTCTTGCCAGAAATAATCTGTGGTCAGAACACAGCTGAATGAGACGATCGCTGTTATCGGTACGATCGATCCGGATAGCAAATGGGCCTCCAATGTGCCTTTCGGAATCTCCCAAACTGCCAACTTGGGCGTTGAAATCCCCAGCAATGACCACCACGTCCGTTGAAAGTGCGCCTCGAAGCAGCTGAGACAATTCCTGATAGAATTCGTCCTTGGCTTCAGAGGAGCTGCAGTCAGTCGGCGCATACACATACACGACGAACAAACATCGGCACTTCAGTTTGTTGTTGTTGATACGAACAGATCCGTCCAACTGAACCGCACACAAACGACTGCTGACTGAAATCCAGTCTAGCAGTGCACGCTCAGCTTTCATGCTCAAGGTATTCCAAACGCCGGCCTGACCACGAGCTCTAGATACCAAATCACCCGACACGCAGAGAGTCAATTGAGAGACTGAGGTTGTATCTGGGGTGCGAAGAGTTGTCATAGAAGTGGGGTCTTGTATGCGTGTTTCGGAGACACAGCATACATCTATTTTGAAAGTGTCAGGAGTTCTAGCGAGAGCAGCCTGTTGCCTTATTTGACATTGTGTGCGGATGTTAAAGGCAGTCACGTGGAGTGAATACTTAGGCTTAAGAAGTGTATCTGATTTATATCCAACTCCTGAACTACTGCTTTCATCACAGCCGCAATTACCCGTGGCGTTTTGCATTGATCTTAAATAAAGAGGGGAAATTGGTAAGGGTCTTTGGAGGAAAGATGCTGGAGGCTTCAAGGCGAACCAAAATGACATATTGTTTGGCTGAAGTTTGTAACAGTCAAACGCGCTTTCTGTATACGTGATGAAACTTCATCTGATGTCCGATGGGTTAAATTCAGCTGTTTAGATATCACCTGGTTTATTGTCTCCCCCAAGGCAACTGAATCTGATGCGTCGTTTAGAAACATCCCACGTGATGCCCTGGAATTTCAGTGAGACTGAGATAAATGTCAAAAATAGATTGTCACGTTATCTTCATGACTGAAATGTGAAACAAATGTAAATTTGGGTATCCAAATGTCAGTTGAACTGTGTAGAGAAGCCTAAAATTAGCACTCTGGCAAGTATTTAACACGGCAAAATAATGTCAAATCAGCCAAAATCGTCGCAGAAACTTTGCTTTCTGATAATATCCCAGGTTAGGCTACAAGTTTGCCTAAGAGGAAAACATAAAAGTGACATTATTAGAACTGTCTGAAAATATAAGCACTCGCTCTTTTTAAATGATATCTCATCTCGGACCATCAAAAACCGACCTCGATAACATCGGTCGTAAGCTAGAAATCCGGATATTGTTTATTTTCCCCATACTCAGACCCGGATACGGCGTGTTGATGTGCCTGTCGGAAAGGTGGGTAAACGATCCAAACCTTAAATGATCGAGGTTTCTCCTTTCAAAATCTACTTTTTATACATCGTACTAAATTGAGATTAGATCCATTACAAGGCAAAAAGTAACTCTGAAACAGATCAGTACGGAGTATATATACAGACGGTGCTATTATTCGGTGCACATGTATGAAAACTAACCTGTACCATTAAACATTGAGATTATTGGGTGTGAACAACAGCTTGTTCGAAATTGTTTTTAACTTGAGATCGGTGGCAAACAATTTCTGTTAATGCATTGATGTTGTCAATCAGAAATCTTGGTGACCATGAGGTGCACTAGAACTGCTTAATTCTAATAAAAGCTGATTACAATTTATCTGTTTTATGAAATGAAGTCAAGCAGAATTTGTAGGCATGTCCAAAATTCATCAAAATTACCTGGTATACTACTTAATCGTACCGATAGATTTCCTCAACAAGAGGTTATACAAAGCATGTCGAAAATAAACCATAAGCACAAAGAACCGTAAACACAATAATTGCAGTTAGTGTGCATTCCACCAGAACAAACTGACGCGATTATCATTCATCCCTATTTGGCGGCTTGATGAAGCCTTTTGGATGAAATTATTGCGAGACAGCTGACAACTAATATTAATACGCCGATATTCATTTTATGACCGTCTGATAACCGTGAAACTAAATGCAATGTACATATTCAAGTTGCATTCAGACTGGTGATGCCAACTTGGCTAATTATTATTATATCACTCATCAAATAATACACCAACCTTGGCGCAGCAAGCGGTCAGTGCACTTAGCCATGGAAGATGTGTCGGGCTTCCACTGCTTGGTCCATGATAATCATCTAATGAGTGATTATAGGCAAAGACCATATAACTTTATGTTATGAAAATTGACACCAGTATTTGCACAACTTAGTCATGGAATTGATAATATCATTTGTATTTCTCTCCCCGCTTTGTTATACTGGTGATTGTTTTGATTTCTGAGTTGGGTTATCGTTGAGAAGTACAAATGAGAAGCGCTGCAATAAGTGGACGTATAACGGCTGTTACAATTGAGTCAGATTCATCGAAGTCTCTCGCAATCAGGCGACCAATGGGAACATACAAAAATAAACCCCAAACAAGCTGGCGATAAATAATGTAAAAATGGATGACAAACCACTGAACAAATGCTTCATAAATTGTGATTTATCCTGGGTTTTTAAAGCACGATGCTCAAAACTAGACCAACACACCAAGTTTATTCGCAATAAGCGACATCACATTGGTGGGCATACCACTAACTGGGTCGCTGGACCACGTCCGTAGCGTTATCCGAGCGCTCTGCGGTTAAATATAACACTTTGAGGCCTTAACCAGCAAATCCCGGTGTCGATCATCGTCCTCTCGAGCGGACAATTCACTTGCTATCAGAGAAAGTCAAAACCTAATTACTGCTATCATTTTCAATAGGTCGCATGGGAATTCCAACCCCCAATCACGATTTCAGCGCCGGGAAACACGCCATGAACACAGCTTTTATGAACTCTGATCAGCGCACGGAACGCTGATATTGCATGATGGACAATGCGAATAACCATTCAAATCTCATACCAAGAAAATCATTTATTTGAGTCTGTCGACGTTTTTACCCTAAGCAGTTCATGGACGCGTTGCCATAGAACCACAAACAACAATAAGAACAACCGCGAGCTGATGGGAGAGAAATCATGCTCACCTGAGATCCCAAAGCCAGACCGAACACGAACACAACATAGAATGAAGCCACGATGATATTCTCAACCGAACGTTGTGGTCCACGCTTCTTCAAATACGAACGCAATGTGAGCCAGCATTTGATGTGTCTGAGTTTATTCAGCCGAAATTGTGGAACATGATATTTTCGTGCACGACGTCCAGAGGTAAGCGAGAAAAAGTATTTGGCGTAGAGTAGGCGCTAAAAAGTGAGTTTAATAGTAGACCGTTGGTGGAAGTCAGCATAGACGAGATGAAAGAATACAAGAAGGAATGATAATGAAGAACACTGGGGAAAAAGCATGTTGAAAAGTTCAATTTTGATTCGCCGAAGATCGAAAAATTCCTTCACCTTCTCGGTTAAATATCATAGATTAATTACCCGAAGAGAACAAGTTTTAGTTTGAACAACTGAGAATTTATTAGGTGTGGCGATTCTAGCTGCCTCTTCTCATTGAGAATCTTAATGAGGAACCATAGCAAGCCAAAAATACAATCAGATGGGAAGGTTTGATCAGTGGTCGACGTGTAGTCAAGGGTTCCTTCTTCTTTCGATCACTCACGAATTCTACCCGGAAAAAGCCGAGAGTGCGACCAAAATGAAGTCACAAGGTAATTGAAAAGCGTGTATCGTTGTCACATGACTGTGAGCGCAACGACAATCAAAAAGTTCAATCCTGGAAATGCTTTCTATGTTCTGTAGTCAAAGAGGGAGAAAATCCCGTTTCTCCGTCCACTAAATTTTCTTACCCCGCAGGGGTGCAAACATTCCATGCACATGTTGGGGGGGGGGGAGGTTACCGAGATCGTGCGATCTTCCTTGCCTCCTCCCAAGGTCCTCAAACTAATTTCTCAAAACAAATGGAATCCAGTACTCCGGTGTTAGAACCAATCCGGTGACCTCATACCGAACTTTTTGCACAATATTCGGTCGACACTCGTGATCAGAAAGCCGTGCCACCAAACAAACTCCGTCAACTTTTTACTGTATGAGGCACGTGATGTACAAAAGTTACCAAATGAAGATGGACAACAGCAATCGATCGGAGAACAAACTTTGGACGAGGGAAAAAGGTAGAATCTTGAAATGAGGGAAGGGCGAAGATTTTTGCCCGGGGTAAGCATTTAGTACAAGTATTTGCGATCACAGAACAACCAGCTGACCGGGGAATGAAAAAAGGTGACAAATGACTTGACTGAAAACAGAACTGTCCAGTGCGATAATTTGCAAAATACAGAACAGATCATTTTTATTTTATGGGTGATACAATCAATGTCTTCATTTAAAAATGGATTTCGATTCAATCAGTCACGCAATTCTCTAACTTCGTCTCTTACTGTTAGATACAAAGAGAAAATCAACTTTTTTCAACAGTTCCTGTATAAACGATCCAAGTCGAGATTACGTGCTCAATGCAATCCGTCGCCTAAATCCACGAAGAGACGTTACTATTAAATTTTGTAACTGAGATTATCGTAAAGAAATGGTCGTGCGACATAAGCAGAGCACCAATCTGTGTTCAGACGAAAGCGGCCCGATTTAGACAATGCTGAGTCCGAGGGGTGAAAAACAAGGATGAGCTGCAAGAATTCCCGTGTCATCTGAATGCAGGTAAAAAATCACCAGATCGGATGGTTGTCTCTGTGGTCTTTACTTGGTGTGTATCATATTCAAAATGCTCGCCGGGGTTATTCTTCGCTGATTTCTCATTGTCCGTGAAGAGTGTACGCGTGAGAATCAAGCCCATTTCAGACTCGCTAAGGGTTTTATCGACCACATATTTACCCCTCGATAGATTACACACCACAGGAAAACTTAACATAGGCCCATATTCCCTGTCTTCCTTGATCCGAAAGCGGCGTTTAATTCGGTCGGCCGCACAGTTTTCTCTGGTTTCCTCTCACTGAAATGTGTGTCAGTGAATTTAATTACTCTTTTCCAATGATTGCACGCAAACAGCCGAAGTTGATCTCGTGTTTATGGCGATCTTTCACCCGAGTTCACTACGAGATATGATGTGCGTCACGGTCGCCCTTACTTCTTAACTCTGCAGATGAAATGTTTCTTGAGACAGTCCTCTAGTCGCGTGAGAACACCAAGTTGTTCCTACACCAAACCTTGTTCTTGCAGATGAAGCCCTGGATGAAGAATAGTTTTACTGCCTAGGTCGTAACATTTTACTGGGCGGTCGATTTCGGATAAAATGTCGTCGCATGTACAGGAGACGCGTTCGGTTTTAGTCAACTCAAACCACCTGTTGATGTGATATCCGACTGTACAGTCTTTCCGAAGAATTCGGGATCATCTCAATTCGGTCGAACTCTTGATATACGGTCGAATTCCAGTTTGTACCCCTAATACTACCGTCTCTCTCGCTAAGCAACAGTGTCTATTGATGTTAGGACTCAAATCAGTTCGGAGCGCATCGATTTCTCGGTGCGCCATGTGAAACGTCACAGTAAAATTTTACTGTTCAATAACAGCGTATCCGAAATCGTTGGCAAGTTGTCGACGTTACGGTCAACATGGGTAACTTTTTCAAGACTGATTAGTCTTGCAAAACGTTACCCGTTGTGACCAAAACGTCAGCAACCTACCAAAGACTTTGATTACACTGTGTTATTGAACCATAAGATTTTACAACAGCGTCTACTGTATTTTTCGGCTACTGCGAGAAATATCAGTTGTATAAACTGGAATTCGACCGTGTCACAATTTCGACCGAACTGAGATGATCACAATTTTTTGGGGCAGACTGTACATCAAGTGCACACTGCCGTAGTCGGGTTTTATATGGATCAAAAATATGGCCGATACGGGTGGAAGATGCACATCGGTGTTTCAGCAACGATGTTTTCGTAATACTGTTCGAATATGGCGGGAACACCGAGTCAGCAATGTTGAGGTCGAGTTCATGGTATTGGGAACCAGGGACCAAACACTGAATCTAGACGGCTCAAAGTGGTTCGGACATTTGCTGCGCAGGCAGCAAGAAGGCAGTGGTCAAAAGATAGGTCGAGGGGGTTAGTCCACGACACAGCGAAAAGATCTGTGAACCTTAACCAGTTGACTTGTCCATGTAGGACGAGATAGGCTTCCGGAATGAGGTTCACTAAATCTGACAATGTGTGATGTGGTCATCGGCATAGTTACATCCGAATTCTTTTCTTCATCTTAAAGATTTCCACCTCAGGAATTTGAACACTTACCCAACGTTATCCATAGCTGCACATGTAATCTCCTCTACCCATTACTATATACCTAAATGCCTTAAGTGATCTATCAAAAAGAAATGTCTTCGTCTTACAACCCTTTTAATGTCACGATTATATATATATATATATATATATATATATATATATATATAATATATATATATATATAATATATATATATATATAATATATATATATATATATATATATATATATATAATGTCCAAGTGGATTTTTTATTCTTCATAACATTCTTCTGATTAGTTAGCAGAACTTAGTTATAACTGAACAATAACGCCTGGAGGTTGGTATCTGATTCACTCCTGACGGGATTCTCTCCATTTCCGATGATGTGCGGTCCAATCAAAGTAACCCAAATTAATGGTGCTTTCCTCACGAGTGGGACGCATTCCATTTCAAATGTAAGCATGCGAATGAGAGACCATGGCCACAACAATAATCAGGGAAAGCCGGCAACCTAGACCTTGTTTGATACGGTTCGAGAAAGATGTCTCGTCATCAAACTCATTCGGTAATGTGAAGTTCGAATTAGCGTGCCTTCAGGTTCCGTCGTGAGCTACTGAAAACTGTGATTTGTACGGAAATAGTATGATTTAATCGAACATTGTTGAAACATATCTCACGAACAACAACAACATCCACAACTGCTGGCGGAAGGTCAACGACAATAACAATAAAACGAATGATGTTCCGGCGTTTAAAGTGCGTGGTGGATGAAACAGCAGCAGCAGTAGCAACAACAAATACAAACGTACACTCAAGCCCTCGAAAAGGGGGACAGATTCGAAAAGTGCTCACTTGTTGGAACGTTCTTTCGGCAATGCACAAGAGTAGAAATACTGTGCTGAACATGTTGAACCGGAGCAACACACCGAGAAAGATGACCATGCGGCCCCTGGATGATAGTGGGACGGTAAGAGACAGACACAGACAAAAGTATCGGTACCCATTCGGGGAGAAGAGCGGTAATCACCACTAAGGACAGTGTTGAGCGGAACAGATAAATGGAGATTATAAGGGTGCGTTTCTACACGGAAATCAGGTATGGGTAACATTAAATACTTATATTTTGTTGTCTGCACAAGACCTAAACCGAAAGAGTCGAGTGATCGAGTTGGCCACAAAAAAAAACCCGGTGACCGTTCTACAAAAAGGAAAATCGAACAAGGTAAACTAACATAACGGCAATAGGAATGACTTTGTTCAATTGCACGCACTGCTCAGTGATGTAAACAGTCACTGCCTCTGGACGTTGATTACACCTACTTAATCTATTCTCTCAAATGACCACACGCCCCAAACAGCTCCTGCTGAGGAAGTACTACACACGGCCTCTTTGTGGGGGAGATGTTTTCCCCAAAGTGTGAGGGAGAAGGCGAACGCCCTGTACTCTCCAAAGGGTTGGATGACTAAGACTCAGTCTGGGGGAAATGGCTAAACCCTGATCCCAAAACAACCGCGGGTGGCGTATAAGGCGTACAAGACCATGCTCACTGGACCATGCTCACTGGTACATTTGCCGAAGGGGTGTACTGAGCACTCAGGATGTCTAACCCCATCCGAAGGGCAAATGAACTGAACCATCAATCACCGGCTCCCAGAGGCTTCCAGAAGAGCTGAATGAGCCATATAATACGCCACCGGCTCCTCTGGATCACCACTGCTGCCACGCTGGACGCGCTTGGCTAAACCAAAGTAAGCGATGCATTTCTGAATAGAAGACTTGAGTTCAGTTCAGTTTATTCCATCATTAACCTCGCACTTCTGTGTTCTGGTTTCGACTGCTACCTTCCAGCATCGGCGAGTCAAAGGCAAAAAAGAAGCGTAAAGTGGAAAAGATGAAAGAATCGAAGTAATGATCGGGAATCGCGAAGACAAAGAATTAGTTTGAATGCAATTACGCCACTGTCCGCGAAACCTAGCTATATCACTTAATGTTTCCAGCTCTCCAGTAGGTGGCTAGCGTGAACCCAAACCTGGAAGTGTAACACGTCCTACTCTGTAAATTTCGCTAGACAAACTTCCATACTTTTTTGCCGTAGCGTGGTCTGACCACCTCGACCTACCTTCCAAATATTACCTGCCTCGAAGAACAGCGTACACCGAGGAAACACATCATTGGGCATGCGTACCACATGTCCCATCCACCTTAATCTGTTTGGATTAAGTACTTGATCCAAAGACTAACATCTGGCTCCCAATACTACGTCCAACCTCGGCATTGATGATACCGTGTTCCCACCAAATTCGCGCAATGCTACGGAGACATCGATACTCAAACACGGACAGTGTTCGCCCGTCTTCTAATCTTGACGGCCATATTTCTGAGCCGCATAGAAGAACGGACCTAACCGCCGCATGGTATACTCGACAAGATACACAATCGGACGTCAAGCCAGAGTTACAAATAACTGTGATTGGCAAAAGCCAAACGCGCCTTCTGTGTGCTCGATAACACCTCATCCGATATCTGTCCACCTGGTGAGATGAAACTGACCAGGTAACAAAATCTATCTAATTCAGCTAGAGATTCCTCTACCAAAGCAAGATTTGGTGTAGCACCAACCCAGTCCTGCAACAGTATTTTACATTTCGAACGTACAAAAAAGCATCCCAAACATTCCCACACTTTTGTTTAGGTTATCTAAAAGAGCTTGCAACTCACCTGGATCTTCACTTAGAATAACAATATCGTCCGCATATTCCCAATCAGACAGTTTATTGTCTGAGCATAAATCGATGTCGATTTTCTCACACGAAGATAGGGCTATCTCAAGCATCACTTTAATTACTAAACCGAGGAGGAAGGTCGAAAGAAGGCAACGCTGACGAGCATCACTTTCCGTGGTGAACTCCGGTGAAAGATCGCCGTGAACAAAACCTCGGCTTCGGCTGTTCGTATACAAGCACTGGAAAAGAGAAACAAATTTCTCGGGGACATCCTTCAATGACAGATAGTGCCAGAGAACTGTGCACTCGACTGAATCGAACGCCGCTTTCAGATCAAGAAAGATACAGATTGTGGGCCTATGGAAGATGTGTCAGTGTTCTAAGGTTTGTCGAACAGTAAAGGTGTGGTCAGTGCAACCCCGATCGGGTCTGAAACTGGCTTGATTCTCACGCATACACATTTCGCGGGCACTGGATAATCGGTGGAGAATAAGCCCGGTGAGCAGTTTAGATGCGATACTTACCAAGCTAATTCCGCTGTGGTTTTCACAAGAGGACCTGTCAGCTTTCTTGCAAATCGGCACAATCACTGATTCACACCAATCCCTGGGAATCTGCTCACTATCCCAAATATTGTGGCAGAATTTTGTTAACTCCGAAACCAAAGCTTCGCCTCCCTCCTTGAAAGAAGATGGAGACAACCCATCCGGTCCAGCGGCTTTATACCTTTTCAAGTAACCGATCTCCCGCATAATATCCATCTCTGATGGAGGACTGATATCCACCTGCATTGTTTCTCTGGCAGGTATATTTGGAAGGTCCAAAGTTGAAGTGGGCCAACTGAATTTTTCCCTAAAGTGCTGCGCCCAGCGCTACAGACGACGTTCCTGGGAGTGAATCAGTGAGCCATCGGGCTTCCGTGGACCGGTACCTCTGATCAAGCGGTAAAGACTACAAGTATTGCCACTAGACACAGCCTTCTACATTTCGTATTTTGGAATCTCCCAAAAGGCCAACTTGGGCGTTGAAATCCCCAGAAATGACCACTACGTCCGTTGAACGTACGCTTCAAAGGAGGTGAGACATATCCCGGTAGAATTCGTCTTTGGTCTCAGAGGAACTGCAATCAGTGGGTGCATACACTGACACGACGAACAAGAATCGACGTTTCATTCCATTGCCGCTATATCTAAGGTGCGGCGCGTGATCACAAATGTGGGGTCTTGTATGTGCGTTTCGGAAACAACATAGAACTATTTTTTCTAGCGACGGCACCCTGTTGCCCTTTTCGACATGGTGTGTGGACACTGAAAACAACAAAGTGAACATTGAGGTTTAGGGAGTGTGTTCGATTTATGACCAACTCCTGAAATACTGCTTTCTTCAGAGCTGCCGTTACCCGTGGCGTTTTGTATTGATCTTAAATAAAGGGAGGAAAAACTGGTAAGACCCCTTGCAAGAAAAATGCTGAGGGTTTCTGTGCGAATCATAATTCGCGGCTGCCTACATCGCAGAAGGGGTTTTTCTTTGGGAATCCTAACAGGAGCCTTTGAATCAAAAACCTGACCCACAAGAGAGTGGGGCGTTAACCCAGCACAGGAGTGACCGAAGCACCTGTGAAGGAACTTCTTCTGGTCTGTTACGTGAGACCTGATTACTGCATGCGTTTTGTGTTGTCTTCGCTGGTGCTTTCTTATCGATCCGCCTTTCGGATTCAATCATCAGCCCCATGCACCAAATGAAGCAGGCGAAACGTGGACGAGGCAGCATCTTTTGGACTGGGGGCTGTCCAGCTTAGGCGGGCGATGGCTGCCCAGTGAAGTGCGATGACTTCTTTCACAGTCGACAAATCCCAAAACCGCCACTCCTGCGTCCATCAAATGCGGCTTTTAGACCGGTAAACTGTTTATCTCTGTGTTGATTCGTTTGATGTCCTCTCCAGGAGCATAGTGGATAAAACCAGATTTGGCCCATCAACTGGTTCAGAGAATGGACTTCGTCTGGCCTCTACCCACCGACCTGTCAAGCATGATTGCATCTTCGGCTTAGGGAAGCCATCCTATATAGCGCCTAGGGTCATGGAGGCACGCAAACCATCACACCGCGCCAAGGAACAGTCTCATCGTGATGGGAATAAAAAGGCCTACTCTGCACTGGGCGACCGATTAGTACCATAGCCGACAACGCCAACCACAAGCAACCGACGGATATATTAAAAACGATCGTTACGCTCTTCGAGCACATGCTCGAGGAGACATTCTCATACTGCACAAACATTGATTGTTCAAGCCATACACCTCACCCCCGCACACACACATTTTCATCCTCGCGAACTGCAGTCGGCTGTAGTGTCCCTGAGGGAGGTCCCTTCCCTGTTCTTTCGCGTCCTCCTCCGTCTAATATCCAAATCTCACCGAATCAGCTCCCGCTAGCTGATGCTCATCTTCGCTCCAGGCATCATTTTAAATTGGCCACATTTATTGAGCGAACACTGATACGTATAGGACAATGGGCGTGTTTAGCTCGTACCCTTACCATCAACATGTGTTATATTCAAGACTCTGGCTCGATTGTTCGACTGACGCCCCCACCTAATCCTTCTGTAAAGTTTAATTTAGGTTTGTATTGGTACCCAGAGGCATCGGCATCTGGTCATGCTAGCGTTGGCACAACTCGACTGGATCCCTGTCGACAGTCGGTTGTGTGCAGTTCGCGCAAAGTAAGCAAACGCCGTGCCCACAGACGCAATGTGTTTGCCGTTTTCGGCTTACGTCCTTACAGAGTGCAGCCCAGGTGTAACCAAATATATCTTCTACCAAAAGTTACACGAATTCCTACGTAAAGCAAAACGGGGTGATATCGTGATTTTAGCTCGTGCAATGAATAATAGAGTAGATCGGCTGTCTTCGAATGGGCGCATTTGGGAGACCATTACGGTCTCGATTACTGTCGTTCAGAAAACGGGTACACTTGTTGGCTGTGTGTCCAGACCACCGTCTGTTTCTCGCCAGTACGAACTTCAAACATCTAGTCGCCGGCACGGTGCATGGTGTCCACCCTCACCAAGTCAACAATGGACCCAGATAGACCACGTTGCAATTAGCTAAAAATCGAGGGGCTGCATACAGGATCGCCGGTACTCCGCTTGAACCCGACCACGCGTTAGTCTACACTAAGCTGTCCATATGCTTCGGTAGGCATGCCGGTTACTCTGCAATATGCCGTCTGATCCGTCCTACCTTTCAAAAATCCGAAACGTTCTAGCTGAAAAACCTAGGATCAATGCCACCAGCATTGGTCGCTTATTAAAAAAGTCTCGTATTCTGCTGACAAAGTGAGTTGTGGTCTGACTCGTCGTGTCGTGACACCGTGGACTTTGGCTGATCCTCCACGTCTTCTGGATGCACGCCAATCCATCGCGGCTGACAGAGAGCATAATGAAGTAGGACCACATCGAGATATGGACTCAGCACAAATCTGCTTGTGGATCGCGAAATATGGTGATCTCAAAAAACGTCAGAGATGGAACATGCTTCCGCTGCGGGAAAGTCCCGCAAGCGATCCGTGAGGCTGACGGTTCGTCTATCCACGGTCTGCAGCGACGTCTTGTACGCTGGGCGGAGCACTCCAAAGCACAGTTTACTGGTCTCCAGCGTCATTCCCTCCCATTGTTGTTCCGGTACACGTTTCCTGGTCTGTCTCGACAGATCCCCTTTCTGAGACGGAGACCCGTAAGGAAATCCAAACCTTAGGACGTCACAAAGCGCGGGGCCCCGATGGCCTTTCTCCAGCCTTCTTTAAAGATCGTGGAACGGAATTTGTAGAGAGCTTCAAGCTTTGTTCTTCAAGGTCCGGCATTCTGAGAAGGTTTCCTCCTTGTGGGGGAAATCCACCGCTGTCTCCATCTTCAAGAAGGGCTCGCGCACTGACTCAGCTAGCCTTGGGGATATAAGCCTTATCTCAATAGGGTCTAAACTGCTTGCGTCTGTCAATCTTCGCAGGTTGTAAAACACACGTGACGGGCAAACTCGCGAGGAACAGGCCGGGTTTCGTACCGGTCGCGGATGCATTGGTCAAATATTCACCCTCCGATGGCTGTTAGAGCACCTTTACGCTTCACAAAGATCAGCGATCATTGTTTCTAGACATTCATGCGACCTTTTACTCCATCGATAGGTCTACAATATGGCACTGTTTGTTGAGAAATGGCGTACCCGAGAAGTATGTGTCAGTTTCCAAAGAGTTATACTTTCAAACCTCAGGTCGGGTCAGGGCTTACGGTCAGCTTTTGCCACCCTTTGCCGTCTGCAGTGGAGTACATCGAGGCTGCCTTATATACTCGTTTCTTTTAAACTTCGAAATGGAGGACGTTCTACGGAACGCTTTGTCTGGTCTGTCAAACGGTGGGGTTGAACTCCTCCAAGGGAACAGAAGTCTGGACTTGGAATATGGCGACGATATCGCATTTCTGAGCGGTAGTGCACAGGCAATTTAACACGAACTGGACCGCTTGGCGATTGAGGTGTCCCTGTATAGTATGTGCTTTGCACCTTCAAAATGCAAGGTACTTCTTCAGGGTTGGCAGGAGCCTGTGTTTACAATCTCTCTTTGTGGTGATCAGTTAAAAGTAGCCAATAGCTTCAAGTACCTCGGGAGCTTGATCACAACTGGATACCATGTTGGGAGGGGGGGGGGGAGGATTCACATTACGAAGTGCGAGAGCCAGAGCAGCTTTCACGAGCTTGGACCATCTGTGGCGTCGCCATGACATCCAGCTTTCCCTTAAGCGAAGGGTATGCAATGCCACAGTTCGTAGTGTTCCTATTTACAGTTGTGATGCCTGGCCTCTCCGCTTTGAGGATTTTGGGCGGCTTTCTGTATTCCACCACCGATGTTTCCGAAGCATTGCCTATGTTTGGTGGGAATATCGGGTTAGCAATGAAAATGTACGTGGTCGTGTGTTCGGTGCTGATAGTCGCCCCCTGATGGAGATAAACGCTCAACACCGCCTTCGATGGCTCGGGCACGTTTTGCGAATGCCCGTCTATTGTTTACCCTTTCGTGCTCTTTTTACTTTTGCACGTGCTGGCCAGGGCCGGAAGAAACGGCGCGAAGGTCAGGCCATGACTTTGCGCAGGGGCATGAAGAACTTAGCTTTGGCTTTGACTTCGGTTGGTGCTTTCCGCCCTCCTGGTTGTGGCCCAAGAGATGATGACTGCCGTTTGTTAGAGACTCTGAGAGATATGATTCAGAACTGAAATCAGTGATGCGAATGTTGTTGACCTCCCGTTCCCCATGACTAACTGATTAAGAGACCAAAAAATTTGCAAAACGTGCACGGTGGAAAAAAAACTTTTACTCAACCTAATCTCTACGCCAACCCGAATTCTTCCCACACCTTGTAATCTCTTTCCGGTGTTGTCGCATTAGCACCATGTTTGCTACCAAGCCGGTGTATTGTATATATATATATATATATATATATATATATATATATATATATATATATATATATATATATATATATATATATATATATATATATATGTGTGTGTGTGTTTCTCAAATCAGGTTCTTAATATGGTTGTAGATCGTGTATTGTAACGCTCAGATTTACATTAAAACATTTTAGAAATCTGACTGATATCGTCTACCATTCCGATGAACCGGTTTCCGCATTTGTGCTTTATACTTCCACGCCTTTTGGCGGATTACCTCAAGGATAACAGAGTACACAGTCCACAACGTTTCACCGCAGGTTTGAGTGTGTCGACAATCTTAACACGGGGACCTGGTGTGGCGGATAGTACAAAGAAAGTATTAAATGCAGTGACGTACGACATGTGGGAAACATTCATTTAAAAATACCGAAAGACGATTTACTCACGGCAGATCGGGTGACATGAGCCAATTTCCTATCCAGCGACCAGTCAACAAATTCCACAACACAATACCAAGGGAGGCCTGCTCACTGACTAAGCCAGCGCCATCGATAGAATCTAAGATCCAATAAAATGGCTGTCCAAAAAACATGAGTATTTTCGAACTCAGACGCAGCAACACTTGGAACTGCATGGCAATTAGGCTGTCGGCCAGTGGACTATCATTCAGCCACAAAATCCAACGTGACACGTTAGTCAGGGGGTCGGAAAAATCCGACTGTGGCACAATTGCGACGGTTATGTTTCTCGTGTCAACATTCAATTGTGTTGACGTACCATTTGTTGGATAGAAACGATTCCAGTGATAGAACACGGACAACAGTGGGAGCAGAATACTGGAAGCGCAAGCAACAAGAATGTAGTCGGACGAGACACCTTGGCGTTCCACGGCCTGTAAAAATCAAGCAGAGGGATAAAAGGGACTTTTAATTATATATATATATATATATATATATATATATATATATATATATATATATATATATATATATACTAAACAATTCAGCATGCAATGAGAACGTTAAAATCATCAATGAAAACTATGAAAGCATTGTACAGCTGTTCCATCCTTGTCAGGAATCATCAGCAGTGCACACCCACCGAGCGTCCACTGCGATTCGAACTTGCAGTGGACTCCTTGTGAGAGCTGAAAACCTAACCTATCCTAATAAAAAATGAATCGACTCCTGCATGATAATGAAACGGCAAAAATTGGCGTCCCCGGTGCCAATCAGTTTGATCCACAAGCCTGATGTAATAATGCGCCATTGATGTGAATTGTAGTGCTTGCGTTACCAATGGAATCTCGCAGATGTAAATAAAGGTCTATAGCACAGAAGAGTTTCACAGCTATTATGGTGTGTGTGGCATTGTATTGCCCGTTTTTAAATTACGCAACCCATCTGCAACAAGAATCATATTTCAGTTTAACTGTTCTTCTGATTTATATTCCAGCGGTTGGTGTGAACAGTATGATAACGGGTGGCACCTGATGGATATCCCGAATATTTCAATGAGAGGGTGAAAGTGAAACAATTTCCCTAACATTCGATCCGAACGCCTGCATTCACACTAAATTGGAAAATACATGAGAGAGAAAGGAATTCAAGAAACTCACCCGAATCACATTCCACCCAACATCCAGCATAGTTAAGTTGCACTTGGCTGATTTGTCGCCTTCCCAGACGTAGCAAGCAACTGTAACAAAAGAAGAGACGACAACGATAATCTAGTACGTGGGACATGTGGATATTATTGATTAATAGTCGTTCAATGGTCACACAGTGTAAGAAAAAGAACAGTACTACAAAACAATCAGCAGCTTCAACTCGGTTATTGTTATTGATGTTTCTGTTCCTCATTATTCATTTGACATTGTTTTCGTTTAATCGCAATGTAACAATGAAGTGGGTTTTACAAACAACAACTTTGCTATAAAAAGAAAAAAGTGAAACATTCCGCCCTCGGGAATAATTGAAACAACCTTGCACACGCAATTGCGAATGAGGGAAGCGAAACGCTGTTGGGGTGGTTTCACGACATTTCCTATGGCAGATAACGCGCCCTTCAACGCGATTCGTTTCCACTCTAGCAATTCTCCTTACTATTGTCATTTACACCTGATCTCTCACTTTCTCTCTCTCTCTCTGACACACACACACACACACAGCGAACTGAACCGGTAGCTGCTCTGATTACCAAATACACGAAAGAAAGCGAATAAGCATAAATACATGGAGGGACAGAAACTACCGCACAGAATACAACCGCTGACTGCGAGCACATTACCCTCCTGAAGCAACAGGACTCGACAACGAATAATAACGCAACTGTAACTGTTTACAGTTCCAATCCGTATCATCTCTTGTCCATTAACGACTGTTTTGAGAATGTGAGGTAACTGGTTGGGAGAGAACTGAACTAAAGTACGGTACTCGATAACCATCGGTTGAGATCCCACTCCACAAGCGAAGTAACAATCAGGTATTCGCAGTCCAATCATTTCATTCCGCTGTTGTCAGGTTTTACTATAAACTCCGCAAAATTTCTCTCAGAAAAATCGGAACAACATAGTAAAATCGGGTGAAATGAGTTCGGATGCGTGTGTGCGTGTGTATGACCCATCCGCTTTGGTTACATAATGAGACGATGCCGTAGGGTTTTTACGGCAACAAATGCTATTAGAATAATGGGCATGCGTTTGTCTCATCATCATCGTACGGCGTTAAACAGTAGGGCAAGCCCCACTGACCACTGCCTTTCCCACCATGTTGCACGTTGAATTAGAAAGTATGAACAAACAAAACGGACAGGGAGTGGACCTACACGGGTGGGAAAAGGAAAGAATGCCCTAGTAGCCAACATACGGAGGACACAGTCTAACTGTACAAACGCACATCGATCAGTCATTCTGATTCGACAGAAAGTGACAACACGATCGCCATTATTCGCGGTTCGCTGCAATATCCTTCAGTGTCTCCAGCCAACTGGTAGACGGATCTTTTGGACCCCAATCAAGAAGACATGAAGCACCTACTTTTCCTAAGTTCGCTGCGCATTTTCTCATTTCTCGCTGCCACATCATCTGTTGACCTCCACGTGGTTTTTTTCCACTCCTGAGGAGGAACGGAGAATAGGACACGGTATGGTAGATGTGTGTTTGGCATACGTAACACATGCCCCAACCAACGAAGTCTACCAAGTTGGATACGCTGTGACAGAACGTCCTCCGAATTAATACCCAATACTCGCTTTCCAACCTCAACATTGCTTACTCTGTCATTCCATCCAATCTTAGCGATACTACGTGAACATCGATAGTCGGAAACCTCAAGACGACGAATATCTTCTGCACGCAGACTCCAAGTCTCGCAACCATACAACAAAACTGAACGCACTGCGGCACATTATACACGACCTTTCAACTTCAGTGAAATATCAGATCGACGCCACAAGTTCTTCAGTCCAGCGTACGTCGCTCGAGCCTTGGGTATCCGCGTACTCACCTCCACTACTGTGCTCCCATCCGTCGTCACGGATGGACAATATCTTCCCAGTGATTACGATACGGACGGCTAGGTAGATATACAGGTGCAATGGACGTCCTCGTTCTTGCGCCAAGATAAAGCATCTTTTTCGGGCGTTTGACTTGAACTGTGGATGGTGACACACGGGTGATTTTGTTAGCATAATAGGTTATTTGAAACCAATATCATGAGCCATGCTGAGGGGACAGCAAAAGTGTCAACGACAAAGTCAAACGCCTGTGGGGGGAACGGAACATGCTTCATTTTTACGAATGTACTAAACGTTTCGTCATGTATCGGAACCACTTGTGACCACAGAGGATGTGGTAAAAGGATCTAACATTCACAAGAGGTTTTGAGTCAACGGTGCTGCCCATTAGACGGCATCAATTAGCTATCAAAGCCTTAGTAGCAGTCAGATCGGTCACGGCGGGATCCAGTTTCCCAAACAGTGGAAAAGTTCGCGGACAGCCGCTAATACTGGAGTCTGTCCAAAGAATTCGGGATGACGTAAATTTGGTCAAAATCTTGACACGATCGAATTCCAGTCTATACTAATAATACTAGTCTCGCTCGCTTAACAATAGTGCTACTGTATAATTTTGGCCACTGAGAGAAGTGGCGGTTGAATAAACTGAAATTCGACCGTATGTCAGGATTTTGACTGAAATGAGGTGGTCCCGAATTTTTCGGACAAACTATACACGGCTAAACAGTCAGTTATACTATAGAGGCCAACGAAGACGTGAAGTAAACGATAGAGGATAATCAAAAGTGAGACCAACTCACAGGTCAGGTTAACAAATAATACATGGTACAAACGTTTAGCCAATACCGTTTCGCCGCATCTTCCCCATGTTCTCATAGGACGTCATCGTTCATCTCGGTCTAGAGAATAATCTAATCAATTGTGTTCGAATTTGGCAGTAGGATATATATATATATATATATATATATATATATATATATATATATTAAATATATGATTTCTCCAGAAGTGGGTCATCCAGACGGTACATGGGAAAGCTTCTCGGCGATTTGCAAGCAGTTCGGAAACTGCGGAGATGCTCATAATGTTAAATTCTTGGTTTGTGCAACTTTGATCGCCCACCGTAGAAGCACGCATACTGTGTTAGCCCCAATCGAAGCCGAAGACCAAAAACCATTAGCGAATGTGCAAAGTATGACAAACCCAGATAACGGAATAATTTACTAAAAATAGTTGTGGGGTACACACAAGTCAGTAGAACAAAATGAGCGTCAAACGTACTCGTATCGTTAGCTCCGGAGGGTAATTGGGCCCACGTTTTTGACACACCTTCACGTGCCTGTACAATCGATTGGATGAGAGAGAGATAGCAACAGCAAAATAAAATTGCAAATACTTTCGTGAAATCAATGAGCCGCAAATCATGAGTAGAACAATGGAATCTAATAAACCATCGAACTGAGGAAGTTAAAAATAGTTAACCTCATAATGAGATAGTGTTGATACGGGCAAAGGAATCCACATTGGTGACGAAAAATATCAGGATAACACTTACGAGTAAGACTGTCCGAAACCTAAGCACGTGGATTTCATCAAGTTGAAGGGGTGGAGTGGGGGGGGGGGTGTTGCGAATGCACTCGGTACAATTCAATACCGGAAAATTTGCACTCTTGTATTGGCCCAATCGTTACGACAACCATGTTCCAGGATGCCCGTACAAAAAAATATATTTCATGGAATATACTCATCTACGAGGTGGTACTTTTTAACAAAAAGATAACTCAATAACATGAGAATGAGAGTTGCATTCAGCGAGGAATTAGAGACAGACCGGTATTAGGACTACGTGAGACCGAGTGACCAATACTGATAAGATCGACAACCGATCGGGATTTTGCAACCACTGATCAGATATATGTTTACTATTGCCATCCTAACTATCCTGATGAACTAGATATCGGTTGTTTGATACCATAACGGTTCAGTTGCCTTTTAACTGGATTGGATATTTGAGCGATACATGGAAAAAATTTCTCCTAGTTTTTTCCTCGGAATAGTGTTTGAGGGATTCCTCACAACACTTAAGTAAACTGAAGTACGGCATTCAAAAGTGAAAAAATACGGATGTCCGATTCAGCCCATAAATAAAGCACGGTCAGGTTAGGTTGGATTAGATTTCCGAATTGATCACCTTCGCATCCTAATCATGACGTGGAGATGCGTGTGTTTCAGAAGACGAGCAGGGACCAAGATAAGGAGCAGTAGGACTGTACAATGAGACTGTGTTTTATAACTGGGTCACTGAGACTTCAAGTTTAATTCAAATAAACAGTATTCCTTTAACCTGGGCCCGCGGCAGATTCGAATGTATCCAGGAAATCACTGAACTTCTATCCAAACTAAACAGAGAACAACCTGCAGCTGACCAAGAAACGCAGGATAGTTTTTGCATATCCTGGGTTCAGATCATGTTAGTAGTTGAATAGCCCATCAGCGTTCACTCGTATGAGAATATTTCGACTTTTTTTAATTAAATGCTTACGCGTGAGTGCAGTAGAAGGGGCTTTTACCCCATAGCCGCGAAGGTCCACTACGCTATTGGGGATAATCGGCACGCAGACCCTGAGACTTGGAGTGGCGAAGAACCACATAACGTCCCAAAAGGTCAGGTGTGGTAACGATCCGGACGGCAGTGGATTACTGTCAACCACCCAAGTAACCGGTGATGGCGGGGACTCGAACCTCCGACCTCTGAGGTAGCAAGCAAACGCTCTGAACCACTCGATCACCACCGGTCAGACTGTCGGAATCATATCGCGGACGAAAGTGGAGAATCGTGATTGACCGCTTCATACCCCTCAGGTTGAGTGATATCTTTGCTAGATATTTTGAACAATTGGTTAGGATTTTTCATCATAACAGGAGTGTATATGCGCCGTGGCGGATATTTCGTCTGAAAGCGAACTCGATACATATATATAGAAGTCACAGAAACTCAAAGACAACAATGTGACGTGCGCGAATGTGGCCGGGCAATAAATAGGGCCATTGCCTCGAACCTCTTGCTCAGCTATTCTGAGTGGGATAAGATTCACTAGGACGCGCTGGGCATCTTCAACTGGCAGACGACCATCCAGAAGGCGGACTAGCCGCTCAGTCGGTCGCCGTCTCCCAAAACACAAACTTCCTGTTGCTCAACAGCTAGCATTTGGTTGTGCATGAGATAGAGTTTTTATCTCGAGCAAAAAAAACCAGGTGACGTCGGGGACGCCAATTCGTACCTGATTCCTAAGATTCTTCACGTACAGCTCCTCCACATACACTATTCATAAGCAGGTGCCTTTCGGGACATCCGTGAAGCCAGCTTATTCTCTCTCAAAAGCTAGTGACACAAAAGTAAGGATGTAAGATAACGATCACCACGGGTAAAACTTGCGTTATATTTTAAAGTGAGGGCCCACCATAGTTAACTCGTTAACACCTCGACTACCGAACGATGATAGAGGGCGAGTTTATTTAGCTAATATAATCAGGAGTGAGAAAAAATGCATCCGAACTCAGCGAATAAGACGGGGAAGTCGAGGTCGTTTGAATACCAGAAAAAAGGCAATCAGTTGCAAACCGTTGAGGTCTGGATCGGGAAACGAATGCGAATTCAAAGCAGATTATGATAATCAGATCACTGTGTAAAAAAGGAACACACCGGATGTCGGTAAGAATATTTCTCTGCTAAAAATTCCGTCCGATCGGCTGGCTTCAGACCAACACTGAGAGGACCGTCGAAACCAGGCTCAGCGGCGGCTGTCTCCACCGGACTACAACTGGTGGGACCCGTCAATATTCCAACACCCGGGGTCAGTTCGACCGCATTTGACCGGGATCGATCGGCCGGTAGACGCATCTCATCGGATCCATGAGACCAATGTGCAGGAGAATGAGGAGCTTGTATTCTGACAGTAGGCTCACGGGTCCACACGTTCGACGCGTCACGAAAAAACACTCCCGGGCGTGTGGTACGACTTGGGCTATTGGCAGAGACGGTGCTCGTGGCACCCGGCGAATGAGGCGGAGTACTAATGGTCCCTGACTCAACTGGGCTTATTCCGGGCGGGGTTCGCGGATCAGACGGAATCGACACGGTGAGATGATCACATTTGGTGAGATGTGTGAGATGTTCCGCGTCTTCCTCGGGTCCGGAAGAGGAGTCAACATCACTGCCCACATCGCTATTGATTCGATCGTACTCAGTTTCCGAGGCGGTTTGACCCTGCTTGCAGATGTGAAAATCAGAACGGACGAAATTCAAAAATGAATAACAACTGGAAATTAGAAGCATGCGACCAAACAGAGGAAGGAAAATCTCGGAACAGTTCAGATCAATTGGATATCACCAGAGCCAATGCCTGTGCACGTAAGCGACAGGTTCCCCAATGAATCCGGGTTAGATATCTTGGCAATAATCAATCAAACCCTTGAAAGGTTGTCAAATGCACACACTCCGTCCATGTGACTACAGAGATGAGGTAATCTATCTCAGGGATTTCTGATCGCGTTGAGAAACGGCCAAACCGAACGAATTCAAATGAAATGTAGTGATATCCTGTGAGAAATCTTCATCAATATCACAACGGCAACAGAAATCGAAGCGCGTACTCTGTGTTGATCACTACGAAGACTTTGCAAATGGATAGAAGACAAACAACAAATGTCATACGGAATACACGATCTGACAGTGTGCGAATGTATGAATTCTCAAGTAGCCTGGCCTGACATGAAATGACAGCGAGATCGTCACTTTTCATGATGCTGTATCATATCTGGTAGTGTCCCTAAACAAGTGATATCAGGATCTAGTGAACCTCAAATTCTCATTCCTATGTGCATCTTCTATATGTTTTCTTCATTTCATACGATGATCTTCACAGCGGCTGTGAGTAATTCGTAATGTGGAAAACGGTCTAGCGTCAAATGCAACACGCGTCCCAGCCAACGGAGTAACTTCAGTTAAATCCGATAGGATAACTAACTGTCCGACGCTTTTTTCACTGTTACTAACTTTCCCACTTCACTTTACTCCTTATAAAGTATTCCAGTTGTCTTTATATATATATATATATATATATATATATATATATATATATGCCAAGTGTGCTTGGGTGTGTGGGGGGGGGAGGTGAGAAACAGGAGAGAGAACATTATCGTGACTTAAAACCAGTCTGGAAAAAAAAATTATTTTTTTGTGCGACAGAAGAACACTGTGAATGAATAGTCGCAGATGTGATTCCAGGTGCACACCAATCCAGGGAGGGAAAGACGCTGAATTGGTTTATTCACTGCGATAAAGCTACTCTCCGCAAAATCTGACCAACAAGATTCCATACAATGGGGACTATCATTACAAACATGAATGCAGATCACACTGATCCATAGGAACAATGGTATTTGTTTAAAATTCATATTTTGCACGAATTGACAGACATGCTGACTGTCATCCACACATGTTGCAAGAGAGAAAAATAGCAACTCATCAGCAAGAGTTCCATGGATGAGGAGGAGGAGGATGAAAGCACCGGATAGCCGAAATGTGCTGGAGACGTCCCGGGTGATATACAAGAACAGGACAGAGTCGGAATTAGATGCCACAGAACAAGAGTCATTGACAGAGAGAAAACAGGGAAGGGAGAAAGAACTTCGGTAGCTATGAACGCAAAAACGGTAGGACAATGAAACAGGAGATCTCGTGTATATATTCTCAATGCTTATTTGACTCCAGATTTTCTCTGTCATAATTCATTCGATTAGATGCGATGTTTTGGGCGGCATGAACAGCGGAGCTGTCATTGTTTGAACAAACACATCAATTCTATTTGAATTTGAAGGAATTTGAACAAATCCAGCGTTTCAACGCAGGATAAGCCATTTCGATTGAACTATTGACCTAAAAGAGTGATGAGGCGAGAACTTGCGGGTAGCAACGCTGAATTCACATTTAAGATCTGTTCTTACTACAAGAAAAAACTATTCTTCGAGTAGGGGTGTTTTGGGGAGGGTTACTGAATGTGAGACAGAAACGCAATCAGTCCAGAAGGTATGGAAACGTAGGCTTTAAGTGTGGACTGTCTTGAATGATATGTATTCTGACCCGGAAAAATTGCTTCGATTAGGCAGTAAAATTCAGAGCAGGCGTTACCGCGGTGAAACGAAACATCCAGTACATGGAGGTTATTATTATCCATGACGAAAAAGCGCTAATGAAAATCGTACCGAATTTCCCGTTTCATGGCCTGATCGTGTTGGTAAATAACACTGTGACAGAGCGCAGCAGTTGGAATCAGCCTAGAGTTGTGAGAAAACACATTAGTCACCTTACACACGGTATTTTTTTCTTCCGCAAATACAGCACGCAACAGAGAATGATAGTACGAAAGAAATGGGCGAAAACAGCGGTTCTAAGTGGTCAGAGTTGATTTTCTCAGTTATTATGGATGCGAGACAGGTACATGATCAAAAATGAGGGACGATCGGAGGAGAATGGTATAATCCATCATTGTGTTCGATTGAGGTCACATGGCAGGTTTTTTTCTAAACCTCCGATTCAAAGTTGCCGGTTTTTAGAACAGAGGTTTTTGTAGCCCAAATGGAATCGGTAAGACTCTGGCCGATAGACTTGGACGTACTCGACATGGAATGGGATATACCCGTGTACACTGGACGATACAGTCAAGCGTCGCTTAGCCTGGTATGAAACCTTACCTGCTGCGTCATTTTACCGGTAATCACAAATAATGCAATGGATCTTCGGGGTATACCCTTTCCACTGCACTCGTGAGCAAGCACATGACAAAATTTTCTTACCTACTAATCGAACGCTTGTAGGGTTCATACATTTTTTTGTCGAAAATAATGCTGTTTTAGCAATGCGGCCAAGGACTATCAGTAATGCTGATATATCCGGAATAAAAAGAGGGTCATGAAAGTTGTGTTCATAATAAGTCAACCGGAAGAATCTTATGAAGCCCGAGTAACTGATCATGATCATATTTAAAATGAAGTTCGAAATACGGCCTGGGGACAGCGTAAGTCAAAACAAAGAAGCCGATCAGATTCTGTATTTACTGCGACCCAAACATGCGACAAAATCATGAATTTAACAAGGAGATGGTGAAGTTCATAATTTCACAAACGGCGAACAAAAACAGCTCAGATCGCGGGAACCGTTTACGGTAGGAGTATTAGCGTCAGAGTAATCGGATGTCATAATCAGTGTCTTTTCGCGCACGGGTGTTTAGAGCATAATCCTTATTGAGGCCCTGTTTGTATACTCTTCCACTTCAACGACTATTCATTTTGCATCCGATGAGGATTGCTGATGGACTGCGAACAAAATCACATAACCACAGCACTAAGCAAGACAGAAAAAACGGATGCTTTGCGTAGCTACCTCGACCTCTGTCCTTCAGATTACTAGAAGGGAGGTTTACTGGATACTTAAATCCCTGAAGTGACTAAAACTATTCGAAGAAAATCGTATTCCACCAATGTTCACGCACATGGGCGTACCAGAGTTGGTCATATGACGTGTTTTTCCGTTGACCCATTATTTTTTTCTGGATTTATCAGAAGTTTAGTTTCTCCTTTGGTCATCGTGTGTCCGATCACTTTATTCTAGTAATGCATGCAAAGACTTTAGAACAACCGCATCGCCATATATCTTCCAGCGTTATTTTTTGTTTTTCTTTCAAGTTTGTGTTGTCCGTTTACATTCGACTGATCACTCATCGCGAGTCTAGAAGACAGGTGATGCGTCCCCCATGACGAGTCACCCGCGAACTCCATTAGGCTTGCATCCCTCAGTCCTCCACCTTACTTGGGACCACCCAAAACTGCGGAACATCCCCTTCTTCCGTCTCCTCGCTGCAATCAATCTTTACAAAATCGGAACCAACAAACTTATTCCTACAAAGATCACCCTATTCACATTTCTATACAACTATTGGATGCCTTCCAGTATCTCATTCTACTGTGATAAAAACCACTTTAAATGCACCTGATTAACAACAAGCTAACAAGAGCATTGATTCTGCGTTCACAGAATTTGCGTAAGATGGTGAGACGGGTTTCGGGACTGTGTGTGTGTGTGTGTGTTCGGATCCCACAAGGACCGACGAACTGTAACATTCAGATCAACAACGAAAAACTGCAAAATCGCATTTCATGTCCAGAAAAATGTCAGCGCATTTACCTTGTGAACAATGAGTGATTACCGTGAAGTCCTGCTGTCAGTGGAACAAGTACTGAATCTGAGCAGGTAAAGGTAGCTGAGACATGTTACACATGCCTACCGATAGACTTCCTCGGTGTACGCTGTTCTTCGAGGATGGAAGTGTTCGGAAGTTAGGTTGAGGTAGTCAGTCCACGAAATGGCAAAAAGATATGAAAACTTCGACCAGTGGACTGGGTGAATCAGGACGTGTCGGACTGCCGGGTTGGGGTCCATATGACCCGCTTGCCAGATGGTTGGAGACATAGCTAGGTCTAACGACCATTAGCGTAGCTGCGTTCGAACTCATTCTTTGTCTTCGTGATTTTCGCTTATCACTTTGATTTTTTGGATCTTTCATTATGTTTCTATTCACTTTGCCTTCAGCTGGAAGACGCTGCGATGCAGCAACCAAAATCAGAGCAAAGAAGTGCGAGGTTGGTGGCTGGAAGAACTGGACTGGAAGCCTGCTGTGAATAGCCAAACTGCAGCTTCACTGTGTCGAATGTCATTGCATTGGTCGTTTTTGATTATGTAATAATGTTTAGCAGACTTAACATTAAATGTCACTAGTCATTGAAACTTCATCGGTGGTTCATAAAGGACCACAGGTCTACCTCGCACACCCTGGGAACCCTATATCCGTAAGTTATTTAAGAAAATCCATTGATATCCTATTATTCGAGGTTTCTGTAAACATCCATTCTTCGGGTCCGAGAGCTGGCTTTTCGAGTATCCATATCAATATATCAATATATATATATATATATATATATATATATATATATATATATATATATATATATATATATATATATATATATATATATATATATATATATATATAAACGTGTGGACAAAATCTCCCCGGAAGCACACGACCGGTTTCGCGGTTGTTGCCGCTCATCAAGTATGCGTACCCGGCACTCCTCTGCCCACTCGTCCTCATACTTGTACACCCCGATGTTATATGTTCACTAGAATCTAATGTGAATCGTATGGAGTGTGAATGGATACTTTTCATTGAACAGCCCACAAATGAATCACAACTGTGATTTCTCATAGTTATTCGTGTCTGGGTCACTGCTAACCCAACGAACAACGAGGCTGCATGTGCAAGCGCTCATATTGATAGTAAGTAGTATACATATATTGATATGGATACTCGAAAAGCCAGCTCTCGGACCCGGAGAATGGATGTTTACAGAAACCTCGATTAATAGGATATCAATGGATTTTCTTAAATAACTTACGGATATAGGGTTCCCAGGGTGTGCGAGGTAGACCTGTGGTCCTTTATGAACCACCGATGAAGTTTCAATGACTAGTTACATTTATTGTTAAGTCTGCTAAACATTAATACATAATCAAAAACGACCAATGCAATGAACTGGTGGACGCCTGTTAGCACAAAAGGGAAATCCTGCTGTAGGCAGTCAAATTACAAACTAGTTCACTGTATCGGGTGTCATGTGATACTGTAATTTGGGCAAACAAACTGTGTGATCTATATGAGCGAGGGTGGCAACCACACGTTGGTTCGAGTCCCGCCAGAGTCAACGACTTTTAACACTTGAATCATTTCAAAAATTCGTCAAATCTGCCAAACCCCAATTCGTAATACTATTGACACGTTTATTCCAAAATCTTGTTGAATTGGTGCACTTTGATACTTACTGTTTCCAAACAGATAGCTTTGTTATTATGGTGCAATATTCCTCGTAGTTTATAAGTCACATATTACCACCATTCGGGGGAAACCATCGCTCACACTGTAGAACCAGTGTATAATGCGATATTTCGGCCAAATATTTGGCCAAACGTTTTATCGAGAAACTGAACTGCCGAGAATGATGCGAGCAGGATGTTCAGGTCAATATCATCACGAAAACAACTTGAGGTCTAAAAAGGTTGAACGCACATTAAGTCATTCAGAATATCACATGAGCTGCTACCTGGGACAGGTAGAATTCTACATTCATTCAGTCGTTCGAAACTCGTGATGTTCGTAATTTTCCTTCTTCTTAAAATGGCCAACAGATGGATCATATATTCCCGTTAACTTCACAGGCTAGCAATGCATCGTTGTTACACAATGATACACGATTCCTAAATAAAATGAAATACTGTAGCTCAATGGTGCATTGAATGTGTCTGATCTGACCACAATGAGAAAAAAACGAATGTATGGATTAGAATACTCATACACTATGGCTACGAACACAATTAATAGTGCAACCACCAGACGCAAACGTATCTGCCCCTGTGTCCGTATCATGCGATCCAGCGGACAACGAGGTGGTAAGATGTGCAACACATAAGCAGTTTGATAAAGTATAGTATTTATTGACCATTAGAAATTTTCGAAATGGAAACGAAGTAGATGGATAAAGACAAAGCAGAGATAATAAGAAAACGATGGAGAAGATAAGGTGAGAGACAAAACCACATGCAAAGCATTCGAACAAACCACCCGGTTACCTTAATTCTTCTGTCCTGAGAAGGTAAGAAAAAATAGCGAGAAAGGACACATGAATGACTGTATAATCGACCAATGGGAGGCAAGATGTGCCACCTGATGCATAGAGAGACGGGCCTTCCTCTGCTCGGTTACGATCGTTATTTTTAAAGCAGCAGAAACCCAAACGAGGCAATGGTATTCACTTACAATTCCAATCCTGGTTTATATGTTTTTCTCCCCTTTGGTGGTGAACATCTACATCTACCAAACGTCTACTAATGTGGAGCTTTTGAAAGTATTCGCAACAGAGTCTTTTGAGTTTCATCCACAATAAATGCACTGCTACGGTCGTGATTGAAATGGGCAACCGGAAAAATAACTAAAGCATCTCAGATCGAACTATTGTCTTTCAATAACTCCGCAGGTTAATGGTGTTCGGTGTTCGGATTGACGGTTTGCATAAGTTCGGTGTTCGGGTGGCAAACTGCTCATCCACCAGACGAGTTGACATCAGCTACACCTTGAGGATGACGGTGATGATCAACCACATATTATCAGAAAGTCAAATTCGGTGACCAAACCGATGCTGATAAGATGCTTTCAACTTGCCATTGAAAATCATGGAAATACTGTACTGAACTGTTCACTATTGTTGGAAATCATCGACAGTGGGTACTCACAGAGTGCCAGTTGTTAGTTGAGTTATCGATGAGTACTATTATTACTCGTTTTATACGCTGATACACAAACGAAATGTATAGACCTCCATCGTTCTGAGAAAAAAAAAAACATTTTTCGGATATCATTTCGGATTCATTTTCTCTACGATATTCTGTGACGCTTGGTTTTGACTGCACCGTATTTCTTCGGTTGCATATGTTTTATTAAACTGACTTTCGCAAAGTTTCCGTCGATCTCGCCTTTGACACTTTCGGTTTTCGCCGACTGTACGTGCGCGGTCCGTTTTTCGCTTCGCCATAGCCTCCGCGTGCTTTCCGAATAATTCTCGTATTGGTACTATTTCAGTGCCACGATACGTAGGATACACAATCACACCCACCTACGGACACCAGTCTTCTCTATCTATTAGATTGGGAGGATTTCGTCTGTAATTCGCTTCGAGACCCGATAGACAACACGTTCCTAAGCCGCTAGTCGAACGTCTTCTATGAGATATTTGGTTACCAGATGAGATGTCAAAACCCAGAATTGAAAAGTATGTTCACCTGACTCGTCATATCTATTGTCAGAATCCGCTTTGATGGCCAAGTGTGATGCAGGAAATTTCAAAGTTCTCTCGGAAGTGTTTGTTGCAAGTGAATCGATTTTTCGACTAAAATCCCCAGATTAACCGAGTGTTTAGGTTACTCATCGATTCACCTGGAAAAGGTCTACTGTCAGTAATTTTACAGAAATCCCTGAAAACAAATTATTCATCGATTAGAATCCGGAATGAAACGGGAAGCAATTCAGACAAATACAGTTCTTCCCGGCAAAATTGTGCGTGACAACTGAGCAAAAACCCAGCTTCGGGTAGGTATTTAGGCAAGAAGATTAATCCGCAGGATGGGCAACACCACAGTCGCATCAGGAGACGCATAAGTGGTAAGGATGCGACTGGGATTTTCAGGTCTAGTGAGTTCTGAAAATGTGGTAGCAATAACTTCTACCGGCTACGAATTCGGTTTGAATTTCATCCTCCCATTACTCTGTAATCGAGTCTCATCACAAAAGCGGCAGAACACAGATTGAATATAACGTGAACTAATTAAATACGGTTTCTAGGCATTTTAGCAAACCAGTCGACGAGTGGTCCTACGAAGAATCACGGCTTACAACCAATGAAGCATACTTGCTGACATTACTCAACTGGTAACACCAGAAAACTGCTGACCAAATTGTGTACATAATACAGTGCGGAAAATGACAAGAAAAGAAACGAACGGCAACGTTTATTCTGCGTCGACCACTTAGAGTAAAACCCAATAACATTATCGCGTTCGAACGAGGCAGGCGTGCTGGAAAAAAAACCAATTTTGTATTCCGATTATTCACTGAGCGAACTTTTAATCCCAGCCCGGATGGGAGCAGGCGATTGATGTACAAAAGATGGAAATAACCAGCAATAACTTATGCGCATGCATAAAGGCATCAATCATCATTACCGCCCACTGAAAATGACCTTCATGAGGGAATCGATCGAGGGTCACTCGAAGAGGAGATATCGCCATGCTCGTTGAGTCAGATTTGAAACAGGGTCTCCGACTCGGCTTTAGGAAGTAGCGTTTATCGATTATGAGAATAAGATGTGCAAACTACAACCCAGTAAGTAAGAAAACAAACGAAAATGGACGATCGGAACAGACTTCACTTACTCGTGTACCGAAGGAAACCTTCCGTTCAAGGTTCTTTGCATAGATGTTTGCCCATTTGTTCATCATTCCGGTCGTAGGTGAACCAAGTGAGTTAACGTGCAGCTTGCTATGAAAAAGAAACCGAGAAATACAACAGTTTCGCGGAGTCCGGATGGAAGTAACTACTGAGGATGAAGACGACGACGATGATTCCGACCATGATACAATACAAGACTGAATCAACTAAGCCAAGCTGAGCTTCATTGACAATTATAACAATCATATGACCCTTGATCAACATAACCGAGTCAGAAGTGTTACAGAACAAACGAGATAAATAGAACCATCATGACGAGACTGCACCTTGACGTGGTATGATGGCTTGCGGGCCTATATGACCCAAAGAGCTATACAGGATGGCTTCTTTAAGATGAGGTGCAATCATACCTGACAGGTCAATGGGTAGAGGTCAGACAAAGTTCAGTCTCCTGGTCATTCAGGTTGGGGGTCGATTTGACCTGGCAACTCAGTCAATAAAATCAGTGGAAGAATAATCGATCCAAGCAAATGGGCTTCCACTAAGCCGTCCCGCCGTCTTGCGAATAGGTTCTTGTTAGAACCAAAGGCTTTGGATGAGGACCCCAATCATTCTCTTGCTTTGCGGTTGGACACCCTAGCAATACCCATCCAACATCTCTCACGAACTGCACGAAAATAAAAAATTCCATACTGCATCGGTCGTCGTGCAGAACAATCAGGACCGCGCTGCCCATTGCATCGAGTGGGGTGGGTAGTGATAAGTGGGCTACTGCTCAGAGTTCCCTTTCTTTTATTCGACCTGTCTTCTGTCCCCAACCACCTCTCTTTGCCCCCTCTACGTATCCATAATACTCCCACTGATAACACGCCAATACTCGCAACGATTCATTGTCAAACAGCGTCGTAAATAATCCACAACCGCATAACTCACATTTTCTTAAGCCTCATCAGCCTCTGAATCTCGGCTCCTTCAACGTCCGTACACTCATGCAGACTGGTCAGCAGGCGTGCCTAGCGCTCATAGTAGATTGTCTGAAGATTGATGTTTGCTGCGTAAGTGAAACGCGTATCCAGGATTCGAGCAATGTAATTCAACTAACTGCTCCTGGTATCTCATCTAGGTATTTTCTGCGCACCTCAGGAGACGAAGCAGCTAGAGCTACGGGTCAAAGTAGTATAGGAGTAGTCTTGACTGACAATGCTGAGACTGCCCTTTTGGATTGGATCCCATTAACAGTCGTGCTATGAGATTCCTGGGGTCAGTCGGCGTTCGAAAAGATAGCTGTGTTAAGCGTAATTTGTTTGTGATCTCGGCGTGCGCCCCAACGGACTACAGCTCAGACGCGCAGAAAGATGAGTTCTATGATGAACTCACCACCCTGGTTCGCAGCAGTGAGGGTTCTGACATTGTAGTGCTAGCTCGTGTCTTCAATGCACAAGTTGGCAAACTTAGTGTGTCAGAAGCCTGTTTAGGTGGGCATTGTGCTTTACCCGCTCAGCGTACAGATAACGGGGACAGAATTCTCCAGTTTTGTGCAGACAATCGATCGTTCTTGTCTAGCACAAATTTCCGACACAACTCGCATCGCACAGCGACATGGCGCTCTAATTCTACAGGTACTTTGAGTCAAATTGATCATATCGCCGGAAGCTACCGGTGGCGCAGTTCTGTTCAGAACTGTAGATCTTACTGGTCCACGTACGTAGAGTCGGACCATGCCTTAGTTTAAATGCGATTATCGCTCCAGCTCCATGGTCATCGTCGCAAACCGCGAACCCGACTAGCCGTGCAACGTTTGTGTGACCCAGAAGTACGCACCCGGTGTGAGCAGAAGTTAGCACATGAGCTAGGATCTACGACGAACGGTCATGTAGATGAGCATTGGGCTCATATCAAACAGGCGATGCACCTTGCAGCAGGTTTTGCCTGTGGTCCTAGATCCGTTGTCCATCAAAGATACTGGATCTCGCAAGAGTCGCTGAGTATAATGGAGCAAAAGCGTCAACTCTCGAACCGTAAGGAGATGAATAAGATGCGGAGAAAGCTACAAAGGCAAGTTACGAAAAACCTTAAGAATGATCGCGAAAATTGGTGGGTCAAGGTAGCCGAAGAAATGGAAATAGCAGCTGCTTTAGGTAACAGTCAAGGACTTACTCGTGACACCAGTGGATGGCGCACCCAGGTCAGTGAAACGATTTGCGACAGAAATGGAGAACCCATCCATAGAAAACAGCAAAGGCTCGACCATTGGGTCGAACACTTTAAGGAGCAGTTTAGCTGGCCGCACGCTCGTGTAGCTACTCCTGTGTCAACAATTGCGACTCCTCGGGTGGTATCACTTGAGCCCCATCGGAAGAAGAAGTAGAACCATGTATTCGATTACAAAGGCGGGGGAAAACGGCAGGTCCCGAAGAACTTCCCTCAGTTCTTTTCAAACTTGGTGATGAAACTTTGATAAAATCACTTACCGTCTCGCTCCGTGACATTTGGAACGAGGAGCGTATTCCGTTATTATGGGGAAAGTCACTGATTGTCCTCCACTCCAAGAAGGGAATACACAGTGACTGTAGTAGCCATGATGGGATCAGCTTAATTTCGATAGTCACCAAGGTATTAGCCTCGATTTAGTTGCACCGTCTTACACCGGCTCGCGAGAGTAAAACCCGCGAACAGCAGGCTGGATTCCTTCCAGGTCGAGGATGCATCGGCCAGCTCTTTACTCTTCGCTAATTACTTGAAACGCGTAGCACGCACCGTCAATCGACAATAATGGTTTTCCTTGACTTAAAAGACGCTTTCGATTCGGCTCATCGAGCAGCGCTTTTTAGTACTCTTCATCGAAAAGGTATGCCTCAGAAGTTCGTGAACCTACTGAGATCATTGTATTCGCACACTTCTGGCCGCGTAAGAGTTTACGGTGAACTATCCGGTCGGTTCGAAACGACCAGTGGTGTTCGAAAAGGATGTTCCATTTCGCCATTCCTGTTCAACTTCGTCATGAACGAAGTAATGGAGAATGCCTTGCGAAACTTTCAGGATGTGAGCGTCGAACTAGGAAATAGTAAAAAAGCATGTGACCTAGATTACGCGAACGACGTTGTCTGCTTGTTCGAATACATGGAACAAGCTCAACGTTCACTAGATAGGCTTGGGAGAGCTATAGCTCCATTCGGCATGCGCTTTGCACCTTCAAAGTGTAAAGTGATGTTACAAGACTGGACGTCAACGATTCCGAGCTTGATGCTCGATGGGGAGGTGCTGTCAGTTTTCGACCACTTCACCTACCTCGGCAGCAGCGTGACGACGGATAGGAGCACTGTAATAGAGGTGAGCACGCGGATATCCAAGGCTCGAGCGACGTACACTGGACTGAAGCACTTGTGGTGCCGACCTGATATTTCACTGAAGTTGAAACGTCGTGTATAATGTGCCGCAGTGCGTTCAGTTTTGTTGTATGGTTGCGAGATTTGGAGTCTGCGTGCAGAAGATGTTCGTCGTCTTGAGGTTTCCGACTATCGATGTTTACGTAGTATCGCTAAGACTGGATGGAATGACAGAGTAAGCAATGTTGAGGTTGGTCAGTGGGGCTTGCCCTACTGTTTAACGCTGTACGATGATGATGATGATGATGATGATGATGATGATGATGATGATGATGATGATGATGATGATGATAAACAGAAACATGAGAGGAAAAAGGAAGGATGTAAAATATTTCTCATTTAAGTGCGTCTAATGATGGCGACAGTCTGCAACGTCAAGCCAATACATATTTCAAACCTAACTTCTATTTTCTACCCTCCTCGCTTATACCGTGGACACGGCATAGCAACGCATGTCCCAATCAAGGTGCTGATTCGCTACTTTACCTAATTATCATCTTCCACCTAAACAAACTGAAGCGAACTTTGCTGGAAGTCGCGACACTCATCATTTATACAAACAGTACTTTCTTTGGGTGGCTTCATAAACAAAAATACCACTCCGGCTATAACACGGAGTACATAGTCTGACTATAAAATCCTCTTGAATATCGCTTCGAAACAGAGCAACGAGCACAGGTGACCAGTCACATGACTCACAAAATAGAACAATCAATGATTATACGTACCTCTGAGGAGTGAGCACAGCACTCTGTCGCAAGCCGGTTGGAAAACGTCGTCTAAAACTCGGCGGTTCCAGTCGACCGAGTTCGTCCTTCTTTGTAAATGTGTCGTACAACCGGAAGAATGTTCCTCCGTTGTGAGTCACGTTTGCGGCAGGTTGATTCGTGCGATGTACACGCGCAGTGGATTCGTCCAGCGCATCCGAACTAAGATGAGCCGCGTTCAGAGCACGTATCTGCTGACGGTGGTTGTATGCTCGACGGAGGAACAGTTGAAGAAAGTTAGCTCGTTGCCGACTCCTGGTCGTGAATGTATCCTCACTTGCAACACAGTTTAACGGTTCACTTTCATTTGGAATTTCACATTGTGAGTCAACTGTGAGTAGACGGGGAAAAATAAGACATCAGGGCAGCCCTTAGTCGCACACCGCAGAGTCACATGACAGTCCCCAGCACTATGTGCAAGAATGTGCGCTCACTGTTCAACAAGCCTCCGAACCTAAATTGTTTGCTTATGACTAGTTTTTCTCAAAATAGATGTGTTATGCCTTCAAGAAAATTCGTTGGACGTTGGGAAGTGTTTTAAGCTTCCGTCAGGATAGATTGAACTCCATGACGAAGAAAAGTGGCGACGTTGTCATGTATCAATTCCAAGGGAGGCAGTAAATATAGTGTCATTTTTCCATTCGTTCTGATATGAATGACTTTATATCGGTCGCATGTCATCCCGGATATTCCCGCTTTTGATACACTATCATCACTAATGTATACATTACACCACAAAGATTATAAAGCTTAATTAACTCTTCTTATGATTGATTCTTACCTCTCGCTGTTCCGTTGACTGGTGACAATCTCCATTTTGATTGTAGGAAACTTTAACTATGCCTCGATGTACCCACTCTCACCTTTAAACCTCAATAATATTTGTCTTAAAACGACCCTTAGTAAATCTCAGCTGGACTGTATCCTGATAAATCATACAGTGTAACAATCCAGAAATTGAAAAATTCATCAGTAGGGAAGTTGTCAAGCTCCTCAAGTTCACCAAATTAACGAAAGCTTCTGGACCGAATGGCCTACCTTCGGCAATACTCAAACACCGGGTTGGACCTCTTTCTCAGTTAATGACTACTGTTATCAACCACTCACTTGAATCGTTCTCCATTCCTGACTGTTGGCGTCCTTTCACAATCATCCCCATACCTGAAGGCCGGAATAACAAAGCGGAACCAAAATATTCCGCTCAACTGCATCGTCCTCGTTGGCGTTGAAACCAGCTGAGCATGCTGGACTTCAGCGCCTCAAAAGTATTGTCAGGAGTCCCACTGAAGAATACCAACTTGTGTATAAAATCCGGGGTTCCACGATTGATGCGGTAGCGTACGTAGTTCATTTAATCGTAAAATCCCTCATTGATTGGTGCAAATCAGTTAAATGTGCCTTTCTCGATAACACATCGGCTTTTTCCATCACATGCTTGCGCATGAGTGCAGTGGTAGGGATATATACTCCATAGCCACAAAAACTTATTACACTATTAGGAATAACCGGCATCCAGGTCCCGAGATTTGGAGTGGAGAACCACATAAGGTCCCAATAGGTCAGGTGTGGTAACAATCCAAATGACAGCGGATTGTTGTCTACCATCAGAGTACCCGGTGATGGCAGAGATTTGAAAAAGGACTGCATCACTCTTCGTAGATGTCTGCTCATCATCAGTCTTGTTTCTGGCATAGCCTTAAGAAACCTCACATCAGACTTGTGTAATATACACATAACAGCATCCGTTGTATTTGCAGAAAAAATCATCGCTGGCCGTTCACACCCAATGCATTGTGCGTTCTCTCGCTGCTTCTGTTGACCAACCCTAAACATCCGCCATGTTCGTTGTTTTAATTACTTTCTTCAAGATTATCACTGTATAGAAATCCCGTAGTTCTTTTCCGTGTTCGTGTTTACCAAAGGATGAAGTTTCATCCCAGCTAATAATCAGTTTTTGGCGTAGAGAATTGTTACTCCATTCGCTTTCTCGACGGTTAAACAGAACCGCAAAAAACGTCCCCAAGTCAGTGCTTTATTAATAACGATGACAAACAATTATATGAAGTCCCGAGTTTGTTAATCGATGGATTGGCTTAAAAGAGTATTTCATCGGAACAGAATATCCCTGAACTCTCAATAATCACTAAAAAATGACAAGGATATCGATTAGAAACATGTTTCACAATGACTTCGAATCAGGATCTGAAAATAAATGCATCATCGAAACTTGTGCAATCATGTACCAGTGTGAATGATGCTCAGAATGAAAGGAAGATTCAGTCTCCACAAGTTCCGTTTGTTCAAAAATAACACGTAAATATCCCTGATCAACTAAGATCTTAACATACTTTTGGCCTTTTGATTTCAGGTTTCCGGTTATGTTGACAAAGAATGGCAGAATATTCATTCCACGAGGTGCACAAAGCATCTACCTGAGTTCAAACTAGGAACGCCATAGCCGCGTAGTAAACGGCTTATAGTTGTTCATGGTTAAGCCGAAAGTATGCAGATTCTGACAAAAATGTTTCACTTTGGTTTGCAAAACAAAACCTTACTTGTCGTGGAAAGTTCTCCTTAAATACAACGATATTCAAACTGTTTATTCGCTTCTTTTTTGTCAGAAAAGTTATCCTCCTACTAGTCAGATTTGTTGAGAGGTAAGAAAACAACAACCCAATAGTAAAACCACAAAATGTATGTGCCTGTTTGTCGGTTATTTTGTGTGCCATTCACAAATCTCAATTTCCGGATCATTGTTAGCTGTTCTCTATTTTAGTGCAGTGGAGTGGACCCTTATGATCATCCCGACCTAAAACACTCAAATCATATGAGACAGCAGCATTCACTCGTAAAACTCGCAAGACTTACAAGACTTGTCATCCTCGTCTTGTTCGTGATTCCGAGATGTCTTCTTCGTGAGGAGAAAGTTGTGCTCTAACTAGAGAGGAAATGAATCAGTATAGAAGGGAATACAACTGTATTGTAGCAAGTGATCACAGTATCGAATTGGACTAAAAAGAATCATGGGTGTCACTTCCTCCATGTGGTTTGGTGAGCCCCTTCCCCTGGTGAGTATTTGGTATGCCTCTATCACTGTATTTCTGTGCAAACATGAAATAAAAATGGGTAGCTAGATGAGTTGGGCAATTCGAGCATATTCGGCTGATTAGATCAATTCTCTGGCTGCGTCTTTCTTACTACGATGATTGGCGAATGGAAGATGAGCGCGAGTGGTAAGTCCATAACATGTAAGTCTTCCACAACCACCTTAGTTGTCATCTTTTTGGCCGCACAAATGATCATACTTCGTGACCATTGAAGTAATCATGGTCTCACTCGTTTTTTTTATTCACACGACCCTTTTACTTATGACCGGATCTGCAAGCGCAAGTAAGAGACAAATAAGACCACCACATTAATTCCATGGCCATTGAGAGCAAGAACCAAGAAAATTAACTACCTTTGAGTGCGAATTCGGGTGGGGTGGTGTTTCGATCGCAACAGCGTTACGGTGTGTATGGACCTGTGACTCGTTCATTGTCTGTTCAATTCTCCCAAATTCCGATTTCGTGTCGACCGAACGAAGATCAGATTTCGTCGATTCTAAATCTTCCATATTTCCATTCCACGAACTGTAGGAGAGAAAAAAACTACTCGTAAATAAGACCGGTTAAAGAGATGCAGAAAACGCCTACTCGGGGTGGACTAAACAACACGACAATTTACGACAGGAATATGGAATCATACATTATATATATATATATATATATATATATATATATATATATATATATATATATATATATATATATATATATATATATATATATATATATATATATATATATATATATATATATATATATATATATATATATATATATATATAAACACTAGTCGGTCACTGGGCGTAAAAGGGGTTGTTACCGTCCAAAGCCAGTAACGGAAGGGTGCTATATCATGTAGTGTATATGTTCAACAAACCGCTGAGACCCATCCCGGATAGGCTGGTGGTTAGGTGTCCTACTCACAATCATTCACCTCGGATTCGAGTCCCAGTGCTGGGCTCAGCGGATGTGCACTGCTGATGATTGCGAAAAACGAAGATGAAAGCGATTTTCAGTACTTCCATGCTTTTCAATGATGAGTTGGGTGTGAATAATGCCAAATGAAATTGTTTCAGCTTGTTTTCTCGTCACAAATCAATGAACGAAAAAGAAATACTGCCACCTGAATTAAGTCTGGTTGATTCTTGGCACCGGAACAAACACAGGTCGGAATTCGGATCGTTATCTGAGGTGCGCTTGAACCCCACACAATTTCGTTTTGTAGAGACACTTTGTTCAGACTCGTTTCGTCCGAAAATCAGGCAGGCAGAACGACAAATGGATGTGCAGATGGAGACACACGCACACACGAGCTACACACGGAACGGAACAAATCGCCGAATTTCCAAATTTCACCAGGCGTAAACAACCGCGAACGAATAAACACAATCGGATGGCTAGTTATTGAGCCTAACCAGACGAGGGTTCACTCGCAGACAAAGAAAGGAGGGTCACGCTCGCTCAGTTAAGGAAGATCTGCGAGAATATATACGGTTGGAGTGGTAAATGATACGGAATTCATAGATAAGTTAACGAGTTCCATGAAGTATGCACTATATCGCACTAGCATTCCCGATGGTTCACAATATATTTCTCGCTGGTGATTGTTATTTCTGAAATCTCAAATATCGGCAAGGATTAGGAAAGATGAATGGAAAAAGAGTGGGTCATAAACAACTTCAGTCTAGTAAATCCAACCATTAACCTTGCAGTTCAGTGTTCTGGTTTTGGTTGGTATTTCACAGTATTGCTCAGTCAGACGTGAGACAAATCAAAGCGCAAAGACCCCTGAGGCGAGGGGCGGGGGGGGGGGGCTTACGAGCGAAAATCACATAGACTAAGATAGAGTTCGAATGTTAATGCACACCAACGAACGCAGCACCTGGTCTGGTCCCCTAGTGTCTCGTGTTTCTTACATCAAAATAGATTTCCTCGAAGAAAGAATGTAGGTATAGTAAAGCATACTAACAGTACATCACAGTACAGAATGTTTGGTGAAGTGGGTTCTCGTGGCTATCGGATGCGCTAGTTCTGCTGCAATCATGTATGAAAATGAATTAACGGACTGTTTCAACTCAAGACGGACTTTCGAATGTTAAGTCGATTTTGTGAATGGTTTCAGTCGGCAAAATCGATCTAAAGAACAAAAACAAACGCAAAACTTCAAAAAACGAGAGCAGTTTGAGTAGATTCCGTTGTTAATGGTTCGCAGCATTTGTGTGTATGCAGTAACACCATTTGTACACACACATAAATACTTAAACATACACAAACACACCCGTGCACAAGCGCGTGCGGACCATAGAAAATGGAAACTACAGATCGGGAAAATGCTAACCCCGGACTAAGGAAGTGTCAAATTCCTTCGTTTACAACTGAACGATCAAGTGGAGTTGAGAAAACAACGACGACGACAGCAGATTTCTTTAACAGAAATTCCGAACATCAAAACCTGAAGATCGTCAAAAAGTCCACACTCAACGAGGCAACCGACTGATCTGTAACAACAACAACAGCAAAAAATACTGGCACGGCAGGGCCACTCATGTGAAGATAGGCTTAGTGAGCGATTTGCGTGAGATCGAGTGCCTATCAGCGATTGCTGTTTAAATCTAATCAGCATTTGAAAATCAGAAAGGGTTTGAGAATCGGACTTGGATATCTCACCGAAATGATATCTGCTTTAGATCCATCCTACTAATATAGTGAGTATTTGAATATGTTTTGTGGAATCTGCCTACTTTTCAACAAGCGAAGGATCAATTCATTCACTGGACATTCACAAACTGCGCAGGCGAGGATGATACTCTATTTTTACTGCGAGGATGCAAGCAATGTGGGCGGCAAAGGGTGGTGCATCTTGGCTATAGCTTTTGTGCCCCTCAGCCACTCAAATTTGTGAAATATAACTCCTAGACAGAAGCTTGAAGACATTGACTGTCTCAACGACTGAATAAAGTTATTATTAGACACGGGACCTCGAACCAGGTATAATGCTAACACCACAAACAAAGCGAGGCAACACGCTACAAGCACAGAAAGATAAGAGCAGTACCCTGGATGACCGAGCGTCATATTTCAGATCGAATCTCATGCGTCGGAAATCACATCAGATGGACAACTGACGGAAATAACGTGATGTTTAGTGATGAAATAAATTTCAACTTAAACGGCGCGGACGGACTAATGTACTACTGGTGTGACATGTGAAAGAGCAGAGTTAATTTCGACCATCAAACCTTCGGTGAGGGCTCTGTGATGCTCTAGGGTGGTATTTTTGCGGACAGTAAAACAGTGCTCGCAGTTCTTCAAGGAAAGCGGGTAGATGACTCGTAAACCGGAAATTTGAATGACTTTTCACTTCCTGCAATTCTGAGAGAGAGTCCAGTCTTTTCCAGCAAGACCATGATACCATATATGTAGCCCGCGTCAGTAAAATGTATTCAAGCATCAAAATCGCTGATTGGCCTGCTCACAGTCCCAAGTTGAACCTTATTGAAGCTGTTTGGAGTTTGTTGGCAAGGCCGGTCTGTGAAAACGGAGGAATGCTCAATGCTATTCAAGGAATGAAGTCCAGTCTCATCCAAAATGCGTCGGTATTGTCGGAGGTGGGTGTCTCAGGGTTGGAGCTATTTACTCGTCCTAAGCGCCTCACGAAATGGTCCCAAATGACCGTGTGTCTGTTAAAACCTCTGCTAGGAAAACCTACTTACTGGCTTCTCATGGTGATGTTTCCACTGAAGTGGGAGGACGAAACTGAATGCCCGACGCCCTCCACCGGGTTGGCCGACTGAGAGTCGGTCTAGGTGAGATGGCTAAACCCGGATTCCAAAGTAACCACGGGTGGCGTATGAGGCGTACAACACTATGCTCACCGGCATCGGTGGCGGAGGGTTATACTGAGTACCCAGGATGTCTAGCCTCACCCGAAAGGCGAATGAGCTGAGCAGCCAGAGGTCTTCAGAAGAGGTGAATGAACCACCGGTTCTCCTGGACCAACCCTGCCGCTTTGCAGAATGTGCTTGGTTGCGCGAAGGTTAAAGGTGCATTCTCGAATAAAACTGCCAAATCTGGACTTGGCGACCGAGTAATACAACAGCTCGCAACGCCAACAACCGTGGATAATTTTACTGATATATTGATTGATGGCCCTTCAAGCGAGCGTCAGAACGCTCTCCTACACCGTACACAACTTGTTCTTCCGTCTCCACTCTCTCTTCACCTTCTCTTTCATTTTTACACCCCACCAGTTCTTCGGTCGACCATGCCCGTTGTAATGCCACTGGTGGAAATCCTGGCTATGTCCCCTCTCGTCCTAGCTTCAGAGTTTCACCGAACCCGTTACCAACAGCTGACGCCTTGCTTGGCCCTCGATGCCCATTTAACCTACCCAAGTTCAACGTGCGAACCGAGATGGTAGGGGGCAACAGGCGGGTTTAGCTCGTACGTTTGAATCTCTCGTCATCGATGTGTGTTACACTCAGGAAATTCGCATTCAAGACTCCAGTTCCATCATTTGGCTGACGCCTCCATCTAATCCTTCTATGAAGTTTCATTTACGCCTTGATGGAAACGCTGAGGCTGCGGTTTCTGGTCTTGCAAGTGTTTGAATTGCTACCAGTGAGACAGCTGAAGCGGCGCTGCTAGACTGGATCCCAGTCGACAGTCTTTTATGTGCAATAAGACTCGGAGGTTCGTACGAAGTGAGCAGTCGCCGTTCCTATAGACGCAATCTGCTTGTCGTCTTGGCATATGCACCCATTGATTGGAGCCGAAATGCAACCAAATATAACTTTTACTAAAAGCCCAACGACCTCTTACATAAAACAAGCCGGGCCGATATCATGACTTTAGCAGGAGATTTAAATGCTAGAGTTGGTCGGCTTTCATAGAACGGGGCGCATCTAGGAGGCCCCTTTGGGCTAGATCCCTGTCGCTCGGAAAACGGGGAACGGTTGTTGGCCCTGTGCTCAGACCATCGCCTATTCCTCGCCAGTACGAAATTCGGACGTTTTAATCGTCAGAACGCCAGGTGGCCTCCGCCCTCTTTGAATCAACAGTGGACCCAGATCGACCACATCACTATCAGCCACAAACGGCGAGGATGCATGCAAGGCTGTCGATCGTGCTTGAGTACTCCCCTTGACTCCGACCACACGTCAGTTTGCATTAAGCTGTCTTAATGCTTCAGCGGCCGCTCTACAGGCATGTTGCAACGACGGTTAGATCGTGATAAGCTCTGCGGTCCATTTCATCTACCCGTCTTCCAGAACGCACTAGCTGAAAAGCCAGATGTAGCCCCACCTGATAACATAAACCAGCATTGGTCGCTTATCAAGAATGCTTTTGCATTCCACTGGTACAGTGAGTTGTGGCCTATCTCGTCGAGCCGCGAAACCTTGGGTTTCTGCTGAATCTCTGCGCGTTTTCGACGCGCACCAGTTGATCCTGGCTGGAAGCGAGTACAACGAAGCACTACTCGTAATGAGATGTGCAATCAACGCGAGTCTCCGTAGGGACCGCGGAATCTGGTGGTCGTAATGCGCATCAGAGATGGGACGTGCTGTCGCCGTCGGGAAACCCCGCGATCTGCTCTGTCTCATTCAAGTCACCGGTAGAAAGCCACTAGTTATGAGAGAACAATCTGTGAAGCTTACTGTTCGCCAATCCACAATCAACAGTGGAGTCTCGAACGCTGGGTGGAGCACTTTCAGACAGTTTAGGTGGCCCTCAGCGTCAGCCTCTCATATAGCTCTGCCACCACACGTCCAGTGGTCTGTTTCGACGAATCCACCTACCGAGGTGAAGATCCGAAAGGAAACCCATGCCTTAGGATATCACAAAGTGCCGGGCTTCCATGGCATTCTCCTAACCCTTTCTAAAGATAGTGGAGTGCAGCTCGTTAGAGAACCACACGCTTTTGTTCTCAAATGTTCGAATTTCTGACCAGGTCTCGTCCCTGTACAGGGAATCGATTGTTATCCCAATCTTCAAGAAGGGCTCGCGCAGTGACCACGCTAATCACAGAGGTACAAGCCATTACCCAATAACGTCGAAGCTGCTAGCGCTTGTCATACTTCGCAGGTTGTACAACACACGTGAAGAACAAACTCACGAGGAATAATTTGGGTTTCGTGCCGGTCGTGGATGTATCGACCAAATCTTTCCCTCCAACAGTTTCTACAGCACCGTCACACTTTCCAAAGACCAACAATCATCGTGTTCCTGGACATTGGCACGGCCTTCGACTCCGTCTATAGGACTGCATTATGGAATTGTTTGTTGAGAAACGGGGCACCTGAGAAGTATGTATCGATCCTCAAAGAGTTCTGTCGTCACACCTCAGGTCGGGTTGGGGTCCACGGCCAACTGCCGGTCCTTTTTTCGTCTCCAGTGAAGTTCGATAAGGTTGTCCTTTTTCCCATTTCTCATCAACTTGGCCACAGAGGATGTTCTACAGAATGCCTTGTTTGGTCTTCCAAACGGTGGAGCTGAACTTCTCCCAGGGAAGAGTTTTCAACTTAGATTACACTGGTGATATCGCCTCGCTCAGTGGTATAGCATAAACAACACAACATGCTTTGGACCGTTTGGTAACTGAGGTATCCAGATATGGTATGCACTATTGGCCTTCCAAGTGCAAAGTGCTTTTGCAAGATTGTCAACAGCCTGTGCCGCACTCATCCTCTATGATGATCAGTTAGAACTCGTCGACAATTTTAAGTACCTCCGGAGCTTGATAACAACTGGAGGTAGTGTTGGGGAGGAGATCAGTTCACGAATAGTGAGAGCCAGAGCGGCTTTCACAAACTTGTGACATCCGGCTCTCTCCTGGTGGACGGATGCATGTCACCGCGGTTAGTGCTGTTTTGCTGTACGGTTGCGAGACCTGGCTGCTTCACGCTGATGATACTCAGCGTCTTTCTGTATTTAACAAGCAGTGCCTCCGAATCATCGCTTGCGTCTTGCGGGAACATCGAGTAAGGATTGAAGAGGTGAGCCGCGGTCAATTGAGCACGGAGAGCTACCCTCTCAAAGAAGTGGTCACTGTACACTGCTTCTGGAAGCTCGGCCATGTTTTGCGAATACCTGCCCATCGTCTACCTTTCCGTGCTCTATTCGCACATGTTACGTGAGGCTGGAGGAAGCGACGCAGCGGTCAAGCCATGACTTGGCATAAAGGTATGAAAAGGCTAGCATCAGAATTGGCTTCAGTTGGTGGCGCGAACGCTGTATGGTCTATTTGTAGAACTCTCGTGACCCGTAATCACAAAACGGTCATTCCGACAAACAAATTTAACGATCCTATATGCATTAGCGAGAAATCGCAGGAAAATGAGGTGCGCTAAAAGCATTTCTTGCACTAAATCTATTGGCGAGCCACGTTCGCCACGCTGCAGTGCTGTCCTCAGGTATATATTGCATGAAATGCTATTGAATCTACCCACTTTCTGCGATTACTTTCGAACCAAATCACTCAGGGTGATCACACTGGGCACGCTGATGTGTAAACCCATTATTATATCAAATATGCATACGAATTTTCAAAGCGAAACAGATAAATCGGTTTATCTCGGAAAACGTACCTGAGAGGGTGCGAAATGTTATTAAACCCCCTCCTAGACTAACGACCAAACACGAAGCTGGTTACGAAACGCAGTAAACGTTACTGATAAGGATTCAAACACAACGCCCAGGCACGCTTATATTCCGGATGGTTTCAAATCCTATGCTGTCTCATTCACCGAGGACAGCGGACGTCAACGCGTCGAAAGCTCCGAAGTCTTTCATTGGCACAGACTCACCTTATTATCAGACCCCCGACATTTTCAATTCTGAACAAGCAATTGAGAAGACAAACAGTGGGAGAGAGATTTCTGTAGTATACTCTTAACGGTTAAACGTACGTGACCGATGAGATTCTTCGAAAGGAATTCTTCTCGTAGTGTTTGTCTTGTGAACTGCTTATTCGAATTCATCACGAGATCTGAATGTTTAATTTTCAATCGTATTCAACTATGAACTGTGGGCTGGCCAGACCGCGGACTTGATTTTACGGTAAAATAACCATATTCTGGAGGGGTTGGCCGTATCTATTGGCCACGTTATCACGGTACTCAGTTGATTTTACGGAATCATCGCGGTCAAACACTGCTTCAGTATTCTCATGTTAACGGTAGCAGTGTGCTTACCCTTTAGAAGTGCTAGCTGGGATTTCTGTTCTCAAAAACTGCACTCCAGACCATCAGAGATCCAAAAGCAACGGCTCGACGACTGAGGTTCAGCTTGCTTCTCCAGATTATTCCCAGTGGTGATTTATTACCCAGTCCACTCCATTTTGAGAATGTCACACAGGACACTGATCTCATTTTTCTAAGCCGCAGATGTGGTGAAAAAACCCTACGAGCTGTTGTATACGTCAAACGCCTACATTCAGTTGCAAGGAGCACCGCAGCTTGGATACACTCGTTAGTACGTTCGAAGTACCGCGCCAGAGTCTCCTGGCCCGATTGGAGATTTTTTCTTCGAATTTCACATTTTCGCCTAACAGCATAATGAACTGGATCCGTCAAATGGTCCAGAATAACTATTGTCCATCTGGGATTCCTCTCAGGAATCTGGTTTGTATTTATTCCCGAGTCTTTGTATCCGAGTATTTTTTTCCTTTTCCCGGTTCAGACAACCTTGAACCTGGCCTCATCTCTCTGTTTTGATGAATGAGCGATTTCTACTTCCAGTCAGAATGTGCAGCTTGAGTAAACTTCGCTCACGAATCACATGCGACGTGAACACTATGGATAACACATCGCTGAGTGTCAAAAATGAGTCAATGCCGACCAAAGTCGTTGCTTTCTTAAACCATTTCGGCGTTTTTTCCGATTCATCCAGCGGTGAGTTTAATAGTATTTCGCACCCTCTCAGGCACATTTTCCGAGATAAATCGATTTGTCTGCTTCACACTTAACATTCGTGTGCGTGTTTGATATAGTAATGGGTTCACACATCAGCATACCCAGTGTGATCACCCTGATTGACTTGGTTTAAAAGCAATCGCCGAACAACACGGTGGGTTTACCAACATTGCGTGCACTATCTGTGGCGTTTTTAAGAAGTAGCGCTTGCCAAGCCTGAAACCCACACAGGCTTCATATCTAACAGATATGTAGTGTTTTCGAGGAATTTCTAGACAACGGTAACGTGATATCTGAATAACATTATCCAGAGGAAATCATGTTTGAGCACATAAGACCTGATACACAAATTCAGGTTTCCGATCCATCATAGGATGTGGAACCAACGATCTGTGACACACTAAATATCAGTCCAAAGGAATAATTCGGCAAAAACAATACAGTTCATTTTCAAATGCGTCAGAGCAGAGCTGTGTGCTGCCGAGTGCACCTTCAAATTGCTGATTACGATTACGGGACGACCGCAAATTCTGTAGTTAGTGAAGACAAAGGTGCGTTCAGCTAACAACTGTGTCCATTGTTGCTGCTCAGTTAGAAGTAGCGTGCTTCTGGATAATCCGATCTTCCTCTTCCCTTTCCGCATTTTGATCGATGACATTCATATCAGAGAGGTGAGAAAATTGTAACGTTAATAACACGGCACTATCGGTAGAGAAATGATTAATAGCCAACGTTTTAGACAAATTTTGCAATCAATCAAGCAGGCTTGAGAAAGTCGAAGAAATGGTGTCAAGCTCTTCTACAAGGCGTTTCGAACCTAAATTACTGAGACGATATCGCATTGGTTTCCAATGACTTTACAGCGCGATGGTGCGTTTTGGATAACCTCGCATTGTTTGTCTCGTAGTAAGAAATTTATTTTTCATCCCCAAGGTGTTCACCGCCACAACCAGCCACAATGGTGACACTAAGCATTGCGAAGACGTTCGTTTACTAGGGAATTTGTCGAGCCACGGATGGGAAGTTTGGAGATGAGGTGAAGGCAAGACCATTCCCTCTCATCGAAAGGTAAACCGCACAATACTGCCATGGATGGAGTGCTTTCTTACACCTGTGAGATTAGGCCCGTTCAAACGGCTGATGCCGATCGGCTGTCTGCGAAGCCCTTATAGTCTGGTGACGACAACGAATAAGCAATAGCTTCAGTACGTATTCGGCTAATGGATGTGCCGTATACTCAACAGATATCCTAATTTATATTGTCGGTCAGATCGTTCTACACATGCCACCTCATCGACTCCCGCATCGTGATCGGCTTGCTGAACCTGGGGGGGGGGGGGGTTGGAAAAATCAACGTTGAGGCATTGGCGTAGCACTGATCAGTCAGAACATCGACGTTGTGGCTTGCCCACACCGGTTCTTCAAGCCTGTGGCGCTAGGGTTTGCAAAGTTTAAATGGGTGATAGGTTTCTTAGGGGCGGGAAATTGCCGTGGTTGTTGAAATAATATTAGTAGGTAGCAAAAAGGAGGGTAGAACACAGCCAGTGCATATGAGTGTTGCAAACGCCAACGTGGTCAGATAGAAACCAACAGTCATGTTGTCCTACATGTATGTGTGTACAAAGAGAAAAAGGTGGGGAAAAAGTTTACCCGGTAGGCCTGTTTGGAAATGTTTGCTCAGATTGGAGAAAACAATGGGGCCCGAATGAAAACGAATTTGAGCGACCATCAGAGGCACGTACAAGACAAATAGGCACCGGTACGACGTTTATCTATCCACATTCACAGAACAGGATCATGAAATCGACAACCAGGAACCATAAAGTCGACCCGAGTAATTATATATATATATATATATATATATATATATATATATATATATATATATATATATATATATATATATATATATATATATATATATATTCATTAAGAAGGCATAAGAATGACACTGTAATTAGGAATGGATGTCCTGTTTCTAAGAGTAAGTTTCTTTCATGCGATTAGGAAAACATAACCCGGAAAAACTGAGTACAAAGACTTCAAAACTCCAGTTAGAGCAGTGAACGTCGGCAGATCAAAATAGACATACTGTCACTTCCTGAAGTCGTGCTTTTATTTTTCTGCAAAAACATAATGATAAACATACGGTTATCATCTAGATGCACTGCAGTCATAAAAAGAATGAACAATGCAAAATTGTGCCAGAAAACTACAAGGACGAAATCACCAAGTAAAATCGCAACAAACGGTGTTCTTGACTTTTTAATTTTTATTTTCTACGAAAAAGTGTTCTGAGACAGTAAACATCAGTTGTACACGGCATGATGTGCTCTGACGTTTGTATCAGAGAATGCTGTCAAATCTTAGAAGCAAGCGGCGTCTAAATAGACCATTGCAATCAAGAGAAGTCAACACAGCTTAAATGCAATGCATCGATGATTGAACGCAAACCGCGAAGAATTACCGTTACATCTAGGAGAAGGGGAGGGTAGGCGGGCAGAATTAGTGCTCATGACTGTGAGGCTTGAAGTGCCGAGTCACAAAGGCTCAGATGGGCTACAAGTGATCGTCTTATATCAGCTCCGCTCAAACAGACTTTAATCGTGCTCTGGCTGTGACGCTTCTGGTGGCTTTCTCAGTGAAATGCCAACTCGGAAATCAAAACAATAGAGGGTATGAGAAAAGTGAGAAGAGAACACAAAAAAGTAGCAAGCTGATACTGGAAGATTTTGGACACAAGAGCACAACGCAACTGTATCCTCCAGTGTATTTAACACTGAATGAGTGGATCACTTGAATCCCACCCAAAAGGCTAAACATGCCCTGCCTGACCAAGTCCGATGAGCGGATTCTTAAGAAATACTCTTCTGCGTCATGCGCTGAGTAACCTTGCTCATCTACCAAACACCACCCGCCTCGGTGAACACACTAAGAAAATTTATCCACAGACACCCGAGTAAAACGCAACTGCTCAGATAACAATTTATCTACCTGGTTTATTACCTTCGCGGACGACAAGAGGTTAGGTGTTTGATAAACCTAATCTTGCAACAGCATCTTGCACTTTTAAGATATAAAACACATATCGAACTTTGCTAAAGTTATTCCAAGCGCTCATAAATTCTTGAAACTTACACGGATCTTCGCTTAGAGCTATGTCTTCCGCGTACTCAAAGTTTGACACTATTCATCAGGGAAACGCTCAATACCACCACCCTCATGCGACAAAAAGGCGGTCTCTAGGACCATATGAATTCCGACGTGAAACAGAAAAGAGGAAACGGAGCAACAGTGATATACACCACTTCTAGTGGTGAACTCGGATGAAAGATCACCGAACTACCGAACTAGAACTGTCAGCCAATTTAAAACAAACTTTTTATCGAGGTAGGATTTAGAAATATAGTATCTGTGGTGATTTTGTCCCCCACTCGCATGCAATACAAGAAATCCCATGTAAATCAATCACTGTACATTTGTCCAGTGTATAATCCAGCCAACATTCACGCATTTCCATTCACGACCAAATACATCGTGCGCGTATGACTCATCCTAGCGCAAACTTAGGCATTGATCATGGCAGTGCGCATGTCTCTCGCGCATTATCTGCCCCGACATCACGCGACAGCATTCGGCAAGTTTGCGTCCACCAAGCACATTATTCATGGATCAAAAACTGTCTGCATGTTTTCCTTCTTATGTTTCATGCCTATAAAAATGCCTCATTTTGTATGCTAATAGGGTTGGTTCGCATATCCTCTGATATCATTTCGAACAATTCGGTCACTACAAAACCATTTCTTCCCTTTATCCCATGCCCAGGCATGTGTGTAGTGGAGGCAGCACACTTTATAGCGTTCAAAACTCCACTACACCATTGGGGAGAACCAACAGCCGTTATACTGCAGCTTGGAGTGGAAGGCCGCATACGGTCCAATTACATCACGAGTGGTAACAAACCAGACGAAATCGGGGCGCTGTATACTACCCATACCTTCCCAGCGCGAGATAGTTGGCGTCTGGTATAGGCACACTGGGGTGAGATGCAAAACCCATATCTCAGATTGTCTGCAACTTATAGCACTTGATCACCAACGGTGAAATGGATCCCGATCGGGGTTGTGCAATCTCATGTGACTGGTACCCAGCACGTGAGTACTACTACCCTCCGAATTTTCGGGGAAGACATTGAAATACTGCATTCTGTATGTCCCCGTTTGTTTGGGTCTCATGAAAAGAACCGAGGAGTTTACACGTTTGTAAAATACTACAACACGGTAATACGAAACAGTTGAAAATAAACAAGACACGGGTGTAAGTATTTTAATTATTGAGTTTAAGCGATCAACAGGAGGAAACTATTCAGACAAATCCTTTTACTTGTTTATATCTTTAACCAAAGGTCATTCATCCGATCAAATACGTCGAGTTATGGTTTGGAACACGTGGTGTAACCCATCAAAAATTTTCTAATCCATAAGAATGTTCCATAGCGGTGGAACTGAATAGTCAATATTCTCAAAAATTGAATGCGTTCTAAAAAAGCTACCAATCGAATGTTTACACTTCACGGAAGTAGAAATGACCACTCAAAGACGGGTAGGATATAGCACCACCAAATAGGTTTTGCAAGTAAGTACGCAATGAAACTTTGACAAGACGAGAATACTAAATGTGGTAGCAGCTCAATGATAAGATGCATCAACCTCATCGGTGCCGCCCCAGATGGTGGGTAATAACAATCGAATCTTAGTAGTCGCCTTAAGCTGCGTACATCTAAATGCCCTTCTTTGACCGAAAAATTGCAAGCAGAGATTTGTGATCCGTGAGAAGAGGTCAGCGATTGTGCAGCATGAAAAACAGCCTTTTCCGTTCCATCGGGAAATCCTTGTGAAATAAATGCATCAACCCGTAGTAGGAGGCGTCTGTCTCAACAACGGTCTCCTGACTGGGGTCGAAATGCGTGAGGAGCCGGCCGGAATCTAGCATTTCTTTCACTTTTTCAAACGCCCGTCGACGATCGGTAGACCAGTTCCACTCGGTATCTTTTTCCAAAAGCGCATTCGCTGGTGCATTTCTGGCAGAAATGAACTGTAGTGACTTACGAGGCCCAGAAAAGATCGTACTGTAGGCATGTCGCGTGGTGGGGGCTTAAGCTTGATGGCTTCGATGTTTAATGGGTCTGTGCGACGACCGTCTGTGTCCACGACAAAACCGAGGTACTTCACGGAGGGCATCAATAAATCCGACCTATTCAAACGTAGTCGGAAGCCGCAGTCTTAAATTCCACTGAGAATCATTTCCAAACGTTGCAACACCTTGTCTGGACTTGAGCTCGCGACGATGATATCGTCTACATAGGCAGCAGCTCCCTCAGGTCCTGTCAACATGGCGTTCATGATGTTTTGAGAAATGACAGGGGCGGTCTTCACACCAAAAGGGAAGCGAGTGAACTGGAACAATCCTTGATGAGTGCTGATTGTCAGGAGTCCGCTGGAATCTTCATCTACCTCCACTTGTAGATACGCGTCTGAAAAATACGGCTACGCAAAACATGTCACACAACTCAGTTATGCAGACAACTACTCCGGATGTATGGTTACTCGAATATCGAAAATGATAAGCTATTGGCGCGTTCTTGTTTGTGAGTAACAGAAAGATTAGGATGAATAGTTTATGGCGTTACTAAAGTGAATAAAATGTTTCTTATTCGAAAAAAATTAAAATGTCGTCAACATATTGTTTGTAAAGGGAAAATTGAGAATTATCATCACAGACTTCTCTTTCGATCATCCCCGGATAAACATCTGCCGAGGTCGGACTCGGAGGACTAACCATAACCACACCATCAATCTGCTTGTAAAGTTTTCCTTCAAAATTAAAACAAATGTCAGGAAGAGGTACTTTTCGTGAGACAGTTGATTATCTGTGTGATTTTTTTCTTTGCATAACTTTAATGTACCTATTCCTATTTATTAAATCAAGGACCTCATTCTTTTATGCACACAGAACATCGGTTTTAATTTTGAAGGAAAACCCTACAAACAGATTGATGGTGTGGCCATGGTTAGTCCTTTGGGTCGGACCTTGGAAGATGTTTTTCTGGAGATGATCGAAAGAGAAGTCTGTGATGATAATTCTCAATTTTCCCTTTGCAAATAATATGTTGACGACATTTTAATTTTTTCGAGTAAGAAATTTTATTTCTTTTAGTAATGCCATAAACTCTATTCATCCTAGTCTTTCTGTTACTCGCGAAGAAGAACGCGCCAATAGCTTATCTTTTTTAGATTTTCGAATAACGAGACGTCTGGATGGGACATTGCAAAGGAGTATTTATCGCAAAGCTGCGTGGGGTGGTCGCTAATTACAATTCTCCAGCTTTGCACCAATGGCCTACAAACGTGGATTAGTCCGAACTCTCTTCAACAGAGTGCAGAAAATCTGCACCAGTGATCAAGTGCAAAATGAAAAGGAGTTCAGAAAAAGAACGTTGCTGACCAGTGGTTATCCCGAGAAGTTCATCGAGCATCACCGAAAACCGAGAAAAGCATTCGAAAAGCCAATCACGGTCGAGAAGAAGCAAGTTTTTATTATTTTACCGTTTAAAAGTGACCACGTACTGAATCAAATAAACAGAAATCTTAATTCAGCCATAAGGCTTACATACACAGCGGCGCAATTACGTCTGTTGCAGACTACCAAAAGGTTAAGCTTCAAAAATCACTTAAGTAGCCTTGCCAATCCTAATATCCCACACGTTGTCCATCAGTCCACTCGTAGTTGCGGTGAAGCATACATTTGGCAGAACGGATAGCCGCTTGGCTCCACGAGTGTCGGGGCATATTCCCAAATGGTTGGCAAAATAAATGACGCAACGCAATGCGGCCGCAGAAAATGACGTCAACTCTCTAGCCTCTTCAGTTGCAAAACACTCAATTGCATCAGGTCACAAAGTTGACCTGACGAAATTCTTCACAGTGTTATTGCGTAATCACAAATCGAACCTGCTAGCATTCAGTGAAGCGATGCTTATCATGATGCATCAGCCGGCGCTTTGTGCACAAAAACGGTTGAAAAAATGTTTGATTGCCTTCGCAATAACCGAACAGACTTCTCCCTCCCCCTACCGAACGCACTGTCATAGTTCTCAACCAAGCCCTTTCCACTGTAGTATTTTTCTTGCTGTAGGATATACGAACTAAAATATTTTACGTACGCGGTAGACAAGAGTAAACGAAATGCTTGCATCTCGCGACTTGTCTTCTTTCCGTTCTCATGGGCTGATTGGTTGTTAGGCTGGTGTGAAAGGTAGGCAGTATGTTTATATATATATGTATATATATATATATATATATATATATATATATATATATATATATATATAATCACACCTGCCAGATTTCACGCTGTGTACCAAACAAAACATGGTACAACCAGGGAGGAACGGGCAGAGTCAGAGGGAAAAATAAACGGAAAAAGTCACGTTTTTTGTTTTGTTTTGTGCATATTGCGTTTTTGTCGTGTTTGACGGCTACAACAAAAGCGAATTCACTCCCGCCACTGACTTCGGTTTCCAGCCGTGTTCATCAGCGAGACAATCCAACGTTCTTCGTGATCTCTACCGTTTCAAACTGGCAACCGAGACGGCCCTACATGTGGAAGATATTCCGTTAGTTTCTTCATTCCTCTGCGCCAACTCACTGCTTGTCTTCCACGCTCTTTCTTCTAGTCAGGCCCAGGGAGCGCAAGCAATGCGCAGGCTAGTAGGCGCTGGGCGGAGACGGGGTTGCAACATGGTCTTTTCTAGGGAAGAGTCGGTTGTGCCAAACACTTGACTGTGCACTTGATCACTGCTGGGATATTGCTTCCACCAAACGTGGGCAATGCTACATAAGCAGTGGGGGCCATATTCCACAAGTATACAGCAGTACAAGGCGCACGGTGGAGTTATACACTCGGCCTTTCAAGGAAAGACTTAAGTCGTGTCGGCGCCAAAGATGCTTGAGGTTCAACAAAGCTGGTCTGACCATCGAAATACGCTTAGATATTTCCGGTCCTACTCCGTCGTTTCCAGTAACACAGATACCCACACAAACAAAACTTTTGGTTATCTCCAGTCTTTCATTGCAAAGTAGAGTGTCGGCACATGCCCCCACCAATCCTGGAGGGACACCGTACACTCTGATGGGGCGAAGTACATTCCGCAGCGGGCCACTTCAGTTGTCATATTGTTCAATAGAAGCTGAGCCGCTGGGGTATAGCAGCGAGCTGGACGATGTCGTCGGCGTACTCAAGAACAGTAAAATGTATGTCCTTGGAGGAGTTCGACACCACCACCACCGACGACGATCTCGACCGATTTCTTAAGGACGTCATCAGTTGCGAATTTAAACAGAAACGGCAAAATGGGACACCTTTGTCGAACTACACTAGAGGTAAAAAAGGGGAGCGAGAGTTTACCGTAAGCTCTTACTTATGCTGAAGTATGGCGGTATAGAGATTTGATGATTGACACATTCTTCAGGTACGCCCTGTTCTGAACCGTCCTACTAACTTTAGTCAGAAGACTGCTCTGCCTTCGAACTATCTCAGTTTATTATCGCAAAACATTGTTTATACGGGAATAAACAGTCATTGTCATCAATCGTAGCAACACAAACTTGCATTATGTAACCTGTCTTCTGATTGGCCGATTGGTGATACGACCAGCTACCCTATGACGGGAATCCGTTAGGGTATTATCATTCCGCTACCCTGTCGCTTGCGAATTCGCTGCCTTAAGCGAAAACCTGGATTCCGGACAGGCGCCGATATACTGATTGCTAACGCGAACTGGCCGACTATCGATCGAGTTAGGACGTATGTTCCCATGCCGTTTCCCAACAAGCGTTTCCACAGAGCAGTCCTGTGAACTGAATCAAAGGCTGCTGACATCCAGGACTACGGCGATGGTCGGTCTTCGGTAAGTGTGCCGATGCCCCAAGAGCTGACGGAGGCCTAATATCTGATCAACGCAGTCATTCCCTAGGTGCTATTTCTGCTGTTGTTGCGTTGGCACCATACTTGTTCTCAAGCCGGTATATATATATATATATATATATATATATATATATATATATATATATATATATATATATATATATATATATATATATATATATATTACTTAAGCGTCAACTTATCGATCACACGCACGTTCACTTATTGTTACAATGTGCTATGCACGTACCATATGGCATCTCCTACAAAATTAAACAAAAGGCGCAAACAAAATTAGTGCATCTTACAACCTCACTCATTCTTCCGCGTTGATTAAAATAAGAAAGTGCGTTAAAAATATGAAAGGCTTGATGTGAATTGTCTTGTGGTCAAAAAAGCTACGCAGCAAAGGACGCCAAACTTCCAACGCGTAAACACGATTTGTGTCACCAATCGCACTAAAAACTATCAACTTGAGACTAGTTTCAGACATGTAGCACCAGACGGTTTGACCTGTGCACCAGTGTAAGTGACCGTATATGTGCAACGCATTAATCCAAATTGACTGGTTCGTTACATTCTCGCTGCGTGGACGGAATCAATCGAAACCGTGCTGCTGTGAATGCGCAGTCCGAGCACAATTAGGGCTTGCCAAATACTTTCCTACCCAAAAGACTTTCACTCCTGTAAACAGTTTACTGGCTCCCACAGAAGGATTCCAGTCGCGGATTTTCATGTGCACGTTTTGCTTTCCAACAAACCCTGCAATTACGCTAACTGCACGGACGAATGTGACTATGAATTTCATAGTTGGTCGGCTTCTCCCAGATTCTGACAATAAATGAACGAATGAGGTCTAATATCCTGAACACAGAATCATTATCGCACAAAGAGAAACTGTGAAGCGCATAATTTAGTAAACGCAGCGTTGTCCATCATCGTCCAAAACGAGGGATGAACATTTTGAGATAGGAACGGGGCAACAAACAAATACCCGTTCTGTTCGTCTGATCGGCAAACACACATGCGTTCTTGAATAACAACAATATCGCAACTGGGGCGGCTCGGATTTTAGTTCGTGAAACATCTCCATAATTTTCTAAATATCGCAACTGATCACGATTCACTCCCACATTTTTGGTGTCCTAAACCAGTTTATTATGCGCATCTGTGTGAATCGAGAGCAACTGATGGTGATTCTAGAGGTAAGTACTGGGTTGGACAATGTGAGTGCGTCAGAAACCTACTCAAATCCAAGCTGGTGAAAAGTTCTCCATGATGACACAACATCACGGATTTGGTTAGAAAACCCACGCAAGTTTGCGTTGAAAGCATGATTCAATAAAAGCGTTTCGAAATCGAAAATTACCAAGAGACTGAAAAAATCTGGCAGCCTCAGATTTAACAGCATCCGGATAGAGAAACTCAGAAATTAAAAAGAGTTGAACTCGCACACACACGCATGCATGCGCACACACGTTTTGCTACTGGTTGTGAACATTCGTTATAAGGATTGGTGCCAGACAAGCGACTGGATCCGCGGATCGGCTCGAAAAAGCTGACTAAAATAGCAATGAAATGTCATTAATCCACATAAGCGAAAATACTTGGATACTGAATCTTGTCTCAATGAGAGTCTGAACGGCAATCAGAACAAAGTTCACTAAGTGCACAGGTGAACACATTTCACAACGGTCCTCCTAGAGGGGACGACATGATTGCGTCCGAGCGAAGCGGGGTGCTTGGTGCGGTGGTCTTGTTTTTGCCGCCCAGTATTCTCAGTTCAGCTCATCCGCTACATGTTTGCAGCGTAATTTGTTTCGAGCCTAACCTGCGTGTTTTTTTCCCCGCGATGCAACGAAACTGTTCCATCCACTCTTCTATACAGTTCGAACAATCATTGTATACGCACTGGATGCTTCAGCTCTCAGCGAGAATGTCAGTCGGAAATATATGGAAAACAGGAGCGAAAAGAGTTAGGATTGAACTAAATATAGTAGTATCAAATCGACAAAAACAGTTTATGAATACAAGAGCGCCACTGGTCCCGACATCCAGACATATTCATCAATATATTTAACCACTGAATGAAGGGAACCTCTGGCATCCCACCCAGGAAGTTCAACATACCCTGCATTTTCAACTCTACTGGCAAGGCTTTCCACACTGTAGCACACAGTTAACCCCGCCAAACAACCGGTGACTATGTTTGACGAAATTCTCGGTATTTTAAGATGCAACTTTTACCCTCACTAGAGTGACATATTAACTGTGGCCAAAACAGTCACATGCACAGGGTTTTTTCGTCTCCCTTTTTATTCATTTGAATCACTATCCAACATGACAGAAAAAAACGGAGGCAGACAGTTTTTCAGGGCCTTGAATCAACGAAGTCGAGAGTGGATTCTAAAAACATTTACCGCACTATTGCAATCGCAAATTGGAAAAGGTAGTGGTAAACATTAAGCAGCAAGCTTAACACTGGCAGACTGTTTTTCTTTGACATATCATACATAGATCCGTGGAAGTCGAGAATCACATCTTTCAGTTTTATTCACTGGGGAGCCGATAGCGCTCAATGGTGGTGATGCTCTAGTGATCAATGACGGATTAATCGGGAATCCAATATTGTTACCATCGTTCCAATTTTGGTGTTAAACAGCATTTTGGCGGTCACCCAGGTTGCCAGAGATTCAATTGTCTTCGTTAAAGTTTCCAGTTCCTCTTCTGTTTTAACCCTAACAGTGTAGTGAGTCCTTGTTGTTATATCTCTGTTTCTTCCACTGTACTAGTGATAAGTCGTGAGATGAATTATGATCCAAGTGATGACAACGAACGATGGTGATTGGAAGTCAATCACTGATGACCAATTAGTTTGTAAAATGTAAAAGTAACGCGCCAAGCTTTCGGTCCGAAACAACCTCGAGATTTACACTCCCACCATTAAGTCGCTCATTAGATGTGCACGGCAAAGCTTCGGCAGTTTTGAATGACATAAGGAACGATCTCTTAATATCAAACAGATGATTATGCCACAAAGTCAGGTCGTTGGGTGGTTTCTGACTAGCATGCATCAGTTGAGTTGTGGAAATATTTCAAGCACCGGTCATCTTTGGTGGTAGACGATCTTCAACTGCCGTCCGGATCAATCACTAGCCTGGGCTGTCTGGGTCCTATGTGACTCCATGGTCATCACACTGCCGGTTTGTTTCGATACTGCTGATAGCCCGTGTGGTAATCCAGGTACTACCTTCTCGCTGCATTCAAACATGATCACGGTGGAGAAGAAAATACACAGCAGTGGAAGAGCCACGTATTTAAAGGTTGAACAGACTATCGATCTGTATGATACAAACTTCTAGAAGCTATAAAAGCTCCCCTTTAGATCGATTCCATCACGTTTGACATCAGGATGAACACAAGACTGAGCTTCTATTTTTTCTAATTTTCTTGAAAACGGTCTTACTGTAACCCGAGCCAAAACCTCACCTAATTGATTTGGGCCTTGGATAGTTCATTCTGAGGGTGGGTCTTATTGTCTAGGTTGCACGACCCCCGTGATAGTGGGTCCTTGAGCCTTTCCACTGTGTGGATGTGTAAGCAAGGAGTAATAAAACGACAGGGAATTTTCGGTCTTGAATGAAAACGGAACTTTAGTCGGCTGTGAAATAAAAGTGTTGCACGAGCTGTGTGTGACCCCCGCCCACCCACCAGTGTTTGACTTACGCTTTCGGATTGGCACACAATTCCGCGCCGACACCGTGGACAGATTCCAAATCTGAATCGGGTACGGGAATACAAATAATCAGGGTGAAACAAACAAATAAGCATAATTAGCAATGACAGTTTTGAAATTCAGTTTCTATTACCATAAGGAAAACACCATTCGTTCTGTACGGAAGTGAATCGGGTGAAACATCTACTTGGGTTCATTCTAATGTTCCGGGTCTTCACATCTTTCTGTCGAGTCACAGGTTGATTACCACACCTCCTTCTCTTCCTCCTCTTGGAAAGTTGAAACAACACAGGAAACATTGAACATCAGTGTCACGAACTTTTTTGATTATCGTTTACCGGTTGCTTGAAAACCTAGAAAGACATGGTGCCGAGAACTGCGCTCTTCATGCGACTGACAGAACTACTTGGCTCACGTCATACCAATTTGACTTTGCACGTCTATCACCATTGTGAGCATAACAAAAACCTGTGGGACTTTATTACCGGACTATAATGACGAGCATTTTTTTACCACATGCTTGCGCATGAGTGTAGTGGAAGAGATATACTCCATATCCATAAAGGCCCACTGCACTATGGGGGGGGGGTAGCCGGTAAGCAGACTCTGAGGACTGGAGTGGAAAACCAAATAAGGTCCCAACAGGTCAGGAGTGGTAACGAGCAGGATGACAGTGGGAATTACTGTCTACCACTAAAGTGACCGGCAGTGGCGAGGATTCAAACCACCCGAGGTGGTAATCAAACGCTCCAAACCGATCGACTACCACCGGTCAGGATGAACGAAGGAACACCTAGGTACAGTACACAAATGTGTGTTGGTACTGTTGATGATGATGATGAACACAAAAGTTGACAACTCATGGAGGATTATGTCCGTCGAGCCAAAATAAATCCTCCTTCAACAGGGATAATATAATTGGGAAGATTTGCACAGAAATTGAAACCGTACAGGCCGACAAACCACCCAACACTAACGTTCACAGTTTCCTTCATCTGTCACTGGTTTTCGCGCATCATGGATACGGAAGAACAACGGCGAGACGATTCATGGAGCATAACTCATAGAAAATAAAAATTCGAGAGGATAGTTGTACAACCAAATAGCAGTATTAATGATGATAATACTAATACTAATAATCGACGCTACATTTAATTTCAAAATATATCTATATTTATTTTCATCCGAAGTGTCCTTTTTGCGTTTCTCATGGAGGTTCACTGGGAGATAGATATCTTGAACGACATAAATCTGCTGGACCGGATGGGTTGCCTCCGTCTATTTTCAAAGACGGTGGCACAGAATTGTCACTGCAATTGACCAAACTCCTTGGTTTGGCATGGAGCAGGGAACAATATCCAGAGTCGGTGTCAATCGGTGATCGTACCGGTTTACAAGAAATGCGACAGGTCCTCCTGTGAGAACCACAGAGGAATAAGTTCGGTTACCATCTCATCTAAACTGCTCGCTGGTTTTATTCTTCAACGCATATCTAACGCTCGCGGACAGAGCTTCTGCAAAAATCAAGCTCGGTTTAGACTTGGCCGAGGTTGAGTCGATCGCATCTTTGCTCTTCGACGGATCTTAGAATGTAGGCAGATCTTCCGCAGGCCTACCATTACTGTTATTTCCTGATCTGAAAGCGACCTTCGACTCAGTCGACCGCACACTTCTCTGGCGCCGCCTTTTGTTGAAGGGTGCATCACAGAAATTCATCTCCATCACCATCATCATCATCCAGAATGATTCCAATTGCAGTTTAAAATCAACTACTACTAATGCAACCGGCGGTGACGGGGTTCGACCCTCGTGCCACCGAGGTGATAAAGGCTTATGCCACTACCCCACCGTCGGTCAAATTTAAAACAATAACTTTGACAGAAAAAACAGAGCGTACATATGATGTTTTGAGTTCAATGAAATAGGTGATGGGCACCGACTAAAAGCCATGACAATGAGAATAACCGAAAGAAATCAAATTGTTCAGATATATCCATCGTAAAAACGCGGACCTGTCCATTACATGCGTGACTTGTTTTGTGCAGATGCAATTTACTTGATACGAATTTTTGTTTGGATAGTCTGTTCAACTTTTTAGTTTTTTTATAAGAAAAAACATCCAACCTATCCATTGGAATACTGACAACATTACCGTTCACATGTAATCCGGACAAATGAAAGCAAACGATGTACGAATTCTAGTCGAATAGAATTCTGTGAGCACGAGGCAGATATGCGAAGAAAGTGAACATGGTTTCTAGAGAGGAAATCGGAATAACCTACTTGCTAGACACAAGATTGTTCGTAGGTGATTTATAAGCAAACAACTGAGTTTTGGAAAAACTAGAAATGAATGACAGGAACGGGAGAATGCGATACGACCGGGTTTTTTCAACTGTGCAGCAAACACAGTTTGGTTTTTGTAAACGACGAATGCCGGTATGCATCACGCATCCTGATGATGGCCAGTTCAAACTTACTACTCATATGGGATGCATCATCTATCTAGTGCTCAGGAGTACAACCGGTAGCTTCATTTGGTCACAATGCCGAGTTGCAGTCCAGAAAAAAATCAGACGGATTACCTTTCAGGTGCTACAACTCTTTCTGGCATACTCCAATAAACTAGGCGCTTTGTATTCGTATGGAAAGTACTGCACTGGCACTTCTGCTACAATCCTTCTTCACTATTCAGTCCGACTTTAAACTTATCACTAGTTCTTATCAAGATTTATTAAATTTTCTACTTGCAGTGGAATATTGTACGCATAGTTCGGACAATTTACTGTTAGCCAGTGTCATGATGCAAGTTAGAGGTTCTCTTCCAAGACTTCACTTCAATCAAAGTCTGCATGCAATTCAAAATTATCCAATAGGTTTAGTTGTAAACTCTCGTTTGCCCGTACAAATACTTACGAGTCATTTACAGTAGTATCATACATTGCCTGGTTCTTAGCTAACCCTAAAACAGATATCACTGGCCTAAAAAGAAATTTCGGGTAGAATATTCCATTGATTTGCACTTGGCTGTTCCCTTGCATTGTGTTCGTACGGGAGTGGTTATGTAGCTACTGAAGACTCACTTTCGGGTGCGAAAAAGATGTGCAAAACTTTGACAACTCTACTCTATCTAACCGGCTTCATGGATGTAACCCGAAGGGCTCTTGCGAATTGAATACGAAGTAGAGTTCCCAATGTTAATTGGCTTTTTTTTCGAGGTGTCATCTTTAACCCGTGCACAACTAAGTGGTACCTGTCTGGTTACAAGAAATGCTTGTGTTGGGAACCGGAAACCGATTGAGCGGTCCATACACCTTTTGGTTTGCGGTCTGCCATGCAAAGATGCTCAACGCGTCCTAGTGAATCTTACCCTAATCATGATAGTTGGGTAGGAGGTAAGAGGCAATAGCCTTACTTGGCGTCGGGCCGCGTTCGCGCGTGTCACGTTATTGCGTACGGTCTTTGGCTTTAGTGTAATGAGCTCGTTTCCAGGTGAAAAACCGGCCACGCTCTCTAAAAACACCATTGATCGTCCACGACCGCTTATTTGGTGAGCTGCTGCTCACTTATTTGCGGCTAATCACTGGCGTGGCAACTCTACTATCCGCAACCTAGAGACGTGCCCCCTTACCATTCACAGCTTCCCCCTCGCCGCA